>JAKXYG010000963.1:697500-1325859 GCA_025895645.1 Cardicola forsteri
AACAAATACAGTAAAATTCGAACATTTTATTATCTGTTGTGATAAATGCAAGAAAAATGCATTTTTAATTATTATTTTATTTTAAAAGAATTATTGCAATGCTTTAATTTTCTGTGCAATTAAACAAATACGTTTGAAGAGGAGAAAATAAATGAAAACGATTTAAATACTTTCTTACCAATTTCTAAATTTATAACAATCCAATTTATTATCATTGTTATTGGTCTGTACACTTTATTTTACTCTATCGAGTTTGATAGTTGTTGCTGTAAGTTACGGTTGATAACCGTTCCGCCGTTTGTTCGTCTTCTTTCTATCGAATTGTAAGGTGGACGAATAAAATCTTCGAGGTTGTGAACGATACGAATGCAAACGATAATCAGAAGTCAGATCAATTATTTATTTATTAACTCCCTAAACATTGTTCAATATATTATGAGTAATAATTATGTTTTGATATAAGTTAAGTACTTTAATTTTAAAAATAATAAACAAATTAAATATTTTTAAAAAGGTTTTTGTATTTTTAATCTAAATTCAAAAGTTTTCCTTTTAAAGCGTGACTCAATTTGAAATTGTACACTTTATATTCATGCTATCTACAACTTTAATTAAAAAGTTTAAAAAGTTTTTTATTTATTGTGCATTGTGTAATTCATTATTTACAATAACAATGATGTTGAAACAAAAAAGCTATTAGGGAGTTTTTCAATATATCAATAATAACAATAAAGGGCTTGTATAGCATTTATTTGTTTGTGTGTGAGTTAAAATGTAGCTGGGTTATTTTTTTAAAATATGTTGTAAATTACTCTTTATTGATGTTCAGTGTGAAACAAAAAGAAACCAAATACCCAAGAGGCACAAATAGAATCTTTTGGTCACATTGAAAGCATTGTTTTGTTTTTCAAGTACAAATTGAAATATTTACAATGCCTATCAAGTTGATTTGTAAACCGAAATAGACAAACAACATTCACAAATAAATAAATATTTATCTATTGTTTTGAAATAAAAAACATAAAGACCTATTGTTCCCTATGTGAAATTGAATACTGCTCATTGTATAGTGAATTTTACTTAAATATATAACTTGCCAAGTCATTCTGTCCAACTTCATACCAGTTCATTTTTATTACTACCTTTAATTAAAAAAAATAGTTTAGACTAATTCTAACTTTTGTCTTAATTCAATATTGACATGTAAACGTTCCAGTAGAATTTTTCTAATTTGCATTCTTCAATCGATTTACCGACAATAGCTTTAGCACGATCTCGTGTGTGGACAAAAGTTGTCCTACACTAATGTCGAGTGCTTTTACGAGTTTTTCAATAAAACAAAAACAAAAGAAGAAATGGCAATAAATTGTGACAACATGGTACGATAGCGAATCGAACATGCCGGAACAAAAGTTATTCAATTTTAACTCAGTCAAACACAAAATGACAACGATATTTAATTAATGTTTTTGAAAAAATATAATGCAATATTTATAACAAATAATAATTTAGATTCTTTTAATTTTGTTGTAAAAATAATTTTAAAACAATCATTCATTTTAAATCACTTTTTTTAAACCAGAATAAATTACAACCAATTTATGACAGAAAAATTAAAAATTAATGTTTGATTATGTAGATTGTCATTCTAGTATGTTTTACAAAAAGCATTTGCCGTTTAAATGTAATTATTGTTACAAATAGTATGTTGACTGAAAGTTTGATATATTATTTTTAAATTATTATATAAATACTATATTTATTGCAGTTTTTATAACTGTTCAAAATGCTACTTAATGCTAGCAAATTTAAAATACAAAATTAAACATAATTATATTGAAATTAATTTATAATAATTTAGTTTGAAATATATTAAACATAATAAAATAGCATTGTAATTTTTTAATAACAATAATCTATCATTATTAATAATTATGAGGTGCAACTAGCAACATTTTACCCATTTAAAGTTATCAATTGCAACAATAAAATTACCGTTTATTTAACATCAATTGCAGTTGGTTAATTATTATTATTATTATTATTATTATTATTATTATTATTATTATTATTATTATTATTATTATTATTATTAGCATAAGATAAATAAATTAACCAATGTAGAATGATCAATAATCAGTCTACATAATTAATAATTGTGCAAAAACTCAAACAGTGAATTTAAATTGTTTTATAAATAACACTGATAAAACATGAATGGAAATCATGTAATATTTACTTTTACGAAATTATTCAAGCTTATTTTAATTCATGTCAATTCTTTACCATAAATAGTAGTAAGACCAGTGCAACTTAAAACAACCTTTAAATAACATTATCTACAGTTTATTGGTCCCTTCTTGAAAATGAGTAATTTATCAAAACATGTGTGGGTTTTCTCTTTTTTCCTATCACTTGTCAACAACAAATAAATTGAGTTTCCATTTAATAAAACACCAACCTTGTGCTTCCTGCTTATTGAGGTCACTAATGTGAATAAGGAACGGAAGTGTTGTGTGTTAATTCATTGTTTCGTTTCTTGCAACGTTTGCACGAATCCAGCAGCAAATGTTACACTATATAAAGAGTGAGCAGGTCAATAGTGGTTTAAGTAGAACATGTCCAAAACCAATTTACTTTGTTATTCCGATTGTAGTTGGGCAAACAAACATATTAAGTGTTTAGTAGTTAAGGCAAAAACTCTTACACTAATCATTTTTAGATGACAACTAAATTTGTGTAGCAGTATTATAATAATGTCAATAAATAGTATTGTTAATAAATCAAAAAACGATTGTTATTAATTAATCAAAAAATTGGTTTAAATATACAATTCAAAGTTTTTAGAGAAAAGTCTGAAAAACATATTAGAAAAATTATTTTTTAAATTTTGTCATAATATTTCTTCCCTATTTTATATTGCAACTAGACATTGATAACAGCTAAACAAGAGGCCCTATAAAAATAACAATAATAATAATAATAATAATTATTATTATTATTATTATTATTATTATTATTATTATTATTATTATTATTATATTATTATTATTATTATTATTATTATTATTCTTATTGATATTCTTATTCTTATTATTATTATTATTATTATTATTATTATTGTTGTTATTATTATTACTATTATTATAATTCTTATTCTTCTTCTTCTTATTATTATTATTATTATTAGTATTGTTATTATTATTATTATTATTATTATTATTATTATTATTATTATTATTATTATTATTATTATTATTATTATTATGGCTATTATTATTGCTATTATTATTATTATTATTATTATTATTATTATTATTATTATTATTATTATTATTATTATTATTATTATTATTATTATTTTGTTATTATTGTTGTTATTATTATTACTATTATTATTATGGCTATTATTATTGCTATTATTACTGTTATTATTATTATTATTGTTATTATTATTATTATTATTATTGTTATTATTATTACTATTATTACGATTCTTATTCTTATTCTTCTTATTATTGTTATTATTATTACTATTATTATGTTTCTTCTTCTACTTCTTCTTCTTCTTATTATTCTTATTATTATTATCGCTATTATTATTGTTGTTGTTATTATTATTATTATTATTATTATTATTATTATTATTATTATTATTATTGTTATTATTATTACTATTATATGGCTATTATTATTGTTTTTATTATTATTATTGTTATTGCTTAAATGCTTAACAAATAAAAGTTTTTTATCAAATAGTTATTTTGACAAAGTCGTTTAGTGCCGGATGTACGACTCGTATTTATCTTCACCCAAGTTCGAATCTAGCACTGTGCTGCTACACTAGCAGTACTACGAGTCTAACCATTGTTCCAGATAAGGACAATAAATATTGTTCCTCAATTACTCAGGTTGTTACTTAGACACTGTACTTTGAAACTAAATTAACTCAGTAATGAATAATGTTGTCTCCGCCATACATGGCTCCCAAAAGAAAATTTAGATTTTGGTAACCTTCAAACGACTAGACAACCCCAGTTTAGTTTAGCTTATTCCTTTTTATTAAACATTCGTAGTGTGCGTACAGTTTCCTGTCATCCATTTTACATCAAAATGTTATCTGGTTGTCTTTTTAGCAATATGATGTGCTTTACAAAGACAAAGATTAAAACTCTATGTCTCCCAACATGGACTTACAGCCAGCTGGAGTGACATTTTCATTAAAGTATCTGTGCAAAGTTGTATGTCCAACACATTCATGTACTTGTAAAACTGCATTGTTATTAATCTTTTAAAATATATTTATCTAATTCTTACTGTTTGAATATTTGACAAAAAAACGCTTTTCAACACGTGGACATTTGACAAAACCGAACGAGGACTTGCATTTAGTACGGGTGATGAGACTCGTACTCATTTCTATCCACTTACAAATGCATATATATAGCCTTCTATGTAGATCACTCAATTACAGTTATGTGGGTTTTGTACTATAGACATGTCCATTTCAACACTCCATTTTGTCCAACTTGAACAGACAAAATACAAACGGCCAGTCGTTTTGTATGCCAACAATCGTTACATTGAACATGTGACCTGGTCCACAATTCACTATGCCTACGTACTCACTTATTTACAAACAGAAAACTGTTAGTAAATGGGTTTTTAAACAAGTTTGCTGTTTAGTGCTCTAAATCATCGCAAATTGTTACAATGGATTTTACAGAAAGGTGATGGATTTTGCTTGTAAATTGGGCTCTAATGAGGACATGACAAACCGTCTTTGTAAATGCATATTATCAACACAAACCTACGCTGTCCAATTAAAGTGATTTTTTAAATTTGACTGGACAGTTTGCAAATTTGCAAATACTTTGAAGTATCTATTTAAAAACAGCAAAATAACAAAATTGCAATAAAATGGATTCAATTAAATTTATGAATTGCGCAACATAATGCACTTACCCATTTTTTTCTCTGTTTATTACTTGTCAAGAAACATCTTTCAGCAGTGGACATTTTAGTGAAGCCGAACGTGGGCCCGCATTTTAGTGCCCGTAGCGGGGTTTGAACCCCGATGCCCACCGAGGTCCGAATGCGAGCGCTGTACCGCTAGACCACCCCGGTACATAATCAATTAGGAACAAAGCGTTTAATGCAGTCCTTGTCTATAAAACGAAAGCGTTTGCAACAGGACTGTGTGAACTATTTCCAAAATATTGTAAGTCCTATTTTAATAAATAAAGTAGTCTTAACGTGGTTTATTGTATGCGCCGGAGTGCTAGAGGTATCTAAGACGCCAGACTTATAACTGGATAGGGATGGAATCACTAGATGCAGGCTGTCGTTAGACGATTCTAAATATCAACTTGTTTGCAAATGTTTTTGACAAATATTCAAGTAACTAACCTGGAATGATATTTTGTGCATTTAAAACAACTGTGTCTTCACCAGTTCCCAAGTTTTTTGAAAAGACTGGCGAGTTAAAGCGTAGAGCAAAAATTATCTACAAAATTGCACTCTCACTTAAAATAGCCCATATTTAATATTTACATGATGTTATGTGAAAATCTAAAATAAATTAAACCAAATATTTAAAACTCTACTATAACCAGTCCCAAGTCCAGTGCTGGGGTGGCCTAGCAGTACAGTGCTCGACTTAGACCTGGTGGACATGGGTTCGAATCCCACCACCAGCACTAAATGCGGGCTCACGTTTGGTTTCTCTAAAATGTCCACTGCTGAAAGAGGCGTTTTCCGAAAAAGATTCAAAGTGGTAAAAATAAATGAAAATAGGTAAAAATAAAGGAAGAGGACTAGAACGCAGGGTTAGCAGCTTTACCATTCTGGTAAAACGGTTACGATACATTACGGCAAAAAGTGAAATCATCATTTTAATGACATGTTGAAAAAATTGACCTTATTATCTTGGTCAGATTTAGCACTAGTAACCGTTGTTTACATTTACTTTTTACTAAGTCTACAGAAAAGAGCTAAAAGTATATATTTTACGATTAATTACCAAATTTGTTAGAAAATGTGCCAAAATACAATATTTAAATTTTGGTCTGGGGTTTTAGAAACCAGACACTTCTTAAATGTTGGACCACATAGTTACACTAATGACATAAATGATAACACTAAGCAATCACTGTGGAATAGGATTTGGCGACATATTTCTACACACAAAAATATATACAAAACAATGTACATTTTTCCAAACAGAATCATAACTAGATATTGGGAATGTTAAACATTTGTGGCCAAGTAATATACAATTGATTTGAAAAAAGACGACAAGTTTTGTAGACACGAACAAAAAGTAAATTTAAATAAAAACCTTTTCGTAATTAAGTACGTCATCACAATTAGTGATTGCATTTGAAATGATATTGATTGGTTATAAAAAAATAACCAATTTTCAATAAAATTGGTGTCATTTCTTTCTTGTTTTGATTTTTCGCCAGTTTTATGTTGACGAATAGGCACTTTATGTATTATTGAACGCAAAATGTGTTTGGCACACGCAAACAGCATGCAACGTGTTGGTGTCATTCGTCAACAACAAAGCACGTCTATTGAACAACGCGCAGCTACTATTCATCGTCAAATGCACATCAACAACAAGGCATGGATACACTTTTGTCACCACATTGCGTTTTCAAAAACAAATTGGCCAATTTTCTAAATGTTAAAACTGCGCAAAGGGCATTGTATGAAGCAATTTATCAATTTCAATACTACTACTGCTACTGCTGCTGTTTCATTCATTATTCGACAGTATAGAGAGAAAAGCTTGTGTACTGCTGTGCAAAATGGTTAGGCATTTGTTGAACAACGAAAATAATACATAAATCAGGATTATTTGTAGAAAAATCAAAAATACATTAACACATGCATTGAGGATTACTTGAAATAAATGATACATTGACAAATTCTGTACGGATATTTGCAACAAATCGGTTTTTATTCTACTCACAACGATAATTATGTAGTAAACAAACTTTTATTGATTTATACAAAGAAAGCAGAATAAATAATTTATTAAATGCGGATTAAGTCGATTGCCTACAAATGGCATTAAAAATATAGAAATAAATAGCATAGATGATAAATTAGTCTTTTTTTGTACAAAAATGTTTCTAGGCTGATTGTTGGTTTTTCTAATAATTTAACATTTTATTCTTTCCCATTAGCTTGAATACTTTAATAAAACGCTGATTTATGCAACCTAAAATATCCAAACTTTGTTCAGTACTTTTGTTCAGTACGTATACATTTTCTGTGTAGTGATCATGGTGATTAAATTCCCAAATTATGGCTTTGCCACTAATCTATTGTTATCTGTAAGTTTTAGGTATAAATACAGTGTTTTGCATTGTAGCTGTTTCATATGTCAAATAATATTAATGTTGTTTTAGACTAGTGGAATTTAACGTCTTGATTTTTGATAATTTTAATTTTTCCTACTCAATATCTCCACATGATGCATCATGTACTTAAATTAACACTAATTAGCGACATAACTGGTCTTCCACTTCGGCGAATAAATGCAAGTATATAATCGGAATACTTAAATGATATATCAAGGTATGTGCGTATTACATGTAACTATTGGACTAACAGAGATAAATATAAAAAATGTAGGAAATGGAATGACTACAAAAATTCCGATTTTTAATTAATAGACGTTTCTATGCTGCGCTGCTTCTACAAACTTTTCTTTCCTTATATATAAACTTTACGAATAAGGAAACAATCAAGAGATGGCCACATTGTCAAGTACCTAACTAAATTGCAAATAATAAAATTATGGGAAAAATAATTTTAGTACAGTATCTATAAGTATAAAAATAATAACAATAACAATAATAATAATAATAATAATAATAATAATAATAATAATAATAATAATAATAATAATAATAATAATAATAATGATAATAATGATAATAATAATGATAATGATGATAATGACAATAATAAAATATTAATACTAATAATAATAGTAATAATAATAGCAATAATAATAATGATAATGACAATAATTATTATTATTATTATTATCATTATTATTATTGTCATTATTAATTATTAATGATAATAACAACAATTAATAAAAATAACAATAATTAATACTAATAACAATAAGAATAAGAATAAAAATAAGAGTTTAGAAAAATAATAATAATAATAATAATAATAATAAAAATAATAATAATAATAATAGTAATAATAATAATAATGATAATAATAATAATATTAATAATAATAATAATAATAATAATAAAAAATAATATTACTATTAAAACTAATAATAATAATAATAATAATAATAATAATAATAATAATAATAATAATAATAATAATAATAATAATAATAATAATAATAATAATAATAATAATAATAATAATAACAAAAATAATATTACTATTAAAACTAATAATAATAGTAATAATAATAATGATAATAATACTGATAATAATAATGATAATAATAATAATGTAATAATAATACTAATAATAACAGTAATATTAATAATTGTTATAATAATGATAGTGATAATAATAGTAATAATAATAATAGTAATAATAATAATAATTTTTTTTTATTTTATTTTTATTATTAATTATTAATGATAATAATAACAATTAATAATTATAATAATTTAAATAATAATAATAATAATAATGATAATATGTTAATATCATACAAAATAAAACAACATTGCTATGTAAATCTGTTTTAAAATGAAGTTACTTTTTTATTTAAATTGTCAGTTTGCATCCAAATCAATAGTGTCACTTAAAATTACTTCAACTTGTTGAATTATTAATTCAGTCGTAAAATAATGACATAAAATTAGGGTTTTCAATTATAATTCGACTTTTTCCAGCTAAAATAAGAGCTAACTTTGTAGTAAAGAAAAAATAAAATTTTATTCAGTTTTTGTAAATATGATTTTCATTTTTTACGTTACAACAACATCAAATTGGACATAAATTGTTGTTTAAATAATAATAATTATTATTATTATTATTATAATTATTATTATTATGTTTATTTTAAAACTGCTTAGATTATATATTAAGTGTTACATACAGAAAACAACATTGGTACTATGGCTTTAAACTAGATAGGTAAACACACTGTTTATTATCAATATAGAAAAACGTGGAATATATTAACAATTCTATTTTATACTTTACATAAAGACTTTTGATATGCTACTTAACTGCGCAAAATTTCAAAGTATAGTCAAGACTTTGATAAAAGAAAACTGTAAGCCGTATAAAAAACAATTAAAATTATAGTCATAACACAAAAGTTTTAATCCAATGTACATATATATGCTCTACTGCAAACCAGTGAGAGGTTTAGAGTTAGCGGTCAAAACTAAAAAATAAAATATATAGTAGTTGCTATTCTATCTATACAAAGATGTCAAGCTAAACTTTCGACTAATAAACGATCGGGTTGTGTGGTTCTGTGTTCATACAGTGGAAACTGTTACATAACGCAACTAAACTGATAAACTGGGAATCCAAACAGATACTGTTTGTTATAAGCAAAATCTATTAATAAACCCTTTTTTACACTTATATATGTAATACATTACAAACAATGGTAATCAATGTAAATAGGAGTCATTTTGATAATTTATTAACCAATAGTAATAATAATAATAGTAATAATAATAATAATAATAATAAATAATAATAATAATAATAATAATAATAATAATAATAATAATAATAATAATAATAATAATAATAATAATAATAATAATAATAATAATAATAATAATAATAATAATAATAATAATAATAATAATAATGATAAAGTAATAATAATAATAATAATAATAATAATAATAATAATAATAATAATAATAATAATAATAATAATAATAATAGTAATAAAAATAATAATAATAATAATAGTAATAATAATAATAATAATTTTAATAATAATAATAATGCTGATAATAATAATAATACTGTATATAAAATTTTAAAAATTATTATTTCCAAACAGACAACTATTCTAGCTGCCAAAAGCTTGACATTTAGTAAACTTTCCATAAACCAAATTTTAATTCAGTCAACTCAAAATTTTATAGGTCAAATTTAAAATGGTTGTCTGTAGACACATTTGTATTTGACAATAATAAATAATTTAATCCATTGCATCATTATTCGTATATGTATATGCGTACCATAATAAAAGCAAAATTTATAAAATCCAACAATGCGTGCGCGCATACTGCACCCCAATGTGTGTGTGTGTTTGTATGCCTCTATCACAAATGTGAAACTTTCACACATTGCACGTATACACATCCGTTTAACTTTAGCCCGTAGAATTCCACAACTTTAGACCAAATCAAAATGATAATAAGCAGACAATGACATTAAAAATAATAAATAAGTTTATACATACATGCTAGGCCTAAATGAACAGCAATATACATCGTGTATGTACAAAGGTCAGCTATCAAAGGTCATGAAATATGTATGCACACCGTTTGTTAGTGGGTCTTTTATGCGGTCAGGTGAGCAGCAAAAAGCATTTAAACGACCACACAATACTGACTTTAATTTATGGAATAAAGATTTGGCAAATCAATTGCATCAACAAATTCCGTTGATGGATTTTCAAGGGTTTTTTCATTGGATTTGTCAGATTCACTCAAATCATAATTCCACTTTGTTTTAATCAACTGGGAGTATTGTATAGCTGTTTCATTCTTGTGTTTTAAATTGCTACCAGTGTATACCTTTCAAGTTTTACATGAACTTGAACCCATTCCCTAAAGTCTGTAAAGTCTGTAGCAATTGAAAGATTTGTTTCTTTTTTGACATGGAGTGCAAAAATGGGTCTTCTATCGAAATTTTCCAAACGCTTTTTTGTCTAAGCAAATTATTGTAAATTATTATGATTATTATACCTATTATGATTATGATCATTATTATGATTATTATTATTATTATTATTATTATTATTATTATTATTATTAGTGGTTTAAAACTTTAGTAAAAATGACTTTTATCAAAAGTATTATTGGTGTACGTGTATTTGACAACTTATCATTAAAGTAGGCAGGTAAACACAGTGTAATAATAATAATAATAGATTATTACAGTGATACTGGGCTCTAACCCTTTTTGTTATAACAAAGATTTATGATTGACTAGACTTGAGTTACCTTGTAGTAATACAAACATGAATCTATCTGTCAAATCTACGTTTTAAAGCATAAAGTTTAATTTAATTTCTTAAAGTTTTTATTATTCTGCCGTTTAACGAAATGCATTTGGCAACAGGTGGACATTTGACATAACTAAACGAGGACCCGAATTGAATGGCAGTAGCAAAACTCAAACCTACGTTCACTCAGCCAAGAGTCTGGCGCCTTAGTCACTTTTGCTAGTCAAACTTGTAAAGGAATGCGCTTAAAAACATTGACCAAAGCCATTGATAATTTTAATAACAAGCAATTGTTGTAACTATAAACAATATTGCCAACATTTCTTTGATGTGCAGCATTTGACATGTAACTGTGACTTTAGTTCAAAATAGTAGGTACAACACTGACAAATTAAGCAATATTTTTAAAATTTAATTAATTTGATTGTTAAGGCTTTGGCCTGACACAAGATAGAGTGTAAGTTCAACTTTGTGTGAAACTTGAAAGGTATGTCCTGCTGATGCTGTACAATGCTCCTGGTTGACTGAAACCAGGGGAATTTATTATTCAAGTATATCCGACAATTCTAATATTTTGTTCTTAAACATCCCACAATAAACAATTAATTCTTAAAAATTTAACTTTTTAAAATAATATACTTGTAGATATGGTTCAACCAAAAATTGATACAGTTGAACACCGAAACGTTACTTGAGTATTGTCTACCGTTTTATTTATCTGAATCTCACATGTTGTGAATCGATAATTACAGGTTACATAACTCGTTGATGCGTGATTTTTATTTACGTTTATATTACATTCGTTATGCAAATTATGTAATTGAAAACAGGTTATATATTATTCTTGCATAACGTCATAAATTAATACTTTATATTATTAGCAAACCTGATTTTTGTTCATATATTCTTTTTAATTAATAGAAAATCATCTTGATGTTGTTCTGTACTTACTTATTTTATAAAAAATGTTACTTAATTGAAACGTTTACTTTCCTTCGTTTTTGCAATGATTGCACAACCTTTGGACATTTTTATATATTTTTGCCAATAGTGTAAAATATTGATTACATATTTAATTTTAATATTTTTGCTAATAACAGTCTATTTTCTAACCGAATATGTAGTTAACAAGTAAATAGTAGAATTAAATACTATTAATTAGGAATTATCAACAGTAAA
Organism: Cardicola forsteri; assembly: GCA_025895645.1. Classification (NCBI taxonomy): domain Eukaryota; kingdom Metazoa; phylum Platyhelminthes; class Trematoda; order Strigeidida; family Aporocotylidae; genus Cardicola; species Cardicola forsteri. The sequence goes on from JAKXYG010000963.1 coordinate 709,892, forward strand.
GTAACTTAATTATAATATTATCGAACATACAAAAAACAATATTCATTTAACAACACTCAAATCAACACAATTCAGTAGGCTACAAGTAGCAACCTACTTGTTGCTCAATATTCCTTAAAGACTAAAAAGACTAAAATTATAGTAAACTGAAAATACTGACAATAAATGAATAATTTTTATTGAAAATAATTTGTTACAACTGGCAATTGTCCCATTTATGTTCTATGCAAAAAGGTAAATATTTTTTAACTGAAATAAAATAAATATTAAATAATCGCGCTTGTAATAAATAAAAATTATTAACTTGTCATAACCAAAACAATTATAAACATTGTAATTAATAAACGAATATATTTTATGTATAAAACTGAACTATGAACACATTTCAAACTTCAAAACTGTCGTATATATATATATATATATATATATATATATATATATATATATATATATCATCATCATCATCATCAAAGATTGTCACACAGTGTGTCAGACACTGTCTCTTTTTCTCTTCATTATTTCAACAAAACAAAATATTTTTCCAAAATAACAAATTATTCAAATACTATTCTGTTGTTATTCCACGTATTGACGCCAATGAAATTTCAGCTGTCATTTGATTGGTTGCATAAGCTCAGATTTCATTGGTCCAAATTATTCATACTTTTTTGAGCCAGATGATTGGTTTATCAAATTGAAAAACTTTAAAACTTAATTTTAAGTAAAGACAATGATAGTTAATAAATAAATATATTAAAAAATTATCTGAAAAAAACTAATAAATATTCAATGTCGTACGTGAATGTCAATTGTTTTTGACACATTTGAACTTTCACACCAATTATAACAATTAAAATCTGGATATTTAAACAATAAATGAGGACTACTCATAATTTTAAAACATTTTTGTAAAAAGAAAATAATAATTAACAAATTTGTTTAAAGTAAGTATTGTTTACAATTAATGTAATAATTATTATTGTATTTTATATCTGAGTTTTAATCACAATTTATTTTTAATTATTAAAATGGTACTTGAGGTTTTATGTGAGCACCGTTCAATTAGCTTAATTAACAATTTGCTTTCAATAGAATGTAAAAATTTTAATTATTTTAAAAATACAATAATTTTAAAATTTTGTATTTTAAAAGCAGAACATGAATTAATGCTGTACAAACTGTAAAAATTATCACGTAATAATTTGTTTTTAATTTTCTAAACAATTATTTAAATTTTATTAAAAATATATCATTTTGATACATTTTAATTTCTATTTCAAAAAACATTATTTATAAACTCATTAATATTTTACAATTTAATTTATTTAATTCTTACATTTTTTTAAAGATAAATTAAAAATATGATTATAAAGTCACATTTTTGGTTGGATAATTTTCAATTTAATAAAACTAGATTTTATTCCTTAAATACTGCCTGTTTAAAGAGAATATTAGTTTATAAATCAACGGTTTGGTTTTTAAATTAGACCAATTCAAATTTAAACCGCCTTTCTTGTTTAAATCAGACAACTTAATAGGATTATTATTTTTTAAATAATTTGGAGATTAATGATTGTTAAATGTTTACAGTGTAATTGTAAATAATAATAATAAATAATAATAATAATAATAATAATAATAATAATAATAATAATAATAATAATAATAGTAATAATAATAATGACAATACCAATGGCAATAGGGCAAACTAAAATTAAAAAGTAATTTGCATGGATTATTCCAACTACGGTAATAACTTTTTTTATTATGATAAGTAATTGAATTATTCCGTCAAAACAAGACAAAAAATATCAATATTTGTGACTATTAAATCGTTCGATTATTACAGTCTATGATAAAATGTACACCTTCTCTTAAATGAATAAATTAAGCATTTTTCACAAGAAATGAATGTATTATTTGTCTTCCTTATTTGGAACACGTTGGATAGCATGTTGTTGCTTGACTTTGTCATTGTTAAATCAATTCGTCAAAATTATTTATTTACGTCACACGTGTGATTTAAACATGCTATGACAATTCTTTGGTATCACTTTATTATTTTTTAAACAATGCTTGCTGGGCAGCTTTGCTTTGCAACGCAAAAACAGAACAGGCTTTCTACTGTTTGTTTGAATAATTGAACAGATTTGCACATGCGTAGCACACTAACACGTCCACAATTGCCATTGGTTTATTGATTGCAGTGCTGCTAAAAAGTCCGAATCGAAATAGAAAGCACTACTCACATGTAAATCGGAAAAATTTTAATTTTAAAAAAACTTTAACTACTAATTGCCACTATTTAATTTATTATTATTATTGACACAACTGAAATGACTCTGTAGCGAATGTAAAGGTTTTAGTTGCACCCAGGATATTGAATGCAAATAATGATTGCTGAAAAGCGGTTGTAGTAGAAGTATTCCATTGGCAAACTAAAAACAAACATTACATTAAGTTTTAGAAAAATCAATTTTAAAAAATCAATTAAACATTTTTGAAAATAATTTGTAAATTTTGCATGAAAAGCAACTTCTCAAACTGCTGTACTTAGTCATTGCAATGCATAGTTTGTAGATTACAGGTTGACACTTTGTACTCTACCTATAAAAGATTAGAAATAAACCGATTTAGCCAGTCCCAAAACTGGTTTGCGACAAGAAGGGCATCCGGTAGTGAAACAAAAACCCACATCAGAACTATTTAATGGTTGTGATGCTTCAAATTGGTTGTGACAGGACTAAATGGCGAAAAGTGACCAGAAACAGCGATTCCTCTTAAAGGAAGTAGAAGCTGTACAATAAGAACAAGAGGTGGGCACCAAGAGTGGGCAGCAAGTTGAGTTTTGCCACCGTCACTATATGCGGACCCTTGTTCGACTTAGCACGTGATCCAGCTGTTGCAAAGTGTTTTTGTCAAACAATGAAGTAATAAAAACCAAATAGGAATGGCAAATAGTGCATCCATATTTTACAAACCAATGTTTTGGCATTGAAACCATTCTTGTTAAAAAATCAATTTCAATGCATTGTTTTTCAACTGTATCGAATTTTTCTCGTTTGTATCCACGTTTGTTGACCCACCCAACCGTTTGTGTTCCTGTTTTTTCAACTGCAAATGATAAGAATGATATATCAAATTTTTCTTAATCTAATTAGTTGCTTTACATCACATTGCAATTTTTTCCCAAAAAATTCATCTAATTGGTCTATTACCAAATTAGTATTCCATTACATTGGATTAACAGTGATTAATTAATTTATTTCAAATTCATACTTGATGTTAATAAAAAACCAACATTTATTTTAAATTTTATTTATAGTGTAATTTGGTCAATAAAATATTTTCAATGTTTTTATTTAGCATTGTAAAAGAGATAATAAACAACAGGAAATTGCTTTGTTTTATTAGACAAACAACTTCATATTTTAATATCGAAAAACAAACCGACTCCAAGAATTGTAAACTCTCAATTGGCCGAATTTCTGACTCACTCACAGACGTATACATGAACATTGATTTAGACAGTCTAGTTCAAAGCACTTGGATCAAAATGTCCGAACGTGTTTTTGACAATTTATTTGTACTTTCGATGTGTGGCCATTCGTTTGAGTATTGACAACCGCACAATCGGAGGGTGGGGGGTTTCGAACTGCATGTAGACGCGGACGATATCCAAAGCCTTTTTGTATGCATTTTAATGTCAAATTGATCGTCGATTTTAATCACAAAGCCGACACGTTAGTCCGTATTTAAACGGGTGTTTTTGTACCAGGCAAAGTCATGAAACAAGGTAGCTACATTTAGCACAATGACAGTACTGAATGATTTGGAAAGAAAAAAAAGCGATTGAATAAATAGTCAACTGCAACAATTAGGTTAGTTTTTGTGAATACACACAAATTGTGCTACCAATAAAAACCGGTGGACTGGCCTAGCGGTACAACGCTCGATTTGGACCTGGGTGGGCATGGGTTCGAATCCCATCACCGGCACTAAAGTGCGGGTCCACGATTGGCTTCGCTACATTGTCCACTGCTGAAAGATGGTCCTCGTGAAACACTCAAAATAGTAAAAAATAATAATGAAATAATTGTAATTTATCAACGTGGTACACTACATTGTTGAGGATTATTTTGACACATAGGCGTCTTTCGGGCAACAACTGGACAACTTCCTTCAAATCCAGTACCACGTTTCAATAATAAACTGTGAGATGAATTCATTTAGTATATTCTCTTTAGTCACAAACATTGAAAGAATCAATATATATATATATATATATATATATATGTAGAATAATATCATATAATTAACTTAACATTAATAACTACACAGATATACACATACGCAACACTTTTCAATACTCAATGCTGTTTTAGTTTTCACAACTTATCTTTACTTATTCATACTTTGATCAAATGGAACAGCATACAGCACAACTATATACATACTATATATACAAAACCCTTTTGCTCTACGAATAAGCATAGAGCAATAAGTCAACAATTACAGTAAAACAACAACAACAATAACAAAGTCTTGTTGGCATTGAAGAGTCTGCAAATCAAAAATTAAGCTTTTTTTGGCTTTTGCTCAACCGTGTCATCTAAATACGTGCGATCACTTCTTTGTCGTTGTTTACCGGAACGGTGTCCTCTTGATTGTTGCTAACCTTGCGCTCAAACCCTCCTCCTTTATCCAGGCTTGGGACTGGTTAGATTGAATCATTTTGTGATCCAATCTAGGCGGAGTTGCACAACTATTAATACTTCATTTATATTTGTATCGATTCTTTGCTGTACAACCCAATACCTTTTTAATTTTATTGTTCCAACCTTTCGGCTGGAATCATTTTTAGCCAGTGACATCCAATCACTGTTGACTTGGCGGCCAATACGTTGTTCCTACAAAGCACAACAAAAACAGGCTGTTGTCATTTGAAAGTCTTTTCCGAGTACAGCGGTACAGCGCTCGACTTGAATCTGGTAGACACGGGTTCGAATCCCACTCCACTGACTCACTAAATGAGGGCCCACGGCTAAAAAATGCGTTTTCCGTAAAACATTCAAAGTATTAAAAACAAATAGTCAATAAAAACAATTGTTGTTCCTTTTGCATTATAGTACAAAGTATTTGTTAGCACAAATGTACTAAGTGTAAATCTTGCATGACTACATTTGTTTGACTGTTGTAAACTAATGCGACCGCCTAACTTTGCAATTTATTTTTATAAAAATTGCTTATTTTTACAATTTGTAACATTTACTTTTGATCAATACCTATCAAATAAAAAAACGCAATTAAAAAATGTTTCATTTAAATCATTAAAAAATGTGCACTTCTGATAATAACTTGCGATTTATTTGATAATTGTTTCATAATTAATTGATACTCATGTACATTGTTCTATCGCATATATACATTCTATTCAAACGATACTAAAGCGCCTCTAAACAATTGCATTGACACTTTTTTCAATATTGTTTAAATAATTAATGTGTTTAACGTGTTTAGTTTGTGTTTTGTAAAATCGGTGTTAAAAAATAGTACGTTCGATTTTGTAATTATAGTTACTTTAAGTACATGACACGTTATCGCTACACTTGGATCAAAATTAGACAATTAGAACAAAAACGTATTAGCAACAGCATAACTTGTATACTTTCAATTGTGTCATTGACAAATAACAAAATAATACGTTGAATATTGGTTATAAATAAGCGTTCTAATCAATTAACTACTTGTAGCAAATACATATATACATCTATAATTATTTGTTTCGCTTTGGATGAAAAATAGATAAATAATAGCATAAACATTGGATTAGGATTAATAGTAATATAGCAACTAGTGAATGCATTTTGGCATATGTCCGGATGGAAATGTATTCATTATTGGTTGGTGTGTTAAGATTTGCAAAACAAGCGAATTGATCATTCAACAAGCTGTCTAGTTTTACAATATTTGTAAATAAAGAGTTGGGGTTAAGGATTGGTGTACTCAGCATAATATTACAGTTTTTGAAAATAACAAATAATTATTCCAATTTATTTTAACTATATTTTAACAACTAAATATTTGGATTGGGATGCTAATAATTCTGAGCATTTGAGTAAAGTTTCAATTTTCAATAATGGTGATATTCCTAACTGTTCGTTCTCTACGCGGTGCTTATAGACATCTAGACTAATAACAACAAGGTCCAAGTGTGCAGCGGTATAACTGGGCTTCCGTTACGGTGGGTGAGTGCGAGCATACACCCAGAATCCTTAAAAGGTATCTTAAGGTATACGTATACCATATGTAGCCATTGGGCGGCCTCGTCAATCTTTACAAACAGTGACGACGTCGTTATTATTCTACGTTTGTCAGACTTATCGAGTTGGTCGTTCGCTATGCCGTATAAGTCATGAAGATGTGACTACGCGTCACTGACCATAATAAATATTTGAATACTTTAGTCAAAGTTGATTTAGTACAATGGATAATTTAAAATATAAATACATTAGCGTCATTATTTTTTATTACGTGCGGAATTAATACGTCGTTTAAACCTAAACAAACTTGGTTGTATAATTACAAATTTTTAAAGTGGAGATTGTTTTCCGTAGCGTTACAAATAATTGTAAATGTAAAACACATTAGCATTGACAGTATACTTTAAATACTAGTTTAAAAACATTAAATTGGCTAAAATTACTTACTAATCTATTTGCGTATTTTATTATAAAACATGAAAGTAATGAAATGGCCCTGATAGCTAAAAATGTCATTGTGTATTAGTTGAAACCTGGAAAGTTGGAATAATAATTTCTTGTTTCCTGTTTATCCTTTTATGTGTGTGCGTGTGGGCACAACGATGAAAAGTTGTAAACACTTGCAACGCAGAGTAATTTGAATAGCAAAATATGCAAACGCAAGTGTGGGAAATATGAAATTGCTAAATTTCCTCTTTTTCCAATTGCACCCCACAAACATACGTAAATAATGGTTTTGTAGTGCATTTTTCATATTTGTATGTATGGCACTAAAACCCAGATTTTTACCATCTGCATAAATGTTTCTTCAAAAAATATTGAATAGGTCACGTTTTTACATTGTGTAACAATTCATAATTTAAATGTTACTTTCCACAATTAATATTATGATTGTAAACACAATTTTTCTTATGATGTTTTCGTACACATTCTTATTAATAATCAATGTTTGATTATCAACCGCAGTTAGTTAATTACATTGTATATAGCTGTTTCGTTTATAATGTTTTACAAGCAAAGCAAACAGTGATGCCCGCTAGTTTAGAAAACTTATAAATATGAACAAAAAATAAGACAAAAACAAAATTTGTCATAAATTACCGCTTTGTACAATTTTTGTTTAAAAAGTCAAATATTTATTTATGTATTAGTGGAAGACAAAGTAATTGTACAGTAAGACTGCAAGTCCCATTTCCTATTACCAATAATAAAATTACTGAAATTCTGCTAGGTACGAGAATATATTTGTACAAAACCAATATTAGTTGTTAATTGTGATTTTTAAAGTTTTTGATTATTATACTTCCTCTGTCCATTGTAACCGTACTATAATTTTTAACATTTTTGTATATTTAATAACGCTGAATGTTCTAATAATAATAATAATAATAATAATAATAATAATAATAATAATAATAATAATAATAATAATAATAATAATAATAATAATAATAATAATAATAATAATAATAATAATAATAATAATAATAATAATAATAATAATAATAATAATAATAATAATAATAATAATAATAATAATAATAATAATAATAATAATAATAAGTAATAATGATAATAATAATAATAAATAATAATGATAATAAATAATAATAAAAATGATAATAATTATTATAATTAATAATAACAATAATAATGATAATAATAATAAGAAGAAGAATAAGAATAAATGATAATAATAATAATAATAATAATAATAATAATAATAATAATAATAATATTAATCAAGTATGCTAAATAGGTTCCGTATACCGAATTACGCTACTAGTTGGTCGTATATAAATATGCTAAGGCTCAACTACGGTTAGGTTTGCCAAGTCTAAACAAAGAGCAGCGGACGAGGTTAGAACCCTAGATATTCCAATATGGGAACCGGAAATCTGTCTTACTACACAATCAGTTTGCATATTCGCACAACAGATACACACACACACACAATGATCAATATATACATTCACGTGTTGTTTCATCGTTAGACTGCATCATCTACCTACTCGTATACGTTTGCTAATAAAATCTCGTCTCCAAAAGGAACAATTCTTGTGTTATTTTATTACATGAAAAAATTTTCTAACTACATTTTTAATCACATTTGAATACAAATATTTTATTGAGCATAAAGATCGGAAATCAATAAAAATGTATTTAAAGAAAAATTCAACTTAACATATTGAACGTCTTTTTACCAAAAACCTTTTTTGTGTCTTATAGCAGTTTGCAATAGTTTTCTACAAAAAAACAATGTCCACTGTAGAATGTCTTCAGATTAAAGGTTAACGAAATGAACCATTTTTGTCCTCAATTTGACATATTGTAGACGAATAACATGGTTGATTTGCGACAAATTGTCTTCAGGATGGGTTTTACATACACAAACATAAGTCTATTTCCTTGCTTGTTTTTGTATATGTACGTGTTTGTGTGTGTGTATATATATATATGGTGGGTTGGTTGGTTCCGGTTTAAACCGTAATGCAAAAATACACTGACAACTATAATTGTTGTCAGTGTATTTTTGAGTTTAGACAAGAAAATTTATTATCATTCAAACCAATCGCGTTTGTATGTATGCGTTTGGGTGTGGATTGCAATTGAACATAGAAAATATAATTTATGAAATAAAGGAAATTTTTGCGATGCTTATTTATTTGTTCATTTATAAAGTGAGAACATTAATAAATGACTGTCACCATGTTGTCTATGTAAATGAGAAAAGTACTTTTGACAAAACTAAATGCAAATAAAACGAATCAATGGAAATTATTGAATGTATTGTTAAACACAATGAATACCTGAATGTTTTTACGGAGAATATATTTTAGAAAGTGGACCTCGTTTGTGGAATGCAAATCCATCGAATAATAGGGTGTGAGATTTTCAAAACAGCCACCTCAGTTTATGATTTGTAATTAGTTATCATTTATTATCATTTTTTTATTATTATTATTATTATTATTATTATTATTATTATTATTATTATTATTATTATTATTATTATTATTATTATTATTATTATTATTATTATTATTATTATTATTATTATTAATATTACTATTACTATTAATATTAATATTATTGCTATTGCTATATTAACCCTTTTGAAAAACAGAAATTTTGACGCTACTTGGATTTGTCACGTCACTTTCGCTTTTTGACAATTAATTTATTGATCTGAAGACTTGCTTCAACTGTTTCTTTTGAAAAGATGTGCTCACATTCCATATGGGTTAACGTTTCGACATGAATTATTTTGCATTGAACTTCCTTTCTGCCATGGAAATCGTGTTTTCACTTTTTTGTTCTTGTTTGCCAAAATGGCCACTTCCCGTCGTTTTCGTAGCAATATGTATTTTTAACGAAAGCAAGGCCGTGAACCTTTGCTCATTTCTCAACCAGACTTGAAGCCGTCTGCGATAGAATTAGATATTTGATATTGCAATCACTAATGTATTACCAATAAAAGACTACCAATTGATTAATTAATTTATTTTTAACTATTTTACGTTGATACATGCACTTTTACCAACATATTCAACTGATTGATTGCTGCAAAACCATTGCTAGTTCAAGTTCAAACTTGTAATAAACAATAAGCCAACTGTTGTATTTATATAACTTGACACATATCGCAACCATCATCATTTACTCATTTGTTGCATTCAATAAACACAACATTTCAACGCTACCTTAAGTATAGATTTGTTCTTAAATTGGATAATGATGACAATAATTACAACATTACGTCACAGCTGGATTACAAGTCAGAATTGTGTACATTTGAGTTTGCGCTTTTCCACCTAACCTGTATCGGTCATGTTGTGTGCGTGTGTGTGTGTAAATATTCGGTTTCACACTGCGTGTTCATTATATGTGCCTATTTAGCGGTCCAGTCTGCTGCCTGCTGTTTTATTACAGTTGAAGTGATGAAACAATTGCAAAAATGCACCGCTGTTTGTTATTTAAATTTTCTCATTATTTACTGCTTGAAAAAATATCTCAAAATTTTACTAAGGCTGTAAATTAGTCATTGTATAATTCTGAGGCAAGGTTTTTTATCCTAACAACTAAAAGATAAATGTGTGAATCGATAGTTAAAATAAAGCTTTCAAATGTTGTATTGATTGAAGTGTTTTTGAAGTAAGTAAAACCATATTCAACTGATAAAATCTAGTAACATTTGGTAACACTATTATTAATAATATTATTAGTAGTACCGATATTAAACTACGATATTTTAGAAGTAACCTTTACCACCATTATATTGTATCCAGTATATATCGCAGTATATAGGTTGTTCAGACAACGTCTAGAATCAAGATCACTGTTTTATCCCAAACTAATTGCTGAAACCAGAACCAAACAAAATTTTGTAAAAATATGTAATAAAAACAACTTTCATCAACTTCTGAAAGACCTTTCAAGCCGCTCTACTCAGGAAAAAGACCGCATTAAAAGCGAGACATCTTTCGTGAAATAACACGAAATTGTTGAGAATTTTGCCTTTGAATGTGCAAATTTTTGCATTCAGAATATAAATTTTTTATTGTTTTTTTTCTGTTTAAATAATTTCCAATTTTGACAAATTAAATTAATTTTTGTAATATTCAAGTTGGTTTATCAAAAACGAACAAACAATTCCTTATGTGCGTATTGAAAACCGACATGCGTTAATTGAAAATAGTGGACACAATACATCCCATTCATTAATTAATTTTCTCATTAATTGACTAATCAAAGGTTAACACAAGTGGTTGTTGTTATTATTTCCACACCAAATGAATTGATAAGACTGGTTGGTCATACATGAGTCAGTGGCTAATTTTCAGAGTTGTTTGTCAAATACAACCCATGTCCATCAGTTGGTTTAGCACCGCATCTTTACATTGTATATATAATGTGTGTGTGTGTGTGAAATGTCCATTTTTTCCAAATCTACATTACTGATCAATTGTTATTATTATTATTATTATTATTATTATTATTATTATTCAAAAACAATTAATTAACTAGACCTCACCCTATATATAACGACAATGATGACATATTACCAAACCATATTATTTATACACGTGCGGTGACTGCTAATTATTCAAACTTTATTAAAACAGTAAAACCGAGTATGCATATATATATATATATATATATATATATATGCATATAGTCTCGTATGACAATGGAACATTGAATAATATATATGTTCCTTTTAAAATAAGATATAAAAAATGATTATTTTCCCCCATTGATAAAAAATTAGAAAATTTGCCCCAAGGGACAATTTATTGAAGCAATTCAATCAACCACTTCATCATAAAAAAATTAGACTATTTGTTATTGGGTTTTCTTCTTTTACATGGTTTCAACAGTTTGGTCACATAAAGGCAGTTGCTTGCTTGCTTCGAATTAGCGAAAGAAACAATTGTATAAAAGTTAAACGCTATTTTTGAAAGATTACTTTTCAATTGATGTGCCGTTTATATATAAATTAAAAATTTTATTTCTACATATACATATATATGCATATATAATATCAAGCATGAACTCAGGATGTTTGAAACTGTGATTTATGAGTTTGTTTATTTATGCCATTCCTTTCTATTCCACTACCCCCGTTCTTGGCACAAACTGAATACCGGAAATTGATTGTTTCTTTTCGTGTGCATTACGTGTCCCAACGCAATTACAGGAAGAAAATATTGAAAACTAATGTATTTTCATTTTATGACACTTTGTGAATAAAAGTTGGCTTTGCCTTTGTTTCCTGTCGTCCAAAATTTAACAATGACACCAACGCATCATTGTGACTTCGACTCAAACAATGTCCAAATTGAAATATGTTTGTAAAAATGTGGGTGGTTGGTTTCGTTTCTTAAATGTAACAAAGTTTGACTAAATTGAGTGTGTAAAAGGTCATTCTCAAATTAATGAGTAATGTTGGGTTGACTTTATTCTATCAACAATCTATTGAACAACACTCTCCATTGGAACAGTGACCAATCAAAATGACGGACTAAATAAACCAAATTAAGACGATGTACGATTTTCATTGGTTGCATAAAAATACACAAAAATTATTGTCACAAGCATTGGAGTTGGAAAATCTTATATAACAGCTGAGCTAATATCGGACTGCTGTTAATTCAATAGTAATTTTAGCAATTAGCTAAAGAAGAAATTACAACTACAAAACAAACAACATGTGAAAAGTCAGACACACACACATGTGAGTATATACGGTAGACAATAAGTAATGTAAGCAACAAACGTATGGAATTATTATGAAAACTATAAAAACAATGAATTGTTTTTGCATTTTTTTGACTAATTGTTTTTCAACCATGTTATCAATTCATCTGTCTCGATTTTCAGCTTTCAATAGATAAGATCAAACGTGTACAAACAGTTTGTGACCTAAGTCATTTGTCATAAATCACATTAACTCTTTCGCTTTTAATTCATATATTTATGCACAAGAGAGAAAAAACGCACAATCAATTGTGTACCTCTGTTTTATATCACAAAGCACGTGCAAAATAATTGTATTTATTTGCAATTACGCTAACGAAGAGAAACAAATATATTTCCTACTTTGATTGGTACATTGTGTTAATTCCAAGTTGGTCTTTGGATTGTTCACATCAGACAAAAAAGAGACGAAAGTAGTCAGACGTTGACTGTCGGTTCAATTTTGAAACAAAGACTTTAGCTGAACATCGTTATAGGCATTTTGCTTCAAGTAGGACAATTTGGCACTTTTACAAACGTCTATTGTGGAAAAAATAAAAAATTGGAATGTTGTCATTACTTTTCAATATGAGTCAGCAACAAGCACAATAGAATATGTCTGAGTAGAATGCTTGCTTAACATGTTTCGATGGAGATAAAAAACGGGAACAATGGAATAGGGTGATCTAGATTAGCGGATATCCTTTTGCATGAGCAAATAGTCAATAGTACTTTGACATTTAAGAAAGCCAGATAGTGAGGAAACCGTTAATAATGATAGTAATAGTACATTTAATTAAAAAACATTTAATCATGGAATAGCATCAATATATTTTCGCAATACAGTAAAGTTGATCAAGCATGTTTAAAGGCAGATTATGAACTTATAGGGTTACATCTGTTCCAATACAGTTTCAATAGGTAGCAATAGTTACAAGAACAGTTAAAAGTGTAGAGTTTTCAGCTTTACTTTCTATTTTTTAGTTAAAAGTTGGTTAATCAGATAAATTAGATAGAAAATTCAATAATAATAATAATAATAATAATAATAATAATAATAATAATAATAATAATAATAATAATAATAATAATAATAGCAAATTAAAACGTAAAGTTTTAAAAAAGATAAATTTTTCCATAATTATGTACTTGCTTATTTAAACCAATATTATTAAAAGTGGTCTAAATAAAATTATATTAATTAAAACTATATGCACACAGATAAATTTCACATAAAAGAGCAATTAAAATTGAATTAATGATCTGTGCTTTTATGACAGTGTGTATTTATAAAAGTCAACTGTTTTTGTACTAAAATCCTTTTTGTTTAAAAACATAGTTGATTTAGAAATGACTTAAGTTTTCCTCAAGAGACTTTTGATTGAGAAAACTCATTTCTTCACGCTTGACTGAATAGGTGAATAGTGGTCAGTGTCAAAATTTTCTTGTTGTGTACAAGTAATGAAATATTTTTGTGTTGTTGTTGTTGTTCGACCAAAATCGACTGATTGTTTTTTGAGCGCCACCTTTCACTTGGCTATCGTGGCTAAGTGGGAATGGCGCAAAACCAATCGTATTACTTTTCGTTTTTACACGAAACATGTTTGGATTGTAGCATTTAACGCTTGTTGAGAAATATAGTAGAGTTTGAAGTACTAAAATGTCGGTTCGAAAAATGGAATATACATTAGGGTTTTTTAACAACACAAATGTAACAATCTCCCTTTTTATTTATATCAGTCGTGTAAATATTTTACTAAAACAGATTTTGCGCAAAATATGGATATGTCATTAACATTGAATGTAATACAACTATAGGTTGTGCTAACACAACTTGAATATAAATAGCGTTTGTGAGTGTATATTTGTCAAATTTCTACTCATAATTACGAGAATTATTAATATTAATATTAATATTGGTATTGTTTTATAAAATTACACTTCTTTTACTTTTGGTTCGCATTTAATATCTTAAAACATTTGTCGATAACTTAAACCATTTGTCGCGCAAATTATTATAAAAACAACAAATGAAGCGTTTCGCATATTCACAGCATTGTTCTGGATTCAATTTGATTTCGTCTGTCATGTGTTGAAACAAAAATTAGGAAGGTGTCAATATTGACACTAAATTATTTAAAAAAAAGCATAAAGCTGAGATTTAAACTTTTTGTCTTTCTCTCTCTCTCTCTTTCTCCACATATATCTTGACGCAATAACCAAATCCAATTGTTTACACCTAGTACGATAAACAAAAGGGTTGTAATAAGTATACAGCTACAAAAGTGTGTGAATATTTGATGTAAATTGACACTACATTCTAATAACATTTTCAAAGATGACATTCTACATATACATTTGTTTTTATTTGCTTAATTATTAAAAGCACCCAGTCTATTTACTTTCTTACCATAATTATATGTTCGCAGAGTCCACTATTAGTAGACTGGTCGGGTGTTAAGAGGAACTTGAAGCCAATGATTGCTTAGACGAGTACATTGTTTCAATATTACTTTTCCTTAAGCTTATTGCTGGAACACACGAACGTTTGGTAGTGTCACAAAAATCCGTTGCCTATATTTAACAAGTTGAACAAACGCGCCAAGTATTTGGACAGGATGGGAAAACAGGATTGTTTCGTATTATTGAATTGGAAAATTGTACATATCGAAGATTGCAATTATATTCACATTTCGCCAAATACCATTATCCCAATTATCATACTTACACTTCTTTCTCATAGTTTCATAAAACAATGTTCTCTAATTGTTTCTTTAGCAATATTTTTTACAGAGGTCGAACCCTTCTCCTTTCTCAACTGGACTCGGGACTGGCCACGAAGGAGTTAAACACCAAATAGCTGAAAAGTATTTGCTTTATGCAACTTTCAAAAAATAATACTATATTGGGTGACAAATTTGCCAAATGCTTATTTTAGTAGACAAGAGTTTGTATCCTATTTCTGGCACTTGATATGAACTCTTGTTTGACTATCGAAAAATTATTCTACTAAAATATGCAGCTATTGTAACCGCAAAGCAAGTGTCAAAATAGTGCAAATGGCGTTTTTGTTTCAATTTGAATAACCACACACTATTGTTAATCGGGGGGTGGCAATGTGCTTGTCTTAGCTTTATCAGTTTGACTGAATGCGTTGCAATTCGATTTTAACAATGCCTTGCAATTCTTCACAGGTATCCTATTTTGCAAACTTGGACATTTTCAATAATTGCTTTTAAATCTCTAATCAATTGTTAAATTAATTGCATTGATTGAAACCACTAAAAAGAATTTATATACATCCAATTCAATATTTTGCATGTTTTAATTTGTACTAGAACGGTAATTAAATTTTATTGAAATTAATTCATGTTCTGTTTTTTAGTTGTTGAAAAAAGTATCCAACCGTTAACATATCCCAACTGTGCGTGTTTCGTTTCCCACTACAATTTTTTTTCTCTACTTTTGTGAATCACTTAGACAAGCAAATGGAAATGGTTATACCCTTTATCTATGGGATACATACGTGTGCCACATACTTTGAAAAAAAGCACTGAAGCAATTTGTAGCTGAAAGCTAAAAATACATTTTGGCATATTGTAAATTGTCTGCACAGTGTTTAATGTGCGTGTAGCATTTTACCATGGCTACCAAAAACCGGTGTTGAATACTATTATTGTTTGTAGATTAGGGGGTCTTCATGCGAAATGTTAAAGTACAAGGAAATTGGACGCACCAATAGTGTGTTGGTGTGTGTGTGTGTGTGTGTGTGTGTATGCGCGCACATGCATACAGAGAAAACTAATCAATCTTGTCAAGTAGGAAATAAATATGATTAGACATCACTTACAACAAGCATACAAAACGTGTATATGTAAAAATCAAAATTGACAATGTACAAGTAATAATATCATGGGATTACTTTTTTTTTAGTTTTTTTTGTAAATGTACATTATTTGAATGAATAGATAACAGTGAACCAATTAACTATTACTTTTCAATTCCCAAATGTGCTATATGTTTATAATAAATTGAATATTTTTACACAATAGAAAAATTTTAAATATTTATTTCTATAAAAGTATTATGATTTAAATGCCAAAAAACAATACAGATATATACAAGAATGCAACTTTTTTTTCACAAAATACGTACTTACCAAAAGCCTTAACATTTTGTTTTTGTCTGTTTAAAAAGAAAAAAATTGAACAGGGCTTATTCATGCATAATAGTATTATTATCATGTATAGCAGAAGTTGTACAAAAATTGAATAAGTATGACTGTTTAGTTTCCAAACATTTCACCTATAGTACACAAATGCCTACTTAATGACCTACTTTAAATACTTGAGCGTTTCTTGTCTATCACGGCAAAAACACCATTTTTGGTTCTTCAAATTGAACAAAATACAAGATCGAGATCCAATAGTTGCACTACATTTTTCACAAGATTTAAAAAAAAAGTTTATAAACTCCGTCTAGAGAAGATAAGAAATAAACCAATCCAGATAGCCCCAATCCTGGACGACAGAGTTGAGCAAAGTGTTCGAACACATGGAATTATTTTGTTGCCCCATGTTCTTTTTAAACAATGGGACTTCGTTGTTGTTTTTGCTGTTACCGTTATCTTGTTGCCCTATGCTTATTTTAAAGCGAACGTGTTTGTAATAACAACAACAACAACAATAATAATAATAATAATAATAATAATAATAATAATAATAATAATAATAATAATAATAATAATAATAATAATAATAATAATAATAATAATAATAATAATAATAATAATAATAATAATAATAATAATAATAATAATAATAATAATAGTAATAATAGTAATAATAATAATAATAATAATAATAATAATAATAATAATAATAATAATAATAATTAAATAATAATAATAATAATAATAATAATAATAATAATAATAATAATAATAATAAATTTAAATGCTCTATTTTTAACAACGGTAATAACTACTAAGCATAGAAATGTTCAGTTCTACAAAAAAAACCCGGATTTTATTATTAAAAATTTTGTTTCCGTAGGGACTAATTAAGGACTGCTCGTAATGTCTTTTAATAATAAATAAAGTTTTAACTTAAAAAAATAACTGAACAAATAGAATTTTGATTATTAAAAAAATAACAGATGTAAATATTATTTATTATTATTATTATTATTATTATTATTATTAATTTAAAAATTCAGGTTTTTCCAATGGCTAACCGAGTTATTGGAAAAACCGCAACATATGCTTTTATCTAAACTACAGTAGTATTTATGCTTTTGTCCTAAGCGAAAGGCCATGTTGAATTTCGCACTCTATAGTCGTGACTACAGCGATGAGAACTAATGTGTTTATATTCATACAATAGGTAACTTGTTGTTCTTATTTATTTTTCTCAAATTGAAAAAATATTCTGTTTTTTCTATTTTTAGATTTGGACAACAGTTATTCAGGTGCAAAGTAAGTTTATTCTTAAAAAAACATTTCATTTACATGACAATAATAATGATGATAAATCCATTGTCTAATATAAATAATCAATATTAAAACCAAAAACAAGGTTAATTAAGAGTTACTTTTTCATAAACCCCAATGCAGTCAATCCAAAATATTTTCTGTTTTTGAATAATTTGGGTTATTAAATGAACAATGTTTTTATTAAACAGAAAACGTGGGGTTTTTTAAGGAAACAATTTTCTAATAAATAATGGAACTATTTGTTGTAACCTACGTTCATTTGCCAATTGTTTATAAATTAAACAAATATTTTTGTTTGCTTTCTAATTTTCATTGTCCTTTCCATACATTTATTTAATATAAAGTTTACAAACAACAGAATAGAATTCCGTTTGGTACATAAAAAATCGAAGATGGTGATTAAACAAAACATTAAGATAATGTTGTAGCGTACGATTTAAATCGATTTGTTTACATCACGAGACCTTGTTTTAACAAATCAATACATTGGGGGGGGGTATCTGTGTATGTATCCAACGCTATAATTAGGATCTTATAATAGAACCTCTAGCTTGAAATGCAATAACAAGTAATGAATTCAGCTTTTTTATAAATATTAACTAATGTAAGTTTGATAAATATATGTAAACTACAAATTGATAATAAAACTATAAAAATTATTTAACATAAAATAGCTGAAATACTTAAAACTGTGAGTTTCATAATTGCTTCATTTTTATGCGGTTTTTGACAAGTGGAAGTAAAACGAAACTAAGCCAGGACCGGCATTTAATGCCAATGGTGAAACACAAGTCCATGCTCACTCGGCTACGAGTCTGATGCCTTAGTTCCCTCTGCTACTTTGATACATACATACACACATTCTTTATATTGAACAGGTACATTTGTGTGTTGCTTATTGATTTTCAGCCGCATGCAAAAAAATGGTTAGAAATAAATGATATTTTCAATTCCAATATTAACATTTTTTAAATGCATATGTTCTTTATTTAATCGTAAGTTTTGAATGACAGTTAAACGATATTTCTGAACATTTTTATTTATTAGTTTTATTGTCAAACTCACATTTCCCCCCGTTTGTACCTAATTTTTTTATAATAAAAATATTTTTCATTTACTTGCGTGCGTCAGTCATGAGTATATGTCACAAACTACCTTGTATGTTTGGGGCAAAAAAATTCTGATTGAGTTGCTGGTTAAATTGTATTTCGTGAATTTAGAAAATATGATTAAAAATGCAAATTTTGTACAAAATAATTATTGTGCTTATTGAAAAATAATAATTTGTCTTAACATTACTAAGAATTTATATGTAGGATTGTTTTAGTTTCATTTTATTTTTTATGCAAACTTTAGTAATAAATATTTCGTTTTGTTTTTGGATAGATTTTTATAAATACTTTTATATTTGAATTTTTAAATAAGAAGCAAAGGTAAATGATAAAACCAATCAAGGGAAAAGGTTGCGAATAAAAGAACCAATAAGAGTTAGGTAATTTTTTGTGATTGTGCAATCACTAGTAAATTGGAAACAGGAAAGTTTTTGAATGTGTGACCAAATTTGTACGATGACTCAATACAAATGGTATAGTATTAGCTAAATATTGGTTTTCCCACTTTATATACATTTTCAAGGTTAAGAAATTCCCTTTTGATAGAAGAATGCATCAACTTGACTCACACTTACTCATGAAGGCTGACCAATAGAATTAAAAAAATTTTTTTTCGATAGTTGGTATTACCATCTACTAAAACAACTAACGTAGGGTTGCGGTATCGAATACAGTTCACAATTGTACGCTAAATAAAAACGACATTAATGGGTCCACTTTAAGTTTTCCTGCCTTTGTAGACAGGGGACACGTTTCTAATTATTGCTTGTAATACTTAAGTGTACTTATGTAACCTGTTTTTCTACTATTTTATTATTACGTTAAGCTCTAGTACCTTACTAGAAATACATTTAGCACATAGATACATTTTCACTATGTTTATTTTACAGAGTTGAAATGGCTGGTCCGTAGTTTATTCTCCGTCTTTTCTTAACACGAGATCTACTATGGCGCAGTTAAAGTCGCACACTGAGTGGGGTCAAACAAACAGATGTATTTATAAAAACTCAAGTTAAATACTTCAAAAGCTTTAACTGGCAAAATAGCTTGGAATAGATACAAGACATTGTTTTCATATACTCCAAACAAATGTAAACTTTTTTGTGTGAACGTGTTCAGTCTTGTGTGTACAATTTTAAACACAATAAAACTTTGTGTTTGTAAGTCGCAATTGTAAGGATCAACATTGTCTTTTGAACAGGTGCGTTACGATTTTCAAAGCATTGAACGTTAAAAGATTTTTTAAAGTACACTAGTAACATTTAACACGAACTTTACTTAATAATAAGTTAGAACTTAAAATTGAGTACGGCTTTTAGCTGAGACTTATATAATTACCGGATTGTCATTTAACTCCTTGGTTTAACCCGAAAGCTTTGGTAAAGCAATCCAGTCATTTTTCTTCTTCAGTTTAAACAGTCCGGTAGTATCACGCCTACATATAATATACAACTTGATTGTATTGTAATCATTAATACTGACGATGCATTGGTATCCGTATATTATCCCATATATATATTTACAGCAGTGCTTAGATTAAAAAATGTTGCACTGATCTGCACAGCGCGTACAAATTTCACAATAATCAACCGAAAAACCTTTTAACAAATTGCAGGAAGTAGGAACATTTAATTCAATTTTGGGTACAACACTAAACTGAAAAACAAGATTGTTGGGTAAACAAAATAAAAAATAGGACATTTTTTATTATTTAAAAAGAAACAACAGTCCCAATTGACCACATTTCACCATTCAAGTTTATTGACCCAAACATTAATGACTGGAAAACCACGTTTTTACATGACCTCGGACTCAATCAACCGTGCCGTAATATGACCTACATCAACCACTTGAACGCCCCCATAGACTTCAAGTTTGTTTGTTAACTTTACAAATGGAGAAATCATAGCGTGTTAGTAACTAGGATAATTCGTAACGAATGGGCACAACAGGGGGTCAACGTAAATCCAAACATTTTATTATTAAATTAGATAATTGTTGTTGCAAAAATAAATGAAAATTGTAGGAAAACGTCCAACTTTACTATTTAAATATTATTCCTTTTTTAATGGTGTTTTAAATCACATTTTTAAATCTTATTATCCTCATGAGAATGGATGTTATAAAATATCTTCAAATTAATCCTCATATTGTAAAACAACATTTTATTTTATTTCATTATTTATGTATTACTCTATATAATTTTATATTCCAACCTATTTGAAAACGTTTAAAACGGCATCAAAAGTAAGCTTTTCAAACTTGTAAGTATAATGTAGCAATCTGATTGGTGGTTTATTAGTCAACCGAAAAGCAACTTATAATCGGTGATTTATTTCTTAAACTCTCAAATCAAATTTATTTCAAACATACATCCCCCCCCCGACAATACATAAACGCGATTTTTAATGAAAAAAAGATTTATCTTTTTTTGCAAAAGATGCACAAAATAAAAATTGAAATGTTATACTGCTTTGCAACAAAATGCGTAAAAATTATTATTATTATTATTATTACGATTATTATTTTTGTAAGTTGTCAGAATGTCGACATTTTTCGTTGAAGAATGTTTTACAAATTCAATATTAACAAAAAAATTTGCTATAAAAAAACTTTTCCACGCTTGTCAGCTTGACTGTAAATCTTACTTTTTGAAAAGTGGAACAAACATATTTTAAAGAGCAAATATGTTAATTTTAGTTTATGTAGATATATTATTCGTTAGATTTTCTTGTCTGCTAATATCATTTCATTAGGTTTGTTAAAGGTATTTTTAAAAATAAACACGTGATTTTACAAATACATAAGAAAATCAAACAATCGTCAAGAATGTATCACAAGTTTTGTACTGCTGCTAGTTGCAATATTCGATTTGACTGAACAGTGAGAAATCGGTTTGCGAGATTCAGAACTTTTTATTTACCGCGCTCCACCCCTGAGCAGTACTTTTTGTCTAATCTTGGACAGTTAAATAGTGACGTAGTCCTAAAAGTGCTATAAAAGACCGAATAATTGTGGAGATAGTTCTGCACAAGAAGAACTATTGATTGATGGATTAGTCTACTAAAGGGAATACACAATGAATGGCATTATTACTTATATATATATATATATAATATATATATATATATATATATATATATATATATATATATATATATATATATATATATATATATATATATAAGGTATTATTATTGGTCGTCTAATCTTATACAAGAGAAAGTGTTTAAACTTTGAAATGATAGGCTTTTTATGTACAAATTAAAGTTTTTATTACTTAGCCATTTTTTAAAAATGTTACTATTAATAAAAATTAGTATTAAAGGAATGTAAAAGTATATCTTTTTTAAGGTCAATGCTTACTATTTTTTTACTGTTTACATAACATTAGTTTGAAGGTAGTCAAATATAACAAAAACTATTGAACAAGCAATAGATAATTTATAATCAATCTTTGTTTTTAAATCAATAAATTCATAAACTAGGAATGTTTAGCCTCCCACCAACACAAACACATGAAAATAGGGTGGGGAGAGTGTAAAAAGAAAGTCGCAATCAGGTCATTTCCTTTGGGTGTCTCATTTTGGTTCCGGTTTGATTTAGAATGACCTGATACTATTAACCGTATTTCGATGTACTAATAATAATCCTTTTTCTAAATTTACTACCCATTCGTTTTATGTGCAAACCGATATAATTGTTGCACAAGATATTTGAAATATTGGTGAATGTTCACATACTACTTACATGATTAAACATGTCGGAATGACTACTTTGCTAGATTCGCGTTTTGCGTCGACAACTAATCCCAAATTCGGGCTTGACGAACGATTGTTTCTACTGCGATGTGCAAACAACAAAAATAAGATTGATGCAAAAAGTTTAGATTTATCACGTTTACGGTCGTGTAATCAATAATTTATAACAATTCATGTTTTTTATATGTTGTAAATACGACGTCTTTTCAAGTGTAATCATTTGGCTATTACGTTTTGCATCCAATTTATACGTTTTACAATTGCATTGATGTCCTTAAAAATCAATGTGCACAACGTAACTGTGTGAACGCTAAGTGAATAAGGTTAAGTCAATTTTGATTTTATTTTAATCACACATTGCTTTGTAAAAACTGTCATCATTGAAAAGATGATTGCAGTTATGTGCTAAAATTGTATTTTAAAAAAATACGAAACCTTCTTTCTTTTCTCCCACTTCAACTTTGCAGGTTGCACTTTCGATCATTGTCTATTAAACCTGTACAGTATGGCAGGTCATATATGGTAAAAGTCCTAGTTGAAGGGATTATTCATTTGCCAAATCGGTCGTAACGTGGCAGTATTTGAAGACACCGGGTGATTAGAATTGATCAGATTTACTATAAATAATAAATTTACAAGGTTAATTTTAATCAGCCGCAGCTTAGTGGTTAAGGCGCTGGTCTGACACCAGATAGGGCGTGGGTTCAACTTTGTGTGTGTGTGTGTATGACTTAAAAGGTATGCGCTGCTGATGATTCCACACAAGAATGAAATAGTTACATAGTACTGCCGATTAACTGAAACCAAGTAGATTTATTATTCAAGTGAATCTGACAATTGTAATATTTCACACTTGAAAATCCATGAACAAATCAAATTTAACTGACAAATAGTGTAAACAATAAGGGTTCGTTTTAGTTTGTTTTTCTTTCGTTGCTAAGGGACTGTCGGGCCAATCACCTTTCCAATTTGTACAACTCGTAGCATTCTTTTGTAAACTCGGAATGCAAATTATGTTGCTCTTTTGCGGCTGTTGTTTAATTGGCTGTGCTTTGTTAACACGCATCAATTTAAAAAAATGGTTTCAACTTAAAAAATC
The DNA here is from genome assembly GCA_025895645.1 of Cardicola forsteri. NCBI lineage: Eukaryota > Metazoa > Platyhelminthes > Trematoda > Strigeidida > Aporocotylidae > Cardicola > Cardicola forsteri. The sequence continues at coordinate 733,861 of JAKXYG010000963.1, forward strand.
AGGGTTAGAAACAATTGCGATTGCTATTGGCAACAAAGGGATCGATTGTATGTGTATATACTTCACTCAGCGCTTTATTCAGAAAGATAACAATCGAATGGGTACCTTGAAATAGCATCTGGAATGGGTATATAATTGCTCAAAATAAATTCACTTACTTTTCGAAAACAGTTGTCACCAGACATATAAATTACTAAAAGCATTGAAATCAATTGGCCCAATCATAAACTTCAAACATACTGTTTTCAATTGTTATTTAACAACCTTATTTTCTAATTTAAACAAGTCAAGTTAATGCATTTTTAGACTGATCTGTAACCGAATACGCTGCTAACACTTGATTAATTTAGGTTGCATTAACATTAAACTTATCAGATTTTCTAAAGATGTTTGGCCTAATCCAATTAGTAAAATTGTACAGCTGGTCCATCCTTGCTAAAAAATAATAATCAATGAATATCTTTTGAGCAGCATTGCTAGTGGTTCTTAGTTGTTCAAAACTCGTAATTGGCTTATATCAAGTATCTTTACTATTTGAACAATGTCAATTCCATTTACGAAAAATACCATTAATATCCCAATATTAATTTTTTTTCAATGTAAAAATAATTTTAATTGAAAATTAAATGAAGGACGTGGAAACGAAATTGGAAATACAACACTTCAAATTAGATTTGGTTTTTCTTTAAAACAACCACTTACATTTTTACAATTTTTCTCTATGCTACCTCTCCCCCACCCACCCAACTCCGTATTCCAATTATTCTCCTTTTGATTCAAGTGCTTTGCCAAAAAATTCATCTATCTACCTATTCAATGAACCATAAATTTTGAAATGATTTAGGGATATAGATTTGAAATAGAGTTGTACAATTGATTCAATTTACTGTTTGATGTGCGCATGTCAACAATGATGTGGAGCTTAGACGTTTTATGCAGTCAGATAATAATTTTGTAAAACTTTAGTTGGATAATTATTAAAAGGCTTCGATTGCAAACAGTCGAGGACAGTTTTTATTGGGAAACATTGATTGTCACAAGGAGATGTGGCGCCTTTAAAGCGTGTTCAAATTACTCAAACGTAACAATTTTTTTCTCTGATTTAGATTATTAATAGTGGCCCATTTGACATCCGTTACAACTTCTAAAGGAATTCTTGCATTATAATTAACACAATACAATATCTAAATCAAATTTTATTTCCGGATCGTTTTTAACTACATATTAGGAATAAACAATAATAATAATAATGATAATAATAATAAATGGTATAAACTCTTTTATATTTGATTATACATTTATTTAGAAATATTTTTTTTAAATATACAAACAGTGAGAAAGTCATATTTTAAAGTCAACACATTTATGAATCTAATTATTAGATGCAATTTGCATAACTTTTTATATTAATTAACTTATTAATAATCTGTGATTAGTTTCAATTTCTCTATAATATTGTTTGATGACGTTTAACAATGTAACTTCTTTATCACATTAATCAGCATCAAAATGTTAAACATTTGAATTAGCGCCATTTAATTAATTAACAATTTGAATAGAATTATAATTAATAATTTTTTAATTTAAATTTTTTAATAAAAAACTTTACCTTTAGATATCATATTGGTTGGATTGTAACCTAATAATTTTTGAGGGATTGTATAATGGAAGGAATTATCTAACATCTGGAAAAATTACATATGCTTTATGTTTTCTTAAATCGTTGACATTATATTTCAATTTGGTGATGTTATTCAACCTTTAATTATATAAATCATTATTTATTATTGGTTACATATATTAGTGTAATTACAATAATACTTTATTAATAATATATTATTGCATAATGTATAATAAAATTGAGTTCTTATGTTAACTTATGTAGCTACTAAAATGTTCGAGACAGATAACTACGTTAAATAAAGGAATTGCCTTAAGGGTTGTAAGCGTAATTATTTATTCGTATAAAATTATCCCAAATGTTTGATGTGTTTATTTCTGAATTATTTCAAGTTAGATGACTAGAAGCAATTTTGATAAATTTAATTAAATATTAATACAAAATAAATTCGGATCAAATTAGTTATCGATCTTTTGTTTAATATAATATGTATGAGCTATATATATATATATATATATATATATAAACATTGGTCCATCTAGAAATGAAACTGTTTATTAATTTAACGTGTTATATACATAAAACGCATATTTCTAATTAATAAATTGTATTAGGACACCACCATAAATTAAGAAATTAGTTAGATCAAACGGGAAATCGTTTTTTAAAGTAAAATGATTAAAAAATCATATTGTTTGACGATTGGTTAATTTTTGTTCCAATTAAATAGAATTTTGGAAAAAGCTGCATTACTTATAAGTAGTATTAAGTGAAATATATAAATTATTTTTGAAAAATGTGTCAATTGAATGAATGTGTATATTACATGTAAAAATACAATATTTTTTGGTAAAACGTTAATGTAATGGACTAGTTTGCAAATAATAAAGTTTTTAATTAAAAGCACTATTAAAACTGTACGTAGCAAGATGCCGTAGTTGTAATGTTACCTTAACGAAAAGGAGGTTGAATTCCCACAACCTACACTAAATGTGCACTTGTTGAAAAATGTTTTAAATAAAACCATAAGTATGGTTTGTGATAAACAAAATTGATTTGTTAAATATTTGACTTTTAAATCAAAAAACTTGATTTACTATTATTGCCATTAATAATAATAATAATTATTATTATTATAACAATAGTAATAATAGTTTATTAATAATTTATTATTAATATTTTATATATTTGGATAAAAATTTATTTAACGCCATTTTAGAATAACTTTTTAAAAACTCAAATTATATACAAAAAAGTTTATTCGAATTGTAATCACACTTGTTTACCTTTTTGTGTTTAATCGAATCACTCATGAGTAATAATTGAAAATTGTTTTTTTTGTTATTCCCATTTTGATTAGAATTCAATCATGCCTCTTGGGTGGATCGGTTTGAGCTGTTTTATCGTTTATTGCCTTATTCTGACCCAACTGGACACAAGTGATGGACAATTTATTCAGCCCGGTTTGTGCGAAAGTCGCTGTCACTGTCCCAAAGGCGAAGGCGTTGTCCACTGCGATCGTCAGGACCGCCTGCTCGGAGTACCCACAAACGTGCCAATAGGGGTGACCAAATTGTACATTCAACAAAGTCACTTTTCCACACCCAACTATTTGGGACGTCCAAATTTGACGGGATTGCACAATTTGGAACATTTGCAAATCATCTACTGCAATTTGCAAGTCATCGAACCGCGTGCTTTCGTTGGCATGACCAAACTCAAAAGTTTGGACTTGTCTCACAACGCCATTCTCAAATTGGAACCATTTACCTTTGACGGATTGCAATTGACCAGTTTGTATTTAAATGAACAACACTTTCCCACTATTAAAGATCAAAGTTTGTACATATCCGAAAACGCTTTCCACCATTTGGCTGCTGTGCAGATCAACCTCAAAGGCAATCGACTCAATTCGGTCATGTTTGAAACGTTTGGCAAAGTGACCCGATTGGATCGTCTAATTTTGTCCGAAAATCGGATCAGTCAAATTGGCGCCGAGTTTGAACAGTATTTCGATCATCCAGACAAACTGCTCGACCTGACAGGCAATCCTTTGGAGTGTCACTGTCGGTTGGCCTGGATTAGTCGACGATTACCCAGTTGGCTCAGTACTTTGCCCGGTCTCAATATAACTTGTGTTTATAGCAGTTCTGGCGATGCTGACGACAGCCAAGCAAATGGCGGTCCCTACATTTTCGAATTAGACAAATTGAATGCGGATCAGTTGTGTCCCACATCGCGAATCAAACATATATCCATTGATGTAATGGACGAAGCCCAGAAAGCGGTCATTTCGTGCACTGCCGAAACAATGGCCAAACATTCAATTTCGGGTTTGAAAACGTTTCCCCAAACCGAATTTATACGTCAAAATCCTCCTGGAGTAGCTTGGCGATATGTGGAAGGCGGTCAGTTGCGAGAAGTCAGACGGCTGGAAAATCAGGATTCCAAAAACGGAGCGCGTTTGTCAAATCAAACGTCCAGTGCCGTGTCTACAGTTCAGCTGAATGTAGGTTTGGATTCATGGCCACGCAAATACACGTGTGCAACATGGGACGACAAAAAACAAACCGAAGAAGTTGTGGTCACGTTGAAAGGTCCAACGGTCAATCAAACGACCTTGAAGCAATCAATAAAATTTCGGCCAACAGACCAGTCCAAAATGACGGCCAACAAACAAAAGCACTTGGGTCATACGCATCAGTTGAGTGCAATTGGCTTTGAACAGCCACATTACTTGTTCCAAAAACAATTCACACTTCTCGAAATGGCTGGTTCGGTCATTGGAACTTTTTTGGCGACACTTATCTTTCTGCTTATTGGAGCACGATGCGTCCGCGTTTGTCAGCAGCATCATTCGTTGTTTCGATTTGCACCGGGTTGCAGTTCCATGCTTGCTTCGGATTCCAAGGGCATTTATCTGGCTGGCAAAGCATCCAAAAGCGACCAGACTACGAATTCCGACTCAAACAGCACTCCGGGCAAACCAATAAATAATAACGGGTTCGCATATCCGTCGTCGTTTATAGTCGATCCCTCATTTTTAAATTCGCAACAGTCAACTCAGCCTTATCACAATCATTTGGCACTTTCCGGCATTAACGCCGCTGCTTTAGCGGGAAAATTTTCTCCACATTTGACCAATCCCTATCTCACCGTACCTGGATCCCTTTCTTCCACCGTGGCCTCTCCAACAGGTGCTCCAAACGACGATTTGCATTCAATGCTTACTTCGACACCGCTTATTCACTCAGCCAAATTGCGTGGCCTTATGTCTAACGAAGCTTCAAACTTGGCGCCTTTTATAGCTACCAATCCGAATCATTTCAATCAATGGCCTGTCACACCTGGATCGCCATACTCGGGCAGTCACGAGTATGACATACCGCGAGTCTTGGACTTTCCCAATGGAGGATCATTTGCTCCTTTTGGAACGATGCATTCATCGGCATTTCCCCATGTATCTGAAGCATCGAATTTTCATGAACGCTCTTGAACATTTTTGTATATACATAACAACTACTCATTTCCTTTGAAGTTTTGCTCCTCTATTTTGATCAAACAAAAACAGATTTTTAACAACTGGCTAAATCACTTTCCAATAATTTGACAAAAGCCAATTATGTACAGTATTCATTTAAATTTTTGTCAATCAGGCTTGAGTCAATCAAGATTAGTGATCAGTCAATTTTGTTTGTGAGATGAGGTAGAAGTGATGACTTACTCATTATACTTATACACATGTGTATAATCAATAATCATTATTTTAATCAATTAATTTAGTCAGAAGATTATTTGCTAATTTAATATGCATATATATATATATATTCATTTCAATAATTGGAAAAAAATATTTCTAACCTTTTGATTTACATTAAACCAAATGCTTTTTTATTTAATCAATCTACATATTTCTTTTGACTTACAAATAAAACATTATTCTTGAAAGTTCAAATAAAATAATTCAGAATGTATACAGTTTGAACAAAATCCGATTGATATTGATTATTCAATCAATAAAAATTTTTTAATTTTTTTGTTTTTTTAACTGAAAATCTCCGGAGGCACTTTGAGGTTTTTTCTTTTGTATAAATACAGAATATAAAACGTTTAATTTATTGACTGTAGTGTGTAAAATATACAATTAAGTAAAAAAGTAAAATGTAGAAACACTTAAAAAATTGATTAAACTCACTATTTTAGTTAATTAGCTACATGCTTGCCAAATAAAACCTCTTGATCGGATTTAAGTTACTCAAAATTATTCAATCTTAAATAATTTTTAGGACTGTAATGTTGTTTAAATCTAAACATGAAATAATGCCTCTCAGTTCAGACACCAACGTTGCAATGACTAATTGGTAAAAGCTCCATCTCCAAACTGAAGGAGTGGATTTAATCCTTTGAGTACTGTCTTTTGTATGGACTTAAACAACCTAACAATATTGGAGTCTTAAAATTATGTAAATACGTGAGTTTAACTGGTTAACTGGATCAGCCTAGTCAAGAAGGTACTGTCGAAGAAATTGCTAATTTAATTGTTTTAAAACTGCACTACTCTTCTACAAAAACATAAACACACTTGTCTTTTTTATGATCTAGCACAATCATATGGACCATTAATCAATAAATAAAGACAACTACTTTAAGAATGGATACGTTTCTAGCGCGACGTAGCAACTAGGTCGAATAGTGACATCGTTTCCTGAAAGCAAATTGCGTTAGAAACAATTAAATTTTTTATCATGTCAGTTGCTATGCCATACAATTTAATTTAAAATAAAAAATGCAACTTGTTAACAAAATGTTTATTTCAATTAAATAGAAGTAAACAACCGTTTTATGGAAATTGTGAGCAAAAGTCTTTAATTTGGAATTTTTCTTGTCTAAAACTGGATAACCCAACTGTCTCATAGATGATAGAAACAAAAGATTACTGCGAATAATGGTGATGTTAATATTTTTAGCAATTCATTGCCATGGCTCTAAAAATGTACTAATGAGGGCACCTATAACGAATGCACTATAAATAGCAACCGTTGGAAAATACAAATTTATGTCGGTACATTTTTCAATTCATCTATTTCTACTACTTTGAACGTTTTTCCAGTGGACATTTAGGCGAAGTCGAACACGGGCCTACATTTAGTGGCCTGGTAGTGGGATTCGAACCCCCATGGCCACCTAGGTCTAAGTCGAGCGCTGTACCGCGAGACCACCCTGGCACGTAGCCTTAATACCAATAAATCGATTTTTACTATAAAGAGCAGTTTAATTGCTGGACTAACATTGTAGTAGAAACCGACAATAAATGGATGTTTCGACAGCTCTGCTTACTAAAAACGTCTCTTGTAAAATATTTGGACGATAAATTGAGAAATAAAGTTCTCCAATAATTAACAAACTATATAAACCAGCAAAAGTAGCATGCATTAATAGTGACCATATTAACATTGAGTTATCACTATAAATAATCTTTAATTTTATACAACTGAGTCATAACAAAAAACTAAAATTTCGAATTGTTTTTAAATTAATTTTGTAAACTACGTCTCCTTTCTATAATTGTGATTGGATAATGCTAAATATAATTAAGATGATTTTTTATTGTAAATTAGATTAGCTAATTAAAAAATTGAAAAGATATTTGACGAAAAATGGAATAATAATAAAAGCGAACGTTGAATCAATTTAATAAATTGGCAACATTAGGCTTTGACCAATTTAAAAAGCTAAATTTTTTACCAAATTAAAAATATAGTTTTGAAAACACTTACATGCATTATATATATATATATATATATATATATATAAAGTAGTTTATTTGCAGATTTACGATTGTAATTTAATTGGTTGTATTATTAAATAACATAACGCCACTGCGACCTAACATAAGATGCATTAGATTGATAATGCTGATATGCTGGAAGTTATTTCTACTACAGTATTTAAACAAGTAATAATAATAGTTGTAGTAATGATGATGATAATAATAATAATAATAATAATAATAATAATAAATTAACGAATGTTAGAATTTGACTGAAAGCATTCTTGCCCATTATGGGCACTAATTACGGACCCTCATTTGACTGAACGAAATATCCACTTGCTCAAAAATTTTTATAGAGCAAATATTCGAGGAGTAGAACAAAGTAAAAAATAATTTTATTAAAATGTGCAATACTCGATAAAAGTAAAAATTCAAATTTATATTAGTCGCGAATGAACTGTAATTAAAATGATTATCGATTTCCGATTTTTTAAATAAAAAGTATTATTTCTAAAAAGTGTTGCGCAGGAAATATTAACGACGACAGCTTTTTAATGTAACATTAATATTGACAAAAACGTTTTCTACTTAATCAATTTAGCAGTTTCTGACAAATCAATAAATATTTAAATAATAAATTAATAAGATTTGCGAATGAAATCAGATTCCTCCTAATCAATAAATAAAGAAATATGCAAATGAGTTTTTGATTATTATTGAATGAAATATAAATTGTACCAAAATATTTTGTTTCAATACTGTTTGCTAACAAATTTGCATAAAACATGAATACAAATCACTAACTATAATGTTTTAGCTTTAAAACATTTGTGTTATTTACGGAATTTGGTATGTGAAGTAAGTTGTGAAAACAAACATGTACAAATCTGTGTATAGTCATCAATTAATTATTGTCTAGCCTCAAAGCACACTATTAATAATCTAAAAAAATTAGTATTATTTGTTTTATTTGGTAAAAATATATTTGACATACGGTACAATTTTTAGATTAGGAAATTCCCCATACTATTTGATTTAATGGAATAAGCTAATACTTTCGGTTCACAAGGTCAAAGCTTTGATTCTCATAGCCGTCTCTTGTCTAGACATTTCAATATGACAGCAACATTTTTTACAATCAACATTACTGGCAATTATCATGTTGTCAAGACATTGGCAATTGCATAGAACTGCCAATTTATACTTACCGGGTGTACTCAAACAAGTCATGATAATTGAATTAATACTAAAAATTGAAAACAAACTATTGAAAATAAGTTTTTATTTAATTGAGTGATTTATAGTTGTGTTATATTTATTTTTTAGTGTATTTTAATCGAGTTTATTCATTTTATGTTAAAATAAATTTGTTGTAATTCTTCCATTTGTTAAGGATATTTATCAACTTTTGTTGTTAAATTGAATTACATTACATAAAAATAGTAGAATCATGAAACCATGGATTGTTTACATTTTTTCAAGTACAAGATGTTTATTGAAAAATGTAGCAAATATGTTACTTAAATGTTTTTAAGTTAATAATTAGAGTTTAAATGTATCTCTTAAAAATTATTTAAAATTAGACATTAATTTTGCTAATTCTTTAACGTTTACTATTTAAACAATATACTTTAACAAGCATTAAAATTATGCAATTTAATAATAAATTATTATTATTATTATTATTATTATTATTATTATTATTATTATTATTATTATTATTATTATTATTATTTTTATTATTGTTATATTTGAATAAATAATTTTATTGACAAAAACATTTTATAGCTAAGTTACATTTGTTTTAAAAAATTGGCTTACAGATAATATTTTTTGACTGCTGATAATAGATAATAAGCAGAATGGTAATAACGTGAATTGAACATAGTTAAAATACGTAGTTAATAAGGTAGAAGTTGCAATTATTATTATTATTATTATTATTATTATTATTATTATTATTATTATTATTATTATTATTATTATTATTATTATATTATTATATTGCCTTTGCTAATCAGTGTTCAGTTTGAAACTGACAATTCCAGCATGTAAAATAATGCATTGTTGAAGAAAGTGGCAGAGATACCCCGACTAGATCATTTACATCTTATTGAGAAATGTGTGTAATTGATAGTAGTAAAAACCATAAATAAATTATTAGCATAAGTAATAATTAATATAGTGAAAGGAATTTGGAATATCCAAACATTGCATAATGTAAGCATATTTTTGTTATTTGTGATGCTATTGTCTACACAATTTCGCAATTGGGATGCTAATTATTCCGAAGATTTAAGTAACGCTTATAAAGTTTCAACTTTCAATTGTAATAATATTCCTAATTCCTTATCTGTATGTGTTGCATTCCGAATTCAGCCTAGTATAGATCAGGAACACTAAGGGGCACTTAAAAGGTATTTACAGATATATGTGTGCTATATTTAACCGCTGTATTAAGGGAGATAAACCTGACAAAAAATTAGGCGGCCTCGTCAGTTTTTGCCAACAGTAGCGCTGTCGCAAGAATACTGTCCATCAGCCCAAAAACTCTGCTATTCTTCCACATTTGTTACACTTGCAAAACTAATAGAATCGATGTATATATATATATATATATATATAATACAGTTTAATTTTATGCTATATCTTTTAAATGCGGTTGATTTATTAATTTGATTGTCACTGCTTAAATGTTTTACGGCAAACACTTTTCACGAAGTAGACATTTTACTCCAGTCAAAGAATGACCCGCATTTAGTGCCGATGGTTGAAATCAAATCCATGCCAACCAAGTTGTGAGTCTAGCGCTGTACAATCTTGGTTACCCTGGTAACTAATTAATTAATTCATTATACATTTATGTAAACGTTAATATCTAAAATGAGAAATAATATTCCTGAGAATTATAGCTGCGTAATCATCTTACTTTGTTTATTTAATTTGTACATAAATTTTAATAGCAATGTTTAATTAACAAGGATTTAATTTATTGCAGAAACATTAAAAAAACCCTCCAATTGTCCTCAATTAAAACATGACAGAAGAATTCAGGCCTTAGTGACATCGGCTTGTACATCTACTAAAATTGCATAAATAAAAAGTCCGTCTTTTATCTTTTCATTAAAATACTTGTTTAACACACACACACACACACACACACACACGTGTAAAACGTATTTATTTATTACAATTGAACCAAATAAAAGTTCATTCAATATTTTAAAACAAAGATATCATGTGATTGGTATACTATTCCAAGTGATTGAACACCTTTAATAGTTGCCAAAGCACTGATAATCCAAGCAAATTTATAAATGACGAAGAAGTGACTACGCGTCACATACCACAACAACAACTGAACAATAATAATCTGGTAATTGGTGCACTCAAATGGATTGGACCAAAACATTGAAAAACAGAATTAAACTTTCTAGTCTTATATATGCCATTCCATCACGAAAGTTGTCTAAAATGAATAATCCTTTACAATTGCCATACATAGCCAGACGTAATGCTAGTAGTAATAACAATGATAATCGAAAAGATTAGTTATTAAATTTAGAAAATTATTTAATGAAATATATTACAGAATTCTTTGCGGCTGTTGTTTTGGTAATTATCAAAATAATGTCATAAATCATATTATTTGTACTTTTACTAATCAATAACATAATCAATACAAAGTAATAAATAATGTGATATATATATATATATATATATATATATATATATATATATATATATAATATAATTTAAACTTAATCTTCTTAGTTATTTTTCACTTACATAAACAAAGTAAAATGTATGTCCTAAATTTTGTACGTTTGCAGATTATACACAATTTTAAAAACGTAATTAAAAGAATAGTCAGTTGTATTTTAATTCGATTATAAATCTTACTACCTACTAATTTAATTAAAAATAGGATACTTAATTTAAAATTAAGTTTATTATAACTGTCGTTTCCTTAATCAATTCATTCCTAATCAATTTCAAATTTGTGCTGAGAAAGGAGAATAATGAAAGCGAAGATTTGATAATCCTATTTTTGTCAAATAATAACTTTGCCATAGCCGGTTCTAAGTCCATTTGAGAAGAAAGGAAAGTTTGAGCTCACGGTTAGCAACTTGGTTTCTGCAAGAGTAGCTACAGAAACAACGAGAGGACACCATTCTATTAAATCAGAGTAAATGTAAGTAAAAGTAGTATGATTCCGTTGACGGATTTCGGAAAAATTCAAATAGAATTTCAATCGTCGATATATACAATTTTCAAAGTCAAAACTTAAATGTACAATCATGTGGAGCAATCCTGATTTTGTATGTTTTTTAGAGCAAAAAAGTCTTAAAATAAAATAATAAAAAATTGTAAAATAATATATTATGGCCAAAAAGATAAGCTAAGATAACAATTTGCAGTAATATTCTTTGGTTTAATGTAAAGTACAACCATTGAAAATGCTTACTTGACGCTGCTGAGTATTTTATTGCGAATAAAATTGCCTAATAGAAACTGCATTAAACCGAACCATTTCCTTAATCACTTTATTAAAGTATACAATCGGTATATCCACACCAGATAGCGACTATGTTTGTGTTAATACAAATTTTGTCAATTGTTTATAGATGGAGAAGCACTTTGGTAGCAATTTGAATAAACAAATCAATCTTTCACGTATCGTGACCATGGCCTTCCCAAACGACGATTGGGAAAAAGGGAAAAGTGGTCAGTATCGTACTTGGATGGATATTGTTAAGGAACAATCTATTTTGACCAGAAACAATGACTAGGCCGTTGGACTGCACGTCTCCAAAAACCGTCAACAGTAGACGGGGATTATTGGGGATGGTGTTCAAAGTTGGAATTGATAAAAAGGTTATTCTGCTACCAACGTGAGTCATAAGTCAAACAACTTAGTCATTAATTGATTAAACGCAGGGCATAAGAAATAGCGCTGATTCGTTGGAAAATTAGAAACCAACTTTGCAGTTATACAAGCTGTCAATTATAGAATCAAGTATTTATTCCGTTATTCGGTTGTACTAGAACATTTTTTTGATTATTTATCAATACAATTTATAGTTCTCGTTTATCGGCTTTGATTCTTAAAGTCAAGCATGCTACTTCATAAATTAGGGTAAGTAATCAACTCCATTTAGCTTGTGTTTAACTAAAAAATGTGGTTGTTATGTATATGTATTAAAAATCAACAAAACTGCTAACTAGTTTTCATGAAAATTTAAAAACATATTTCTAAACGGTTTAAAATTTTCTATTTGATTTAAAAAGCAACACTTTAAGTTAAGCTCAAAATTCTACACTTGCAACATACCATGTACATTAAAATGTTCCATTTATTACGTTCGCTTAAGCAAACAAATTAATCATCAATTATTAAAATTGTATGACGCTCTCAGCACAGCCCAGATTTCATCCTGCCCCAATTGAAAGTGAACAGAAATTGGATTAAATTTTGTTAAAACAACAAAATAATTTAAAAAGAAAGAAAAACAAACTAGCCACGTAAAAACTAATAAATATTTAAATTATTGTATTTTCAAAAACAGAATTATTTTTTATTTTTGTTTTTTTTTAAAAAAAAACCTTATTTATTTATTTATTTTTTGAATTTAATTAGTATACGTTTATATCAAGTGACACATAACCATATTTAGTATGTACGTGTGTGTGATCAGGACTCATTTTGCTTGATTGATTTATATGATAATTAAGTAGCTATGGTTGTTGTTGTTATTATTATTTCTAAAATTTAGCCATTTTCTATTTGTAAAATATTTCTAATTTCTTTTTTTTTAATAAAAACAACTTCACAATTTGGAAAACCCAAAAGGCTAAATTAAATTTATTATCAATAAATTGGCTGTAGTTTATTTCTTTTTTAATATTTTAAGATTATGCCTATTATTACATACCTTTGTCGGTTGGGATTAACTATAGTTGATTCACTATTAAGGAGTAAATACTACGACAGGTTGAATTAAATAGTAAGTTTCCCTTTTTCAACACTAATGACAGATTTGAAGGAAAGCATGATCTACACCATTTGGTATGAGAAGTATTATGAAAGTTGTAGAAACGTTATCGAGTACAGTAAAAAACTGCTTTAAAAACCTTAACTCCTGATTTTTATTTCAAGTTGATTATTACAACTTTTTATTAAATTAAAAATATTGTAAAACAAATAAGGTTTAAAACCACGGTTTTTTCTTTTAAGCTGAGGAGTCCATTTTTTCATCACAGCTAGTATGAGGCAGCCAGGAAATCGCATAAAAAAACAACGTCAGTTCCTATTAAAGCTAAACCGTATTAATAGACCAGAAGATGGATTAGGTTATCAAGGTCAACTTGGAATGCAGGTCGGTTACGACGACCCTGAAACTTATTAACTTTGGTATTGTTCAGATATTTGAATACAATTAACTCATTTGAGTGCAGTTTAATACAATTCCATTTCTCTTTAGACCTTTTCAATATAATCAGTTTTTAACAATTCTTTTACACCAGAGTACATTTATTTTTTATCAGTAATATATATATATATATATCAGTATTCCAACTTAAGCCCTTTTCATACTCGGCACGGACATATAATTAGCTAAATAAAAACAAAGTTCGACTTTAAAAAGCTTAAAATACTAAATTAGAGTTTTGTACTAATAGTGAAAAGAATTATTACTTCTGCAAATATATTGTAGTCATAATAATTGTTATCAAAATTGTATAAACTGAAAACAAATGTTTAAAAAATGAGTTGTTCTACTTTAATAAATTCAAATTCATTTAATTAACAATAACCAGCTGACTTATTTCCTGTTTAAATTTTCCATATTTCCTTAAAACGCACATTTTAAATAATCAATAAACCCATGCAATTTAAAATAGAACATAAAAACTTGACATGCATGATGAGAAAAATTACTTATTTTTTAAATTTTATTTTGGTAGATACACTTAAAATAAGGACATTTTTTCACAAATAATCAAATTCATGTTAATAAAGTAAACTTTAAAACGTGATAAAGAGTGGAAATAATGTTTGTTTTATTTGCAGACAGAATTATACAATTGAAACAATTTAAAACTTAAACAAATGTATAAAACAATAAAAATGTTATCGGTTTGTTAAAATATGTTTGGTAAAACTGAAAACAATTATTTTTATGAATTTTACATAATAATGACAGGTTATGTTGTGTTTTCTGAGTTGCTAAATTATTAACTCCACAGTAAGAAGATATCCAAATTCAAGCTGTTCTTTGACTATCCTGTTTGCAATAAATTAATCCAGCAATAGAACAAGAAAAGTCAATAGATAAAGCCAACAATAACCTATTAATTAATGGGCTTTTAAGGGATTATTTTTATTTTAGAATTGTCAGATTACATGTGTCAGATTCATTTGAATAATAAATCCACATGGTTTTAACTCAACCAGGAGCACTGTACAGTTGTTTTATCCTTATTTGGAATCATCAGCAGTGCATACCTATCTGGTGTCAGGCCAGCGCATTAACCACTGAGCTACGGGTGGATGAACTTGACCCTGTAAATTTAGTATTTATAGTGAATCTGATTAATTTTAATTGTCCAGTGTCCTCAAGTGCTGCCGCGTTACTACCGGTTTAGCAATTGAAAAAATCCTTTTACTGGGGCATAACCATATAGGTTCTTGCATGTTACCAGAATAGCCTTATGTGGCAAACAGTTGTACAGTGCTCCTGGTTGACTTAAAACCAAGTGGATTGATTATTTAAGTAAATCTGACAATTCTAAAATAACCTATTAAGTTTTGTTGTTTTTAGACATCTATCTATCTCTACTTTAAGTTGGGTTGAATAGAAATATAAGCTGAATTGTTGTTTTCAAAAAAATATTAGTATGAAAACATTTTTTAACGAAGATGAACGTTTTATGATTTGAAAATTAAGATAAATTATTTTTTAGCGATTGCCGTTTTCGTTTTAATTAAATTGATGGTTGTTTTATTATCACACAAATTATTACCTTTTGTTCACTTTTATTTTAAAAACGTTTAAGTAAACAAAATGTTTTTGTATCTCGACTTCAATTAGAACAAGTAGCACCAGTTTATAACGCTATAAAATTACCTCATTCTGTTAGGCATACTGATTAATATTTTTATTCTGTAACTGTCAAGTACAAAAAATGTGCGCACATTCCATCTTCCAACACTGGTTACGTTTTTGGCATTGAACATTCTGCAAATCGAAGATTAAGCTTCCTTTCGGCTTTCACTCAACCCTGTCAGCTGGGTACGTGCAATCACTTTTTTGCCGTTGTTTGCTGGAATAGCGTCCTCTTGATTGTTTCCGTAGCAGCATAAATTTTTTTACAGAGGCCAGATTGCTAACCTTACGCTCAAACCCTCCTCCTTTATCCAGGCATGGAACTGGTTAGATTGAATCATTTCTGATCCAAACTGGGCGGAGTTATGCAATTACCCATAAGTTATTTGCACCCCAATAAAGATTAATCATATTATTAATAAAAGGAAAATTACCATAATATTATACATTTACAAATACCAGAAAAAATGTAAAATCGGTATATATTTATTCTTTGTCGATATGGCTTTGTGTTGGGGGGAAGTGACGTAGGTAATATGAATTTAAGTCTCATTGTCAACACTTAAGGTTGACGGTCATTTGATTTTGCTAAAATGTTCTTACTATTTTTCTTCTTCCTTTACCTTTTTCCCTTCTTCTATGAGGGACTGCTGTTTCTAGTCAGCTAAAATGTTGTTGGCTAAACCTTTAACATAATTTCATTCTTTATAACTAATCTTTTAAGTCATCATTTACATATCTGGTAAACTTGGTCAGTTTTATCTAATAAATTTCCTTTAACCAAAATTTAAAGTTTTTGCATTCAATAAACAACTTCAAATTGCTTATTGGTTAATTATTTTATAATAAATAAATACATTTTTAACTAAAAAATCTTTACCTAATTTTTATTTCACTTTTTTTGAAATATTATAATTTGCATTCGGACAACGGTACAACACACACAACTATGCGCTTGTTTGTTATAAACGTTTGTTTTTATTACATTAAAACTACAGTACAAAACGTTTGACAATAAAAAACATGTCTTTTCCATTTTACGGTTTGTTTTGTCATTTTACAAATCTTTTGTCAGATGAATTGTTGACGCCAAGTTGACAAAAGAATTTAACAAATTTATCTAGCGGTACAGCCCTCAACTCGATCCTGAGTAGGTAGCAAAGGTTCGATTCCCACTACTGGCACGAAATACAGGCTCAAGGTTGGCTTTGCTAAAATATCCACTTACAGAAAGATGTTTCCCATAAAAACATTTAAATCAGTAACAATTCAAATACTACTACTACTACTACTACTACTAATCATAATTATAATTATTATAACAATGATAATGTATATAAACGCGTATTGATGCAGACAGTAAAGATATGCAATGACAAATGATTTATTAATTTTTAATTTTAGGCGCCATTTAGCAAAATAAAATGATTGTTTGTCTGATGTGACAAAAATCAGATTGGAAATATCATTCATGTTGCATGATTACATAATAGGACAAGAAATTACTTATTTGGTACTAATTAAAATTTTGAAATTAAATTTTATATTTTATATTCAAAAATATGGTCATTTATCTAAAAATAATTTAAAATTAAAATTAAATATATTTTATTTTATACAAAATTTGTTCAAACCTTCTATAATTAATAGCTGGTCTTGTTTAAAATATTTTCGGTAGTGTTGAAAATTAAATCTAACCCAAAATAAACCATTTCGAACCCTTTTCTATAAGCATTTAAAAATCAATTTTGTGATATATAATTTATTCCAACAAAATTGTATATATTACCATTTACCAAATTATTAACGTATTAACTATATCTTTATTGCCGGGGTGATCTAGTGGTACAGCGCAGGAACTAAAATGCGGACCCACGTTCGGCTTCGCTAAAATGTCCACCGCTGAAAGATGTTTTTCGTAAAACATTCAAAGTAATAAACATAAAATTAAAATAAAATAATTTTTTTTTCAATAATCATAAATTTTTCGCATTGATGTGGCGGATGGTAAAGGTGGCTAAAACGCTAGACTTTTATCTGTGTAACTACGAGTTTACGACTTACAACCTACACTAACTAATTTTTTTTTCATATCCACCAGCTAAAATGTCTTTCATAAAATATTCAAACAGTAACAATGGAGCTTTTCTTTAACGTTAAATATGATATAATCATAGTTTTAAACATTGCTTAAACAATGGCTAGCAGTTAAAAAACTGGACATTTAACAATTTAAAAAATTATAATAATAGAAATGTTTGTTTTGGCGAAATATATATCAAGTTTTTCCACTTGTCATTTTAAGTTTTTACATAAGTTTTTAATTTTTCTATTGTACTTTTAATAAACATGTGCTGGTAAACGAAATTTGAACATTTAGATATTACACTTAATATAATTTTTAATAACAGGCAATATATAATGTTAATTGTCATATCTAAATGTTCAAATTTTGTTTACTTGCACATGCTTATTAAAACTACAGTCGAAGAATTAAGCAAATTTAAAACCAAAACAACTTTCTCAAAATTGAAAAATTAACAATTATAACTATTAAAAATGTGCATTTAATAACAAAATAAAAAATTATCATTAATTGGCATTTATTAGTTTAGAATTTTAATTAAATTTGTAAATTAAAAAATATGTTAAATGTAAAGATTTTTTTATTGATAAATTTACATTTAATTAAAAATAATTGCATGTTTTTCTTCAACAAAAACCTGATTTTAAATTAAGAGAACGTAAAATTTGGTATATCTTATTATTTTTTAATCTAAACTTAACAAAATATTTTTTATTGTACTACTCCATTGAACAATAATACGTATAATGAAAGTTGATTATGTTTTCACCTCTTTATTAAAAATCAAAATATTGACTAAAATTAATAATTTTATTATTTGTTGTGCTTATTTAAAATTTAAAAGCATTTTAATAATAACGTTTTTATTTTTTGCTAAAAATAATTTTTAAAAAGCTTACAATATAAAAATATTTAGAAATTGTGCTGCCAAACCAATTTAACCAAAACTCTATTTTACAATAGCAGACAATCGTCGCTTGTAATTAAATTACAGACGTAGACGGATTCTTTGATCGAGCTGCGTTTAGGAAAATGCAGGTTTCCAGATATTCCAGTTAGTATTCATTAGTCAATCATAATAATAATAAATAGTGATCTCAATACCAAGAGAAAAGGTTTATTACGAAAAATTGCACTTTGAAAACAAAGGGGAAACCGAGAAAATACAATGACAGACCGTAATCAAAACTTCTGGATAGACGGAAGAAAAAAATCATTAGTGTAGAAAAAAATTGTTAAATAATTTCTTAACTCAATAAAATTGAACATAAATTCATTAAAAATGGTAATGATTTAATGTTGAACAAGTACGCGGATATTGTAAAATAATTCAATCCAATGCTCGTTAATTAGCAATACTTGGTCTTTAGTTATTTGTCTACATAGATTGTAATTACAAAAAACTAAAATAAATCCTGTTAGTCCTGTTAAAACGTAATCAATTTAATATAATTATTTAAGTTAGAGTACTTAAACGAACAAATGGATATAACTTTTGAATTACAAAAATGTAATGCTTGTTTATTTGAGGAAACAATCAATTATTATAATAATTAATACAATAGGGAGCGATCCATTTGCATATTTATATAAAAAGTTTTATTTTTGTCTTTAGAATACATTATTTAGCATTTTAAAAATTAATAAAAAAATTTACATTTTATAAAACTTGTTTGGTAAATAAAAGTTATTTTTTTAATTTACTATAACAAAAACAATAACTGATTGTAGTATTCAAACTGAAATTATTTCGCAATGGAAAATTTAAATTGTTTTAATTTTTAATATATCTATTTAATTGATTCATAAAAAAATTTATAATTTTTAGATTATTATTTTTTTTAAATAAATATTATTTTTTCTAAAAATACATGCCTCATATAAACAAGGATTTTTGCCACCAAACATTTGATTGGTCAAATGAAAACAATTTAATAATAATTTAATATAAATAATTTTAAAAATCTTTTGTTTAATAAAAACTGGTACAATAAAAAAGTATCTAATTTAATGAATAAAGTCAATGTGGCCAGTTTGAAAATTTTGGTAAATTTGGTGGTAATTTTGTCTGGTTTATTCTATCAATTTACACAGGATTACGCTAAATTTTTCTTAGCCAATGAAATTAAATTAGGTCAATTTTTATGTTAAAAACGGAGTAATGTTTAGCAAATCTTGAAAATTCGTAAAATAAACGTGTTTATTGTGTAGAAAATTTTTGTGAATAAAACATCTAACCAATTATACATAAATGAACTAAATGGATCTACAAGTGAAAAGTATGTTCATTTTATTATTATAAAATTAAAAAGAAATTAAATAATAAAATTAAAGCAACTAAACAAAGAAAATTTAGAATTTTTTTTATACTGGATTTTCAAAAACTGCATAAAATTGCGGAAAAAAATATTTTATGTTGTATTTAGCTGTACACAAAGATTCAAATTAATGGAGTTTACCAAAATGTATGAAATTTATTTTAAATGATTTTAGAAAAAGATGGAATTGAAAATGTGTGTGCTGTAATTTACGGATTTTGCACTCAACATTCCAAAATCAAGTGTAGTGTGTATTTTGCTAAAGGTTTCAATTCTTTGCAAAATAAGTTGCTTTCGTGTGTTATCTACATACATAATGTGCTATTAAGTGTTTGGAATTACAAAAAAGGTTTTGTACAAACCAAATCTAAATTATTTTTGCAAATAATGTTACTTGATGTGTATTGTTAAAGTATTATTTTAGGTATGTATTAGTAAAAGTTAGATATGTCTAACATAAGTAACTAAAGTAGGGTGTTACAAAGTATCACAGTGCTTCCATTTTCGCACGTCAATGGTTATAAATTGTAATATTTAATTAATTAGTTATAACCGGAAAATGCTTAAACCTATATAGTTAAGTTGCTTATAATAATTTTTTATAAATCAAACTTGCTACAGTGCAATTTTATTTATTAAATTGAAACATAACTAGTTAAAATTAATTATATTTAAATTTAAATATAAAAAAATATATGTATAATTATTTATTATTTTAAAAACTAAATATTACAAAAAATTTGAATTTAATATACCTATTTAATATATTTAATAAAACAAAAATATTATTAATTACTTATAAGTAAACAAAGTAACTTTATTCTTTTTGGGCTTGTTATTCAAATATTCCACTGACAATATTTTTTAGCAAATGTGCATTTATTGAAACCAAAAAGTCAACATTTTGTGCTAGTAGCAAGATTTAAAGCCATGGCAACCAAGTTATGTGATTAACAATGCATCTCCCTCTGCCATCCCGGTACAATAATTAAAAAAACTAAATTAATAATTACAATATAAATTATTACACTAATTATAAAAAGCTTAGAAATTAATCCAAATTAATCTAAACAGTTATTCAATACAAAAAATGTTAAAAATATTAAAATTATTAGCATAGTTATTTACATAACACATTAACAACAGCTTTGGTGTATAACTACTCACATGTATGCACATTTTTGATTTATTGTTATAAATCAAAGTTAGCTTTTTAATCGTTGCAACCATTTACTAAATTAATATTTAGTACTACTAAAAATCAATGTAAACTCATTGTTTAAATATTATACTAGAGATTTTTTAACATAATACAAATTAAGAAACTAATATTATATATATATATAATTTTTTTAGAAGAATATTTCACACACTGTATCTATATTAAGTATGAGTTCTCGAAACATGTATAAACTAAACAATGCGTAAATAAAAAAATTGATTAATAAATTTAACAATAAAGAACAAAAATATTTAAGTATGCATAAAATGGTAGTTAATATATCGAAGGTGAGGCGCGCGTCACGCTACACGTCCATTGGAGCGTTATTCATCCTTTTTTCTTTTCTTCTCTTTTGAAGATTATTGCAGTGTTTTTTGCATTGTAATAGGCACTTGTTTTATTATAATTTTTTTATATTTATAATTTTTGCTTATTTTCTATAATTGTTAACTTCCACTATCTACCTTAATTTTATCTTAATTTCAAATACTTTTTTTATGACTAATCCCCATTTACCTCACCATCTATTTCATATTTCCCCCCGATTCTTACTGATATCATCGATAAATAGAACCGAGGATCAAAAGGAGTTTTACTCCTACTCAACTCATGTATTAACCTGTAATCTGTAACTTGTAATAAAGCAGTTTAGAGATTAACTTGATGAGCTATGTTAGCTAGATGTTTGGCAAGCGTCGTCGCTTGATTAAGCTGCGCAGATGGAACTAGTGGATTTTTCAAGAATCTAGATGTTATTTAATAATAACGGATAACAACATAAAATACTATGAAAACGTTTATTTTTATATTACAAACTAAAATGCAAATTATGGGGTGCAAGATTTCACTGAGATCTCGGCCCTGATTTCCTTTGATTTAACTTGATACGGATAATTACCGACACCCCAGCTAAATTTAATCAAAAAACTCTTGTGTGATCTGAATTATTGTTCTTCAATTTATTATTACAAAATAATTTAAATTTACATATTAATACTGTTTACCAACAGGAAAAAACAGGACACAATATACTGACAGAACCACAGTCACGTTAACAACAAACGTGATACATTCAAATACAAAAGGGCGTCTCAGAACAAGATTCAAACAAAGTCAAAGTGTTTAAATGTACAATAATATAAAAATTGTAATTGAAATAAAAATTAATAATAATTTAAATATTTCATTCAACAGTAACATGGAGTACAAAATAAATCAAAACAGGAGCTGTTTCAGGGTGGAATTAATATGTTGTTCCTACCCATAAATTTTAGTAGCATCTTATAACAAAAATTGTTAATATTGATAAAATATGGTTTCTAGAAATTTATTTTTATTTTTATAATAAAATAATAATGCATATTACTTTTGGATCCAATTTACTTCACAAATTATTACCTCTACAGAAGTAATACTAAAAATCGTTTATTTAAACATTTTAATAGTTAGCTTAAAGGTTTAGTTTTACTTATAAAAATGTTTACAAATACATATATATATATATATATATATATATATATATATACATATGTATACATAAACGTCATCACTTCCATCATTCAAAAAGGCATATGATAACTATAAGCTTTCTAAATTTACATAAACTGATCTTTCTGTTTTCAGCTATCCATTTGTTTCCATTATTGTTATTGTTCTTTTGATATAATTCCGATAAATAGAACCAAGGATCAAAAAGAATTTTACTCCTACTTAACTCGTGTATTCAACCTGTAACCTGTAACTATTTTTAGAATATTTAAAATCAATCTAATAGAAATTTACTTAATATACATTAATTATTATATATTTTGTAAATAAATAATTAAATATTAATAAACAAACATAATAATTATTAAAAATATGTAATGTAGTAAAAATATTCTCTTATATATATATTAAAATTGCTTTTTAATTTGATTAAACTATTTCAAGGTGAAATATCTATCAAAGTTTGCGCGTATTATTCGATATGTCTACATCACTTGTTTTTAGTATTATCGTCAAGTTTTATTGAAAAAGATAAAGTAATTGAAATATTTATTTTTATATATTAATATATTTTTGTATTTTATATATTAATGTGTTTATATGTTTAAATTTAGTATATAACTTGAAAATTATGCTTGTCAATGAAATATACAACAATAAACAAAATGAAGTGAATAGTCGGGGCTTAGAAGCAAATTTTGTTTCTTCATTGCAAAAAGCCAGTCAAAATCAGTCATCCAAAAAATCTAAATTTTTAGAACAATGCAATGAATATGTAATTTCTTCTAAATCCAGCGATGCTCCATCAGTTTTACCAATTGATGGCGGTTCGGATGCTGGCATGTTTTGCGTTATTGGTGCTAAGTTTGATTCTTCTCGAGTGAATTATCACAAATTAGCGGCGCGTGGTCAAGTTAAAATTAAACCAGGTGATATTATTCTTGCAATGAATGGTTTTGAAATTTCGGGATACACCAAGCGTGATGCTATTACTCTATGTACTGCACTTTTACAAAGATTTTCTCAATTGAGATTGTACCTTAGTCCTCCCCATGCTTTAACAACAAGCAGTACAATGTTATCAAGTTTTTTAGCAGCTTCCTTTTTGTTGGATTCTCCAGAATACACGTTACAAGAAAAAATAAGAGAAAACGTTTATCAGCGTGTAGTTCCATGTAAGCAATAATCAAAATTATTTAATTATTTGTTTATACATTTTATTATTAAATAAAGTAATATACATCTTTAGGAATGATATAATAAAAAAAAACAATTTCTAATATTTGTCAATAGGATGAGTCTTTTAACACACATTGTAATAAACGTTATAATAAGTTGGCTTTGAAAAATAGAAATTTGGTTTTTTAATGCTTAAAATTTATTTATGAATTGCTGTGATTATTATGTTTAATTATTAAATTTTAAAATGAACTATATATATATATAGTAATGTTTGATAACAATTGTTATAATTTATTGGTTGATTTATTTTTCAAAGTGAAGATGCAACATCGGGTTGTAAGTTAATGCAAAAATAGGAATTATTAAATTTTATAATTTTAAAGATTTCAGACAAATTTTCTGTTTTTTTAAAAATATCTATTAAAAAGTTTATTCTATTTTTCTTACTCATCATGAATATTAATTCACGTTTAAAATTTGTTTGAAATAAATGCTTTGACAAACGTTTTTGTAACTATTAGATTTAAGGGCAATATATATAATTCTGCTGGAATAGTAAAAATGGTTTAAGTGTTTTTGTTTGTGCGTGAATAGACATGGGTTTGAGTCTAACTACTATTTAAATGTTGGCTTTTTTTAACTTTAAAATATGGTAATGGCGACGTGGTCACCATTTTATTATTTATGTATTCGCACAGCATATGAAACAATCTTTTGTAATAGTTTTACAAACGTAATAAACAGGAGAATAACGAAGTTTATTGGTTGATAAGCGGAATTTTTGTAACGATACAATTGTTGGAAAAGTTTAACGAAGCCACCTGATTTTTGTTAGGGTTCTCTTTAAGCACATCGACTACATATGCTATACATATACGTTAAATTATCTTTAGAGTACTCTGGGTGTAATGTTGCACGCATTTTTTAAGGATAAAGCCCAGTTATACTGCCATACACTTACTCTACTTTATGTTTATCTGAGTTCAGAATGCACCATGGAAGCAGGATTATCAATGTGATTGGAAAATGAGAGTTTTTGTAAACATTACTTGTACTCAAGATTATTAGCATTTCTTGTTAAAATATATAATTGTTGTAAGACAATTATTGTAAAACTTTGAAGTAAAAGTAATTTATTTTGTTCGTTTGTTTAAATTTTAAATGTTTGATTTGAATTTTCAGGTACCACTCGATTACCTAGAGTTGACGAAGTAGAAGGAGTGCATTATCGATTTATGAACGTGCCTCAATTTTTGGCTTTTGAGCAAAGTGGTCAGTTATTAGAAAGTGGAATGTATAAAGGTAATTTTTGGATAATTGGTTTTTAACAAACACGTGATTATTATGTTATTAAACTTTTTAAGATTGATTTTTCGTTGCAGCTTAGATATTATGGCTAGATTTAATTTATGAAAAGCAGTTTTTGTTGTTAACTGAATATGTAATTTTACTGTAGAGTTAAATAAGTTATTAGATGTATTTAGAACTGTAGATATGTTGATTGTTGTGACATTAATAGTTTGGTGTAAAATGTAACAATTAGGAGTATACAAATATGTGAATTTAAGAAAATACTATTTATTTTTTTTAGTTTGGATAAGACAAGTGTTTTTAGAGGGTGCTTAAATTAAGTTTTAGTTAAGTAAATTTATGCATAAAATAAGTTTTTAATGTATTTGATTTTGTATAATACGAAATTCAGCTTATTTTCGAAACTGAATTTGGTTATCTTGTTAAGGCGGGTGTTTTTAAAACTAAAAGTTTTGAATTTTTTTTTATAAATTTGGAAATTTAGTATTGTTTCAGTTTCCACATGTTTATTAATGTGATTGTGATTTTATAGTTTTCAAAGTTTGGTAAACAGCTGTTGTTAGTGTTTTATTTGTTACCGTTTATGTGTTCACTCTGGAATGTTTAATTTTTTATATATATAATTTTTTTTCATTTCACTTAAGCAATATTCGCAGTTTGCATTAGATACTTTGGCTATATATTTTAATTTTTTGTTATATAATTTAATTAATTATTTAATAATATGATAATAATTTGAATTAGAAGTGGTTGAATGATTAATTATCGTTCTATTAACTAGGAGGTTGAGGATTCAAACTCCAAGCTTAATAAATGTAACATTGTAAAGCATGTAGAATTAACTAGTGGTGAAGTTGGTTTTACACTACTTTGACCTATCCATAATACTTAACTGAGAGAGTCTGATTAAGGCATATTAATTTTATTTATTTTCTTTTATTTCCTTTTATTTGAATTAGTGGTTAATAAATAGGTGCATTACTAAATTGTTTAATTTGCGTTTTATAAGTTTATAAGATTACCTCAATTTAAAATTTATAAATTTTGCTTTAAATTAAATGCACAAATTATTAGCATTTATTATTTATTTATTTATTTAGATTAATATTTTTGAGCTCGTTTTGTTTAAATCATTCTATTATTTTGAGTATTTTTTGCATTAAGGAGATATTTTGTGCTGTTTTGAAAACTTTAATTTTATATTATTTAATTGTAACTATTGTAAAGAAGCAAATACTATATGTATAATCTAATAATGGTGTTATTACACTTTCGCATATTAACTACCAAAAAATATGTAAAATGTGAATTATATAATTTAATAGTAATAAAAAGTAATTTGTAAAAAGGAAAAATATTTATGCCATTGTGTTTTTTAATACATGTAGTCAATTTTATTTTACGTCAAGGATTACATTTTTTAAGCATGACGAAAATTTTTTATTAACGATTTTTAACATTTATATTTTTGTTTTGGTTTTGAAATTTTTTGCTAGTTAGCAAATTGTTGCCTAAAAAAGTTTGACGCTTGTTTAAATTAAGTCCATAGTATTGACAGACATTGCTATTTCACAATTTGATATATCAAACTAAAAAGAAGCATTCAATGCAATTTTATTATTTAGGATAAAGCAGAGAGTGGAATGTTTGAAGTATAAAATCATTTTATATTGAGTATAATAATTAATTGTTCTTTTGTTAGAAAAATATTTTTGTTTTTTTAAATTGGAAGCATTTTAAATAGTTCGCTAAGTAAATTGTGTCACTTACAATCTACAATTTATTTACTTTTTATGAACGCAGTTACTCAAAATTGGTCTATAATTTTTGTCAAATATATTGGTTTTTATTTATGTACATGTTAGCCTGGCTTCGGGCTGTGTATAGCTTATCTCCTAATTATCTGTCTATTTTAAAGAAGTGACAAATTAGGTAACGATTTGCATTGTTGAGCTTTGTTTTTCTATTGGTCATTTTTAGTTAAAATAATTGAAAATAGTATTTTCTATTGTACACTTTACAAATTTGGAAATTGTACGTTTGGCTGTTTATTAAATGGTACTAAAAACGTACTTTTTATGAAACTTAATAAACATCCCACGGCAAAGTTGTAAATTTTCATTTTTAATTATGGTAGTATTATTAATTCCCCTAACTCCTTGTAGCGCATTCTGGGTTTAGACTAAAACGGATTGGGACCGAGTGTGCATTAATAAAATTGGGCTTTTGTTTTGGCGGATAGATGCAATTATGCACTCGGGGTACTTGAAAGGAATCATAGAGTGGGTGTGTGTGTGTATATATCGTATGTAGCTGTAGAAAACTAGTTAAAAAATCAAGCTACTCTGTTTATTTTTGTAAAAAGTGGCTCTGTCATAATTTTTTTTATAATTTTTTTAATTTATGGTTATTGGCTTAGATACTTCAGTAGAAGTAGCTTTCAGCACAATAATGGATGGCTTTTATTATTTAAGAATCATTTTTCAATTTTATGCTTATTATTGTTGTTATATTTATTGGTTTCGATACTTTAATAGAAGTAACTTTCGCCTTATAAGAATAGGGTACAGTTAGGTGTGTTTTCATTTTGTTGTTACTGCGTGGATGCTTTAAAGGCAACATTTTTTAAAAAGTGAAATCGAACGAGAGTATTCAATGCTGGTGGTAACATTCGAACTCATGCTCACCCACGTTTGAGCCCAGCGCTGTGCAACGAGAAAATTAATTGAGACACTTTACGATTAGGGAAGTAATGAAGATATAATTATAATGTCAAAAAATTGTTGTATTAAATGCAAGCTTTTTAAGCCAATCAAACATTTCTACTTCAAAGTAGGACCGTTTATTCAGTGCACATGAAGAAGCTTGTTTTTCAGACGAACACCACGACTCCGACAGTAGAATTTAACTATTTTCTTGATTTGAAACCGTTTATTTATAAATAAAGTTTTTTTATCCAAGGTCACTTCACACACGTTCAGTTTAATTGCTATTTTCAATTTACCAGATTGCTTTAAATTGTTCGAAGTGAAAATTATTTATTTGAAATGTGAAGGTGCAAACAAATGGAGGGAATATTTAAATATTTTTCAAAATGTTATAACGACGGTTGAATTTAGTTTGTTTGGATAATCTTGTGGAGTAGATAAGATATAATGTGTTTTCAGACGGCTTTTATGATGACAGTTTTATCGATTTTCATATCTTGCATATATTGCACATGTGTATATTTTTAACACATACTATGTGCAATCATGACTCATTATCACACCATTTATATGATTACTCTTGGTTCATATTGATTATAACGACTGGTGGACGGGTTTCGATAACTTAATGTTACTTCAGTATTCAATTATTAGAAAAATAATTATGGCGCTTTTAAGAAACTTTATTTTACAATGTTATCAATTCCTGAACTTTTAAAATGTATTATTGAAACATTGCTTGGTAATGAAAATAACTCAAAACCGATACAGACACATTTCTAACAACCACATCAACTTCATCTTATATATATATATGTATATATATATATATGTGTTTATTACTTTGAATGTTTTACGAAAAACATCTTTTAGCAGTGGACATTTTAGCGAGGCCGAATGTGGGCCGGCATTTTAGTGGGCGGTAGTGGAATTCGAACCCATGCCCACCGATGTCCAAATCGAGCGCTGTGCCACTTGATATAAGTTTAATTTTATCTGATTTGTTGAATATGATCGAGTAATACATTGGATACTGACAATGCACAGTGACATAGTTTACATCAATTTGCCTAATTTTTTTGTTTACTGTGTTATTCTTATTGCACGTGCTTAATCTAATTTACAGGCAATCATTATGGTACTCCGCGTCCTGATCCTACTTCAACTGCCCTCGATCTGCAACTATTGGAACAACTGAAGTCCGTCAATCTGATGGACACCAGCCAAATGAGTGACGAATCGTGTCAAATTCCTCCTCCACTGCCTCCACTGAGTTCGTTTACCACAGCTCTAAACGCCGTTGGTAATTCATTCGGATTGAATCCATCCGACCCGGTGAATACAACCAGCTTGTCTGTGTTTGGACCAGCACCAGTCTTGACATCGTCATCATCATCACCGTTATCCTCGTCATCATCCAATTCTAATTCTTCATCGCACACGTCCTTGTCCCAATCGACCGTTTCTTCGCCGCCCCAACCTCCTGTGCGAAATTCATCAATGCTAACCAAACAGCCGTTGTCAGGTCTGGTCACGTCCAACGATTCGACCAGTTCGCCGTACGTCAACATGTCGGCCTATCCCGTTCAACAGTCTGTACCGATCGAATCGGCACGCAAGTCGAATCAGGCGACAGCCCACACCACAATGGTTAGTGCTGCCGATCAGATGGTTGTTCGAACGACCTTGGATGGAGTTGGCAAACAGACAACAACCGTATTTACTACGGCGTCCAGTTCCATTCGGGTACACTACGACGTCAATTGCTCGACCTTGGATGAATTTGTAAGTTGTGAATGATTGGTGCTCGACAGCCAGTTTGAGTAGAACTTTTTTTTGGGCAACTCTTTTAATTTATACATTTTTTAGTGGTTTATTGTGCATTTTTGTAAATCTTCTTTTTCTAGTGGTGATATGTTTGACTGTCACCTCCACGTGGCACATCCTGAACTAGGTGCATCCAAGCTCCTAGACTGATACAGCAGGGACAGAGTGTACAGCGACATAACTAGGTTTCCTTTTAGGTGGGCGGGTGCGAGCATACACTCGGGGTACTTGTAAGGTATCTTAAAGTATATGTATGCCATATGTTGCCGTTGAGCTAAGGGGGACTGGCAAAAAGTTAGGTAGCCTCGTCAATCATTGCGAACAGTGGCGCCGTCACAAGGACGTCGTCTACCAGCCGAGAAACGTCGTTATTCTTTTACGTTTGTTACGCTTATCAAGCCATCGAAGTCGATCGTTTTATATGTCGTATAGATATGGAAAATAATGAAGAAGTGACACCACGTCATCCAACCAAAAATGAGATTGACTTGGAATAGTTAGCGGGTTTGGTAGAACAAGCATATCCATCCTATCACGCTTGATACAACCTAAAACAAACAAAATTAAATTTTTGTTGTAATTTAGGCGATCGGATGGCAGATGTAAGCAATTAACCTGACCGGAAACACGTGATTTTTTCAATTTTTACTACCAGAAATGATACAATTTTATATACGAAACCAGTTTAATTATATGCTGCTTTGTGTGTTATTGATTCATTAGGTGAATGGATTTTTGTTAACATAATTGATGAATTATTGCTATTGATGATAATTATGATAACATTTACAATTGGAGAATTTTTGTATATTAATATAAATTACTTTATTGTTTTATGTAGTTGCTTTTTTGTTAATGGAAGTATGAATACTAATTATATATATATAGTTGGCATACGTTTAGATTATTTCATTATACTGAAAATTGATAAGCTTCTATTATTCAACCATCATAATTCATTTTTACATGTTGATTGAACATTCAGATTAAATGGAAGAATTCGGATAAAATAAGAATTTTAAAAAATTAATTTTATTAATTTATTATTTTTGTTTACAGGATTGGACTGCATATGGTATGGTTATATTACTTTCAAATACTTTTTAAGTATATAAATAAAGTAAAGATGAAACGTAAAGTTTGACATTAAGAAACGTTTTAGTGATTTTTAAATTATTGACATTTTAAATGTTTGTTGTAAGAAGTTTCACGGCAACACGGCAATGCTCATTTCTCCCATTTTAAGAATTTCACGCAAACCAGTTGATGCTAGGCGGTAAACATACTGTCCAACTTAATTATGAACCATCATTATGCACTGTGCAACTAATAAACTGTTGCATCACCCAAATTGTTATTTATCTCAAACAAATCAATTGATATTAACGTGCTTGTTTTGAATCGATGTTTTAGTATTCCGACCAAGCTGCCTTTTCTGTTGACCAAAAGTTGTCGCCCGGTTCGAATCTTTTGAATGGCGACCAAGTTTTGCCATACGGTTGGGAAATTGTTCAAGATCCCAAATACGGCACTTTTTACATCGATCACATCAACAAACACACCCAATACGAAGCGCCCACAGTCAAAGACTTCGAATTAGCTGAACAGGCGCGCGTTCGACTCCTAGACGAGCTCGAGCACTTGACCTTGAGTAGCAAAACAAGCCCGGGCAACGGAGTGACTGTCAGCTCCAGTGGAGGTTCATCTACGATGGCACAAGCAGCGTGTCTGGACGAAAGGCAAAGTCCCACAACATTTACGACCGACGTGAAACAGTTACGAGGACCGTTGGTCAGCACGAATTTGGTCAAAAGTCCTCGGGGGTTTGGATTTACCATTATTGGAGGTTCGGATTGCAATCGAGCTTTGTTTTTGCAGGTTTGTTTGTTTGTTTGCACAGATGCCTTTTCGGTCGAATATACCTTATTGTCAGAGTAGCCTGATGGTTAGGACACTTGGCTGTTGATCCCCGTTTAACATAATTTTAGTAAAGCCTATCGACACTTGCAATCCTGTTGTTCTACAGTAATGCTTTAGCGTTCGGTTATTTAAAGAGCGATCGTTATAGTTCATTTGATTGCAAATTTTGTTTTTTTGTGTGCTTCAATCTAAATGATTGACGTCGAGTTTGGAGACAGTTGTTGTTGTGAAAATTTGTGCTTGATTTTGAATGTAGTCAAGGCGTATCGATTAGTAGCATAATGTTAAAAATGAAGAAATAATTTTAGCTGTGCGAAACGTAATGGCATCTTCAACTCGAAACATATATATATATATATATATATATATAATTTTATGTTTATTACTTTGAATGTTTTACAAGAAACATCTTTCAGTAGTGGACATTTTATCGAAGCCGAACGGGGGCCCGCATTTTAGTGGGCCGGTAGTGGAATTCGAACCCCTGCCCATCGATGACCAAATTCGAGCACTATATATATATATATGATTTAATATTGTCAAGTTGTTTAAGCCTAGACAGATAGCAATGACTGAGGTTCTAGCACCCGACTTCCCAGTATGAAAACATTCTGCCATCAAACTAGTCATTTGCGCCAAAATTCAATTTATAAGTAATGACCAAATGACAGTATTATCAGTCAGTTGGATCCAATAATTTTCATCAATTAAAATGTCGACTTTTTCCTATCAGGTCAAATATTTAGTTCCAGGCGGTCCGGCGTCGTTGAATAGTTGTCTCAAAGTGGGCGATGTCATGGTCAGTGTAAATGGGCTAAGTGTATTGGGCTACACACACGCTCAACTCGTTTCTTTGTTCCAGTCGATTCCAGTCGGGTCGAATGTCACTTTGGTCGTTTCCCAAGGTTATCGTTTGAGACACGATGCAAAGGTGATGGTTTCGTCCACACATGACAGTGAAGTGGTGTTTGCCAAGGTAGGAAGAGCTTTACATGTCCAATACTGAAAAAACCAATTGTTTTGTATTATACAAGGATATATTTTACATTAATGCTAATTTTTCTTATTGAAATGATTTTCGGAAAGAAGTGCAACGTAGGGATTGGCGTTTTGGTTTTTTGGAACAATATTTGAGTATTCGAATATTTAATATGGAGTATTATAAAAGTTTTCAAGTTTGGTATAAATTTTCCGTTGTTTGGGGGTATTATGTGACTTTTCCAATATCTGATGATAATTTAACAAATTAGATTTAAACAAGACTTTTATTAATTAATTATTATTATTACTTTAAAATGCCACCACATATTTGGTTCATTCTTAATTGCTGAAGAATTATTCAGTCAAATATTATGTTGATATTTTTTAATTTAATTGTTTTTTTTATTAAGGCATTATGAGGGTCTATATTGATGACAGAGTGACTCAGTGCTAAGAACTTTGATCTCCAAACTGAGGGATCCAGGTTCTGTCCTTTGAACATTGCCTTTTTCTTAAGTTTGTGTAGATAATCTAACCATATTACAGTTTTGAAATTATACAGAAAATCAACTGGTAGCGTACTTGGTTTTACTCAACTACACGATACCAAATTGGGAGGTCTTGCTGAAGGAAGTGATTTTGATGTCAATATTTCAGTTAGCTACTCTATACATTATTGCAGTTATAACAATTCGAAACTGTCAACATTTTTTGGAACAAAGATTTTGAATGGCATATGTTACTATATTAATATAAAAGTTTCGATTTGTCTATGGAATGCATTATTTTTTAGCGAATAGCATGATTTGATCTGGTATTGTTTTTCAAAAAATTAATTAATTTACAAGCATACACCAAGTGTAAATGTTACGAGATTTGGACGGGTATGTAATTTGAAATTGATACATATCAATGTATCTGTGTGTATCTATTTGATTAAGCGCACAATAGTTGTGTGTTTTGGCTACGATGAAAGATGATCCAATCAGTGCTTTTGTTATTCGATTGAAAATGCAGTGAAACGCAACTTGAAAATATGTAAACTTTGTACTTACAATCAATTTTGAGAAATCGTTTACAGTAATGCTTCTAAAAATGTTCATTTTTGCATACACAAATATTGAAAAATCAAATCAAAATGATGCGGTGGTTGACGTGGCCAAAAGTCACAATTTGAATTCGGTTGGGCATGGATTCGAATCGCACCACCACTCAATGTGGGCCATCGTTTGCCTTTACTAGAATGTCCACTTGTTGGCCACCATTGTCCGTAAAAACAACAAGAAGAAAATACAAAAATGATAATGTCAACATTTGGTGACTAATTTGCCGACACAATGATCAATCAGGTTTTCCTATTTCACAGTTGGCTAAAACAATTTATCGTATTACTATTATTGCTGTATATTCATTGTTCGTTATTGTTGCTTTACAAGAACCGACGTTTTAGAAAGTGGACACATTTTGGCGAAGTCAAATGAAATCGCGCATTGTGCGTCGGTAGTGGCACTCGAGTCCCTGCTCATCCAGTTCGAGTCCATATGATACCGCATCATTTACTTTATGAGGCTTTTTGGTTGATTTCGACGTGGACTCCTAGTTCATTCGATTGAAAGTTACAAAAGCGATTTTTGACACAATGCATTTAAAATCTAATCGCAACTTACTACATTAACAAGTTTTTGTTTGATATTGGCAGGTTGATCTATCGAATGCACCTTTTTGACATCAGTCAGGGCAACGTTGAACTTATTTTGTTTAATTTTACAATCCGACACCCTTCATATATTTTCGAATTGTTTTCATTGGTTAGTGAGGATACGTTTGAAGTTATTACTTTGTTTTACGAGAATCAATAATGTTCTTTCTACGTGAACAGTTGTCTTTTTTGTTTATTGCATGACACTTTTGACATTCGATAGTTAAGATTTTATTTATTTATTTTTTGAATGTGCATTTCAATGATGATTATGATGGTTTTGTTGTGTGATAAATGGAGCAACAAAACGTATGTGTGACTCATTACCAGCTTTTGTCTGTTTGTATTTTGCTTTGGTCTACTATTACCTGCATTGAATTACTGGTGATGAGTATTTTCTTATTCCTATTTTTGTGATTAGTTTAGATCAGATAGTGTAACAAAATGTCCGTATACTGCTATGTATCATTTTTGTGGTTTTGTAAAATCTTCAAGTGGGATAGGATATTTTTATTCAAACAATTGCAATTGGGAAGGAAAGAATTTTAAAAGACGTCTTTGTCTTTTTCATTCTATTGACACATATGTACAAAAAATAAAAATAATGCTTTTGATGTGGTTCCTAATCCCTGCTATTACTTTTAACCAACAGTTCTTTGCTGGGTTGATAATGGCTAAGTTGTCAAGCTATTGCCCAAGTGGTTTGAATTTTACAATCGACACTAAATGTAAAATCAGAAGAAATAGTTTTAATAATTATTAACACAATAAAAATAATAATAAATATTATAACTATCATTTATATTGTGTTCAATTACACACATTCATTTAGGTTGAATGAGATAGTATAAAGATAATTAAGAAGCGAATTTATACAGTAGTCATTATTGTGAATGTGCTTGTATGTATGTTTTAAAATTACTACCAATTGAATCATTTTAAAAGCAATAGTCATCGGTTTATGTTTGGGATTTGATCATTTGTTTCTAAAAAGGTGCGTTTTTCAATTTAGACTAATTTGTTTGTCTTGTTTTAACATTGCGATGTTTCAATGGCGTCTTGGAAACGTTCCTATTTTTCAATCATATTCTGGTAGCCAGGTATTTATTTTTGAGAATAGTTTACAACGTTGGTGTAATATTCTAACCACTCCTATTTATATATTTTATTTGCTTTCACTACTTTGTCCAGAACGATCCCATTCTTCCGTCTGGCTCGAGTTTCACAAACGCATCTCCTTCGGATTTGCCTATCGGGTCAACCACTCCTTCGCCATCCTCATCTGGAGGTGCACCGTCGCGGTTCGGTTCTACCAAAACTCGGTTATCTAATCGGCCCGAATTTTTGAAGGCAAGTTTTGTTCATCATATTGATGGTTTTTAATTGCTCTAGTTTTAAGCCATTTTGCAGAACATTTAATTTCTTTTTATAGACGGAAAATTTCGTAAGCAAGCGGTTTAATAAAAGTTATATGTTTATTTGTATTACTTTTCCATATATTTTGCAATGACTGTAATGTTATTCAAGTTTTGTGGAAAACATTTTCATAATCTTCGATTTTCAACTTTTATTTTCAATGTATGAATATGGTTTATTCCAATTGGTTGTTGTGTCAGTCTGGTTTTGGCAAATAAACTTTAACAGCAGTGCACTTAGCCTATGATGCAAGTACAACAACATTTGAAACTTTTTCTATCAAAACGAAAACTAAATTTGATTTATATACAATAGTTGACAACTATATAGAAATGTAGTGGATATAGGTAAGTGGTTATGAATTTGTTTACTGGATCTGACAATCTAGGGTTCAATTTTTATTGAAAGTTGAAACATTGAACAATTAGAGAAATAGTGACATTGTTAATGGGTTATATTGGGTCGATGATTGTTTGGTATACGAAACGAACATTTAATGAATTGAATAAATTTAAGTAAAAGGTAAATGAATGCCGATTGGATTGTTTTATTGTGATCGCGTATTTCAAGGCACCAGCGTACTGATGATTCGAAATAAAATGACCTCGTTTTATTTTAATCTGGCATAGTAGAATTGGTGGGGTGCTCGACACGAGAGTGGGTGGGCATGGGATTCCAGTTTCACAGGGCTTCTGTTTAGCCTTTCCAAATGCCCACTTGCTGAAAAATGTGTTCCATGAAACGTTCAATCAGCAAAGTCCCTTGTTCAAAAAACAACATTACTGCACGATTTCTTGTCGTCATGATTGTGCTAGGATGAGACTGGTGAGTGGGACTGCCGACACAATTTTGGCGGAGTTATTAACACTCAGGAATGAGATTTGCACTCCCGCTATGATAACTTTTCCATTTCACAGTAATTTTTCAGTTGCATGAACGAGAAATTCATTCATTACTTCCATTTATTATTCTCCACACTTATATGGCATATAAACGATAGACTTTTGTGGCTTGATAAGTGTGACAAACACAGAAAAATAATAAAGTTTTTTGGCTGGTAGGCAGCATCCTTGTGACGTCGCCACTGTTTGCAAAGATTGACCAGACCATCTGATTATTGTCAGGGTTATCTCCCTTAGCCTAACGGCTACATATGGTATACGTATACCTTAAGATACCTTTTAACTATCCTGGGTGTATGCTTGCACCCACCTGCCGTAGCTGAATCCCAGTTATATCGCTGTGCACTGGGACTCTGCTGTTATTAGTCTAGATATCTGTTGGCACCTAATCCAGGATGCATCACGTGGAGGACGAACGGTCGAAAATCACCATCATTGGAAATTCAGACTTTATAAGCATTACACAGATAATCAGGATCATTAACATCCTCAACGAGAAATCACTGAAGGAAACTTTGTACCAAACTTTGTCTCTTGACTTCATGCCTCAAAAATCAAATAGATGACTTATTTCGACTTTTTTCATTATTTACTTCTTTGCTTTATTCAACTTGTCTTGCGTTTATTTCGTGTATTTGCGAATCAATGTAAATGAATTTTGTAAAATACAGCAAACTGTACCAATATGCCGATTGTTGAGTCATTCATGACATGCCTTTGTTTTTTATTCTAACTTATCGAATAAATGGCGAAAAATGTAAAACATGAACACGTGTTTTCAGTCGTATGTTGATGATTTATTTATTCTTGGTTTCATCGATTTATGTGTGACTTATGTTTGCCGTTTTGTTATCACAATAAATTGTAGGTGAAAACAAATAAGATGATTATTGGTTGGGAAGAGTTTGAACATAATTTGGTTTTATCGCTTATTTTTGAATCAGTATGATTTCTTTTTGTAAAAATAGTTTTTCATTATTATTATTATTATTATTATATTTATTTTGTTATCAATCGTTAATTAAACGTATTTCTAACTGTAGACATTTTCTTGAATAAGGTGTTTTTTGGAGCGAAACCTTTGTAATTGCAGACAAAAGTTTTTTATATTAGTTTTTGTCTTTTGCTATGAAGCGGCGGGTGGATGCCTGTTAGTCCAGTCTATACCTTTCAACTTGTCAACTTGGCATCAGTAGCCCTATCAAGAGAACAAACTCGGATTGATCGATAAAATACACTGGAGCCTAAACCGCAAAAAAGTCACAATCGCTCTTGCCAAAGGAGTACTTTCTATCACGGATGTATGGGGCAAATGTAATAAAATGCTTGGAGTAATTGTTGGGTTGATGAAATTGTAGATTCAAATTTAGTATTCATCTTTTATCTCAATTTGCTTTTTACAAAAGTGTATTATAATAGTAGTATAATATTTGGAATAATAATAACTTCTATTAATAGTATTTAAACAATTGGGATAATGGTGGTGATTTTTTTCTTTTGTTTTGAAGAAATGACATTTGCAGTTTTGTTTTTTTAAATTGTTTTAGAAAACTTAAAAAATAACAATTGAAAAATTGTTATTTATTTGAAGTTCGTTTGGTTTCTTTGTTTTGCAAAGTACATGTTTTTTTAGTGGGAATTAAAGAAAAGTACTTCTAGTCTCTATGCCGACAAAGCTATAACACAGTCTGGAACAATGCATGTACCATCCATTGCATCTTTTTTACTTTTACATATGTGTACAATGTAATAATTACGTCTTTATTGTACACCAATTACCACTATTTTATCTTTGTGTGCCCATGTGTTTTGATTTTCCAATCTGAACTGTGTTCGGTGTATTTAATTTCTTAATTGAAAAAAGCATATATATATATATACGGTGAAGCTAGTTTTATACAACTCCAACTTAGCCAAGATACCAAATTAGTAGGTTTTGGTCAAAGAACAATTGTGCAAACATTATAATTCTGTTTCGTCACACAAATTGGAAAAAATTGTTCATTCTGTTGTGTTTCGAATGTTATAGGTGTCGATTTACAAACAATCAAACGGTTTCGGTTTCACGTTGGCCGATCATTTGCAAGGTCAACACGTGAAGGCCATTTCAGATCCCGGTCGATGTGGGCGTCTTCAGGTGGGCGATGTAGTTGTGGAAATCAACAATCAGCGGGTCAAAGAAATGTCTCATCTTGAAGTTGTGCACATTTTGAAACAATGTCCCGTTGGTCTCGAAGCTCGCTTGTTAGTTCAACGTGGAGGTACCGGTGGTTATATATATAATTTTTACTATTTTCAATGTTTTACGGGAAACATTTTTCCGAAGTGGATATTTTAGCGAAATCGGTTTTGCATTTAGTGGCGATAGTGGGATTTGAACCCATGCCAACTCAGGTACATGTCGAGCGCTGTACCGCTAACATTGTATATAAACATTGAACGTTTTATCAAGTCTGGCAAAGCCAGTACAATTGCAACAAATCTCCCTTTAAGTTTCATTTAACGACGTCTTGAAACAGATACATTGCAATTGTGCTGAAAGCTACTCGTGCCATAATCAATAATGATGTCATTTTCCAGTCAATCAAATAGAAATTACTTCTTTGTCAGTTATTGTGATACTTTGTTTTAGTGTCGCTATCCGAATGTGACGATATGCACAAGTGGTGGTTCATCCATTTGCATAATTTCGTTGCACAGATTATTGCACAGCTTTCTTTGTTTGGTTATCATCCATTACTCATTCAAAATCGAAATTTATGTTTGGGTTTTGTATACGAGACGCATGATTGGACTATTTGTATGTGTTTGGGGTTGTAGAAATGCATGATTTTTGTGCTGTCATGTGTTTAAGTGTGTTCAAAAATTGAAAATCGATCATTTTAATTTTATTAGTTATAAGAACTTTGTGGTTTAGTATTTGGCGGTCATGAATTTAGATTCTGTGTGTATTTATTATTATTATTATTATTATTATTATTATTATTATTATTATTATTATTATTATTATGTTGGTTTATTGCTTGAAACTTTGCGAGAAACAATTTTTGACAGTTTTTATCTAATGTTTATTACTTTGAATGTTTTACGAGAAACATCTTTTAGCAGTGGACATTTTAGCGAAGCCGAACGTGGACCCGCATTTTAGTGGGATTCGAACCCATGCTCACCGAAGTCGAAATTCGAGCGGTGTACCGCTAGACCACCCTGGAGCTAAACAAGATTCTGCATTTGGTGCCCATGATGGGATTTGAAACCTGAGTTGACCCATTTTCAGGTCTAATGCCGTAGTTGCCATTTTCACTCAGGCACATTATTCCTAATATTAATGTTGGCATGAATACTTCAGTAGAAAGTTACTTTCAATACAACCCATTTGGGAATTATTGTATGTCGTTAGATTGTTCTGGTTCAGACAGATGTTTGAGCTTAATCTATAAACTAGTTAGTTTAAAGATCACGGTGAATGCTGTTTTTTGAGGATAATTTAAAACTTTTTTATCAAGTGGGCATTTAACTAAGTTAAACGAAGGCATTTAGTACAGGTGGTGGAATCTGAACTCATGTCCAGTAGAAAGCAAGCATAGCGACTGATGCCACTCTTCACAACACGGTTTTGCATTAGTTTTGGGTGTGTTCCAGTTATCTGATTATTTCACAGTTTTCTTATTCTCGGTGTTATTTATGGGGTGTTTTATTTTATAGGCGAGACGTATAACATGTAAAACAATTTATTTTCAAAAAGGATATTTTGTCAATCAAAAGGATCTGTAAAATATATGGTACTTGAATAAAAAAATAAGTTTCAAATTATGCCAATCAAAAGTTTCTATGTTAAAATTTGAAAACTGGAGGTTGAATGATGGGTGACACTAATAAATTTAATAAGGTACGGATGATAAAATGTGTGTATTATATAACTAAACAAATTATGCTCTTTTCTGTTTTTTATAAGGCCTGTACACATCTCCTCTGTCTCTTCTTGATCCAGACGATCAATCAAATTTGAATGCAGTTGATGTGGTATGCAATTTTTTTATTTTCTAATTTTTGTTGTTGAGTATTTAAATGAATTTTGTAAACAAAAATACTTAATTGGGTCGAAAGTAGCCAATAAGAATAGGCATTTAAGTGATTGGATCAATAATTATAAAGGTACAACCCACCAATAAAATACAATTATAGTTCTTCCTACTTATAGATGTTTTTCTCCCTAACGTCGAATATTTCTGATATGCACACTGGTTGATGTTTTTTTTACACCGAAGCACATTAATATAAGTCAATTTTAAAAAA
The DNA here is from genome assembly GCA_025895645.1 of Cardicola forsteri. Lineage (NCBI taxonomy): Eukaryota > Metazoa > Platyhelminthes > Trematoda > Strigeidida > Aporocotylidae > Cardicola > Cardicola forsteri. Next base: position 774,722 of record JAKXYG010000963.1, read on the forward strand.
AGGCTAGTATTGCTACTTCTGCTCTACAACTCTTTTCATTTATCAATAATGACTTAGAACCGGTTGTAGCGGAGAATGGACTGATAGGACATTAAAGTTTGAGGGTGTTTGTTACATGGTTGCTGTGTTGGTCCGTGGTGATGTAGGTGTAAGTTCGAATTGGACTGCTGATACAATTTGAACAAGTCTATCAATATTTAAGAATAGAACCTCCAATTCTATTATCAGATCTTTAGTTGTTTGAAGGGAGGTTGCTCAAGGACATTGAGTAACTAATCTTATTTTTTCTTATATATATCATTCGTGATTTTAGCAATTATTAGTTACAAATCAATAAGTGTTTTATTGTACATGTTGGTTTCATGGTAGTGTTTAACAACAATAATCCCCTGTTTAGAAGAGAACATTATCGGAAATCAAATTATTTATTGCTAATTTATTGTTGACAAGTACAATAATTTTTAAAATAATGTTGCCTAGTTTAATTGAAAAATGTTTTTACTGTTTTTTTGTTCCGACAGAATTATTCGGATAGTATGAATGCTTCCAAATGTGGTACGTTTTTAAATGGTTTATTATTTTATTCAAGTTTTCTTAAAAATATGGATCGATTTAACAATGGCTTTGTGAAGTGATTTTCGGGCTTGGTAGATGATACTACATTTTTACTTTCATTTATTTAATTGGGCAATTTGGACAGGGCAGAAATGCGCACAATCGTTTGTACTGCTAGTTAGTCCTAGTGAACGTGTGCAATATTCAATATAAGTAATCCGAATGAGTTGGTATCTAGGAATTTAATATAACATAAGTTGGTGGCAGAACCACCTCTTTATTAATTCTAAATTTGAATAACTTCTTGAATTCCTTGGCTAGAAGACCGCTTCCTTGGGACGACGCCAGTGTTCACAGGAATTGACGAGGCTATCTTCTTTAGGGTTGACGCCGGTTGACGGATCCACAAACCTAACCTGCTACATGCACTAAGTAGTTACCTTGGATATGCTAGCACCTATTCACTAAACCGGAATCCACTGAAAGCCCAGTTATATCGCTGTGCACTGGGACCCTGCTGTTATTAGTCTAGATGTCTGTTGGCACCTAGTTCAGGATGCACCACATGGAGGATGAACAATAAAGAATATCACCATCATTGGCAATTGAGACTTGATAAACATTACTCAAATCCTCAGGATTTCAAGAATGAACGTATGCTCTCAGTAGGACTTTTATTATCTACTTATGTGTTGTCACTTTATTTTACACCGAATCGATGTTAACTTTTTTCTTCGACAGTGTAAGGATAACTTTATAGACTATAGAAGTGGACAAATTATGTAATAAGTTGGATTGTAGTCTCCATTTTAATAAATTGTTTCTTTGTCCAATTTCATTTGGATGGTAACGTATTGGATATTATTATCAATATCAATTTTGGCTTAGATTTTTTGATTGAAGTAACTTCAAGTACAATTGTTGGGTACTTATTCAACGGTCTGCAATATCTAATGTTTATTGTTGTGAAGTTGTCCAAAATTGAACGTTAGTCAATTCTTGGGTTTGCAGTATAGGGTGATTGTTTTGGAGAGCAGATTTTTGGCTGCCTAGCTGTTTGATTAATTCACTTTGAAATTTAAATTCTAGAGTTTTGGCTTAGTTAAGGAATTTTTGAAAATTTGTATTCTTATGATTATTACAAATAATAATAATGATAGATTGATATTGGCATATTTTTACTAAAGTATTTAAGCAAACAGTAATTAGAGAATGATTCTAATTCATAAATTTGTTTCTGTAGTAGATTACAAGTTTTTAAATTGAGTAACTCACTTGATTGAGTTGGACTGTCGAAATATCCCATTAAAATATTTACATTGTGAACTACGATGAAATGATTAGTTATGTTTTTTAAGGATTTTTACTTGTGTAATCGATAACTTGTGATGCCTTTGTTGGTATATTTTTTAAGTGCGGCACTTTATAGCTAAAGTGCATTGTTACTGCTTTTGAATTGTTTATGCAATAAGTGTACTTATCATCACAGTCATTGCAAGTAATTGAAATGATTGTGGATACACATGTCTACACATATGTGCGCGTATATGTCGATTCCAACTTTTCATCATATGATGACGAAGATGTTGCATGCAAGCACGTGCACTTGTGGAAAGGTTGAAACAATGATTTACTGAAGACTTTGTTAATTGACATTTACTTGAAAATTGATTTTTAGTGTTGTTTTGAAAAAGATATTATTCTGTGTGGGATTTGCCAGACTATTTGGGAGAATGTCGATATAAATGATTATTACAAGCTTTAATCACAACTTGGTTAGGTGTACCGGTATTATATTTAATTGGTTGTTACTGTTATAATGTTATTTGGGAAACATTTTCCATCAAAATGGACATTTAACGAAGCCGAACGGGGGCCCGTATTTAGTGCCGGCTGTGGCACTCGAACCCATGCCTACTGAAGTTCGTGTCCAGCGCCATACCACTAGACTACTCCGACATAATATAGGGCTAAAGAAACTATCCTGATAGAAAATTAGGTCCAAATAAAAATAATAGAAGACGTAAACTGTGAGATGAATTTCGTATATTCTCTTCAGTCACAAACATATAAAGAATCAGTGTGTATGTACATAAAATTATATGACGTAATTAACTTAACATTAATAACTACACATACATACACATACGCAACATGCATTTATTAAGTTTACGCTAAATTTAATGAAGTTACAAATTGTTTTTGTGCACACAAAATGGGTTTTAATGTGTGGATGTAAACAGATTCAAGTGTTTTTAACATATTAACAGTTTGAGAAGTTTGAGAAAATTAGGTGTTTTTTAATTTTTGTGAACAGGCGCTACCTGGGAACTTATTTTATGTGGATAAAACTGTTGTTGACATCACTGAATTTGGTTTGGCCATAGCTCATTTTTTGTCTTCCTTGGAGCGTTTGAATATTTATATTTACTCAACTGACTAGCTGTTTGTAAATGTGCAACCAGGAGGTGCTAAGATTCTGAGAATTTGAGTAATCTTTATAAAGTCTCCACTTCCAATAATGGTGTAAAGCCTTAATTTCCAATGATGGTGATATTCCTGATTATCCCTTTTCCACGTGGTGCATCCTGGACTAGGTGCCAACAGACATCTAGACTAATAAGCACAGGGACCGAATGCACAGCGGTGTAACTGGGCTTCCGCTTGGCGGGTGGGTGCAAGCATACACTCAGGATACTTAAAAGGTATTTTAAGGTATACGTATACCATATATAGCCGTTAGGCTAGGGGATCGTACAAAATGAATTTATCTTATAGTTCAATATTTTTATTTGTAATACGATCAAGTAATTTGTTCTATTAAAATTGTGCATTCTCAGTTATTTAATTTCAAGTTATTGCATATTTCCATTCGCCTTAATGCACAAAATTAATACGACATGCTTACTTACATTCATTTACAATTTGTTAAAAGAGCATTTCGTGAAATCAGAAAGGACTCCTATTTAGTGTCGGAAGACATATGTCAGCAAATAGACATTTAGCAAAACCCTAGACGGTAGCCCGCATGTAGTGCCTGTGGTGGGACTCGAATGCATGCCCGTCCAACTACGAGTTTAGCGCTTTAGCTACTCCGCCACAAATTTGGCAGTTGGCATATGATATAATGCACCGTAAAAAAGAGGTTGGGGTATACTACATAAAACTTGCCTAAGAACTATTCGTGGAATAATTTTGTCTCATGTTCTTTTTGAATTATGGGACTTTGTTATTATTTTTTGCTGTAATTGTTAACATTGTATTGTTCTATGCTTATTTTTAAACCGAAAGGGTTTTGTAATAATAATAATAACACATATGCTTAACGGAATGCAAGCAAAACACTATCTACTTGTCTTATCTCAAATTCCTTCTTTTTAAAAGGTTTGGGGTAACATGATTGTTCCATCTGATTCATTTGGCATTGTTTGTAGATACGTCGGTTTACAAACCGATTTATAAATTGGTTCCCATTAATTACATTCAAGTTGCAAACTACAAATGTTTTTACATGACTAAATGTATAGGAGATGCATGTATGTTTTCTTAATTATGACTTGGTTAATGAATGGAACGTCAATTATATATATATATATATATATATATATATATATATATAATGTATCGCTTGCAATGACAGTATGTGCTAAATGGTTTTTTTTCAATCTATAAAATATTGCTTGTGTTTAGTCATTGAATCGATTAGTTCAAATAGCCTTGGTGACAGGGTCTGCCAAAGGTGACTTAATTTGTTTCGTTTTTGACATACCGGAGACGTGTCAAACGGTTTAGGAAATAGTTAACATTTTAATATCATTTCCGACATTTGTTTCATTCATGTTGCCTACTTTCAATCGAAACCCTATCGATTTACATTTTGCAAACATGTTCTATTCCACATTTAACTACTGTCATCTGTTCTGTTTCCGTATGCCGATGCCTATCGATTAGAGGGACACTTGGTAGGACGCTATGTTAGACATTTGCAGTGTAACTTTGAAAACAATCGTGTGGATTGTAGTTTTGTCAATGAAATTCGTTTTTTGTGTTTAATCAGCTGATTTGCGGGTAGGTGATAAACAGGATTATATATTGGGTTGGACGGTTTGAGGAATCTACGAGTTAGCACTCGTAAGAGTTTGCGTACTTGATTTAATGTGCGACAATACTGTCATTTTTAAAAAGTAATTATTAATAATATTGGTTGGTGATATGGTTAGCTGTTTGTTGTTTCCAAATTTGCAGAACATTTTAATGATGATAATGAATTGAGATTATCAAGTTTTAAGTATTATTACCATCCCAAATTATAGATGTTGAGTTTTTATTATTTGATGCAATGAGCACATTTTTAGTTTTATGAGCCATGTGATATTTGTGTGAAGTGAGGTTTGACATTAAGTGCTCTTCGTATTTATTTAAACGTAAACAGCTGAATACTAAAGTGTTGTTTTAAACGTTTCTCTTGATAACCTTGATTAACCTTGTGTCCAGAGTAGGTTTTAAACGCCATGTCCTTGTGATTGTCAAAGTATTATTTTTGTGTAATGTGTCTTTGTTTGTCTTATGGTATAAATATTTCAAAACTTATTTATTCATAATCTAATGTAAAATAGAAACACTATATTTGCACAAGTTGAGTGTATATTAAATTACTCTTCTGTTGGACGTGTGAGACTATTTCGTTTTTCTTTAAAACATACAACAATGTTCTTTGTGCAACTAATAGAATCCATCTTTTTCAATATTTATTTTCGTATATTAAAATCGTGCTCAAATGGTTATTTTTTGGATAAAGTACAACAAAATGTGTGTGTGTGTGCACGTATCTAGTTATTTCAACTAATACACTTGTTTGTTACTAACAGAATTAATTGCAAGTTTCATCAGGAGCTAGAAGCAATAGAGTTGCACATAACAATTGAATTGATTTATTTTGGTGACACAAACAATTGTTGTGTTTTGGCAGATGTGGCCTAAAGGTACAGTGCTCATACAGGTTTGGTATCCTTTTCGTTTCTTTCAACAGTGTCAGTTTTTTCAGTTGCAATGATTGCACTTGTGTTTGGTGCTATTTAAGTCTTTATCTACAGGGAAAAATTTATGATTTATACATGTCTTTTTTACATTGAGGTGCATTTTTGTAAATTAATTTATTTGGATATAATGTATTTGTCTATGAGGTATACTTATCATTACTATGCCTCAATTCTCCTACTTTTTCAACACGAACTTGCAACTATTTAGAATAAGATCATGGTAATGTATAGTGAGTATATTTGTTCTTGAAGAATTTGATCAGAGTAAAGACAATTAAATACACATATTCAATTCTTTGATTTAAATCAAACGCATCATTATTTTCCAGTAAGCTTTAGATAATTATTGCTTTTTCTGATATTGAGTGAATTTGATTAGGTGTAAGCAATTACTAAAGAAATTATTGTTTATTGGAGGTTTTTATTGATTATTTTAAAATGTGTGTTTTTGCATTGGTTTAGAATCCGAATTTAGCCCGGTGGTTAGCCAATTGGAACAACTGAACAACGTCAATTTAGCTTACACGGCATCGCAGCTTCAACGAAGTAATGTACGTTTGGAATAAATTACATCACTTGAAGATCACTTTTGTTTATTTTTTAATGATTTAGATGAATACTTGAATAGTTAAATTGTTTTTTTAAAGATTAATTGACATAAAGTTTATATAAACGTTACGCGATAATATTTTTTGAACGATCCGATCAAGTCACTCATTAAACATTGGAACTGTTTATTCAATGACTAACAAAGAGTGAAAGTGATTAAATAAAAAATAATTCGTTTTTTTTGTTTAAATTAAAAAATAATTTACCGTTTTTGTCAAGAATGGTTGTGATTGAAAGTAGTTGATATTGATTATTTAAACAGTTTTTATATTGGGTGGGATGGTTTATTGATGACTTATATGCGGAGGCTTTAGGGAGTGAAAAGTTTATATTTAGGATTTATTTTGTATTTAATAATTTGTAAGTATTGCAAGTTTTATAAATCAATTACTATCAAATGTACTCTTATTGCATAATTGAAGCAATCATTGCTAATTGCAAATATGGATTTAAATTTGTTCCAGCTAACGAACAAATTTCGTCCTGATCAGTCTCACTATCCCATGACCCTGATTAATGGCAATGTGGGCAATCCCAGCCATACTGTCGATGGTGACTCAATCGACAATGTAGATTCGCATGTTCGAGCTCGAACGCCCGACGTGTCGTTGGACAGACAGCTGGGTTTGTCCAGTACAACTGCTCATTTTCAGCCATTGCATTTAAATGGTCCTTTGGTTGGACTGGGGGGCAGTCCTGGACGAAATGGAAAACAAAGAATGATTGGCCAGGACGATTCCGAATTGTCGTTTCGCGTGGGACCCATACCGGCAAGTGTTTTGGTCGACCGAAGACAGCGCATGTATCCAATCGACGATAGTTGTGAGTAATTCGAATAATTTGTCAGTGACTTGACATGTTTCCTATTATATATATATATATATATATATTATACAAAACCCTTTTGGCTTTAAAAATAAGCATGGGACAATAAGACAACAATTGCAGCAAAACAACAACAATACCAAAATCTTGTTGGCATTGAAGATTCTGCAAATCGAAAAATGAGCTTTCTTTCGGCTTTCACTCAACTCTGTCATCCAGATAAGTGTGATCACTTCTTCGCAGTTGTTTGCCGGAATGACGTCTTCTTGACTGTTTCTGTAGCAGTACAAATTTTTTACAGAAGCCAGGTAGCTAACCTTGAGCTCAAACCATCCTCCTTTATCCAGGCTTGGGATTGGCTAGGTTCAATCATTTCTAATCCAAACTAGGCGTGTTTAAAAATTGTTTTCTATGCAACGAAATTCTTATATATTGAAAAATTAAAATTACATTTATAGTTATTCATTCCTTCCTTTTATTTTTGTAGTTAAGAACATAATTCTCTTCATTATTTCCACATTTGTAATACTCATCAACCAATTGTCTTTCATAGTTCCATATTGCAAGGAAATTTGTATATGCCTAACAAACGTGGAATTGTAATAAGATTTCGTTGTTCATTGATGATATCCTTGTGACAGTGCCACTCTGTTCATAAACATTGACGAGACCGCTTGTTTTCTTGTAAGGAAATATTCTTTTAAACGAATGACGATACAATATTAGTATACTTTAAAAAACGTTTTCAGTACTTTTGGTGTGTCCTTGCACCCATTCACTTAGGTGAAACGTCAAATGTACCATTGTATAATCAATTATTGTTCTGTTTTAGTCTGTGGGATGATTATGATGATTTGAATAATGCTTCTAAAGTCTCTATTTTCAATGATGATAATATTTGTAACTGTTCCTCCATGTAACGCATCCTGTACTAGGTGTACTCAAGCACCTAGGCTAGCACAGAAGACACAGCGGTATAACTAGGTTTCTATTTTGGTAGGTAGGTGCAAGCATATACCCAGGATACTTAAAAAGTATCTTAAGGTATACGTATACCATATGTAGCTGTTGGGTTGAGGGAGAATCTTGACAAAATCTGCGGCTTCGTCTATTAGACATTAAACTTCGTTATTCTTCTATTTCTGTTACATTTATCAATCCATTGATGTCGATTGTTTAGTATGCCGTACAAATATAGAAATAATGAAAAGGTGACTACCAAATGAAATGAATGAATATGTAGGATGCGCCGGTATTGGTAGGTTTTGCAGTTGAGTCTCAGGTAAACATTTCTGAAGTCCTTAGGATTATTTCCATTTCAAAATGAAATTCAAGGTTTCCTAAACAAGACTTCCTAATAGGACGTTGTGGCTAGGTTGGAGTTTTATAGAAACAGCTGTGCTGCTACTTGTGAGTAGTTTATTTTCTAGATTGTGGACTACTTTCTGCCAAGGCGTATGTAAATTATAACATTGATTTGAATAGGATTCATGGTTGAAAGATTATTTATTTTATACAGTTAGTTATACTGGATGTTATATTTCAATATCATAGTAGGTCAACATTGGATTCACTTATGTCACTATCTGTAGTTTTTATTCACTGCTTCAAAATTAAGTCTAATCTTAATTGCACATTTTTTATTTAAGTTAAAACACCATCTCAGCCAGTATTAAACCCATATTGAAACGCCGGACTAAGAACAACAAGACAAAATGATTTAGATTGACAAGTGTAAATGGAACGTTTATTTGGCGTCCGACATATGTCTGTACGGACGAAAGGATTGAATGGAATTATTTCTATATTCTTCTTAACTTGTTGATGTTCGTAATGAAGCATTCATTGAAAATGGAAACATGTAGTGATATGCACAATTAGATAACTACACAATAACTGTACAGAGTATTGAATACGAATATTGTTTTTTTTTAAATTACGTCCTTGTTTGCAAACTTGATGTGAACACTGTTCATTATTTCATCGTTCATCACAGTGGTCGGTTTGGGCAAAGATATGTATGGAGGCGATTCGCCTACATCGTCTACAACGACTTATGGATCGTTGCTCCGCTCAAGTCGAATGCTTCCTTTGCGCCAGTCGCAACATTCCAAGTGCAGCGATGATTCGGCGTCGTCCTGCATGCTCCCGGGCGAATACATTGTACACTTGAAACGCCAAGCTACTGGCTTTGGATTCAATTTGGTTGGTGGAGCCGAAGAAAATACGCAGGCAAGTTGGATTGTTATTATGAATTTCCCATTGGTTGATGATGTTATGGTGTTACTTGGCATAGGAAACTTGTCATCCATATAACTACTGTTAGGTTGTTCGAACGCTTGCGTCTTGACTCAACAATTAGACATTTTATCACTCAAACATATCTTATATATTATAACAAGGTGGACTTTGAAAAGGGCAATCTTTTCGATAAAAAAGTATTTGACAACTTTAAGAACAGCACATTATTAGCTAAATTAACATGTCTATCAAACATTAGTGTGATTTATTTTGCGTGACGGTTGTGACGAAATAGGGTTTTTCGGTTATCGTTGAACACAAATGTTTGATTTTGCACTTGCTAATTATTATGAACACTTAAAATGATCTTGTGCAACATTAAACAATAGCATAATTACAGTTTTTACTTTAAAAAACCCTAGGTTAATGTGCAGTGTTGATTTGAACAGTTTGTTGAAAATTCTGAAGGTTGGGACTTTTTGTAACTTTTCAAAACACAATGTTATTTGACAATTAAATGAGGTTTATGGGAGATGGAAATAATTAATTCAGGCGGTTAAGCAATTTCAACATGGGCTTGTCAATTATTTCAATTTTTCCAAATTAGTTGGATTTCTTTGAAAATAACTTGAATAGTTGTGTGTTTTATATATATAATATTTTAAACAGAGATCACTTACTAGGATGGAGTTTTTGTTCTCCAGGCTAGAGGGCTGGGGGGGGCGGTTGAATGTTGGCGCAGTTTTTGCATTAGGTTTGGATAACCTAACAGTGGTGTGGTTATTAACAAACGTGCTTCTTGAACTACTACTTGAATGAAACATTTTTCAGTCCAGCCAAATTTAGTGGCGGCGGTGAGGGTTCGAACCCATGTCCACACGGTTTCGAGTCTAGCGCTCTACCTACTCTGCCATCCCGACAATAAAAATTTTAATAGGTTGGTCAGAAATGGTATAAAATTAATAGACAGTCTAAAAATAACTCCATTTTTGACACGAGTGAACAACATACGCTTAAATTCGTGTGTCTGTGATTTCCGCTTGTATCAGGTGTCTATTGGAGGAATCCTAATGGGCGGATCTGCTCAATTGAGCGGAGTAATGCGTACCGGAGACCAATTGATATCCATCGATGGCATACGTATTTTTGGTGCGAGTCATTCGGAAGTCGTTCAACTGCTGGATCGTGCCGCGCATACTGTCGGTCAAGTTACGTTGGGTTTGCAGCGGTCCAATTCGGCCAAGGTACGTTTTCACCGTTTTTACAAGTGAATTGGTTTTTTTGGAGCAGTTCCATACAAGGGTCTATTGTTAGTACCGGCAATCGGAACGAATGACTATTTCGTACAGTCCGATTCTAGTCACATCGTTTCTTGTACTATTTTGGAAAGTTAGAAATTGAGTGGAAATTATCATCATTATTATTATTATTTGTATCATTATTATTACTACTGGGGTAATGCAATGCTATCTTTCTTAATGCGTTTTTTTGCTCGAATCCGGATGCTAATGATCATGATGATTTGAGTAATGCTTATAAAGTTTCAATTTCCAATGATGGTGATATTCCTATCTAACACATTAACGTGGCGCATCCTAGACTAAGTGCACCAAAGTACCTAGACCAACACAGGAGGGACCGAGTGCACAGCTGTATGACTGGTGGATGGGCACAAGAGTACACTCTGAATACTTGAAAGGTATACGTATACTATATGATATATATATACTATATAATCCTGATAAAACAATCAGGCGTCCTTGCTAAATTTTGAGAACGGTGGCGCCGTTATGAGGATGCCGCCATCAGCTAATAAACTTTGTAACCATCCTATGTTTGTTATGCTTATGAAATCATTGCAGGCAATTGTTGGATGTGCTGAATAAGTATACAAATCATAAAGAGATGACCACATCACCAACCACAATGAATGAATGAATATTGCTTGGCTGCTTTTGCGATAAATCTTTTGGAGCAACTGTAAACGAGGAGGCTGCATTCGGTGCCCACTCGAATATGAGTTTACTGAATTGGCTACCGGTGTATTGGATCTGGTATATGGTTAATGCAGTTACTGTTACAAATGCATTATTGAAGTTATTTTTACTTGTGACAACTATCATATTGCATTAGTTAACAAACTCAATGGTCAGATTTGAATTTGTTTAGTGGACAGTTTGCGTTTAGTCTGTCACCTGTGCATGGTGAGACCGATTATGCATGATATTATCAGTGTTAACCAAATGGATATATATATATATATAAATATGCACGCTGCATTATATATTTTTATGAATGAATTTACATATTTTAAAAATCTAGTTGCATAGTCTATGCTTTCTATGCGAAATTTTAGTTGATTATTTTTACCTGATGATTAATTCGCAGAGTTGAGTTAATGACGTTTGGGTTTTTCTATTATTTGATCAAGTTGTGTGGTGAATATTAAATAGTATTGAAAAGGTTTATTTGATTTTAATGTATAATGTTGGTTTGCCTATTGGTTGCACGTGCCAACTAGAAATAGATTGGAGAATACTCAAATCTATGCAATGCTCCAAAGCAATATTGATGATGACAAATAAATTAATTTAGTCGTTTTAGTGCAATTTTCCTGTAATAGACAAAAATAAAATTGGACATGAAAAGCCTTTAACGCGTACGCGGGCGTTGTATAATAATCAGATCTATTGCTCGTTAATTGGAGATACTTAATTTTTAGTCGTTTGTCCAGAAGGCAAACAAACGTAGACCGGTGTTTATTCAGTAGCATTAAAACATAATCAAATCAATTTAATTGTTTAAATTACAGTATTTAAACGAAAAAGTGAATATAACTCACAAATGTATGTTCATTTAAAGTAAAAATCAATAATGTTTGATTAAATGGTCACAACCAGAAAATGTCTAAAGTTAAGTTGTTTTTAATTAATCAGAACTTTAACTGTTGAACTATTTTTTGCAAATTGTTTAAGACAAATTATTAGTATAAAATCAACTGTAAATAGTGCATTTAAAGGAGTAAATACAAAGTGCTTTTTATTGCTGTAATGGCTTTTTCAAAACTAAATTTGAATATTTTATTAGATTTGGAAAATGAGAATTTGGCATGACTATAGATAATTAAAAGTAAGAGAGATTTCTCTCTATGGTTTACTTAACTTTTTGGTTTGGCAAAAAGTAATTCTACTTTGGATGTTGTTTTCCGGTTTTGGAACAAAAACTGACATAAATCAGATCATTCTTTATTGCATCCTTTTGAAACGCGTTTCACATTCTGTATAAGAGATGAGCAGATGTAGAAAACATGTGCTATCGAAATAAAAGTAACTATTTTGTTGACTGCAATGCTTTACATTTGGACAGTGCATCCCAAATATTCATTTATTTCATTTGGTTGTACCCTATAGTAAACGATCAACTTTGCTGGCTTGATAAGCGTAGGAAAGGTAGAAGAATAAAGAAATTTTTAGCTAGGTAGATGACATTCTTATAATAGTGCCACTGTTTGCATAAATTGACGAACTTGCCTTATTTTTTGTCACGGTTATCTCCCTCAGCTACATATGATATATATATACACCTTAAGATACCTTGTAAGTACCCTGGGTGTATACTTGCGTTTATCCAACGCGGAAGAATCTTAGTTATACCGCTATATACTCGGTCCTTTTTGTGTTAGTCTAGGTACTTTGGTGAACCTTCTCCAGGATGCGCCATGTGCAGGTGATAGTCAGAAACACCACTATTATTGGAAATTGAAATTTTATGCATTACTCAAATCCTTAGGACTATTGGCATCTCGCATATATGTTCAATATTAGAACTGTAGCATTGTTAGATTGTTCAAGTCGGTAGCGGAGGCAAAGCTCTTTACTGCGAGCCAATTTTTGTCACATTAAAGTTGAAGACAAACAAAATATTCCATTGTTGTAAATACCGCTTTTTACACATTTATTTATGCGGGTTACTACTGACAACACAGTGTGATTCATAAATGACTTGCCTTGATTTTTTATAAGAATTGTCTTTGTCAATTCTTTGTTTTGTTTTCGGCATGTGGTGGTGGTGGTGATGGGATAGGAGAAAAATGTATCGTTTTGTATTTATACCACTTTCATTGAGGTCAAACTTGAGTCACTGTTGGCTTTTGTTTTTCTATTCCATTCACGATCTCCGACAACAACAACTGATTAACCACAACCCATTTTCATCAAGACCTCACACTAATGACAATTAATTGTTTTTTGCAAATGTACGAACAAAAGTTTAGAATTTAATTTATAAACAAATCTGACAAGAATTCTCCCATTCATTGGTAATTTTTTTTAGTTATTTCTTTTATCTTGGTTAAGTTGGGACAAAATAGGGTACAGTGTTCTTAATAGAAATGTTTTAACAATTTGTTAATGGTTTAACTATATATATATAACGAACCTCATATTTTATCCATCACTAAATTGATGAAATGTATTTAATTGTAGATAATGAATGTGGACAAACGTTGTCAACTTGAAACAGTCGACGTCATCTTGTTTCGAGGCGAAAAAGGCGACGGATTCGGATTTCTGCTCACAAACAATGCTCGATCGAAGACTCCAGACAACGGCTCTATAGTCAACGGCAGACAATCAAATGGAGTGTTTATCGGTCAGTTTTAGAGGAACTATGAATGGAGTAGCAGTACGGTGCCATTAAATGTTTTAATGCCCAGAGAGAAGTGGGTAGATCATGCAGCTATTGGTGTTTAAACACTTTGGTCGAATTGTATTCAGCTTGTAGATTCAAATTATTACTTGAACAAGTGATACACTATTAACTTACAGTAGTCTTAAACACATGCTCAGTGTTCAACTAGTTGGAAGCGCAGTAGTTTGACAATCAATCCTTTTTAAGCTTATGAATGGTAACTTGTATTGATAAGCACAATGATAATAATAATAATTAACACACGAAAGTAGGATGTATTTTTTTACTTTTTTTTGACGATTTCTAATTATTAATAGGGTTTTTATTAGATTTATCAGATTCACTTGAATAATAAATCCACTTAGTTTCAGATTACCGGAAACACTGTACAGCTATTTCATCCTTGTTTGGAATCATTAGCAGAGCATACCTTTCAAGTTTTACACACATTCACTTGAAACCACGCCCTATCTGGTGTCAGGCCAGCGCATTAACCACTGAGCTACAAGTGGTTGAACTTGACCCTGTAAATGTATTATTTATAATGAATCTGATCAATTCTAATTACCCGGTGTCCTCAAATGCTGCTACGTTACTACCGGTTTAATAATTGAGTGATCAATTCCACCAGGACTTTACCATATAGGTCCTTGCACTGCCAGATTTAATAGCCTTATATGGTACGGTTCGGTTATATTTATTAATGGGTTTTTATCAATCGGTGATTTCTTAAATTGGATTCCTCAATCGAGTGTCTTGAATATATATAGAACCATTCATTTCATGTTACCCTTAAGATAATCAATATTCAGCTAGTGCTATACGGTTATTGATTTTTGTATTGCGTCATCATATTTGGTCGCACGTTCAGAAATTTTTAGACCCCACATGAGGTAACTGTCATTGGTAGAATTTTGATTAACCGAATCTTTTTGGATATAGTAAGAACCTGTCAACCAATGGCTCTCAAATTTATAGTTTTTGAAATTGTAATAGTTCGTTCAAATCGAAAAGTGAAACAATGCCTAGAAGATTCGAATTTTAGACTTATCGGTACCAAGGCTTGGGTTGTTGTCATCAAACCAATTTTGGTTAAAGAATTCCCATGTTTGAATATTCTATTGCTGCTGCTATTATTATTATTGTTGTTGTTGTTTTGATCTCATGTCCAACCTTTTTTGTCTTCCAATTCGCTACCCACAGCCAAACTGGTTCCCGGAAGTCAGGCGGACCGCATGGGGCTGATTCACGTGGGTGACCAGATTTTGGCAGTCAATGGAATTCCAATCGTCGATTTGCATTACGATGAAGTCGTTCGTCTGATTCGAGACAGCGGAAGCCACATTGCTCTAAAAATACTTCCATGTTTTAGTGAGTTTTTTTAATGCTGCTTAATGGTTTTGTAGGTTGGCCTACATTTCAATATATTCACGGACGAAAAATAGAAGTGTACGTACGGGCACTTGAATAAGCATTTTTTTAAATATTGCTACTACTTTGTTGTAGGTTGCTTAGGTAATATTTTAATAAACTGGATGTGGAGTACTGATACAATTGTTGGTTTTATTTAAGTACTTAAGCTATGTTACATATATTTGACAACTTTTTACTCATTATTTTATCTTGGAAACAATGGCTAAGTCGATGGACTGACATATCCCTACACGCCTCCGAAAATCGTGAACAATGGAAAGGGATTGTTCGAGATACTATGCGAATTTGGAATTAATGAAGATGTGGCATTGCCACTAACTTTTGTTGTATTTTATCTTAAGCTGCGATTATGGTAGACATATTCATTGTCAGTATCAATTATAACGAAATATGTGCAATGAATTTCTTAATTGATCATAACAACGTCAACGTACATTCTAAATATGTAAATAGTACATTTATATATTTGTACATATATAATATTACTAATAAATCCATTTTTGTTTAAGTGGGTCTATTTTCTAATAAGTTTATTGAAGACCAAGAGATGCTTATTGATTGCTTGATTGATTTGCTCCACTTTCACTTTAATTGTCATCAAGATCGCACTAGTCGTGGTAACGGCGGCATTTATCAAAATACTCATCATAATTTGGCATCGTCATCTTCTGGCAACGCTGTGGAGTTTTCGTTGACCTTGTTTCGTGGAACTCGGGGATTCGGATTTTCCATAAGAGGCGGCCAAGAATTCAATCGGATGCCTTTGCTTGTTCTTCGCATTGCCGATGGAGGTGCAGCTCAAATGGATGGACGTTTGAGGGTGAGTGGTGTGAATTCTAGGACAAGCAATTGCTAAGAACAATTGGAGCATAATTCGTTAAATAGGCGGGATATCCATTATCTAGCCCCCGAAGGGTACTATGACCATATAGGTTGGAAGCTTTCGTGTTTGCTGATCGGCAATCGTTTTTCTAATAGAATTATCCATACTAGACAAATTAAGGAATAGGAAGAGCAATTCACAATCTGTCTTGCGGTTATGTTTTTAGCCAAACGTGTTGGCTGTGTAATTTAATCATTCGTCCGTTTCATGTTATGCGGTGTGGCAATATCACACCTTTAGTTCACATCTATTCATTCCTGGCACGACATTGAACAAGTAAACGTGTTCAACTTGCCATGGCTTACGGTAGTTTCTTTTGCATCTTTGTGAAACATTTTTCTTGTTGTTCTTTGTTCAACAAAAATACATTTTTACAATGGTAGGACGCCACATTTTAACATTTCCTTTTGTGAACATGGTTGCAGTCAAGTTGATGCAAATGCCAAAGATATTGTTTGTAAAAGCTACTATTACTATATGTGTGCTGATAATTGCATCACATGCTGACAGTACATACTTGTACCATTTTGCACAAAGGTTGGTGACGAGCTAATTGAAATCAACGGCTATTCAACGGTGGGTATGTCGCATGGCAAGGCCATAGAAATCATCCAAGGCGGAGGGAACACAATGCGCCTCGTTGTACGGCGCTGCGTTAGAGTCAGACCACCGCTGTTAAATGCCGAATTTGGAAACGATTTGAATTCGTGGACCAATGCACTCGGTATGCTTTTTAATGCTTCTATTCAGTTGGAAATTTATTTGTCTCATAATCTCACATGTGTTCCATGTTATTTTATTTAAGATAGTGGAAATAACTGTTACAATGATGTTTGTCTATATAATACTGTTTATGACAAAAGATATAAACCAACCAATTTTGGCAAAGAAATCTGAATTATTATTATTACCTTGGATACGTCAATAACAGTACATTCAGTATTATAAGGTGCACAATATTTTTTACATTTCTAGGGTATAAATTTAAATGAATATATACTTTTATAAAATAGTCATTATTTTTATAATGATCCATCAAAATTAATAAGAACATTAAATAATAATAGCTTGTTTATTAAAACCCTAAAAGAGATTGACAAGTGTTTTTCAAAAAGATTAAACCTTGTTATATGTTTAAACATCTAAAAATGTATATTTCCATTAACCATTTGGAATTTCCGAAGAATACTAGTAACATTTAGTACATGGTCAAAAATTTCAATTCTCGTCAAAACCCTGAGTGCTCACAAGTTGAGTCACTAAACAACAGTTTAGTGGAGTTCGCATAGCCCACGAATAATCCATGATCCCACAATGATGAAATAGATGCACAAAATCATTTTAAGAAATCCACTCATGTGTGGGTTGCACTTTGTGACTGATGTTTTACTCATAATTTGTTTTGCTATTTTGTTTAGATAAAGCGTAGTGCGTGTGTGTGTCTATATATAAATTATCCAAAGGTAAGACAGGTCAGTTGTGTATGTATGCATGAATGTGTATGTAGTTTGGGCCTATGTTCATCATTTGTGTAGTTGATTGCTCATTGGGCTGTGTTGTGTAAATAAGATCTTTGAAATGAGACTCGATGTGAAGTCACCTAGTTTGAACTCTCCAGTTTGTGCATGTTGTTTCGTGTGTTCGAAATGGTTCATGTGTTGTGTAAGCAGCAGTGTGCTGCATTTATTTGTCTGTACTAGTTACACATAAATGAAACCCTTCTTTTATTTCGACGTCGTCAGCCAAACGAATACACCGCCGCAGTATGAACAAATACGACCATCAGTTTTATCGATTTGTCACAGAAATCACCAATCCGTTTGCTTCCAAACGTCATTTGCTCAGACGAACAACCAGAAGATAAATTGGGTTTTGTTTTTTCTGCCGATTTCCATTATTATTATTAGAAAGTGTTGTCTTATACGTTTTTTCTTATCAATTCGAAACAGACGATTTATTTTGTAATTTTTTGACTTTTTAAGCAACATAATAATCATTTTTTATATTTTCAACTTACATGATAGTTGGTTTTTTATGTGCAGACAATTAGGGAAGTTTTAATCCAGCGGGTAAGTAATTCAGTTACGTTCATCTTTATGTTGATAATGTGCTAATGCTGTTTGATGACATTTGTATAGAAATACACGAGAGGAAATGAGTAACAAGTTAGTTGTTGCAGACATTTTTTCAGTGCAAGCAACTTTGGGATATTTTAAAATTTAAAGTCACACATACAAAGCATTGCTTCGCAATGTAACGTCCTGTATTTGTCAAGTTAATAAAAAGCAATCAACTTGTCGATGACTTATTAGAATTTCATGTAGATGATGATTAAAAAGCTAGTGTTCAATCAAGTAAACAACCGCTCTCCAAGTTTAACGGATTTGACACACGTACACAGATTGGTGTGTTGGAAAGTGTACCTAGTTGTCACATCAGTGGTGGAACGTATGTGGGTTAGAAATTAAGGATAGACTATAATGTCTTATCCTGATTCGTATTTGATTTGATTAAAAAAAAGACTGTTCATCATTGCTCCTTGTCTCACCCGAGAAGGTAAACCTGTTGTAGTGCGGGGATTGTCCTGGTTGAATTTTACTCTCGAAGACAAATCTAGCTACCAGAATAACGATAATCCACGCAAAATTTCGGCCAAATGCTGTGCATGAGAACGCCTTTTATTTTCTTCTAGATGTTATATGGCAACTCTGTGACGTCAATCTTTAATAACTCTTATCATTGATAATGAATCGATGAATATTCCTTGTTGTCTTGACGTGACCTTATTTTTCATACAGGCGGTTTAAAAAGGCTTGACTTCATCTTATTGACTAAACTACTTTTCAACCCAGACTATCACTTTAGACCTTGTTCAATTAGAAATCGTGCCTTTAAGAACTCCACACACACGATAAGATGTTCTGTTGCTTGAACAATAATAATTGTTTTTTTATAAAAGTCGAAATACGCTCTAATACGAGACTGGCTAATCCTATTTACTCGTTTCTTAAAAATTCCCATATCATATAGATTAAAAAACCACATGACTACATCTCAACAAATTCACCAAATTATGGGTGTCTATATATGTACAATAATAACTGAAAATACACAACCGTTCTAATGTCATTCCAAACGTCTTCTTTTGGGTTTTTGAAAAGCTGCCTGTTTCGAGAAGTTGCCACCAGTTGAAAGTTTTTTCTTTTTTTGTTTCCAATTGGTCGATCCCAAAGTGTGCTTCTCTTCCCACATGCGATGCTTGCGCTTCTTGTTCGATTCTTGAGTATCGTACAAGTAGCCCACTTCGTCAGCACTGGCGAATAAGCTGTTTAATTTGCGCTTACTTGAATAAAAACAAGAGGGTGAATAATCAGGAACATGCAAAATCAATTATTGCCTTAGTAATGCAAAGCCACACTTTTTATAGTGTACTTTGAAATAAGGCAAGCAATAATTTAAAAAACTAAACTACAATAATTACTCAATAATAAAGGGTAATGAGATAATTCAATTTGCAATTCGAGCCAGAATATTTTGTGCAAGATTGGCAAGGTTAGACAGTCAAATCTCACAGGAATGATTAATTAAATAAATATTCCAAAATTCATTTTCGCTGATGACGTGATCACCTCTTCATTATTTTCCATATGTATGCGGCATATAAAACGATTGAATTCGATGGCTTGATAAGCGTAACAAACGTGGAAGAATAACGAACCTTCTTGGCTGGTAGACGGCATCTTTGTGATGTCGCCACTGTTCACCTGATTTTTGTAAGGGGTATCTCCCTTAGCCCAGGGGCTACATATGGTGTGCGTATATCATAAGATACCTTTTAAGTACCCTGGGTGTATGATTGCACCCACCCACTGTAGCGGAAACCCAGTTATACTGCTGTGCACTCGGTCCCTGCTGTTATTAGTCTAGATGAACCACATGGGGGACGTCTCGTGATAATTAGCTCCTCCTTGTTGTCACAAGCAACTTTTCTCAATGTAAATAGATATTATTCTGAACAACCTCAACCATCACTACATTGGACCTTTAATGACTACTTTTACAATCCCATGAACAATCCGATATTCGTTTGATGAAACAAATTACTACTTACCCAGATTTTACGGGCAACTCATCTTCATCCGAACTGTCGTCTTCATCCATCGAAAAGTCATCTACCTCGTCATCTGACTCGTCCGAATGTTTGGAATGATGCTTGGAGTTGCTACCAGTTTGCACGCCGTCCATTTCTATAATCAAAATGTACAATTAGTTACAAAAATTATATAATCAAGTGGTTGCCAATTCGCTTGTCCAATACAACGAAACTAAAACACCTTGACTAAACTGCCTCGAGTAAGATTGGGTAAATGCACTGTTGTAACTTTACCAAAATTTATTTCTATTCTCAATAATGAAACTGACTTTATATCTATTCCGATCACTCGAGCTCATCTGAAACAAAATCTTAGATCAAATTTATCTAACTTAAATCCTTTCGTTCTCAGAGGAATATCAGGTAATTGATAAATGTTTCTAATTCGCATGTTTCAGTGGCTTAATCACACCAGAGAAAATCGTGTTTCCTGTTGCTCCTCTTCCTTTCTTGGAACATGTGAAACTAGTTAGGACTGAGGTTTTTAATCTAGCGTAATACATTCATTTATTCATTTTAAGTAATCTTTATACACCATTTTGCATATTTGATAAAACCGGCACAATTTTATTAAAGGAAATAAGTGGGTAATTCTGATACCTAACTTCGGTCCATTAAAAAACTAGCTTGCTTTGTGATCGAAATTTTTACCCTGTATTCATAGCTCAATCATCGACATTTTAGACCTCATCTCCTACTTAAATATTTGGACTGGTATAAAAGTATAGCACTAGTTACAAACCATGACACCCTGTTCCTTTATTGAACATTGTCCCGGCACATAGACACACAACAACCATAAACTAGAGCACTAAAACAATTACCTGCAAAAGTGTTTTGCCAGTCCCCTGTTTGTTTTTCGTCCGCATTCGAGTCGTCATCGGAGAAGTCGGATTGGGAGAATTCGGGATCGACGTCGTCTAAAACATGTTGAGCACATGAATTCACTCATCTTTGTTTGGAACAGTAATATAATTAGAAAAACATTTTCTAGTTTAAATGACTGTAATACTTATCTGGTACACAGTAGACTAAGACTAAAGCGAAACAGAGTGCACAGTAATATTTGAGTACTTTTCCCACTGAAAAGTATAACAATACCATTTGATTGAGGGAGTTAGTCCTGACAAAAATAAAGCAACTTTACCAATCCTTGTAAATAGCAATATCACAAAGGTACCATCTCTGGACGATTGTTCAAGATGCTTCGCAAAACTGAAAATAACAAGATGACCACGTCAGCAACCTGATAAAGAAACTACAATCAAGAGTCTAACAGGTGATCAGAAACAGTAACAATATACCCCCCATTGGAATCCAAGTTCCATCCTGTGATTATCGATTGGAAACACAGTCCTTACATGTTAAAAAATTAATATTTTCTTGGAACTGTATTGTGTACTAAATAAACTTTTACATAAATAATCAATATAAATGACAATAATAAGTATCAACGTATCGATTAGTTCATGAAAACACGAATCCAGATGTAAAATTGTATTATTTTTCAAAACATAAGGCAAATGAAATAGCCTTGTTTCATCACAAAGTGCAACTACTAAATAGATAATGTATTTATTCTAAAAACAAAAAAACGCTTACCTTCTGTAGCGTCCAAATTAGGCACCAATCCTTTCTCGTGTTTCTCTAGAATAAGTACAAAATATTCAATTAACAGATAGGTACAGTATTTTAAAAAAATAGACCCATTTGATCGATTAAGTACACGTTATAGTTCTTAATTAAATGTGAAAACATCATTTCAGTGTAACGCAGTGTTCGTTATGGAGAGGTACAACTAGCACAACATCGTAACGATCAGATAGTGCAAGTATTGTGTCGAAGTAGCTCAGCAATTAAAAAACTGCGTTTTCAGATTGAGAGATCCATAGTTCAAATCCTAACCACTACCTTATATCTAAACATGACACAGTTGGATCTACGCAGCTGTACTCTGGAAAAATATCCTATTAGAATGTAAAAATAAAATGAATTGCTTTTAAGTTAAAATAACACCAGTAGTTGATTCTGTAGTGTAGTTGAGTACTATCAAAAAATAACTGCAATCGCAAAGACTCGACCGCTTAACATTCAATTTTGAAAATCAGAGCTCTTATTGCTTAACCTTATTAGATTGTGCAAACGGCAGTATTGAAAAGTATGCCCACATCAATGCATGTGGGCAGTCTGGAAAATCAAAACATTTAACGTTACTAGTGCACAAAAGCCAACGGCATTTTATTTGTAATGGACCAGTATTACTGCAATAAAACTGGAAAAGACATACCCAAATACGCATCAAATTCGGCATCCGAAACCGACGAGTCACTGTCCTCATCCTCAAACTGCTTACTTTTCTTTTTATTAGCCGAGTTTTTATCATCTGTTGATCGTGACTGGACAAACGTAAAATAACTGAAACAATGAAATAAATTCACATGCATAAGATTAGCAACAAATTATTTACAAATTCATAATAATTATCATAATTCTTCAAAAGATACCTATAAAAAAAGTATTGTCACAATTATTAATTACTTTCGATAATTGTAAAAGATAGACTCTACTCTATCCTTTAAAAATCGCATTCTCATAACATTTTTCTCAAAATAATCACGATTTAAACATTTAAAAAGATAGATATTACTCAAATGTTGTATTGATTAATCTTTACTAATAGTGTTGCCGCCTATCAACCAAGAAACTTCAATACTCTCCTGTTTAATGCGTGTTCTATGTCTACTTCACGTATGAAACCGAATGTTTATTTTGTATTAAAATGGGAAATAACGAACAGGTGACCACGTCACCAACGAAAATGAATGATGAAAAAATAAGAAGCAAACATCCAAAATGCTTTAAAACTATACTACTAACCAATTAGTTCATTGATTGAATGAATAATTTTGCTCACTAGAAAAATAATTTTCACATCAAAATATTAATCTATCAAAATTGAAACATCGAACATCGTGTCGTTAATGAAAATACTTACTTGTGAAAGAAGTGCTCGTCAACAGGGACAGTTTGTAATGACAAATTTCTAAATGCTTTGCTATCCACTGAAAATGATCTAGGTCCCTGAGGTAGCCCTTTTTGGCGTTGCAAAGCGACACCGGGTGGAGCATCTGTGGCAGTGGCAAAATTGTTAAAAATTTCAAATTAATTACATAAACTACTAAAATAAGTAGACAAAGTGAAAATTATAAATATGAGCTCTACTTCACGTTGTCACAATTCCATAAAAATTATATATATATATATATATACAATTTTTCAAAAAGATGCCAAAACACTGAATCAGATTAGGTGGTATTATGATACACTATTTCCAAATTTCCGAAACAGATGACCCCAGATCTAAAAATCCAGAGTTGGAATCCAAGCACCACGTCCGGTTTAATCTGGAATAACTTTGAAGTATTGTTATATATTAAGAATTATGTTGATTATACTGCTAATAACATATTTGTTTTGATATCGTACATTCAGTGAATTCTACCAAAGTATCCAAGATAATAATACTGATGATAATAATAATAGGTAAAACCAACTAAGCGTCCTTTCATCAGTACCAACAAAAAAGATCAAGATTAGTGTAGCGCTTGCCTTTATATAGCACATTACTAATGAAATAAAGTGCTAACATATTAATAACAATGCAATGTTTAATACAAACGTACAAATTAAAACACTATTGTTTAGAAAGATGAAAACTTTCACAATAGCGAAAAGCGTTTAACACAATTCTTTTAAAGGTGTAATTAATCTTATTGCACATTCTGTCACCCCATCATTAAAAATTTTAACTGATAATTTTTGAACACTCGATTACGATAATACAACATTAAATGTTCACGTAAAGTAAAAAATAAATCCATTCTATTAAATTAATAAAAAATCAGCTCCACATAAATTCACAACAATCTGTACTTACTTTTCTTCACTCCACCTGTTCCTTCATTCAATTCATCTTCATTCGTTTTTCCATTGGATGCACCCAATTCGCCGGTCTTGGGCTTCTTGTAAGCAAATCGGTCCAAAAACCGAACCAGTCCGAAATCTTCAAACGGATTGCCCGTATAGCGAATCACATCCGGTTTGTCAAGCAATTGTTTGGCGAACAGCCGAACAGTCGGATGAGTGTGACCAACGAGTAGCACAAGGGCCCACGTCGGGCAACCTAAGGCCCGAGAAAATTTGGGTTCACGAGCACGTGGATCGTATTCTAACTTCGAACGAGTGTTTGACGACTTGGAAAGCAAACGGTGGTGCCATGAAGCTGTTGTCATTACATCGGTTTTTGTTGATTTACTTTGATCTTGAAGGTCTTCGTCACATGGCGCGTCACTAAAATGTTCTTCGTCATCATCCTCATCGTTGCAAACGTTGACCAAATCCTCCGTTTTGTCCCCATGCAATAAGCTAGTCGGCTAAAATTATTTATATTTAAAAGCAAAGCAATGTTTGTTCTTGAACGAACACCGCGTGTATAAAATAAAATTATTGTCATTATTGTCAATAAAACGGCGTATACATAACGTGGCATACTTATAATCTAAAATTAATATCGCGTTCATTAATCAATTTAATGATGAAGATACAAAATACATTTTTTTAAATGTATATTTCATAATAAAACTGTAAATTTTCAAAACATCTATTTGCACGATCGAATTGCAACTTCAAAAAATTCTCACCTGTTCCACCGCATTTGATTGATAAGAGACAATTAGATTCTCCTTGGATGAAGCAACCTTTAAAAATATATATAATTAGAGTTAAAATCCAAAACTCATTACTCAAATACTGGGAAATATTCAGAGGTAACTACTAATAATTCAACCTAATCAATCTTACTTTACTTAATAGAATGAGGCATCCAACCACAAAACCAGGATCAACATGAGACAAACAAATTTGCGAAATGCGTTGTGTAAACGATGCTAATCTGTCCACATCCGAATCAGCGAGCATGCTGCTATAAATTAGATGCAACAAAATCGGATTCTTTTTGCTTTGGTGCAAATTGGGATCTAGCAGTTTTCGATAAAGAGCCTAAGTAACAAAAGAAATAATAAACTACATTTTAAAAAATAATAAATTTGGATATCAATAGTAAACGACCTAAAGCATTAGTTAAATTCTGATTTACAAAACTCTTCAATAAGTTTAACATTATCCAGGAATGTACTCATCACAAATAGAAACAGAATTATTTTATAATACCTTTTAATACAAATAAAAATACCAGCTATTTTTTAAAACTTTTAGTTCAATACACCACAAACTCTGAAACCTGTTTAAATATTGACGTTAAACTAAAACGTTTTAAGTAACAGAAGTTAATATAAAATAAGTTAAAAACATCATCATCATGACACTAATAATCCTTGTCGTCTTCTTATCAACGCATTAACGAACTTAACACCTGAATATCCGTTTGGTCCACAAATGTTTATGACACAGCCTTAATCACAGATAACCTTTATTGCTAAAGGTCGTTCCACTATCCGCTACCTGTGGACTTGCTAAGTAGAGGTTGGTCTCCCCCCTAGGTAAGTTAAAAACAAAGTAATTACTCATCAAACCAAAATCATCGTGAACAGTGGCGACGTCACAAGGATGCCGTCTACTAGCCAAGAAACTTTATTATTCTTCCACGCCTGTCTACGCTTGTCAAGCCATCGAAATCGATAGTTCTACATGTCGTATACATATGGGAAATAATGTAGAGGTGACCACGTCACCAACCAAAATGAATGAATAAAACCAAAATACCAAAAATAAATGTAAATAATTTAACTTTTGTGCTTTCAAAATTCATTAATTTGCTTAAAAAATCAAAAAATTAAAACTATATATATATAAATAAAACACACCTGATAATAACGATCTCTGATATCCTCACGAGAATGACTCAGTTGAAAAATAACTGCCAACGCTTGTATAGATAAGTTAAAACTAGCAGTGTGAACCAAACGAAATAATTCGTTTAATTCATTCATTATTTCCCCAAAACTGCTTGCTATAAATAAATCGAATATCTTTTAAAAATAAATAACTCACCAGAAACAAATGGAGTGGCCCTACGTAATCCAGAAAGCAAAACATTAACAAGTCTCTCAGGAATTTCTTTACTTGCCATAACTGAATGAAAAAATGAAGCATACACTTTCACCAAAATTAACGCCAAAGATGATGCGGAAACCAAATCTTTACTTTTCGATTCTTTTCGGAGTTGCAAACAACTTAATAGAACCAAAGCGTAGTATTTAGCCCGTTCAAGCAAATTTGGACGAAATAAAAAAGATCTAACTTCTTCAATAATTAATGCAGTCATTCTAAAAGATTTTCCAGCTTATATAAATAATTATCATATTTAATTAACATACCAATTATACGTAACTTATGAATAACCGCTGATGCCAAAACCTTACTTCGATCTCCAACTTTATTAATCATAATGCTTAAAAGCAACTAAAAATTAGGTTTAAAAGATCAATACCTTTCTATTTTCCACATTTTTACTTGCTAAGTCACTCAATATAGTCAACGCTTTACGTTTAAAATTATCAGCTGCATCACTCATAAGAAGATGCTAATAAAAATAAAAATTTAGATTTAAAACAAATTACCTCAACAGCCTTGATAAAACAATTATATTTTTGTTTTAATTCGTTTTCAAAATACCACAAACATAACACCTTTTCAATTTCGTCTGATTCTAGTTGACTAAGCAAGTCATGAGGTCTCATTGTCAGTGGTATTAAAGTTCTACGCTTCGGCAATAAATTGGTGTTAAATAATTGAAATAACGCCTCTAAAAATAATTATTATTGACCATTAAATACCCATAGCTTTGAAACAATCTCGTTTCTTAGAAGGTGATATCAATAAAATTAAATTGTCCAAACAGCGTAAGGAATACATAGGATATGAATTTATTAAATACGTCATGGCGCAAATATAATCCTGTCCTGATTTTGACTTTAAAGCCATCATTAACCATTCTTTAGTAGTTAAATTTTTAGATTCTAGATGATTCAAAAACACATCATCAAAGATATTTCTGTTGTATTTCTTATCAAAAATATTAAAAGCTCTTTTTTTTAATTCAATTACATTTTCGGAACTGATTGGAGATCCGGATAGATCACAATACTAAAAATATAATTAAATTTAGAATTACCTTATGAGAAAACCATAAAACCATGCTTCAAGTAGTACCGAAGACGACAAAACATGCGCCTTTTGTTAAAGTGATGGAACAAAATATTAAATAAATGATAAACTTTAATTAATTTTTAAAAATAATTTACAATGCAAAAACACAATTAATTTTAAAAAATAACATTTATTATTAAATAGTAGTTTTTAAATTTTATTTTATTTTTACAGTTTTCAATTGTACGAGTTGTAGGTTACAGGTTGATACACGAGTTGAGTAGAAGCAGAGCTCTTTTTGATTCTTGGTTCTATTTATAGGTGATATCAAGAAAATTCAGGAGAAAATATAAAATGGACGGTGAGGTTAAGGGGGATTAGTCACGAAAAAATTTGAAATTAAGATAAAATCAAGGTAGATAGTGGAAATTGGCAATTATAGAAAGCGAGTAAAAATAATAAAAAAACAAGTTACGTATTACAATAGACAAACACTGCAATAATCTTCAAAAAAAAGAAAAGAGGAAAGGATAAATAATGCTCCAATGGACATGTAGCTTGACGCGCGCCTCATTTTGCGAGTGTTTGGACGACAACATTTATTAATATTTTATATTATTTGTTATTAATGTTATTTAATTTTATTCAAATGTAGTGTTTTTAATAATTTATGGCACATTTTTAATTAATTATTGTTATAATTATTGTATTTGTTATTTTCGCTTTTATTTTAAAACATTTTGTTGCAAATAAGTTAAGAGTAATTAAATTGTTAAGTTAATATAATATACAAAATTATTATCTAATAATGACTTATGTTATTATTGTAAATATTAATTTAAAAATAAATTTTAAAGTTTTTGCTATTTTAGCAAACATGCGGACGTTATGCAATAAATGAATCTGTTAATTAAAATTAGTTGGTTACAGGTTACAAGTTAATGCACAAGTTAATTGGAAGAAACTCCTTATAGTTCTCGGCTCATGAATATCAAATATCAATCAAAATAAATATAAAAATAAATAATATAACAAGATTAAAGGACATTAGAGAGTTAAAACATTTAGATTAAAATATCAAACGTATTTAGGTAGGGCAAACTTATTGTATAATAATTTAAAAACGTGGAAATAAAGAACATTAACAATATGTGCTGGGAGGTTGTTCCAAGCAGAGACTACCCGATGGGAAAAGTAATGTTACCTGATCTCCGTATTCGCCCGGGGCTTAAGCAACTTAAAATTATGTTCTCTACGGCAATCCTCTGATTTCGTAAAGTGGGGATATAATGAGTCAGACTTAAATAATTGGAAAACTAGAATTAAATCGCCTTGGAGTCTCCTATTTGTCAGTGGGAAGAGGTTAAGACTGGAAAGTCTATCTCCATAGGGGAGATACTTGAAAGCCCAGGGAAGTCTCGTAAACTTCCGCTGAACTTTTTCTAATAAAATCGAGTTTCTTTTTAGTGTTGGGGAAGTTACTTAGACACAATATTCAAGATGCGGTCTAATATACAACATATATAGAAGTCGAGCTAGATCCAGAGAAATTTTAGCAAGATGCCGTCTGAAAAAGTGTATAAGACGAATATATGTCTAGAAAGCCTTGGAATGGTAGTCCAAAAACTGGGGGGATGAATTAAAAACTACACCCAAATCTTTGACAGTATGGACGGGGAATCTGGCAGCGGCACAAAATAACTATTATTATTGGACTTGCCTATTGGTAAATAAAAACACTTAGACCAATTTAAGCGAAGTCTATTTGCAAGAGACCAGTTAAAGATATTCCTAATATCTAATTGGAATAGTTCAAGGTTGGAGCCCCAGATCTTCACATCATCAGCATAAAGCAGAATGTTAGTTCAGAGTTACTAACAGTTAACTTTTTAACCATGTTGATAAGCTCATCTAATTTAGTTTCCGACAGTGAAACCAAAGGTGACACTTAGAGCAAAGCATATCTGTCTTTACTGACTTACTACAACCCCGCCGGCCGCAAGCGAAAGTTTAAGTATCTGTCATCACAATCGACAAAATCTAAGAAAAGTGTAATAAAAGTAATAAACAAAATATTACAGTGCAAAGCAAAGTAATAATTATTTAAATATATAAAATGTCAAGCACGATGCATAAACAGATTGTACAGGATTAGGCAATTAAGCAACACAGATTGCACAATTGTACACAAAAAAGAAAACAAAACAAATATGTATAACACCACAAAAACACAGATAAAAATATAAACGCGTGATACAACAAACAAGCACAGATAACAAAAAACTTTTGACCCGTAACGTCACGCAAACGTATCGATCTTTAATTATTTTTTACATAAATTATGTTAACAGAAAACAAACAAACTAAAACCAGAGTTTATCTAGTAAGCCTAAATATTATTAACTTTATATTAATAGACAAATTACAATATTTAAACCAAAAAATGAATACAAATCATAAATTGCAAAAAATTTATAATTATAATGATTTGTAATACTTAATTAAATATTTATAACTGGAAACTATTAAGAACTATATATTATTATATAAATTTATATTTTTTATAATAATTAATGGCAAAATAATATGCTAGAACACACAAAAGCTTTTTCAACTGACATCAGTTAAGGTTTGGGTTAATATTTGTACGAGATTACAGCTTAAAAATGCAGAAAGGATATCTTAGCAAGATCTTACATCCAGTTTTATTGTCTCTCAGTTATTCAAAAAATATAAAATGGTAGCTTAAGTAAAAAGAACAATTTTGCAACAATAAATTAGAAATAAATTTTAAAAAATAGATATATAGTAAGATGTAGTACACTAAAATATGTACATTAACTATGTAAAAACGATAATAAAAATATATAAATTATAAGGAATTTTTGTATTACAATGCAAAAACACCGTAGGAATCTTTAAAAGACAAAAAATATTTAAGATAACTCTTTATCTAAAGTGCAGCTTGACACATGCCTTACCTCATAATTGTGTAAACTATCTTATTGTTTTTCAATTTGTTATTACTGTCGAGTGCATGTATATTTCGGTTTAACAACTGGAACACTGTTTCTATAATAATATCCTGACCAAAATAATGTGAAGATTATAATAAACAGCGTTTATCCAAGTACGTTTCTAATTACCATTCTTCTTGTTTTATTGGACACAACCGAGTCAAAGTTTTAATACGTAAGATTATTTTATTAAATATTTTGAAAAAGTTTAATTTTTAGAATAAAACAAAAAATATGGTTAGTAAAATTAGAAATTATTAAAAAAATTATATATAAAGTTTTACAAAAATAATAAAATAAATTATTAAAATATTATAAAATTAAAAAACGTAGTTATTATTTATAAATATATGAAATATTTACTCAGTATTTTTTTATGATTACAAGCAATTAATTAACCAATTTAATAAATATTTAATTTAAAATGTTAACATTTTCTTAACACCGTTAATTTTTTTATAATTACACATACGTTAATAAGAACATAGAAAACAAACTATTGATTGTGTGCGCTACTTAGTATCACCAAAGTAGTTATAAACGATACGCGCAGTGTATAAAATAACTAATGGGAGACAAACGTTTGAAAACATTAACGATCAACACCAAAGTGGTTCAAAGGTTCATACATTTATTTTTTTAACTATTGAATGTAGAATTTTAAAAGAAAAAAATAGTTATGAGGAGGAGTATAATGAAAAAACTCAATCTTATACTAAAAAAGTCGATGCTCAAGAAGATGAATACGAATTAAAAAAATGGGTTAGTTTTTTTAAAGTAATTTTGTAGAAACAACTTGTTGATGAGGCTAAAAATATGGTTTCTGATGCGCAGATACGATTGGGAACTGCTGTTAGGAAATTGGCTAACACTGTTGAGGTATGTTTGCCGATATATTTTTTTAAAATGTAGGAATATGAGGATGATTTAGAAGAGATAGATGAATTTAAAACTGCAAAAGATGTGCTTTCTCAATGTTCTGGTGTAACTATTTAAGCTGTTTTTCCAAAAGTTTGTAATTCTTTTTTAATCTGTGAAAAAAAAGTTTCCATGAGTATTTATGTTTTATGGCATGTAGTTTTAATTAATAATGCGGTTAAAGATGGATGGTTAGTTGATGATAATATTGAAATGATTGTTTTATACACAATGTTGTTAAATAAGATTACTGAATTACAATGCAAATCTGTTTGTATTTTCTAGTATCGCATTCAGCTTTACTCGGTAAGTTAAAAGCTTTTGGGATAAGTCCTCAGCTCATTGACTGGATACGTGACTTTCTCACTAATCGTTAGTTCTGTGTCAAATTAAGTAGTGCAGCCTCCTCTCCCTCTCCAATCTCTTCGGGGGTCCCTCAGGGATCTGTCCTGGGTCCTCTTCTTTTTAATATCTATATCAATGATCTGCCTACAGTTGTTCAATCTAACATTCTGTTTTATGCTGATGATGTTAAAATCTGGGCCTCTAACCCCGAACAACTACAACAGGATATTTTTAACATTTACCAGTGGTCTAAGAATAATGCACTCCCCCTGAATATTTCTAAATGTAATAATTTCTCATTTGGAAAATCTTCAGGAAACCGATATAATGTTCCTAGTGCTCAGACTATTTCTAAGATTGACATGGTGAAAGATTTTGGTGTGACTTTCAATTCCTCTCTTAGCTTCTCGTCACACCATAATAGAGCATCGTTAACTTATGAAATTTTTTAGGCGTAATTTAGGAAATATTCCAGTTAGCTGTACCCGACTTCTTTATCAATTATGCATTAGGCCGCACCTCGAATACTGTATTCAAGTAACGTCGCCTATCCTAAGGGCAGATATAGTTAAACTTGACAAAGTTCAAAGAAGCTTCACCAGACTCCCACGTACCCTAAAGAGTCTTCCTTACCCCAAGCGACTGGAAGCGCTTCGTCTCTTCTCACTAAAAGATAGGAGACTCCGGGGCGACCTAATTCTAGTTTTCAAACTCTTAAACTCTACCCATTTTAAGCACATGTTTGCCCTTTCCCATGATTCCCGTAGAGGACGCCCTCTTAAGCTCTCCAAGCCGAGTTCAATCCCGACTAGGACTTCATCATTTTTCGTTCAGAGTTATCACTGCATGGAACAATCTGTCCCCGCATGTCGTTTTAGCCCCTTCCCTCCAGGCGTTCAAATCTGCATATGACAAATTTCACCTTCTCAAGTTTACCTAATGATTTTCTTTTGTTAATTACTTTTCTTTTTTTTTCATTGATACTTGATACCCTGAACAGAATATTGAAAGGAGTTTTCCTCCTATTTAACTCTTGTACAAACGTGATTTGATATTTTCTAGATTGTTGTTAAAAATTACAGGACAAATTTGTTTTATATTTAGGTTTATTGATATACATTGCTTAATTCAACGGTTTTTAGACAATGTTTAGTACTTATTAAATTGAGACGTTGATAGTATTATTGTAATGGCTATTACAATTACTTTAAATTTTCAAAAATAAAAGTAATTTATTTTTTATTGAGATATTAATGGTTATTAAATCTCAATTTCAAATACTGGTGATAATCCTGTTTGTGTACCACATTCTGAACTCAGGCTAACATGAATCAGGGACTGTGTATACAGCGAATGTCGTCTGTTAGTGTATTTACTCTTTTGTTACATGTGAAACCGTTCGACTCAATCATTTGATATGTACAAATAGAAATAAATAGATGACTATGTCACTAACACATTCATTTTAAAGTGATTTGATTCAAAATTAAAAAGTTTTGGATATGTAAATGACCAAATTTTAAAAATACGTTATAGGTCTGTATGTGCAATCTTGGATTTTTATTAATGTTACATTAGCTCCGCAATTAAAAAAAAACTAATTTGGACAGACGTTTATCACTAAGACTGCATTGAAAAGCTCACATTTTGTATTAATATAATTGTATTTTTGTTTCGGGATAACATAGATAATTGAGTTACTACACTTGTACTCTGGTGGACAAAAGTTCCATCTAATCTCCAGTTTTAGATGTAGTTTCTGTTTATTTTATTTATTTTTTTATTTATGGTTATTGGCTTGGATACTTCAGTAGAAGTAGCTTTCAGCACACACAAAAATATGTACAATTATTAAAAATACAATACAATTAGCAGTGTATAACATCAGTCCAAAAAAAGTAAAGTAAGGTTAAATTACATAGGCTAGAAAAAGAAAAAAATTCAAAATCAAAGTATATTCAAAAGTCATGTTCAATATGATATGCGTAAAGAGGCATGGTATTATTTAGGGGACACTATGTGCAAATATGTCAGTATATATAAAATGCGAATGATTCATGACTCATGAGTGAGCATGGCTAATTTTTCTACTTTTATAAAAAAAATTTAAACAATAAACATTTAATTTCTAATGGTAGTGATAAAAAGTCGCACTTCCAATGATGCATCTTGCAATTGGACACACGGATCAGGGACAGAATGACAGCTGTATAACAGCTATCATTTTGGCTGACAGATGCAAGTATGCGCCTAAGGTACCTAAAATATATCATAATGTATATGAACAACGTATGTGGTCATTAAATTTGG
Source organism: Cardicola forsteri (assembly GCA_025895645.1). Lineage (NCBI taxonomy): Eukaryota > Metazoa > Platyhelminthes > Trematoda > Strigeidida > Aporocotylidae > Cardicola > Cardicola forsteri. The sequence goes on from JAKXYG010000963.1 coordinate 808,907, forward strand.
GGAGACAACTCTAATATCAGATATGATAGTCCCGTCAATCCTTATGAAGACTGATGTCATCAATTGGTTTGTAATTTTTATTACTTTCCTACGTTGCGTAGTGTTTCTTTCACACATGAAACACGATTCCATCATTCCTTGAACATGAACTATCATTCGGTTTTCCGAACTTAACGCGAATCGTGATGAACCAACCGCACGATCAGTTGGTTGTGTATGTACAATTTTCAAACTAATACTGCTAGGTTGTCCAAGTCTGAAGCTAATGAGATGTTCATAAGATTAGAAACACCTTTCTTTACTTTGGATGCAGCTTTTACCATTAAAGCACTAATTTATACTGTGCATTTTTCATTTAGATTATTAGATGACTAATATTTAACTGGCAATCCATTTTTATGTATAAGGAATATGTATCTCGTCAATGAGTTGAAAAGACAAATGGCTAATAAGATATAACATCCAAATATCTGATGTAATTCATTCCTTGTTTTAACATCACGGATAAGAGTTTTCCATTTTGTTTTATTTTCAGCATATGTGGATGAGGTTTAAATAGTACATGTGTATCGATCTGACCATAAGATGACCTTAATTTATTATAAAATAAAAGAATGCTTTATAATAATTAAACGTTTTTATTGAATAAATATCAATGTATACATATAAAAACATTTTTAAAAACTGTAAACTTCCTGTTTATTTATAGAAACAACAATATAGCCACATTTTTGAAAATTTCGGTTTAAAATGTACAACCTGAAGATTTAAGTAATGCTCATAAATACTCAATCTGATATAATAGTGATATTCCTTATTTCCGTACTTCCATGTGGTGCATCCTGAAATCCATAATTATCATTGTAGATAAAAACCCCACCGGTTATCGCCCAGGGTAGTCCAAATTACTAAAAGTTAGCAAAAAGATAGACTTTTACAATGTGCATTAACGAGGTATACTGACTTTAAATGTTAATTACATCCCGAATCAAACCCCTCCAATAATCTCTATTAACTGCAAACGGACACCCAATTAAGTAATTCATTTGGATGAGGGGCTTATGATAAATAAAGACTAAGTTCGCGTGTTACAAAGTCCGTCCAAATTTCTCGTTAACCACTCGATCTTTTCCATCTAGGTAATGGACAGGCTTCCATAGCTATTCTGGCTAGATGAGTGAGGATTTAGGTAAAATATGGTCAATGAATGTTAGGTGTCTTGCAAATATCTGGAAATGGTTGAAGTATTTTATTAGTTATGAAACGGTAAAGTTTATTAACAAAAATTGAGTTGGTGGCAAAGCCACCTCTTTATTAGTTCCAAGTTCCTGTAGCAACACGAATAATCCATTTCCATTGTTCACGGTTTTCAGAGGCGTGTAGGGATATGTCAGTCCAACACTGCCATTGTTACGTTTATCAGGAGACAGAGGGAAACAATATGGATCTTAAACCGCAATGCCCAAACTGAACAAGCATTGTTTATTGAATTGAGTAAGATTCCAAGTTTCCCAAGTATAAAGTAGAATAAAATGTACTAAACTCTTATATATTCTAATCTTGGTTTTAATAAAGATATCGCTTTAGTTCCATAAAGTTTTACTTAAATGTCCAAAATTTGCAGAACAGAGGCGAATACGACGCATAGTATCTGACAAACCGAATCATTCTATGGCGAGCCTAGATAAATAAATTCATCAATCACCAGGGGTGGATTACCATTATTAGTGATTACATTTGCTAAAACCACTGTTTTTTGGTATTAAGATATAAGCCATATTTCTTTGAAGCTTTATGAGCAAGTTGAATAGCATTTTGCAGATCATCTTCGGTTTCTGCCATAAGAACCGTATAGTCTGTATATTAGAATAACATTAATCAGGAATGGACTACATAGTGAAAAAACTGGGCTTTCTCCGAAAGACTAAGACAAAACCCTAAAGAAAATCACTTTGGTAAAATTTTGTAAGTAATCATACATCATATTAGCCAAAAAAACTACTTTTCTAGTTTTTTTGTATATAGAATCTACTTCAAACACAAATTGTGGGAAGCGATAGTTCAAAAGTATCTGTGAACACGCCAATAATAAATATGTTACCATGCCACCAACTAATTTAATCAAAAGAACACCGAATGTCCACAAATTTTATTGTATGGAGATGCCAAGTACAAGACAGGCTATTACTAGAGCGAAAAAATTAAGACTCACATTATTACAATCAGCTTAGTTCTTATTAAACATAGTACGCTCATATAATTAAGTTATTTTTGTAGTGTAGGTAAAAAATCGATTCCAAATCAACAGTACACTTAACTGTAGATCATTCAAAATGTTCAGACTAAAAATATAAACAAGTTTAACAAAATCCAATTAAATAATCTAGTATAAAAGCTACGCAAATTAAAAAAAAACAATACGCATAACCGTAAACATATATTTGTATGTGCATAAGTACCATAAATGCGCATTCCAAAATCAAATTAAAATACAAAATTCAAATAATCCCAAAAATCATACAATAAATTGTTCCAATAAAAATGAAATATTACATTATACATATAAACGAAGCTGTTTTAGGCACTTTTAGTATATTTACCCCAAAAATGTAGTAAAAAAACAGAAACAATAAAACACAAGCTCATTACAAGAACAGGAACAGGCCCAACTTTTATTCCAGGAGAATCTTCAGAATAAAACAAAAATACTGGATTTTTCTGTGTGCTTGGAGCAACCGGTCTCCTAGCCGAAGTTGCAGGCGCCTGAAACGTTGAATGCAGCAGTATAATAATAAAGAAAATTTTTACAATTAACGAAAACATTTTTTTTAAACAATCCTAATTCTCAGAAAATAAATATATTTAATAAAACTTAGAAATACCTATTTCACAACTCCACTATAGCCGGTCCCAAGTTCGGTTAAGGAAGGTCTTGAAAACAAGATTAGCAACTTGATCACTGTAAATAATAATGCTAAAGAAAAACAAGAGGGCACCATTTCATTAAACTACGAGAAAAAAGGTGAAGGTATGACTCTGACAGCAACGTTCGGTAAAATCCAAACAAAATTTTAATATTCGATACGCACAGCCTTCAGAGTTTTGAAATAAAAAATAACTACTTGACTACTATATTGTAACCAGTTGATAATGGAAAAATCGAACGTGAGACAACTCGGTAACTAAGAAATAAATATTTTACATACAACAGGACACCATTCCAGCAAACCACTACAAACAAAAACAAGTTTGAATAAAAACCAAAAACCTCAATCTTTAATATATAAAATTTTCAATGCCAATATCTCAAAATACAATAAAACGTTCTGCTGTTTGTCTTTCAGAACATCATTCATTCATTTTGGTTGGTCTTTCAGAACATCATTCATTCATTTTGGTTGGTGACGTGGTCACCTCTTCATTATTTCCCATATTTATACATGTAGTAGACGGCATCCTTGTGACGTCGCCACTGTTCACAAAGATTGACGAGGCCGCCTGATTTTTTGTCAGGGTTATCTCCCTTAGCCGAAGGGCTACATATGGTATACGTATACCTTTAGATACCTTTTAAGTATCCTGGGTGTATGTTCGCACCCACCCGCCGTAGCGGAAGCCCAGTTATACCGCTGTGCACTCGGACCCTGCTGTTATTAGTCTACATGCCTAGGGGTACCTAGTCCAGGATGCACCACGTGGAGGACTAACAGTCAGGAATATCACCATCATTAAAAATTGAGACTTTATAAGCATTACTCAAATCCTCAGGATCATTTGCATCCCTAACAAAAAATGTTATCTACCAATAACAACCCATTAACACAATCTTATCTACTTTCTACCTTGTAGGAATTAATATATTAGTAAAACACCAAAGTGAACAAATATAAAACGGTATCCCCATATTTAAAACTTCGTTATTCTTCTATGTTTTATATGCCGTATAAAATAGAAAATAATCGAAAGGTGATCACATGACTAACCAAAATAAATGAATAAAAAAATTAAAATTTAACGAATAACAACTACATTGATTAGTATTTGCATTCGTAAAACCCTGTTCACAAACATATGTTCCAAATTTACATTAAACATCCAATTTATTTAAAAACGTACTTTAATTTCAAAAATGAAAAACGAAATGAATATAAAAATACTATTTCCTAAAATCTAATCACTACAAAATGTTATTTATCTACGCTAGAAACTAAAAAATATCCAAATACAATTAAATTACAAAACAATATTTAAAAAACTTCATTAAATGTCGCAAAATAAAAGATGAAATAATATACTTAATAATTAAACCTACTTTTCTTTGACGGGTGCCACCACCAGCTGCACGAGGTGAAGAAGTGGATTTTGATGAAGTTGATGACTGAGTTGGCTAAAACAAAACGATAATCGAAAAGTATGAACAAACCATTTTAACTTCGATATACGTATGCAAAACGTCGAGACTATCGATTACTGACCTCTATACAGAATAATTTAAACAAACATATTTTAATATTAAACACATTTACGAACTAGTTAATATATTTTTTTAAATAATAAATAATAATTAAAATATTTTTTAAGTATATATATATAATATAAACAAATAAAAATTTCTAAGTTATACTAAATTTTTTTTATTTAAATATAAATTTGTTAGCAAATATTATTAAATAATTTTTCTAATTAAAATGTATTAACATAAAATTATTATTAGATTTTACAGCTGAAAATGAACTCTACTATAACCGTTACTAAGTTATAAAAGAGGAGGGTTTGAGCTGAGGTTCGTGTAGGATTATGGAATATACGCACTAGTTTACTAAGGAACAATTAGAACAAGTATTAAGAAAATAAAAAATTTACAATTTAAATATTGTAAGAATTAACAAAGTACGATCTACACAAAAAGGTTATTTCGTAAAAGAGATGCATAAATCCTACATTTTTGAAGTTGTTATTGTAAGTAAAATGCTACCGAAGCTCCAAATGAATAGAAACCTCTAATCAAAGGAATTATTTTGGTATTTTTTAAATAAAAAAATTGTTAAATTAATCTCTTAAATTAAACTTTAAAAAAAATAAAGTTTTTCAAAATTAAATATCACGAAATTTGTTAAATCTATTGCTGTTATTGTTTGAATGAAATATTTTAATTATTATTAATTATTATTTTACTTACAATTTTTGTATTATTGTACATTTAAACAACTTTGACTTTATATAAACTTTGTTTTAAAGCGCCCTTTGTATTTGAATTTATTACGTTCTATAAGTATATTGTGTCCTGTTGGTAAATAGTATTGGTATATAAATTAAAATTATTTTGTAATAATAAATTGCAAAACGATAATTTAGATTACACAAGAGCTTTTTTAATTAAAATTAGCTGGGGTGTTAATAATTATCCGTATTAGGTTAAATCAAAGGAAATCAGGGCCGAGATTTCAGTGACTTCTTACAACTGCTTTTTGGTAAAACCACATTGTCTTTCTAACACATCCGTTGCACAACTTGTAATTGGTTTTTGGAAGTAATCCTGACTGTTTTTCAAATTTTATATTTTTTTGCAACTATTAAAGTTAATTTAAAAAAAATTGCAGTAGCATGTCTGCAAGTGGCGGATATTGGAATGGCCTTTAGCAATAAAACTTAACTGCAAATAAGCAGTCGTAGATCGAACGGATACTCAGGCATTAATGCGTTAACGAGATGGTAACAGCGGTTATTGGTCACCCTGAGTATTATCACCAAGCAGCCCTATTAAGAGGCAGCACTACCTGTTCCACTCGTAAAAGGTAGCTTAAAAATTGTTCGTTTTCTCACTAGGATGGTTGGCTGCAGCTAGCTGATATATGTACTCGTGGTTAAAACTATCACAAAAATCAATTAAATGCCGTGGTCAACAGGGTAAATGCTAATGGACAAATTGAAAAAACACCATTTTCAGAGCTCAAACGAGGTTGAATGTAACTCGCGGTGCTACTACCTGTTCTATATTATTCGCAATAATGAACACGTTCGATTTGTATTAAAAACCCAATTAAATTATATATGACCCAAAAACTAATGGCATAAACAATAATTTAGATAGTATTTTCTATATTTAGCAAAAATAAATGTGCATATCATATTTAACAAAATTACTTTTACAAAAACAGACTGATCCAAATATGATTACCGAGTTTAAATGTCATTAATACCTGTGCAGCATATATTTTGTCAAATGAAGAAAAATAAAAATAGAATTACGACTGGTTTTCTGTACAGTTGTTCCAATATTGCATAAATTCATATGCATACTTTTTATTTTAAAAATTATGCATACAATAAGTAAAAAAACTATTTTAATTAAACTGGCAGGCAATAGATGCACAAAATACTTTTAAAACTTTACAAACAATAACAAAAGTGTCCCAAAATATTCATAAAAAATAAAGCAAATTAATCATTACAGATAAGAAAAAATGTTCAACATGAAATCCTTAATCTTTATATTTAAACTAAACTATAAAAAAATGTTGAGTAAAAACACAAGCACAAAATAATAAAACTAGTAAAATATTTTTCATATTTTAGAAAGGAAACATTTTGAGTTAATCCAAAAAAACTATATAAAAGATGTTAAAATGCGATTTTTTAATATATATATATATATATATACAAAAGTCAAACAGGTTTCAAACAAATATTAACTTTGTTCTCATAAATCCAATTCATAGATAACTGATAACAACTTGAATCTTTTAAATGAACAATTAGCTAAAAACAAAAAAGTCAATTAAAATAAAACAAGTACTACTGGTAAACAAGCTCATGCAACATATACTTACAAAACAAATAATAATAATTTAAAAACTGTAATATTATTTACTATTTCTGATTTCAATAAAATTATTTCGTTATTTATAAAACGTGGAATAATCGTCTTCCTTTGTTTTACATGCGACAAGCGTAGAAACGTTTATTCATTAATAGACGGTATTTTTGTGAAGGTAAAATTATTCACAAAAGTTAACCAGATAAAGTGATTTTTTGTCCGTTATCTACCTTAATCTGTATACCTTAAAATACCTTTTAAGTACTGATTGTATAGTACACCCATCTGACAAGACGAATTCCAAGCTATACTACTATACATTCTATATTATTATTATTATAAACTAACCTCATTTGTAACCAAAACAGGAATGTTCGTTGTCGTTAAAACACAAATCATTTTGATTTGATCTGTGCGACAAGATACAATTGATGCAATACGTTGTTGAAGTTCACTGACAGTTTGTTCATATAACATGACAGCGTGGTAAACTGTGTAATTTATTGTTTTAGAAAGGAATAAGAAACTTACCTGTATGATTTTTCAAACAAACATACAACGTACAACGTGGTCTAGTGGGTCTAAAAAATAAAAATAAACGCACGATTAAAGCGAACAAGCAAACAATAGTTGCAAACAGCATTAATTTGCGAATTTTGAAATATATATTGGTACTTAGTGGCAATTAGATATTTTTATCCATCCATTGCTAGAGTCAGTGCAAATCAGCAATTCTATAGTTGCATTAAATCAGCTGTAAAATGGAAACGGAAAGTTATATAGCGGATTGGGTTCATTCAGTTGAACACATTTATAAGTTGAAGCATGATTTCAATTATTGACAATTGTTTTTGTTAAATTTTGGACAAGTAACAATTACCTCGTATTTAACAAACAATCCAATCACAACTTGTCCATATTCTGCAAATTATGCTTGTTGTTAAATAAAAAATTTAATGACAGAAAACGAATTCTGATTAATGTAACTTTTGTCTGTGTAAAACAAGGATAATTAGCTATGGACAAAACGAAACCAGAATATTTCACACAATTTTTCTTCATCATTATTATAAAAACAAACCACATACAAAATTTACAAGAGTACGTGGACATAACTCAAGGGTTGCATCACTTGCTTTCTAAACGAGAGGCCTTTTTTCATACCTATATATCCTTAAGTATTAAAATCATCAATAATAATAACAGTAGCATACTTGTTATAGAATGCATTGTACAAACGCAAACCTTCTAAAGGACCACAAATTGACAATATGTCTTCTTTGGTCAAACGGAGCATATCACAACCTGTAAAAATACAACCGCGATTGCATTTACATAACTATGTTTCATACAAAACTATCTATTATTCAATAAACTATTCCAGATACTTTATCCATTAATGAAATCATTAAAGAGCAGAACTTTGTTTCCGTCTGCCCATCCAGTTCATTCCAAATCCTAAATAAATATAAAACTGTCAAGCTTTACAATTTACCATCAATAAAATGCAAAGGGACACTGTCATTGGTTAGAGATAAAAACAAGCACAAAGTGCTCATGATACGCTCTATCTTCAAACAAGTAAAGTATTGCTGAAAAATAGCAAAGTAAAATGCATATCTTATTCTCGGAATGTTGACAACCTTGCTGAACTTGGGCCAAAAGTGGAGTTGAAACCCATATCGACATCGTCGTACACACACACACACACACACACACAAACGCGTACACTAAATACCAGGTTACTATAACACTACCGTTATTGTTTACTAAAGTAAATTGATTAAATACCAACTAATATATTACAATTGATTTATTCTATTTTTGGTTATTATTAATTTAATTTTTGACAGCAAGCCAGCATTTAGCAATGCCAAACGAGGGTCAGCATTTCATGCCCGCGGTAGAACTTGAATCCATGCATCTACCCAGCTCCAAATCGAGCTCTCTATCCACCTCTACCATCCAGGTAGATTAGCTGTATTTGCATTAATTCAGCTAAAATATTGCTTAAATTCAAATCAGCCCTTACTTTTGTTAAACCATACTCATCTGCTGCATAATTTAAACGGAAAATTGCACAAAACAATCACTTCATCCAAATATTATACAATTACCCGTAAAATATTGAAATTTATCAACAAAATGTTCAAAATGGGTTTGAACAAGCCATTGTGAAACTTCAACAGCCGTCATTTGTTCGCACACAACAAACGGACCACTTGAACTGGACATGGATTGGCCTACGCCCACGCCATTGCTGTTCTCCTCGTTGGGCTCATCGTCATCGTCATCATCATCCCTGTCAGCATCTGCACTATCGTTTTCAATCGAATCAAACAACTGGGCGCATTCGTCGTTTTTCGAAAGCGGTGTGGCAAAATTGAGTAAAGCGGTGTCCGTCGGCTGGGATTGTAAATCAAACGACAAATGCTCCACATCGTCATTTTCAAAATAACATTCGAGCTGATTCGGTTCGGATGGATTCTGATCTGATGCCAGAACATCGCCACTGAAATAGCCATGATCGGATAAATGGATTGATGGAGTTGGAAGATCCGAACCGAGAAATACGTCCGAGGAGTTGGACAAGGAGGGCAGAGTGTAGTCGACAATGCACGGAGACTGAGGTCCTTCGCATTTGTCTACCAGCGTCCTCGTGGTGAGTTCGTCGTGACTCAAACTGGCCGAATCACCGGAAGTGCTCAAATCACAAAAAGCAGGCGCCTTGTCCAACTGAACGAAGCCTTCGTTGGTAGCAATACGAATCTCGTGACTTGCAGTGACATCTTCTTGGGTTGAATGAGAAAGGTTGACATTTATATAATTGGGCTGATTTGAATGAAAAAACACAAAAATTGCTTTAATTGAAAAAATTGTAATTCGTATATCGTACAGTTTATGACCAATTAAATCAATTTATAAGGTTAATACTATTATTTATTGATGATAAATCATTCCGGCTCAGACAAAACAACTTCTCAATTTCTCATAACTGTTTAAAGTTAGAATGTATTTTAAAAACGCTTCACAGACAATAATTTCTTTTTAAAAATACCATATATTGAAAAAACGTAAAATATAATCATGCAGTTGTCAGACGTTGTTTAAATTTTGAAATAAACAATAAGTGAACAAATACAAAACGTTCAAACAAGCTTATTGTTACTTTTAATTACAAACATTTAAAATCCACATCTGAAATGGCTAACAAAAGTGTATAACCAGAAAGTATATCGCTAAAAAAAACTTATAATACTGCCAAAGAAACAACAAACATTCAAGCCTCGCAAACGTCCCAAGCGGTCGTTCAGTGCCGGAGTGGTTTATCAATACAGCACTCGCCTCGAACCCGAGTGGGTATAAGTTCAATCCCCACCACCGGCACTAAATGCGGGCCCATATTCGGCTTTGCCGAAATATCCATCGCTAAAAAATGTATCCTTTAGGATTTTTAAAGTAGAAGGGATGCTAATGATCCTGAGGATTTGAGTAATGCTTATAAAGTCTCAATTTCCAATGATGGTGATATTCCTGACTGTTAGTCCTCCACGTGGTGCATCCTGGACTAGGTGCCCCTAGGGATCTAGACTAATAACAGCAGGGTCCGAGTGCACAGCGGTATAACTGGGCTTCCGCTACGGCGGGTGGGTGCGAACATACACCCAGGATACTTAAAAGGTATCTAAAGGTATACGTATATCATATGTAGCCCTTGGGCTAAGGGAGATAACCCTGACAAAAAATCAGGCGGCCTCGTCAATCTTTGCGAACAGTGGCGACGTCACAAGGATGCCGTCTACCAGCCAAGAAACTTTGTTATTCTTCCACGTTTGTCTACGCTTGTCAAGCCATCGAAATCGATCGTTCTACATGTCGTATAAGTATGGAAAATAATGAAGAGGTGACCACGTCACCAACCAAAATGAAGAAATTTTAAAGTAGCAACTACTATCTGGATTCAAATAATAACGGATTACTGCAGTTCTTACAAAAAAGTAGTAATGAAATATATTGGCATTATACGACTAATAGAATTCCACAAGAGACATTAAAAGTATAATAACTATCATCATCATCATTTAAAACAGACAACTCCCATTTTAAACAAATAAATGTAAACATCCAATAAAACATCCCATACACTCTTTTAATTTCAATAAGTACCAACAATCCATCCCGCCCCACCTGAACGTACCTTCAACAGTTCATTGGCCGGTTCCGCTACAATTTTGCATCGATCGCCAGTCCAGCTGGACCCGATCATGGAACCGGTTCCATTTGGCCGAGCCCTACCCTCCCAATTTGAACAGACGATGCGGTTTTTGCTCGATCGACCGCACCAACGCGACAGTGGAATGCGGCAATTTCGTCCACATGACGAACACAGCCCGTTGCAGCAATCGCTGGTACGCTGTCGTCTACGGCGCTGCGTCGACGGTTGAGCACTACAAACAATTCGTCTGTTGGTCGATGGGTTTGGGCCGGGAGATATAGTCCGAATGAGGGCACTGCGTTGGACGGGAGGTGGATGAGTGGGAGTGGCGAATTCCGAATTGGTTCGAGTCGAAGGAAGTGCAGCGTGCGGAGATGTCGAATGCGAGTTAAATTTGACGGTCATTCCGCCCGAATCTTTGTTGGTTAGAAGCTTTTTGGCTGGATGCGAACTGCAATATGGATAGTTAAAAAAACGTCATACATTATCATTTAACATAATCATGGTGAGTAAAAGTGCTTCGTCAAAATAAATAAAAGTAAATAAAATTAGTAAAAGAGCATTGGGTAAAACGCAATGCAAATAACAAAAAACGGAATAACGACGAGCGATAAAAACATTTTATTGCAAAACTAACTTGTGTTACATGTGCCTCGAACTGGTAATCTTTCAACATTTGCATAAATAGATGAATAGCTGTCTACAAAACTGAAATTGTCATTTATTGCTTTTAAATACTGGAATCTTAATAAAAACAAGTATGATTGATATCGAACGACTGCTTGTTGTATTTCTAAATGCGTGTTAGCTAGTTGACCATTATAATAAAAAGACAGAAAATTTTACTGCGAAATTTATTAGATACTCACTTTACAACTCTCACAACAATTACTGCAAAAAGTGATTACTTAACTAAAACCTCTCTAACAATTACATAGCGTACAAGAGAAATGTCACTTCAATTATAAAATGTACAATACTATATAATAATTGGAAAAAAATTTATAATTATATATACATATATATTGTAAGCAATAAAGAATTGTATAAAATATCAACTGGTGAAAAATCGAAAATGGAGTAAAATGATTAACATGATTTATAAAGACAACTATTAACAAATATACGGATTACATGCAGTTTTTTCAGTTACCAAATGATTGAAGACATTACAGCGTTCAAAAAATTCAATAATCTATGTGATCACCTTTCTTTTCAATAACCTGATCCAGGCGTTTTGGAATGCTGTCGATGAGAGTGTTGATATATTCTTGTTTCATCTCATATTGAACAACAAACCGAATGCGTTTACATAAATCCTCAATTTCGGTATGCTTATTGATGTTGCGCTTTAGCATACTAAAAAAATTTCAATAACATCGATATCCGGGCTGTTAGGTGGCAATTGAGTGAAAGATAACTTTTTTGATTTTAGCCCCTCTACTGTCTAAATGTAAATATAAAGCAAATATAGTGAACTTAGATGAATATGACGTTACCTTTTTGGACGTATTGGAGCATTGTCCTGAAAAACAGTAGTAACCCCCGTGTAAGTGTGTTGCATTTTATGATGAAAAACATCCTTCATAACTGAAATAAAATGTTCACTATTTAAGGTACCAGATATAATTCTCCATTTGATAGGTTTGTTGTTCAATATGAGATGAAACAAGAATATATCAACACTCTCATCAACAGCATTCCAAAACGCCTGGATCAGGTTATTGAAAAGAAAGGTGATCACATAGATTATTGAATTTTTTGAACGTTGTAATGTCTTCAATCATTTGGTAACTGAAAAAACTGCATGTAATCCGTATATTTGTTAATAGTTGTCTTTATAAATCATGTTAATCATTTTACTCCATTTTCGATTTTTCACCAGTTGATATTTTATACAATTCTTTATTGCTTACAATATATATGTATATATAATTATAAATTTTTTTCCAATTATTATATAGTATTGTACATTTTATAATTGAAGTGACGTTTCTCTTGTACGCTATGTAATTGTTAGAGAGGTTTTAGTTAAATAATCACTTTTTTGCAGTAATTGTTGTGAGGGTTGTACATATAAAGGAACTATTAAGTACTGTACATTATTTTTAATTCTCAATATTTATTTTTACGAAAAAAGAATTGGTCATAACAAATTAATTTAGACTTAATACTTTTGTAATTTTTTTGCGTTAATTTTTGAAATTGCTGTATATACCGATAAACGTAACAGATAATAATAATAATAATAATAATGTGTTTTTACTTTAAAATATGCGGTCAACATTAAATAATTGACATCCCATGCATTTATTAATCATTAATGTGTGATTGCTGAAACATTAAATACATGACCTAAAAATGCTGCTATTGAATATAATGCAAACAGAATTAAAACAGTTATAAATAAATAATCAATAAATAGATTCACATTGATAAAATCATACATTTCGAGACGGCACACACCAAAACGCAAAATATTTGTCGCTTCTTGTAAATGTTTATAAAACAATTACACAGGTTTAATTTAAAAAAACTAATGAATACTATATTTACAATATTCCTATTCATTCATTCATTCATTTTGGTTGGTGATCACGTGGTCACCTCTTCATTATTTTCCATACTTATACGACATGTAGAACGATCGATTTCGATGGCTTGACAAGCGTAGACAAACGTGGAAGAATAACAAAGTTTCTTGGCTGGTAGACGGCATCCTTGTGACGTCGTCACTGTTCGCAAAGATTGACGAAGCCGCCTGATTTTTTGTCAGGGTTATCTCCCTTAGCCCCAAGGGCGATATTCCTATCCTATTCTAGACAAATCAATGTGCTGCAGCGACCAAGTTGTGTGTGTATGGGTTCGAGTGCCACTAGAGGCACTAAATGCGGGCCACCGTTTGGATCTGCTAAATGTTCATTTGCTGAAAATGCTTCTCGTAAAAATAATACTACCACTGAACACGTACCTAAAATAATTGAACAATTCAATTCAATTCAATAAATCAAATCAAATCACCCAATGAAATATTTTCATGAGATTCAACTAGCACAAAACCAACTACAACATTAGTTGGTCTAATTACAAAATAAATGTACCTGTTAATGACCAAGTCGGATGACGTTATAATCTTCTGATTGTGGTGTGTTTGAACCAACCTAACGGAAGAATTGGATGCATTTACATTGGGCGATGAATGAATATTGTATTGGGATAATGAAGATAGTGGAGATGGTGAGGTTGACGTCGATAAGATGATATTTTGTGGTTGTTGTTTTGGCACTTGCTGCTGCTGTCTCGGAGTGACGGAAAGCGAATGTCGCAATTCGAATCGCCTCAAAGGCAAATGATGCAATTTGGTCACGGGCAACGAAGGTTTGTACATTGACTAAGTTGGAAAACAGAAAACCGAACAGGGGGGGCATTAAAATAACAGAAAACATGTTTTTTAAATGACTGAGCCATTGTACAAAAAACTGGAACTTGTTAATAGAACACAACATACTTTGGAGTGAAATGACTTGCGATCGATACGTTCCCGTTCGGTACGATGCTTGCGATCGGCTCCTTTCATTTTAAACACTTTAATGTGGCATGCAAACGACTCCAAATGACTGCCCGTATCCAAATCATAATGACTCACCTGGAATCAAAAGACAAATTACTGGTTAAAAAATTACTATGCATTGTAAGAGCGTTCAGAATCATTCAATTTCAACAGTTTAGTGCAAAATTTGTATTCTAGTTCGGATCCAATTACTGGTTCTAAACACAAGTCTTCGTTTGATTTTACTAAATGTTCATTTAATAAGTAATATTTAGTATGGAAACACTAAACTTTATAAAAAACATTTGTAAAGTATAAATTTAAAAAATTGTAATCAAGCAGTAGATCGTGCTTCAGTTTAATTATTCAATAAAAAATAATATAAATTATATATATATATATATATATGCTTAAAATACTTGAAATCGGAATTGCACTCCCTTTTCGCCACCGTGCTTTTTAGCAGTAAATTCTGTACTAATACAATTAAAACGAATGCCAATAACACAACGTTGGGCATTCCACGTGCACGTAATCATGTTCGGCAAACACATTTGTATCACCTCCAACTCTTCAAAGTTGCGTGAAGTATCGTAATCTGCGTCAGTAGAAAAAAATTAATAAAAAGCGAATATGAATAATTGAAAAACAAATAATTTCTTTCTGATTTATTTTCATTGCTCGCTCATTCAGTTTTTATTAGTCGAATGTTTTTGACTGAAAACATTGTTCACCAAGTGAACAGAAGCCGGCATGTAGTGTCAGTGCCAGTAATAGGACTACAATATAGCGCTCCAGTCATCCATGTTATACCGACGTTGTATTCCTTGTTAGTAGACAGATATTCAGTACAGGCCAACATTTATTAATGGCGACAAAATTTAATCTCTAATCGATAAAATACAATTGCCACTTGAGAAACTTTAGAACAACAAACACCTGGTGGTTGATAGACGATTATCAATATTTTGCTAAGAGGTAAAATTCAATAAAAAAATAACCATCAGTACAAACAACACTTCCAAATAAAAAACATATTCCACTTGAGATAGAAAACACTTTCAAAAAATAAATAATATAAATCGTTTTAGCTGTACACGCTATTACATCACAAAACTTTTCACTTCGATTAATTAATAAATCGATTCAAAGAATTTACGTTCTACTACAATTCAATATTCCATATCTATTCAAATTCAAAACACTGACGAAAAATTGAAAGTATTCCATCAATATCGAAATTTACTCACCGATATTAAACAACTGTTCTCCTGGATGAACTTGATTCCAGTATTGCCAGTGATCTCTTTCCCTCATTTCTAAATGTTTATCGTGAAAACAAATTTTTATATTGGTCTAAAAAAACAAACAACACAATGGACACACTGGATAATAAAAAATGAAATAGGACAATCATCATACTAACAATTTAGCCCCAACTATACAAAAAAACACAAAATATGATGCAATATTGCAAGTCCTCCCTACCAAAACAGTTGCAAGAGACGGAAATAAATAATAAACACTATTACCTTTTGAAATGCACTTCACTAAAATCAACTTTTAACTTATTAATCCTAAAAATTAAATAATCTGTAGCTACACTCAATATGTGTTGTTTTTAAAAAATTAAACATTAACATAATTCCTCAAGTAATAAGTTTAAATTTAACCACATAATATGAAAATGTAGCAAAATAACAAAATGTTACCTTAACCGCTTTAATTTTTGTTAAATTTTGAATAAGTTCAAGTTCGTACGTTTGACCTGTTCAATATTGAAACGCGAAAACAATATATATATATATATATATATCCATAATTGTTTTAAAAAATAATGCCCCCCTAACATGTAGTAGCCATATGTCCATTATTATCGTATATTTCAATCTTCTAATTAATAGCCTCCTAAAAAAGAGCTTTCAATAGGATTTCTTGGTCAGACTGAGGTTAAGTAGGACCAACTGTTAATCTTCTCCATCCATTCTATACTTGTAAAGCACAACAAACAATCGCCTCTCATTGCTTCGTATGCGCAACAAAGAAATAAAGCTTCTTGGTTAATAGACGTCAGTCTTGTGATAATGCCACTGTTCATAAATATTAACGAAATTACTTGAATTTTTGTTAGAGTAGTCTCTCTTAGTTCAATGACCACATATGGTGTACGTGTACCATATGATATCTTTTAAATATTCTAAATGCATACCTGCATTCGTAAAACAACACGTGATCCCAGTTATTTAACTATACATTCTGTTACTAATCAATTAGTTTAAACACATATAATTAAGGAATCAGGAGGATATTTTCACCATTTTTCATACGAAACGTAATTTTTGTACACCAACTGTATGTAAAAACCAAAAATTGATTTAACATTGCCTTTTAAATTAAAATAAAACTACAATATTAAATAACGTTACCTTGATTTAAATAGGTTAAATAAGGTTCAATAAAAACCGTAGCTGACGAAGTTGGAGCGTTTAAAATGTTTTCAAACAAATACGTTTTCAAATTACTGGGTGGTTCAATAGAGCTAAAATAAATTAATTTTAAGATATATTCAAATAATGTCTAATCTAAAATAATAAAACTACTATTTAATGTACACCAAAATACAAATAACTCTAAATTTTGAAAATTAAAAAATAGCCATTGAATATTAAATTAACAAATTACTTCTTTTCTTCTATCAACTTTGTAGAAAGCAATTGCTTAATTACCCTCTATTCCTAAATATGTGCATACTAGATTCCAAACCGCTTTTAAGAAACAAATCTTATTTTCATTTAATTTATTAAAATTAATAATATATGAAAAACAATATCTACCTCAAAACATCAAAGCTCAAAAAAAATTATACAGACTCAATATGCTAATATGCACGCGTATGTATAATTATAATTCAACCATACTTATAAATTTTAAATACATACTTAGAATCAACAGGTAAATCCGAAGGTACAGATAAATTAACTTCCGGTTCCGATTTTGTTTCAATTTGAGCTGTGTTTTCGTCATCACATAGAGGAAGAGCAGACAACGCATCTCTAAAATAACAAAAATGAACAAAATAACATGTATCAGTTATTCCAATTTATATTAATAATAAAAGAATTTAATTTCTTAAATCTAAATACTTTTTTTGCAAACAGAAAAATACCCAACAGTTTAATCTAAAAACTTTCAATAAGGTTTTATTGCATTATTAAATGTCACAAACGTTTTAACAATCATTAAATTTAATTGAAACATTAACAATTAACAGAGTTCAATCCAACCTTGTAGTTCAAACTACCTACTCATAACCAAATCATAAATATAAACCAAATTTAATATTTCAAACCACCTAAAATGTTAAAAACTAATAAAGTATGTCTGAGATTCGTTTTCTTCAATATACCATAAAATTTTCAAAACTAAATAAAATATAAAAACTAAAAATTTAAAAATGCATTTGCTTTGAGTTGATAAGATAACAATATTTTAGAGACTTAATACCTAAGAATATATAAAAATCATTCAACATTACACTATTCACACTCAAAAATACAATATGTTAAAAGCTAATACACAGTAAAAAAGTAATCGAATTAATTTAATTTACTATAAACTTTCACAGTAACAACAAACGAGGCTTCTTAAAAACAGTATATTTATTTTACGTTTATTACTTTAAATGTTTTACAAGAAACATCTTTCAGCAATGAAAATTTTAGCAAAGCCGAACGTTGGCCCGCATTTTAGTGCGGGCGATGGAATTCGAACCCATGCCCATACTAAAAACTAAACAAGATACCAGTATCTGATTTCATTTTAATATATTTTATATTAACGAGATGCTAATAATTCTGAGAATTTGAGCGATGGTAATAAAGTTAGTAATACTTCTGACTCTCATCTCTACGTCAATACATGTCAATAGAATACAAAAAACACCTAAAATAATATACCCAGTCTTCAGCTAGTACAATTTTGTTTTCCTGTTCTATTTGAAAAATGTAAAACAAATGTGTTCAAATGGCGGTTACTATGAGCATAGAATATATATATATATATATATATATATATATATATATATATATATAACTTCAAATCTTATTCCTAATAAAAATGTTATCAAAATAACACTTGATATATAATACAAATACTCTGTTGTCCTACAATTAACATTAAATCACGGGTTTCTCAATTAAGACCTCCAATTGAGTATCTTAGCCAAATTGGAATGGCATTAAATTACATGCATCAATAATTGGTTCTAAATATATGTACGGTTTTTAAAACAACATCGTTACTCAATTATTCTAGTCTGTACAGGAAAATGTACCCAACCCAATAAGTATAGAGGAAAAACTTTTACCAATAAACCACGGCTGACTTAAACTACATTAACAATTAAATAAAAACAACCTGAAAATCCTACAAAAATTCAATTATTAAAAATATAATAAAGAAATACAACTATAAATTAATTTTTATGCTTTCCTAATAATGAAAATTAATATAAAATAAGTACAGGAAAAATATCAATTATTAAAAAAATAACCGTTTCCAATAAAAAATATTTGCAACACTAATATTCACATAATTTGCTTAAACGCAATTTAACTCATAGTTAAACAAATATTAATAAAAACGAGATATAGAACACATCTATTAATCATATAACAAATACCTCATATTAAACATTGAATTAACAAGATTTGTCCCAATTCCATTCATGGAATCATCAAATGATGCTGAAAAGTCAGCTTCATCAAAACTCCAATGCGTTGTCTCTTCCATTATTAACAATTCACTTCAAAAAAAATAAACAGAAAGTTTAAAATTATAAACAATAACCAATATTACATTGTTGAACAAAACACTTTAATTTAAAATCAACTAAAAATCGAAATGATTGTAAATATAAAACAAATTAAAATTTAATGACTAACTGCAAAAATAAACCTATTAACAGCGAACAATATTTGTTTTGGTAACGCAGGTATTCACAAATTGCAGAAACAAATACAAATATAACTTTGTTTTTACTAACAAAATATTTTAAAAAACAATTAAATTATTTATATATAATGTTTAAAACAAATTTATATTTTTAAATAACAAAATATAATTATACTTTTGTAATTCATATAATTGATATCATGTAATTGATAAATTGATTAAACGAAAACGTGTAATGATAAATTAATAAAAAAATATTTAATATTTTTCTAACATTATTTTTAAATTATTTTAACTTACTAAATTATAAAAAAATTAAAAAAATAAATGTATAAAAATTTTATATATCTATATATATATATATATATATATATATATATATATATATAGAAATGATTCAATCCAGCCAGTCCCAAGCCTGGATAAAGGAGGGTTTGAGCGCAAGGTTAGCAACTTGGCCTCTGTAAAAAAATGTATACTGCTACGGAAACAATACGAAAAAATGCCATTCCAGCAAATAACAGCAAAAAAGTAACCGCACGTAGCTGGATGACAGAGTTACACAAATGACAGTGTTGAGTAATGCCGAAAGGAAGCTCAATCTTCGATTCGCAGAATGTTCAATGTCAATGAGACTTTGTTGTTGTTGTTTTGTTGTAATTGATGTTTTATTGCCCCATGTTTATTTCTAAAGCAAAAACGTTTTGTATATATATGAACTCAGCCTAGTTTAAACCAAACTCCGCCTAGTTTGGATAAACTCTACCTAGTTTTACCAGAAATAATTTAATCTAGCTAATCCCAAGCCTAAATAAAAAAAGGGTTAGAACGCAGTTAGTAACCTGGTTTCTGTAAAAAAATTATACTGCTACAGAAACAATAAAAGGACGCCATTCCTGCAAACAACGGTAAAGAAGTGATCGCACGTATCTGGATGACAGAGTTACGCAAGTGACGGGGTTGAGTGAAAGTCGAAAGAAGGCTTAATTTTTTATTTGCAGAATTTTTAATGCCAAAACCTTAACCAATGTTGGGACATGGAATGTGTGCACACTTTTTCGTACTGGACAATTAGAACAAGTCCTTCGAGATATGAAAAAGTACAACTTAATTATTTTGGGTATTAGCGAAATGCGATAGAAAGGCCAAGGTCATTTCAAGAGTAGAGATACATCAATTTTATATTCTGGACATGAAGAACATTATATTTATGAGTTGGTATTATTTTGAGTAAAAATGCTACTAAAGCTATAATTGGATGGAAACCCGTGAGCGACCGCATTATTTCAGCCAGATTCAACACCAGATTTGCAAAAGTAACAATTGTGCAAGTCTATGCTCCTACTGAAATTATTGGAGAAAATCAAAAAATATATTCTATAATTAATTACAAAGTTTGTTGGATAATGTACCAGAAAGAGACATCAAAATATTGATCGGTGATTTCAATGCGAAGTTAAACAAAGACAGATCTGGATACTTCTCAAATGTTGGACCACATGGCTATGCTAATAGCATAAATAATAATGATTATAGATTGTTGACCCTAAACAGTCATTGTGGAATGAGTGTTAGCAACACATTTTTCGCTCACAAAAATATGCACAAGACAACGTGGGTTTCTCTCAACGAAAAAAACAGCATGCGAGATTCACTACATTTATATTAGCACAAAATAGTAATCTTTAATGCAAGATATACTTGCATATCGCGGTGCAAACGTTGGTTCTGATTACAATCTTGTTGTTAGAAATTTTTGTTTAAAAATAAGATAATAGAAACCACAAAATAATTACTTTAATAATCAATATATATATATATATATAATCAATTTTATTAATTTTATGAAAGCTTTTGACAGTGTTTATCAAGAATCTTTAAAAAAAAATAGTTAAGTTTTACAGAATACTGTTGAAATATGTTAATATTATTCGTTCGCTATACCAAAATTCAAGTTGTTGTGTTCAAACAATGAATGGTCATACTGCTATGTTCGAAATTTTTACGGAGTACGTCAAAGATGTAGTTTGTTACCGTTTTTGTTTCTGCTGGTAATTGATTTCAATATAACTTTATCCAAAAATAATTTGTCTTATAGTATCAAATGGAACTATGATAGATTAACAAATTTGGATTTTACAGATAATATTGATCTATACATTAAACCTCTAGAAATAATGCAAAATATGACAACATGTCTTAATGATATCAGTTCTCGTATAGGCTTACGGAATAATTGTCTAAAGACAAAAATGTTGTGCACAAAGTTAAACAATGATTTGCCAATCAAAATTAGTGGACAAAATATTGATACTATTGATTCTTTTACATATCTAGAAATCATCATTGGTAAAGACGGGAAAACAGAAATTAATGTTAAAGTCAGAGTTAGAAAAACAATGTCAGTCTTCAATAGACTCAAATCAATATGGTTATGTTTTTCCATTCGCCTAAAGACAAAACTGTTTATACACATTAATAATTATTCCTACGGCAATATATGGAAGTGAAACGTGGAAGCGAACGGACAACATTGGTAAGATGGTTGATGTTTTCATTGCCGGTGTCTTAGAAGTATTTTAAAGATTACCTGGCGCAATTAATTTCAAATTATGAGATGATGAGAAGAATTGACTCTTGTTCATTCTGTGACATCACTACAATTAGACAAAGAAAATTACTTAGTCAAATTCTACGTTTACCGCCGAAATAACCAGCAAGAACGGTTTTGGAGTGAACAATTGTAAATAGTAAAAGAAAGGTTGGCAGACCACAGAAAAGTTGGCTAAGAACTATTCGGAAAAATTTAATTAAAATGAATGTTTCATGGGATCAAGTAAAACGTTTGGCAGAATGTTCAGATACATAGAAGCATTTTGTTGTCTTATGTTCTCCTTAAATTACAAAACTTTGTTGTTGTTGTTATTTTTTACCGTAATTGTTGTCTTGTTGCATATATATATATATATATATATATATATATATATATATATATATATATATATATATATATATATATATATAGTGTTGCTGTAAGCAAGAAACATTAAGAATTACAACTTTTTAAACTTTTATATATTGTTTATATTGTTGTACATTTAAGCAATGTTAACTTTTTTTGTTTTATTTTGTTTTAACGTGCATTTCTTTTTGCATTCGAATTTATTACACGTTATTATGACTGATTTTGTGAGTATTGTTGATAAACAGTATTAGCATGTAAATTTGAATTATTTTGTACTAATAAATTGCAGAACAATTTTTGAGATTATATAAAAGCTTTTTTGATTGAAATTAGCAGGTGTTAATAAATATCCGTATCAAGTTAAATTTGATAATTACGCGGGCTCTTGTACGGCTGCGCTATATTTTTAAAAACATCGGAAAATTACAAAATATATGCAGAATTATATTCTACGTTGATTAGCAGTACTCTTCTTTACTTTAAAACATTTAAAATATACAATTTTTTCATCAACTTATAAAGATTATTATTACTTCTCAAAGAATTCGCTTTAATAGAATATTTTGATTCCCATAAAAAGTACTTATATCGGATATACAATTAGATATTCCTATATTTTATAAACAATCGAATATTAAAACAAAGAAAAAAATGTTATTACTCCAATTATCAGCAAGCTTTAAAAAACATTCTTATAAAAAAATGACGTTGCCGTTAGTATTATCGATAAATGTACGGTCATTATTTGCAAAGTGGATCACTTAAAACTGCTTTGAACGAGAGGCTACATCAAAACAGTAATTTCTTACTTATTCAAGTATTGTAGCTTAACAAATATATTGACAATAATTTAATATCAATTAATGGATTTACAACACATTGCCTCGACAGAAGCAGCAGAGTTAAAACATGTGATAGTGGTTTGGTCACTTACATAAAAAAAGAATTTTGCTCTAATTCTAGTGTATCATTTGAATTTTCGCAATTTGGTGTTAAAAACTTGGGTGTAAATTGTAAGTGTCCATTTTTATTTTATTGTAAAAGTATTGATGTTATTAATACGTATATCCCACTATTAGCAAGTCGCTCCGAGTGTAAATTTTTTTTGCAAAATATTTGTAATTACTTAATAACTGTTTGTGACAATAATCTGATTTTACTTGTTGGTGATTTCAACAATACTAATACAGATAATTGTATGTCTATGGGTTTAACCAACATAGTGAACTTTAATACTAAAGTTAACTTTAGGCTAGATTGCATTTTTACTAATGCTCCCCAATTCTACAAAGCCAAATTACTTGCTCCATTGGCTTCGTTGGACTACTCAATTATTTGAGCACTTCCTACAATCTATTCTAGAAAAAATTATACGCACTTTACTAAACCCATATTAAAATTATATATGTTCGCTCAAAACTTATCACAATAAAACTTAAAGGGGCTAAAGATATCTCTTGAGCAACACTGTATTACTACAAAAAGTTATAATGAATAGAACACTGCTACAAACAGTTTTGTTACGCTAGTTAAAAATCTTTTTAAAAGGTTCTGCCTCAAAGTTAAAATACTTGCAACATCAACCGACATTACATCAAAGAAGCTAAAAAGGTTACGCAGACAAAAGGAGGTAGCATACAAAACTAACGACTGCTCCTTAGTAAAACATTTAAGCCTTGAAATAAGAAATGAGATTAGTTTTATTTAAAAGTGTGTCAATAACCTCTACGTTTCCCCTTACAACTAGCGATACAGCGCTCAAATTTGGACTTTGGTGGGCATGGATTTGAATCCTACCACCGGATTTAAAATGTGAGCCCACGTTCGGCTTCGTTAAATGTTTACTACTGAAAAATGTTTTTTGTAAAACATTCAAAGTAATAAACATAAAAAACACTTGATGTGAACTCCCATAATGCACATTTTGTTTACAACAATGCTGTAGAATTAGTTCAACTAAATAACGTAAACATCAATGACGAACCTAATGTTCCCATATCTATATATAATCTTAAAACGATTATAAAAAGCTCTATATTCACAACGTCATTAAGTCCAGATGGGTTTAGTATACAAATACTAAAACTATGCTCGCCCTCAATATACTCTCCACTAATGCAAATTTTAATCAGTTTCATGAAGAGACAAAATAGCAGAATCGTGGAAAAATTCCGAAATTGTTCCAGTCTCGAAAAACAAACAACTAAAAAAAGTAGAAGATTTCCGACCGAGTTCATCCACATCAGTACTATTGAAATTAACTGAGAAATCTATTTTAAATGAACTAAGTACAACATTTAAAGCAAGTAGTGATCTATGTTAATTCACATACAAGCAAAATAGTTCTACACTTAATTGTGTAGCCAACTTGATTAACTATATTGCAAGATCACTAGATAATAAAAAAGGCTTCGTAAGCTGTTTGTTTATTGACCATAAAGCCGCATTTGATAACATATGCAGAAGCAAACTGTTTCAGTGTCTTATTGAACTCAATGCTCCCAATCACACAATCAAATGGCTAACCAATTATTTTAAAAACAGAACACAATACACTCAAATTGAGTGTAAAAAATCCACAAAGGTGTTTTACAAGGTGCGGTCCTATCTCCTTTCCTTTTTTCATTATACGTGGATGTTCTCCGACCAAAAGAGCTTGCTGTACTTTTCAACTATACGGATGTCATGGCTTTATGTAAATCTATCTTTTCATCCGAAGATAATGTGCATTTCCTGGAGTCAATTGATAAATTAGTTAATTGGTCAACAAAATAGTCTAAAATTCAATCCTACAAAATGTAAAGTAATTAATTTTAGCTCAGAAAAATCTTTAATACAATTGATTCAACTTCATCCAAAGGTTTGTATTAAAAATGTGGAGATTGATACTTGTAATAGTTTTCAATATCTTGGTGTTTTACTGATCAACAAACTTACTTGGTCTAATCACATCAACCATTTGTTTACAAAAACTCGAGGTTTATGTTACTACATAAAACGGTTAAAAAACCTTCATGTTTGCCAACATGTTATTAATACATATTTTAAAGCTACTTCTACTGAAGTATCCAAGCCAATAACTATAAATAAATAATTATTATTATTATCCAATAATATTATATTACTCCCCTGTAATATTTCCGGGACTAAAAGAAAAGGGTTTTATAATGTTAAAAAAATGTATTACTATTATTAGCCGATCATTGAGCACTTCTTACAATAACATTCTTGATGAAATAATTTATCAGCACTTCAAGGAATGTTTTCAATTTATCAATCGTATCTCTAGCAACTCCAAACATTCACTTTATCGTGATTTTAGCAAATCATTTGCATCGGGAATGTATTTAATTCATGTATGCCGTGTTTAGTAAGGTTACTATCCAATCCCAACAAAGTTCAAAGTGACTTTTACATTAGCCTATCTAAACCATAAGTATGTTTTTTTGTCTGACTAATTACTGTTGTCTGTAATCCGCCCATTCTAGTTTGTGACCATTTATCATCCTTTATTTGGCATATTGTTTTATTAGTCATGCTCACTTATGAATTATTTACATTTCATGTATGTTGTTATGTTTACACACTATTAACAATAGTACGTTTCCTAAGTAATATCATGCCTCTTCACGCATATCATATTAAACATGACTTCTGAATATACGTCAATTTTGAGTTTTTTTAGTCTATATAATTTAATCTTATTTGATTGATTGATTTATTTATTTATAGACTAATATTACATACTGCTAATTAGTTTAGTTTTAGTTTATGTTTGCTACTTTGAATGTTTTACGAGAAACATCTTTTAGCAGTAGACATTTTAGCGAAGCCGAACCTGGACCCGCATTTTAGTGCTGGTGATGGGATTCGAACCCATGCCCACCGAGGTCCGAATTCGAGTGCTGTACTGCTAGACCACCCCGGCACATTGTATTATATTTTATAATTGTACATATTTTTTTGTGTGCTACAAGCTACTTCTACTGAAATATCTAAGCCAATAACCATAAATAATAATAATAATAATAATAATCATATAATTAACATAATGTTTATTATTATTATTATTATTATTATTATTATTATTATTAGCTTTAATATCTCACTAGAGTACATTCAGCGTAAAATACATTTTTACCATCAATATAAAAATAATAAGATCAAAAAAATTAAAAAAGGTATTTGTACAAATAATGGGATTAAAATGAAATAAAATGTAATATGTTAATGAATATAAATATAGTCAATACAGTAAAAATGCATGTGGTTTTTTTTTAATTTAAAATTACTATACATTGAATCAGTCATTATAAAGCAAACTTGTTACATTATACTGTAAGATGTCCAAAGTAGTTTAAATAAATGAGTGGGTGGAATAATTCATTTTTTGATAGGTTTGCTAGTAGTTCATTTATGTTTGATTCTGGATTGGTTAATATTCTGGATAAGTATGACAGACATGAATTTGTGTATTGATTAGTTTTAACTTTCATGTGCAAATAAGCTTTTTTTTGTTTTTCCAAAAACTTTAGAAATGTTTAAAGTTGTATGTAGTGGGTGATTGTTATTATTTTCAATCCTTGATGCTAATTGTATACAGGATTTTGTTTATTAACAATATTATTCAATAAGATAGAATATTTGATTCCTGTAGATTTTGATACCAATGATATGCATTTTTTTAAAACATAATTTTGTTTTAATAAACCAGGAAAAATTACAGGTGAGCAATATAATATTAAAAGATAAAAACATGATGTAAAAACAATTTAGTAATATAATTGTCAACGTTTAGTTTTCTTAATCTTTTTATGTAGTAGCATAAGGATTTGGTTTTCAAAAATATATGCTCTGCATGATCACACCAGGTAAGTGTGTTATTTATGTTTACACCAAGATATTTTATTTTTGTTACAGGTGCATATGTTTATTTGATTTAATTTGATTGTTTTGTTTAATTCCATTGTTTCTTTTGGACGCCTAGTATAATAGTAACGCTATAATTATAATATTTTATAATATAATTATTTATTAATTATATTGTTTGCAAATACTTGTATTTGTTTTTATATGTAATTTTTAGATTGTGTTATTATTTATATATTTGTTAATGTGAGCAATATAATATCAAAGGATAAAAGCATGATGTAATGAACAATTTAGTAATATAATTTTTCCTGGTTTATTAAAACAGGATTACATTATTTTAAAATGATGCATATCATTGGTATCAAAATCTGCAGGAATCAAATATTCTATCTTATTGAATGATATTGTTGATAAACATTTTAAATCTTGTATACAATTAGCATCAAAGATTGAAAATAATAACGATCCCCCGCTACATGCAGCTTTTAACAATTCTAAAGCTTCTGGAAAAACAAGAAGAACTTACCTGCACATAAAAGCCAAAACTAATCAATACAAAAATTCATGCCTGCCCTGCTTATTCAGAGTATTAACCAATCCAGAATCAAACAAAATTGAACTACTAAAAAACCTATCAAAGTAGGAATTGTTTCACCTACGCATTCATTTGAACTAATTTGGACATCTCAGAGTATAATGTAACAAGTGTGCCTTATAATGACTCATTCTATGCACAGCACTTTTGAATATATATATATATATATATATATATATATATATATATATATATATATATATATATATATATGTATATATATTAAATCACATGCATACTATATAGACTATATTTATATTCATTAACATATGACATTCTATTTCATTTTGATCCCATTATTTGTACTAATACTTTTTTTATATTGATGGTAAAAATGTATTTTATGCTGAATGTATCTCTAGTGAGATATTAAAGCTTAATAATAATAATAATAATAATAATAATAATAATAATAACAATGTATTCTATTTTGTTATAAAACATCTGCACATTAAATATCAAATGTTAATTTAAAAAACATTCATACTGAACAATTAACGACAATTTATATATTATTTTTCAGGTAAAAATGTTGATTACAATAAATTTATAAATATTACAAAAAGTTTTTATGTTTAATATTTTATAAATAAATAAATATTGCGTTATATTAATTAATTAGTTATCATTATACTGCGTAAAGATTTGCTAACAATACAAAAAAAATTTAAAACAAAGTTTTACACTAAGACGTTTTTTATTATTTTGTGATATATTTAATAAAATAATGTATTTTAAATTAATTTTTTATTATAATAAAAACTTAATTAATACTTTGGAAATTTTATTGTCAGTATTATTATTAAAAATTAAAAAAAGTATTTTCTATACATTAAAATTAAAATTAATTTTTTTTTAATTATTAAAAATAATTATTATTATAAGTTAATAATAAAATTAATAAAACATGTTTAGATTATTAAGGTAGATCTTGTTTAAATGTTTTATTGATATTGGTTATTGTGCATTAATTGCAAGCGCTAATTACGTATAACGTTTTATTGTAATTTGCAGTTTATTTTTAATAAGTATGTGTTTAGCAATAATAAGGCGTGTTGATTAATTTTTATTTAAAAAGATTAGTAATAATATTTAAGGTTATGTTTATTGTACAGTTTTATAGTGCATTTAACATATTCATGTTGAAATATTTTTGGTTATTCCTGCTTTGAATGCTTTACGGCAAACATTCTTCAGCAATTGCATATTTTAGCGAAGCCGAACAGGAGTTTACAATTAGTGTTGATAGTGGGGATCGAACCACATTTTTAGTTAAATTTTAGGTTTTACATTAATGTTGAAAGAAATCTTACTGATTTAAACCGGTTATAATAAGAAAATAATTTTTTTATAATTAAGATTTAGCAAAGATTTGGTAGTTTTTAATATTATTTTTGTTATATATATATATATATATATATGGTTTTACTGAGAAATTTATAAACATGGATTTATCAATTTATTTCACAAAATTACTAAAACATTAAAGTTTTAAATTGTTTGTTTATTCGTTTGCTTGTTGTTAGTCAATTATATTTATTTTTGGTATATTTGTATGCATGTTTTTATATATTATTTTTATTTAATTCGGTTTGTTTAGGTTAATAACATGAATAATAATTTTTTTTAATGTTACAAGTTTTAATTAAGTTCTTTAGTTAAGCATTAAGAAAAATGTTTTTTGATTGATTGAATGAATGTTGTCATTATTTTTTAAAACGTTTTCTGGATACAAGTTTTTTTTAAACTTTAGTATTTTGAAATTTATTGTTTTATGTATTATCAGTTGATTTTATAAACGAAAAATTACATTGTAATTTATTGTGTTGCAGCAACTTAAAAAAATTATTTTAATAAACAAGTATTTTTAAAAGCCTGTATTTAAATAATCGATTTTTTAATAGTACACATAATATACTTTTTAATATGTAAATATATTCTTTTAGGTTTAACTATTTGATTTTGTAATAATTATTTAAATTGATTTTCTAGTTTTTATTTTACAAATATTTTAGTAGATTTATATTTATTATATATAACTTGAACTTATGAAAATTTTATTAATTTTTTAAAATAAATATTTAGGTAATTTTAGATTAATAATGAATGATTCTAAAGTGCAGGTTGGAGTAAAGAAGTTGTCAATTCATCTTCAAGTATTAACTATTTTATGTAACTTACGTGTTTAGAGTGCTCAAAATCGTTTGTTAATTAAAGGAGGTAAAGTTGTCAATGATGACCGGATGTTTAATGCTGATGTGTACATAGAAGATGGCGTCATTAGGTAACTTAAATGAACACTTTTAAAAATTACTTATTAGACAAATTGGAACACAACTCATAACGCCTGGTGGAACGCGTGTGATAGATGCTGCAGGAAAATTGATTATTCCAGGTTATTTATTATTTTATTTTTGAGTTTAGGTGGTATTGATACAAATACATGTTTTGATTATGCATCAAAGGGTACACGAAGTTCGGACGATTTTTATTCTGGTTCGAAAGCTGCTCTTGCAGGAGGAACAACAACAATAAGTAATTTTTAGTATATGTATATTTTATGTTTGATTAGTTAATTGCATGTATTGTCAAGGTGAAACCTCTCTTGTTACTGCTTATGAAAAGATTAGAGAAGTTGCCGATTCTAAAGTGTGTTGTGATTATGGATTGTATGCTATTGTTCCGCATATGAACCCAAAAATTTTGCAAGAAATGGAAGTATTAGTTAAAGATAAGGGTATAGTTGCTTTTCGAGTCTTTATGTCTAATGAAAACAATATGTCAATGAATGATACCGAATTATTTCAAATATTTAAAAAATCTCAAGAATTGGGGGCTATTGCCCAAGTTCACGCAGTAAATGGGAAACTTATTGAAATTCTTGAAGCGAAGGTGTATAACGACGGAATAACTGGTCCAGAAGGTTTTTTATATTCTCACCCAGAAGCTGTAAGTTTTCAAATATATTATATTATATATTATATTAGGCAGAAGTGGAGTCAACTAATCGTGCTGTGATGTTGGCAAATTCAGCTAATTGCCCGGTGTATATACTGCAAGTTATGAGTTCAAAAGTGGCATCGCAAATGTTGGAATCTCGTTTAAATGGAAATGTTGTTATTGGAGAAACAATAACAGCAGCTCTTGGTACAGACGGAAGTCATTACAAAGATATTTGCTGGCGTCACGCTGCTGGTTTTATAGTAAACCCCCCATTGAAACTAGATCCTTCAGTACCTGAAAAATTAATGCAATATGTAGCTAGTGGTGTTCTTGAATGCACAGCTAGTAACCATTGTGTATTTAAAGCAGAACAAAAAGCACTAGGTAAAGATGATTTTCGTTTAATTCCTCATGGAGTTAACGGTGTCGAGGAACGTTTGTCTATAATATGGGAGAAAGGTGTTGTAAGTTTTAATGATTTGATGACATTTACGAAATGTATTTTTAGATATCTGGTTTGTTGGATCCTTGTAAGTTTGTTTCAGTGACAAGTACAAATGCAGCAAAAGTGTTTAATTTATATCCAAAAAAAGGAAGGATTGAAGTTGGAAGTGACGCAGATATAGTCATTTGGGATGGTGATGCTGTTTCCACTATATCTGCTAAAACACATCACCAAAACGTTGATTTTAACATTTTTGAAGGTCAAGTATGTCATGGAGTTCCATTATTTGTCATCGCTGCTGGAAAAATTGTGATGGAAGAAGGAGATCTTAAAGTTACTCAGGGCGCTGGTAATTTTATTTCATCAGCAGCTTTTCCTCCATACATTTACGAAAGAACAAAATGTTATTTTGCAGTAAGTATAAAAATGTTTAATTAAGTTTTTAAGTGAGATTATAATTTATTATTGTTTTGTTTAAAATATGAAGTTTATTATTTTGTTGCAGGTTTTAGAATACATTTTTATTGAGTTTAGTTTATAGTTTTATATTAAATTTATGATAATTTTGTATTCTTAAAGACCAATCAGTGTTTTTACAATTGCTTTTGGTTTTATATACATTATTTAAACAAAGGGATGTTAATGATTCTTTGAATCTGAGTAATGCTTATAAAGTCTCAGTTTATAATGATAGTGATATTACTAACAGTTCGTCCCCCACATGGTGCATCTTAGACTAGGTGCTGAAAGGTATCTAGACTAATAACAGCAGGGACCGAGTGCACAGCGGTATAATTGGGATTCTGCTTCGGCGGGTGGGTGCAAGCAAACACCCGGGTTATTTAAAAGGTATCTTAAGGTTTATATCTACACTATGTAGCCCTTAGGCTAAGGAAGATAGCCCTGACGATATATCAGACAGCCTCGTCAATTTTTACGAACAGTGGCGCCATCACAAATATACCCACTAATAGCTAAGAAACTTGGTTATTTTTTTACGTTTGTTACGCTTATCAACCCATCGAAATCGATCGTTTTAATATGCCGTACAGACAGAAATAATGAAGAGGTGACAATATCATCAACTACAATGAATGAAATGAATGATTATTTGGTTTTAGAAATGGAGAAAATGATACTTTAATAGATAAGATATTGTGGTATTTGACACATTTTGCCTTGTTTATATTTTCGACCTCAGTTACTGTTAATCGTCATTACACTTTTATTTTGAATATACATATTTTAAGCAAGTCTACACACATTACTTTTCTATGGTTAATACTAAAGGATATGATTCTTACGATTTGATTTTTATAATATAAAGATTGTAATATATGTTGTTGAATGATTTGGTATAATGTAACAGTTAAAGTATTTTGTACATTTGGATTAATTGGTTTCTCCTTTTTATTTTCGTTTGACAGTCGCAACTTGCAAAAATGGTTATACGGGAGCCTTATACTGGTTTTGTATCTAAAGATGTAACCTCATTGGTTGAAAATGGAAATCATACAAATGGGGTAGCAAAACCGGTGAGCACACCAGAAGGTGATGGTGTAAGATCTCATGCTCCAACTTGCGGAGGAAATCGCAACATGCAGGAATCTAGCTTTTCATTAAGTGGTGAGTATTTTACAAATAATAATAATAATAATAATAATAATAATAATAATAATAACTATTTGTTAAATGTGGTAGTAGATTTATCACAATACTCAATTATTCATGCATATTAATTACAAACATTATTTATTTGTGAATATTGCAATACTAGTAACTTGCTTTAAGAAGAAGCAGAATTTTTAATTGATTATTTGGTACTAGGACTGTAGCACATTATCAGCTTCAATAATACTTTTTATAAATTACGTAAATGTTTTTGTAGGAAATAGCGGTATAAATGTTCAATATTGCAATTAAAACGCTATACAAATGGGGTTGTATTAGTACAATGTGGTCTAGCGGCACAGCGCTAGATTTAGACCTGGATGGACATGGGTTCGAATCCCACCACCGGCACTAAAATGCGGGCCCACGTTTGGCTTCGCTAAAATGTCCACTACTTTAAGATGTTTCTCGTAAAACATTAAAATTATTATTATTATTATATTATATTATACACAACCCTTTTGCTTTAAAAATAAACATGGGGAATGAGATAATAATTGCAGCAAAACAACAACAATGACAACAAAATCTCGTTGGCATTGACAATTCTACAAATCGAAGATTGAGCCTCCTTTCGGCTTTCACTCAACCTTGGCATCTGTGTAACTCTGTCATCCAGAAACGTGCGATCACTTCTTTGAAGTTGTTTGCTCTAATAGTGTCCTCTTATGGTTTCTGTAGCAGTATAATTTTTTTTACAAAGACCAGGCTACTAACCTTGCACTCAAACCCTCCTCCTTTATCCAGGCTTGGGACTGGCTAGATTGAATCATTTCTGATTCAAACTAGGCGGAGTAATAAACATTAAAAAAAGATGAATAAATATGTAATAGTAATTCGAATAAATAACAGCAAATTTTATCACTTAGAAGGAATTGTTATTGCTAATATACTAACTTTATTATTGCACAGTGGTGCTATTATGGAAGTTTTGTATCGATATTTGGTGTCTACTGTTGACCGTGACAATGATGACCATATTAAGGCCCGTATTTAATATTAGTGGTTACACTCGAACTCATGTTCGTGCAAATACAATTCATACCGGCTTGCATCAACTGGGGCGTTTACTTTGTCACATTTTTAAGTCAAATTATTTTTGCAAGATTGTCATTTGAAACGCGTGTTTCCTTTTTGACAGGCGCACAACACGACGACAAACTTCCGATTCGTACAACAATTCGAACCAAACAACCTCCTGGAGGTGCATCTAATGCTCTTTGGTAATGCATTTCTTCGAATACACGGCACCTTTTTGAAACAACAATGTTAATGTTTATTTGTTTAATTGATATTTTTACCATATATATTATCATTGTTTGTATCTACATCCAGTGCTTTGAATAATTCATTTTTATAGCTTTAATCTGTTTTTGTTATGATTGGAATGTGTTGCGTCTATGTGTGTGTGTGCGTGTTTTCTAAAAAATACTTTAATACAAATTGGTTTTATTGTATTAAGTTTATTTGGGGATGAAATAAATAATAGATCTAATTTTATGTATCTCATTATGACAATTACTTCCAATAGGATAGTTTGTTATGTAGAATCAAGCCATATATATATATATATTGATTGGATTTCAAAATTATCGATCCAGAAATTAGAACCCTAACTACGCAATAAGTTTATTTGTTATCCGTTGGTGAAAAGTTGATGTTATTATTGTATTGGAATTGAATACATTCAAATTAAAGGTGAAAATGAGGTTGAACAAAACAAACATTTTTGCAAATGTGAACTCATTTTCACTTATTTGCCAAGGTATTGGGCGTAAATGTTACATTAATTAAATTAGTCTAACACGTGGATGCTTATTTAAGATAAATTAAAATGTACTCGTGCAGAACAGTTGGGTGTAAAAGTTAATTTTTCAATATTGGATAGAAGCATGGCTAATGTGTTAAGCTATACTTTTTTAAATATACGTGAACTGATACGTTTTTAATTGTACAAAGATATAAATTTTTAAAATGAACAAATGGATCAGTGAAAGCTTATATGAAAAATAATGCAATATCAATGTAATGCAATGTACTATATATTTAAAGGTTTCCGAAATTGTACTAATTTGGACATTTTTGAATTGACAGAAAAAGAGGTACAATGTTATAAAGTACGTAATTAGCAGTAATTAAACTGTTAAAAGGGTTAATTGTGTTTGATACATACTCAAACAATAATCACTATTGTTAAAGTACGAGTATATTACTTTTAAGTTAAAAATTCATTTTTTATGTTACACATTTCATTGATTGCTTGAAGATGTCCCGATTATTGAAAAACTTAAATTCGAGACAAACTTTTTAGTTAGGCGTATTTACAACATGTGTAATCAAAACATCTGGTTTTGCATTTTCGTTTATTTCTTTTCCTAAATTACGCATTTTCTGTAACTCAATTTATGTAATAATTATGAGAATTAAAATGTAGACAAAACGTTTCGTTTAACCAATTGCATGTTTTAAGCGTCATTTTTGTAAAAGCACAATGAGTTTGGGTTTGCGTGTAAACGCTTTCGACATTTGGAAAGTTTGTTGAACGATATGGTGAAACAGTTGGTTGAGTAATTATTATAATTTCAATCAGTGCATATACAAATGAAAAGTAATGTACTTTTCTTTGAAATACCTTCTTCTTTTTTTACAACTTTTCCCTCTTTCATGAGGGGTCGCTGTTTCTGGTCAGCATTCTCCATTTAGTTTTGTCCGTAGCGTCAATTTTTGTTAGTCCCTTTTCCCTCATATCAGTTTCCACACCATCTTCTCTTTGTCTGCCACGATTTCTTTCCAATGCCATTATTCTCCTCGTAACGTAGTTTTCTTTGAAATACCATCGATCTTAAAAGAAATGTACTATTGTCCCCGTTATAATCAATGAAACGCTGAACAGTGTTTGTACAGTTTGGCACAACTTTATTTGAACATTGTTATTGTATTAAGTGGATATATATGTATATGTAGATGTGAATCAATTATACTTTAAAAAGTAGGTAAATTAACTTTATAATATTGCTATATAATTTAATGATTGTACAAATCATTTACAATAAAAATTGCAACTAGAATGTTTTATAGAATTTTGTTTTTGTTCAGTTTAGTCTATTAAATTTATTTAAAATAGGAATATTAACAATAGTCAAAGAAATAAAAAATACTACAAAGGTACATTAAAGTCCAATTTAGGTTGTTTATAGTGAACATGTAACAATTGTGATGATTATAAGAACAAATAACTAACTTTATACATTAGCCAACTCCGCCTAGTTTGGATCAGAAATGATTCAATCTAGCCAGTCCCAAGTTTGGATAAAGGAGGAGGGTTCGAGCGCAAGGTTAGCAACCTGGCCTCTGTAAAAAATTCATACTGCTACGGAAACAATAAAAGGACGCCATTCCGGCAAACAATAGCAAAGAAGTGATCGCGCGTATTTCGATGACAGAGTTACACAAATGACAGGGTTGAGTGAAATCCGAAAGGAAGCTGAATCTTCGATTTCTCATGTTCTCTTTGAATTACAAGACTTTGATGTTAATTTTTGCTGTAATTGTTATCTTATTGCCCCATGCTTTTTTTAAGAGCAAAAGGGTTTTGTAATAATAATACATTAGCCAATTTAATGTATGACATATACAAACCAATCAAATAAGATTAACAAATTTTATCGATTCGTTATTTTATCATCAATTTTATTTTTTTCTGTTTTTCTATCCCTTAAAATTATCATATTACTTTTTTCTATAAAAAATATTGTGTTTTTCTCGTAAGAGATCAATAATAGAACTTATCTTTCGTTACCTAACGCTAGAAATGATGGATTCATATATGCAAACAGTATTAACTACACAGGCAATTGCTTCAATACTAAAAACGTAGCTTCCAAAATTTTTATTAAACTGTACGTTTAAAATTTAAAAAATGAAACTAGAAACAGAGAGAAATAACTAATCTATTAATAAAACGCAAGATAAGTTTGTAGTTACTTATAATTTAATAAATAATAAATTTAATGTTTTTATTATGTAAATTATTATTATTATTATTATAGATCAGAAAAGATTCAATCTAGCCAGTCCCAAGCCTGGATAAAAAAGGAGGGTTTGAGCGCAAGGTTAGCAACCTGGCCTTTGTAAAAAATTTATGCTGCTACGGAAACAATAAAAGGACGCCATTACGACAAACAACTGCAAATAGTGATTGCACGTGTCTAGATGACGGAGTTACACAGATGACAGGGTTGAGTGAAAGCCGAAAGGAAGCTCAATCTTCGATTTGCAGAATCCTCAATGCCAACAGACTTTGTTGTTGTTGTTGTTTTGCTGTAATTGTTGTCTTATTTCCTCATGTTTATTTTTAAAGCAAAAAGGATTTGTATAATATATAATAATAATTACTATTATTATTAGCAGTATTAGTAGTCGTAGTATACTACTAATAGCAGTAGCAGTAGCAATAATAATAATTTTTACATATTACATATTTTTAATTTTAAATGCTAAAACTTTTTACTTTTTTGCAAATTATTTATATCTTAAAATGATGGTACTAAAAACTTTACAAATTTATATACATGGAGTTACATTATTGTTAATTTTTTTATAAATATAAAATAAATATTTCATTGCTATTATATTTTGTTAAAAAACATATTAATGTCGGCGTTGCATGTTCTTTATAAATTAATAGCTTAGAAACTGACAAATATGCAATAAATTCATATTACAGTATATATAAAAAATAATGTAGATAATTAATTATTGCATTCTATTATTAGGACTACTTTGTAGATCGATATTAACATTTAGATTTATTGATTTTTTCTTTAAACAATTTGTGAGTTATATTTTCAAGACAATAAATTATTGTAATAATTGTACACATATTACATATAGAACATAAGTCATAAAATTTGAAAGTTACTATTTATAAAGAAGGTACACAACTAAAATAACTAGAATAACTGGACAAACAACAATGAGGACGTTATGTGTGTAGCCGTTACAAATGAAGTAAAACAAATTGAAGCAATATGAATGCTAACTTATGCAAATAAAAAACACACTAAAAATAAGGCTTACAGAATAAAATAATTTATATAAAATATTTATCAATTAATTAAAAATGAACTGCGCCTAGTTTGAATCAGTAATGATTCAATCTAGCTAATCCCAAGTCTGGATAAAGGAGGGAGGTTTGAGCCCAAGGTTAGCAACCTGGCCTCTGTAAAAAAATTACATTGCTACTAAAACAATAAGAGGACGCCATTAGGGTAAATAACGGCAGAAAAGTGATTGCACGTAGTCTCATGTTTTTCTTGAATTATGAGACTGCTTTCAAAATAAGCATGCATCAATAAGATAACAACTATAGCAAAAACAACAACAAAGTCTTATAATTCAAAAAGAACACGAGATAACAAAAGTTTTCCACGTATTTGATCATTTTTCCAAACGTTTTATTTGACCCATGAGACATTCATTTTAATTAGATCTTTCCGAGTAATTCTTAGTCAAATTTGCTGTGATCTACCAACTTTTCTTTTACCATTTACAATTGTCAAATCCAAAACCGTTCTTGCTGGTCTTTCAGGCGGTAAACGTAGAATTTGACAAAGTAAATTTCTTCATCTAATTGTAATGATGTCATGTAATAAACGGGAGTCATTTCTTCTCATGATCTCATTATTTGAAATGTGATTGCGCCAAATAATCTTTAAAATACTTCTGAGACACCGGTAATGAAAAACATTTACCATCTTATTAATCTTGTCTGTTTTCTTCTACGTTTTATTTTTACTTATTTATTTTATTTTATGTTTGCTACTTTGAATGTTTTACGAGAAGCGTATCTTTCAGCAGTGAACATTTTAGCGAAGCCGAACGTCGGCCCGCATTTTAGTGCCGGTGATGGGATTCGAACCCATGCCCACCGAGGTCCAAATTCGAGCGCAGTACCGCTAGACCACTCTCATATATTGCAGTAGGAATGATTATTGAAGCGTACAAACAATGTTTTGTCTTCAGGCGAGTAGAAGAATACGACGATATTGATTTGAATCTATGGAAAACTGATATTGCCTTTCCAAGTCTGGCTTTAACATCAATTTCGGTTTTTCCG
Source organism: Cardicola forsteri (assembly GCA_025895645.1). Taxonomy (NCBI): domain Eukaryota; kingdom Metazoa; phylum Platyhelminthes; class Trematoda; order Strigeidida; family Aporocotylidae; genus Cardicola; species Cardicola forsteri. The sequence goes on from JAKXYG010000963.1 coordinate 848,052, forward strand.
TCTTTACCAATGATGCTTCCCAGATATTTAAAGGAATCAACAGTATCAATATTTTGTCCAATGATTTTGATGGGCAAATAATTGTTTAACATAGTACACAACACGTTTTTTTGAACAATTAGTCATTTCTGAAGTTTCACTGAGTAGACCAATATTATCTGCAAAATCCAAATCTTTTAATCTCCCATGGTTCTATTTGATACCATAAGATAAATTCTTTATAGACCGCGTCATCATGAAATCAATTATCAGAAGAAACAAAAACTGTGACAAAATACATCCTTGACGTACTCCTGTGACAATTTGAATCATAGCCGAATGGCCACTTTTTGTTCAAACACAACAACTTGAATTTTGGCATAGCGAACGCATCATACTCACATATTTCAACGGCATTCCGTAAAACTTAACGACTTTCCCCAAAGATTCTTGATTAACACTGTCAAAAGTTTTAATAAAATTAACAAAATTAATTGTAAGTGAGTGCTGAAATTATTGACTTTGTTCAATAATATTACGGAGGGTGAGTATCTGCTCAATACAACTTCTTCCTCTCCAAAAACCTACTTGTTGTTCTCGAAGATGTTTATCTTACTTAAACGGTTTAACTTACTTTGCAAAACACCTTACCAGGAACAGACAATAAGGCTATTCTGCGCCAATTATTGCAATCAATCAGACTAAATTATAAAATAAAAAATTGTTTAATTAATCTTATAAAAAATTATTAAATTTATAGTCAATTCTAGTTTATTATAATTTTTTTAATTTACAAACTATATTTAATTACAGAACTGATTACTACTTGTATAAATTTACTGTTTAAACGGTTTAAAAGAAAAAGACTTTTTAACAAGTGAATATTTAACATATTTACATAAATGGACATTCTGATTTTGGAAATTAACTATTTTAATATAATAATTGTATATTTTGTTTTCATGGTCTAGTGTACGTATGTGTATTTGTATTATCTTATTATAAGAAAATTAGTTGTCTACATAAGAGATTTAAAATATTTTCTATTTTGATTTTTTATTATTCTGTTCAAATGTTGTTATAAAAATTCCATTAAACATTATTTATAATAAAATTAACGTAATGTAGAAAATGAAAGGTAGTATATGAACACTTTTTAGTTTTAAAACCAATTTTACTACAAAAAGTGTGTACATTACATCTTAATATGTTTAACGTAGTAATTTTGTTAAAAATAAAAAAACCACGTAGGTTTGTTACATTTGAAATACAAATAATATTTACATTTGAACATTTTCATTAATCGTTTCTACATAATTCCTTATTTTCATTTTTATATTTTGCGATATAACCGCAATGGTTGAGTCTAAAATAAAAGTAATTTTTTCATTGTTATTTATATGTTTGATTCTTCTACAATCCGATTTATTAGTGCTTTCTGATATAATTTGTTTTAACTATTATGACCTATATGAATGGTACCATCATTATGATGTTTGTTTACCTTTCAAAGAAAAAAAGAAATAACCATAAAACCGCTACTACATCTACTGCTAAAACTATTGTTTCCAACTAATATTACAATATTGTTCATTTTGGTGTGATTATTGATTTTATTTATATAACTTAATAAAGTAACTGCATTTTTAATGAAAAAAGTTGTATATATATAAATATCATCCACTGATTACATTTGAATGATTTTCAGTTCAATCTACGTCATTTGTGATATTTAACTTTATAGGAAATAGGCTTTTTATCACTTATAGTAATAATTATCAGTTTTGTACAAATATATATATATATATATATATATATATATATATATATATATATATATATATATATATGTTCACTATTTTGTATATATATATATATATATATAATGGAAATTAATTAGTTCACTATTTTGTTTTATAAAATCATGATACATTAATTGTTAATTTAAATAATTAGTTAAATAATTAGATTTATTTTTATTACATCATTATTATTTAAATTAATGTTTTACAATTTTTAAAAAATATAAACAGCCTCATATTTGGAACATTTGGACTACCACAATTTACACAAACGACAGAAATATACTTCTATACATTAGAATATTGCATTCAGTTACAAAAAGCATTAATTGATATTTAATTTAATTCTCCAAAGTTATAAATAATGAATTGAAATAATGTTTTATGATATATTATGTTTCTAATTTATCAATTAAAACTCAGTTATTAAATTTTAAATATTAAAAAAATTATAAACACTTTTAAACATTTTGAACACATATCAGCATAATTTTACAAGTACAATTTTTAATTTTTATGCATTGGTTTTAATTAATTAAATATTTCTAGTGTTTTTTTTGTGATCTAGCGTTACAGCACTTGATTTGAACCTCAGTGGGCATGAGTTCGAATCCCACCACCGGCACTAAAATGCGGGCCTACGTTCGGCTTCGCTAAAATGTCCACTGCTGAAAAATTTTTTAGCAAAAAATTTAAAGTAATAAACATTTTAAAAAATAGTAACACTTTTTAAGTTAAAATAAGTACAATACAATTAGCACAACTGACAAAGGATTTAGTTTTAGACCAGCAAAATTTAATCAATGTATGCAAAGTGATCTGGCCTAAAAACAACCCGCTTAAATGTGCAGTTGCTTTTCAAATTTAATTACTTTTAAAGCTAATTGTGTCAAACGCATTTTTGTAAATTATTATTGTACATTTTGTTTTGTCCACCCAATTCAATAGGCATCTAATTATCTTACTTTGTCTTTTGTTTTTGAAAATCGGTACGTAACTCAACTCAAAAAATTGTCCCAAAAATGTATCGTCGTCTTTTGCAATATTTCCCATGTTTTACTAGGTCCACCGACATTATTTGCAAAATTCAAATTAGTTCATCTATCATTCCACTTGATGCTAAGAGCCAAAATATTTATAGACTACGTCATGATAAAATGTGTTGTTAACATAAAATAGGAACGGCATGTAGCTATGCAAAAGAATTGTTGAAAAAAGTCAGTATTATTATTTTTGTTAGTTTAATTACAATTATTCTATCATTGTATACTTAAACAATATTAGAATTATTTGAAATTTGCTTTTATTCATGTTTAATTTTGTGTTTAAATTTGTCACTTGCACATTATTATGACTTTCCGTCACTTATGTTGGTAAACAGTACTGGTATGTAATTTTAACATTTTTGCAATAATAAATTGCAGAGGAACAATTTGCTTGGAGTGTTGGCTATTATTGGTATCAAGTTAAACCCAAGAAATAAAGGAAAGAGATTTCAGTAAGATTCAACACTATGTCTTTGAAACATAACAGTGTAATTGATATTAGTCTAAACACAAAAGCAGAATTTTGGTAACAAATGCATAATATCCACATCTTTTAGCAACATTCCATAACAGGGACTGATTCATTGAATTTTTTAATATTAAATAAATAAACAAACGTGCGTATTATTTCATCGTATTTATGTTTTAGCATTTCCGCATTTATTTTATTAATCATTCCTAATTAATTATTGTTTAACGTTTAAACTAGATTGATTATTTCAATTATAGAAATGTCATCAATAAATATTTTCAACCTTCTTTTATCATATATATATATATATATATATATATATATATATATTAACATTTTTGCTTAAATGTGTCAACGGATTATGCCGATGGGAACGGCTATATAAACAACCGTTTCCACGCCGTTGAACGCTTCCGTCCGCTTCCATCCAATATAGTCATCTTCCGTTTCCATCTTGACTTCTGGTTTTTCCAATGGTTTTGATCCTGTAAATTTTGGCATTAAATCTTTTCCCGTCCGGTCTTTGGGTTCTTATTCATTACTTCACGTCATCAGTAAAGATGATAGATATTGAGTGGAACCGCAACTAGGCACAATACACGCAACCGTCGTCTACAAGCAACGCTGCTTGTACTTTCAAGCCGTCCCATCGCGTTAATTAGTGAAACCAGGCTACGCAGCCTTCTTTAGAGTCAATTTCACTAAAAAGACAATTAATATTAGTTCAAGAATTTAAAGCATTGGGTTCCTTTTATAATTCCAAATAAAAATATAAGAAGACGTAAACATTAAAACGGCTAAAGACACATTTTCCGCCTCACATTGCATTTACCAGTTCACTTGCAGTTGCGGTGACAAATACATTGGTTGGACAATGCGTCGCTTATCTAATCGGGCTAAAGAACACATTCCTAACTGGATCAATAAGAGGTCAAACGGAAATGAACACTTATCTAAATCCTCCATATTACGTCACTTACTACAAACCAAACATCAAATCAACTTTAAAAATTGTTTTAAAGTGCTAATTACTTCTCTAGCTTCGAATATGTTAAAAATTCTCGAATCTGTTTATATTCACACATTGAAACCTGCTTTGTGTGCACAAAAACAGTTCGTCACTACATTAAACTTAGCTTGGTCGTAATGATTGTGTGTAAATGTTTGAGTTGTACTAATTTAAATGTTATCTTTTTTGTATATATATACTAAAATGTTATATGTTTGTGACTGACGCGAATATACGAAATGAATTCATCTCACAGTTTACGTCTTCTTATATTTTTATTTGTAATATTAGTTCAATCAATTATTATACGATTTCTCACGCTACTTATAACCCTGAATATTTTTCGTCTATTTTAACTAAATAGAAAAGTAACGAACACGACAAAACTGACGTTTATTGACCTTATACAATAACGCACGGTACTAGTTAAAAATTTGAATTTATTAAAATCACGTGAAAATTTTTGATTTAGTAAAAAAAATTATAAATAATGAAACATATTGTCACATAAAATTGGTATAATTTTTCTGTTTAATAAAAAGTATTTAAACGAATATTTACTACATATTAATTAATTAATTAGTCAATATATTAGTGCTACTTTTAGTTTATAGCATGTTTTACAATTTTCTATAAAGTCTTTATATGTTTTTGTTGCTGCTGCATCTTCTGCACTACAATTGTTATCTAACTATTAACTTTTGTTACTGTGCTTGTTAAAATTTTAACACTTTTATCTAGTATTTTTCAAATAGTCTTACTATCTATTTTTTTTAAATGTGTCGGAATGACAAAATTAATAGAGTACTACGCTTTAAACTAATTATGTATAGGTTTGAGAGCTGCAACTGGAATTTAATGAGATCCTTTGTATGGCTTTGCTAAATGATCACTAATTAAATATCACTTTTTGTAAAACATTAAACCGTAAAACTAAATAAATAAGAAATATTTTTTATAAAACTGTTAAAATCCATTGTTTGTCGATATATTTACCTCGTTTATTCAGCACATTTGTGTAAGTGCTTTTTGAAATAATTTTTATTGTTTGTAAAACTTTCTCACACGTTTCAAATTTTAAAATCTTTTTTTTTAACAAATTATAGAATTGGTTTAATATATTTGATTGTTTATGTTTCTCACATTCAGATAGGAGTGATTTTTATGATTTCTATTTTTTATTTATTTAAATAAAACGTTTTTGCAACAAGCTTTTAGGTAAATTTAACATTTGTACTGCAATATGTATGTAACTCCTGTAACAGTAAACGCCAATTGTGTTAATGCAGATGTAATTAATTTTATTAATTGTGTTTCTGTCTGACAAAATTTACATTATTTTGTAAATATTTTTGTAAAAACAATTGTTGCCAACACTAATTACACAGTAACTGTCAAGCGTTAATAACTTATTGGCATAACCATAAAGTCAAATGATAAAAATAGTTTTGTTTACATTTACATAGAAATTTCTGACCAAAGTTTTATCTGGGAACATCTTTTAGCAAGTTTTGTAAATAATTGTACAAGACATTGCTTTAGCTCTTTTTAGTAGTCTCACTAGCAGTAATTGTTGCTTTTGTAAATCTAGTATTAAATCTGATTAAAAAAATACGGTCGTTTATGTGCTTCCATTTAACACGATGTTTACAAAAATGTTACTCAATACAATACCAACTCTATAAATATAATACCTCCAAACTTTTTAATAAATATATTTTTAACAGTAAAATGTCTTTAATCTGTCCAAGGCATCTCACTAATACTAATAAACTTGTTTCAATTTGCAGTATGATTTATGAAAATTAGTTAAAAACAATTTAATAATCTAGCTTTTAACATTTTCTAGCTATAATTATTTAATTAAGCATTATTGATTACCATGATTCTTGATTTTTCCTTTCAATGAACAAACATCACATTTTTGCGATTCGTGATTTGTTTTGACTTGATCATTTAAGTACTGTAATTTGATTAAGTAAATTAAACTGATGATGTTTTAACGCAACTGAATAAAAGCTGGTCTTAGTTTGTTTGCTTTCTGTTATTATAATCTATGTGGGCAAACAACTAATGACTAAGTATCTCCAATTAACGAGTACATTGCATTGAATATGTATTGGATTTAATCATCATCCAACGTCCCGTACTCGTGTTAGAAATTGTTCATCTTAAATATGTGCGCACATTTTATATTTCTATACAAATTTAATTTTTGATATTAAAAATACCATATATTCAAAATTGAACTAATTTACTTTTACTCAATTCTGTCATTAGATTTTTACATTGTATTTTTTACCGTTGTACGTTTTTTAAGTAATATCAATTTTTTTTAATAAAACGGCTAATTTTGCGCCTCAACCCATTTTCTTTCTATCTGAATTTGAAAGTCAATATAAACAAAAGTATAATCTGTCAGCAAATAATCAATATTTATAAAATTGTGAATGCTGTTTTGTTGTTTTGTAAATGTGTTTTAGTAATCTTTTAAGGCTTGAATGACGTAATCATATTTTAAACAATAAAGTAAAAATAACTATTTTTTGCAAAATATTATTATAACCTAAAGAAAATTACTTAATCAACTTTTACGTTTACAAATGGAATAGTTTTAACGCCAAACAACTAAGAAGGTTGATTGGTTGATTGGCAACAAACATATTAGTTTGAGAGCCCTTCGAAAAGGCTTAAAATTAATGTTACAATATAATCAAACAAACATTTAATCAAAAATACAATTAAGTAAAACTGTCTCATTTTTGTTTTTCAGAACAAAAAGTTTTTGTACTACTAAAAATAAACACTTATTTGTATTGTATCAATTCACATTTTTCTTATTTGTTGAAATAATTTGTTTTGTTTTCTTTTATTTTTTTAATTTAGTCTTATTTTTTAATTAAAACATTATTAATTTTTTTTCATAATGTTTGTAGCATTAGTTAATAATAATAAAAATATAAATAAAATTTATATCTATAATAAAAATAAAATAAATCCAAATAACATTAATAATAATAATAATAATAATAATAATAGTAGTAGTAGTAATAATTGTAATGTTAATAATAATAATAATAATAATTATTATAATATTATTATTATTATTATTATTATTATTATTATTATTATTATTATTATTATTATTATTATTATTATTATTGACTAATGATACATAATAATAGATAAAAAATATTATTATTAATAGCAGTGAAAACATTAATAATAATAATAATAATAATAATAATAGTAATAATAATGGTATCAATAGTAATGATAATTGTAATAATGTTAATAATCATTATTATTTTAATAGTAATAATATTAGTAATAATAATTAAAAAAAAATAATTAATGATAATGTTAATAATAATATTGAAAGAATAAAAATGTTAGTTATATTGATAATAGTAACTAAAATATAAATATTATAAATAATAATATTAATTATTATTATTGGAAAGCAGTATTTATAGTACTATTAAAAATAAAAATAAAATTAATAATGGTATTTCGTGTAAGGTTAGTTATAAGAAATGTCAATCTAGAAATACTAATTTGTATTCAAACTGGTACGATAATAATTTTTCTGATAAAATAGAAGTTACAGGTTACAGTTTATTTTACGAGTTGAGTAAGAGATGAAGTTTTATTTAATCCTCGGTTCAAACGGTATCAACACATCAATTTAGGGGAAACAGAATAATAATAAAAAATTGAAATAAACAAATGAATAATAAATTAAATGGATAAAAAACCAATGAGTTATCAACAGTTAATTAGAGCATATTTGTCAAATGAACGCTTAAAGGACTGAGTAGATTGAGCATTTATAATCTCAGCAGGAAAACTATTCCGATGATTAATAACTCTATGAGAAAAATGATGCAACTTTGCTCTAGTTGATCCCAGGGTTTACTTAGTTTCAGATTATGCCTTCTAAGTGAATTCTGAGCTAAGTTAAAGAAGGGACTAAGGATTCATAAAGAGATAATTTAATGCACCAAGATGAACTCACCCCGGAGTTGTTTATCTACTAATGGAAACAGCTTAAATAAATGCAATTTTTGTTAATAAGGCATATTCCTAAAAGATCTGGGCAGTCTGGAGACAATTCTTTAAATCTTTTGTAAATTATTAATATTGGATGTAAGGACGGGTGCAGTAACCTGAGCACAGTATTCTATGTGAGGCCTGATATAAAGCATATAGATTAACCGAACGCACTTCGGAGACATACCACCTAAATTCTTATTAAAGAATTTAATCACACTATAACAAGTGTGAGTAGTTTTGTTGTGATGACCCGTGAAGTTAGGCTGCATTTTTACTACTTTTTTGACTACTTTTTTACTATTAATAAACAATAACAACCACGTTTTTTATTGACTCTTGTAGCGCTGAAAATCGACGAAGATAATTCAAAGTTGCAAATAATAAACAATATTTTATTTCATTAAAAATGAACATTTAATTTTTGGGAATTAATTTTCTTTAAATATTAACAATTTTTGTTTGAATGCATCAGCGGTACATACTAGTGGGAACGGCTATAAAAACAACCGTTTTCACGCCATTGGTGACTTCCGTTTTCTCTCGTTATTCTGCTTCCATTCGTTTCCATCTTGGTTTCCATTTTGTTCTTTACCACAAACTGATCTTGTAGTTTGGAAATAAACGTTTCTAGTCCCATCTTTGCGTTCTTATTAATTACTATACGTAATCAGTACAGACGTAAGGCATTGAGGAGCAACTACAACTAGGCAAACCACACGCAAGGTGAGGCGCGCGTCACGCTACACTCCATTGGAGCGTTATTCATCCTTTTCTCTTTTCTTTTTTTTTAAAGATTATTGCAGTGTTTTTGCATTGTAATAGGCACTTGTTTTATTATTATTTATTTATATTTATAATTTTTGCTCGTTTTCTATAATTGTTAACTTCCACTATCTACCTTGATTTTATTTTGATTTCAAATACTTTTTTCTGTGGCTAATCCCCCTTTACCTCATCATCCAATTCATATTTCCCCCAGAATCTTACTGATATAATCGATAATTAGAACTGAGAATCAAAAGGAGTTTTACTCCTACTCAACTCGTGTATTAACGTGTAATCGTCGACGACAAGCTATGCTGCTTCTTATAACAAACCGCCCCCAACTCGCTGTGAGTGAATCCGGCTACGTGGCTAGAAATTTGGAGTAAAAACACTAAACTGTTTTAAAAATTATGTTAATGTACACTTATTTTAAAACTAGTACTCCAATTAGTTGAATATAGTGTGAAAGTTTTTATATTTTGTAAACGGTATACCCAAAAATTATTAATTGTTATATATATTTTTATATATCTAATTTACATTATTATTATTATTATTTAAAAAAATTTTAAATTTAATTTCAGTATGTTAACTATTTTATAAACATACAAAGGTCATGTATTATCATAGAATGATGTTTCTTGGCGCGAGGTTTGTTAGTTTTTTTATTATGAAAAATGTTTATGTGATTTAAATAAAGAAACTATTTTCATTGTTTTGTATTTAAAATTGTTTATTGAAATAATGAATTTGGTTTTACAGAATGCAAAATACAAACAAAGTTATTTTTATAATTTCAAATAAGACTTAAAAAATGTTAAATGTTTGTATATATACTGTTTTTCGTAATTTTAATTTCTAAACATATTTTGCATATATATACATATATACTGAAGAGAATATAGAAAATGAATTCATATTACATTTTAATACAAAATTATCCATATTTTGTGGTAAAGTATATATATGTTAAGTGAAATGTTAGTTATTATTATTAATTTTAAAAGCGATATTTTTGATTTAGAAAAGAACTTAAAATTTGCAATAAGGAAATCTAATTGACAGATTTTGTTAGGTTATGAGATATCCTACTATTCTATAATAGTTGACTTTCTGTGATAAAACGTTTTTAGGTTTCAGATTTGTACACGAGTTAAATATTTCGGGTATATTCACGAGTTATATAGGAGGAAGTTCCTTTTAGTACTCGGTTTAAATTATCAAATATCAACAAAATAAATCAAAGAAAAATACATGTAAATATATTTATATAATTAAAGGTTACAAAATTTAAATCTAATTAAATGTAGTTATGGAGACAATACTTATCAACAACAACAACAAAAGTTAGTGGCAATGCCACATCTTCATTAGTTCCAAATTCGCATAGCATCTCTAACAATCCCCTTCCATTGTTCACGATTTTCGGAGGCGTGTAGGGATATGCCAGTCCGTCGATTTAGCCATTGTTTCCAAGATAAAGTGCAGGCCAAGATTGTGTGAAGATCGTCCCGAGCAGCATCCATCCAAGTACGTTTTTGACCTTTATTCCTCTTCTTCCAGTCGTATTTGGACAAGCCAGGGTTACGATACGTGAGATTGAATCAGGATTTCTACGAAGAACATGTCCAAACCAGCGCAATCTTTATTGTCGCGATACCACTGAAGGAAGATCATGAAATTGAAGGTCATTTTGAATTTGGTGGTTACTGATCTTTTTCATCCAGGATGCAAAATGGGTGTTGTGCCAAATGTATCTGAGACATCTTGCTTCAAATTTATCAAGCTGATTGATCTCTGACCTTGTAAGAGTCCATATTTCAACTGCGTACAGAAGTACTGTGCGAACCAATGAAGAGAAAATGTTTATCTTCGTGTTTATCTACGTCTCCATAGTGGATCGACAAGCTTTTCAAACGCAGTAGCAGCCAAATAAATTCAACAATTTACTTCATTGGATGAACCACCGTCAGAAGAAATTGAGGACCCCCTGGTACGTAAATTCCTTTACATTGGGGAGCACAAAATTATTTAATACAATCCTTGCATCAGGAGCTTGAGACGATATGATGACTGATTTTTTTGGGTTGATCTTCAAACTATATTCACCGGAAACATTCACGAGAAAATCTAATGCATGCTGCAACTGAGCTTCGTTCTCAGCTAGAAGTACAGCATCATCAACGTATTCTAAGTCCGTAATGGGCCTAGTACCAACATACACACCTTCCATTTGTACAGAGATTTTGGCAAATATAGCATCAATTGCATAGTTGAACAAAAGTGGAGCAGCCACGCAGCCTTGACGGACACCACTGCAAATTTCGAATGGCTTTGTAGTAGATCTGTTACAATTGCGGATTACAGCAGTTGAGTTCTTGTACAAAGCACGTAGAAGATTCACCAGTTTCAGAGGTGTTCCATTACGTAACATAGCGATCCAGAGTTCTTTTCTGTTTAGCGAATCAAAAGCTGAAGAGTAGTCAATGAAGGCTACATACGTAGGACGCTGAAACTTTGCCCGAAATTCAAGAATGCATCGAAGCGTATAAATTTGATCAATGCATCCCATACCAGGACGAAAACCAGTTTGATTAAGACGAGTGGTTTTCTCCTTTCCGGGTGGATCTGTTCAACTATTGCTGAGGTGGCAATTTTGGCAGTTATGCAAAGTAAGCTGATGCCTCTGTAGTTAGCAGGTATTTGCCGATTTCCTTTCTTGTAATCAGGAACAATAGTAGCACGGTGCCATTCTTCAGGACACTGCTCGGTTGTCCAGAAATCCGTTATGATGCCTTACAAATCTTCAACAAGTCTCGAAGGTCCATATTTGAAGATATATGGAGGAATTTCGTCAAAACCAGCGGCCTTCCTAGCTTTGAGTTTTCTACAAATGCGCATAATATAATCGATAGTGGGGGTTCAACAGATATTGGATAAATTTCCGAAGAAACTGTGTCAAGCGTGGATTGGTCTAGCAGCCATCCTGTAGTGATTTCAGTGTGGTTTAAAGTTTTTGTCAGAAATGCCAGACGATCCAACTTTAACTTTGTTACCACGGCATAGCTGATTCAATTTCTTGTAAACTTTTCCACGATTGTTATGGCGGGTAGAAACCTCTAGCTCATCTGCTACAGAGTTCCAATGTTTTTGCCCATCCTCTTCATAACTCTTTCGAAATTCCGCACGCAATGTCTTTCCTTCACTTTTTCTCTGAGATTTCTTTGCTTGTGCATAGAGATCACGAGAATTGGTGGACAACCAGTTTGGGCCTTTGACATTGATTGAACGAGGAAGTACCAAACTAGCTGTATCAATCTTCTGCTTTAAACTGTTCCAAGACTGATGTATTCCCATATCACAGTTTGGGACAGCATTTGAAGCTGCTAAGTAGGCTTTGGCAAACTTTGTAGCATAGTTGCTGTTTGTGAGCAGGGAATAATCCGGAGCTAAAATATCAGGTTTAGTCTTGGCAGTTCTTAGGCGTAGCCGAAACGAACAAGAGACAAGTGAATGATCAGAGTCATTCTCATTACCCGTTCACAGCCTCTGTATGCTCGGGAATTTTTGATTGCACTGAACCAGCGTTTACTAACCAAAACATAATCGATTTGGGAGGAATATCTACCACAGCTTGAACGAAATGTTGTCAAGTGTTTCACAGGGTGTTGGGAAAATGTGTTGGTGAGAACCATATTGCGCCTTGCCGCGAATTCACTTAACCTTCTACCGTTCTCATATTGTTCGCCCGATTTTGTCCAAGGGCCAACGTAGGGCTGGTTGACACCGTCTCTACAGACTCTGCCATTAAAATCTTCAATAACAACGATTTGTGATGAGGTCTTGAGGTGAGAATATAAGTCTTCAAGTTGCTCATAAAACTCATCAATTTCTTTTTCACAATGATTATTGGTGGGAGCATAGGCATTGATCACGGCCATTATATACTTGGAAATTTTAAAGCGCGAAAAAGTCAATCGTGGGGATATACCTTTCCAGTCAATTAATGCACTGGTAGCTAATGGGGATAAGCAAAATGCTACCCCATGATGTGCTGGATTTTGTGCACAAGTTGATGGGAGGAATAGTGTAGATGTTGATTGGGAAGCTGTAGGAAGACTAAACGGCTGTGAACAATCCAGTCTTGTTTCCTGGAGACAAGCAATGTCAATCTTGTAACGACTTAGCTCTGTGGCAGTATACGCTTAGGGTCAAAACAGACGACAGTGACCGTACATTCCATGTTCCTGTGCGAAGAGGTTGTCGGATGCGAATTGGATTTGGGGGATAAATGAAGTTTCTTGACTAGAAGATTGCTTCCTTGCGACGGCGCCAGTGTTCACAGGAGTTGACAAGACAATCTTCTTCGGGGGACGAGAGGGATGACGCCGGTTGATATATCCATGGGAGCCATCAGAGGCTGACCGTTCACACCTTGGTGACTTTAAGTCAGGCTCGTCATTATTAGTTAACAAGGGTGAAATTTTGTTAACTCTCCCATGCAAACCCATCAACTTCGGTCCTTCCCCGGATGCGTTTAGGAGATCAGATGCCCTGGGGGTCTCGGCTGCTGATTCCATTACGTATTTTCTTGTAGAGCGAAGTTTCATTGTAGGTTGCACAGGATAAGGACCTGAGGCCTGATTTTCTGTCAGGTGAACTCCCTTAGCCTAGCCGGCTACATATGGTAAACGAATACCTTAAGATACTTTTTTTGTATCTAGGGTGTATGCTAACACCCTTCACTGAGTAGGAGTCCAGTGAGAACAGATATACCGCTGTGGACTCGGTCCCTGCTGTTATTGGTCTAGAATGCCTACAGGCCTATAGGCACCTAGTCCTGGATGCACCACAATTCAATTTCGGTTTATAAGTTAATTAAAATGTAAATGTTATAATGTTTTTATCCGTGGTTTAGATAATATTTTTATTACTCAAAATGTATTTTTTAGTGCAAAAGATTTTCAGCACTTACAAATTATTATTAATGGTTTTTTCTTAATTTATATTTTAGATTTGAGAATTTTTATTATAATTCTTGTGTCTTATTTATTTGTTCGCATAGATTGAACTATTTTGAAACTATCGGTATATTATATCGCTTATGACTAGAGAAACTGGAGTATTTGATGAATGTGATAGTTGTGAAAGGTAAAGCTAATTAAACTTAAGAAAAAAATGTTGTAGGAATTTAGTTATTGATAAAGTGCGATCGAAATCATGTGAAAAGTGTTTCAATTTGCCTAGCTCAATACATTCATCATCCAACTGTGATGATTTTAAATTGTCACGCATTTTGCCTACATTTAGTCAACCTAATAAACGGAATCCGATTTCATATTTTTATCCGACTACAGGAAATCGTCGAGGATGTTGTGTTATATTTTCAATAGACACATTTGATCCTGTTTTATGTTTGCCTAAAAGAAATGGATCACAATTAGATATCCAAAATATATCAAAAGCTTTTGCAAATCTTGATTTTGAAGTTTCAATATTTGTTAATCAAACGGCTCACATTTTAATGTCTACTATTAATGCTCGTAAGTGATGTCACTTATGGGCATAAAAATTTATATTTTGATTGAATAAGTTGTAGTCATTGTTTTTGATGTGAATGAGAGTGGAAAGTTTATAGTGCTAGATTAATTTATATTTTTGTATGAACCCTTTTATGTAATATAAACGCAAATTTTAATTTTAGTATTTAATATTGTAATTAGAATTATCAAGATATAGTAATAGATACATAAAATTTGTACGAACGTTTTACTTATTATTATATACATAATTATGTCTCACATTTTTAATGGCATAGTCAAATTACCGTTATATGTATGTATATGGTTATATTGTATATGGCTTTTGTAGACAATAATAAACTGTTGTTTATTTTATATTAGTAGCAAAGGAAAACCATCAAACATGCGATTGTTTTGCTTGTGTTATTCTTACACATGGTGATGAGGGTGGTCTTATTTACGCTACTGATCAAGCTATTGCGTTAGATCATTTATTTTTTCCATTTCGTGGAGATCAATGTAGGGATTTATGTGGCAAACCAAAACTTTTTTTTATTCAGGTAACGTTTTTGAATTTGTTAACTGAAGTTGACTGATATATTTATGCTGTAGAAGTTTATGTTTTTTATGTATTATCTATCGCTAGTGGTTTTGGTGAATAAGAAAGACGGATATTTATGCCTGTGTATTGATTATCAGCTGTTAAACAAAGTCACTGTTAAAGACTTATACTTACATCCCCTGTATCGATAGCATATTGGATGTAACGGCAAACTCGAAATACTTTTGAATCCTTGATTTAACTTTTTGATAGTTTCAAGTTGAAATCCTTACATAACTTCATTTAAGTTACCTGTTGGACTATTCGAATTTCAGATAATACCATTTGGTTTATTAAACGCACTACCAACGTTCCAGCGGCTGATACAAACAGTTTAAGACGGTTTACTACATCAACAGTCTTTGGTGTATTTGGATGATATAAGAATTCATTGCAAAAAGATGCAGATCATCTACGTACACGAGAAGAGGCGTTTCGTCGGACCAAAGCATCCAGTATACAACTGAATGAGAAAATTTTTTTCTAAAACTTCAAGTGCATTATCTGGGCCATGTGTTTTCAGCTAATGGGATAACCAGTGATCCCGATAAGATACATAAGATTAAGGACGTTTTTGGGGTTAGCATCATACTACAGAAAATTTGTGAAAACGTTTACCGGCATTGCCAGTTTCTTACACAACCTAACAAAGAAAATTACGAAGAGGACGAACAAAAACATTGGGATTATGTAACAGATAAGCTAGAGGTTGCGGCTTGTCATAATGACAATTGAAAAGTATACAGGAAATTGGGACATCTATACCGTATAGCATTGCAAATGAAGACTGGTTACTCTATTTTAATCAGACTTTAAACTATTTTGAAATCACAGGATGGCAACAATACCAATCCATAATTGGCACTGTTTTTTCGACAATTTATCTAGTCTCTGTACAAACCCCCACAATCGATTATATTATGCGCATTTTGCAGTAAACTCAAAGCTAGGAAAACCACCGGTTTTGACGGAATTCCTTCATTTGTCTTGAAATACGGTTCCTTGCGGCTTATTGAAGACCTCTACGGCATCATAACGGATTTTGGACTGACACCAGTTACTATTGTTTCAGTTTACAAGAAAGGAGATCGATAAATGCATGCTAACTACGGAGGCATCAGTTTCCTATCCATAGTTGCCAAAATGACCACTTCAGCTATAGTTGAACAGATTTACCCGGAGATGGAGAAGACCACATGTCCCAACCAAATTGGTTTTCATCCTGGTTTGGGAAGCGTTGATCAGATTCATACGCTCCAGTTCAAAGTTTCAGCGTCTTACGTACGTAGCGTTCACAGACTACTCTTTAGCTTTCGACTTGCTGAACAGAAAATGACTTTGGATAGGTATGTTACGTGACGGAACCCTGTTGAAACTTGTGAATCTCTTACGTGCTTCGTACAATAACTTAACTTCTGCAATTTGTATTTGCAACAGATCTACTACAAATTTGTTGTGGTGTACATCAAGAATGTATGGCTGTTCCGCTTTTGTTCAACTATACAATCGTTGCTATATTTGCTAAGGTTTCTGGACAAATAGAAGGCGTGTATGTTGGTACAAAGCCAATCACCGACTTAGAATACGCTGACAATGCTGTTCTTTTAGCTGAAAATAAAGGTTAACTGCAGCGTGCATTGGATTTTTTTGTGAAAATTTCCGATGAATATGGTCTAAGATAAACCCAAAAAGTCACTCATATCGTCACAAGCTCCTGATCTGAGGATTGTATTAAATAATGTGCTCCCTAATGTAAAGCAATCTACATATCTGGGCTCTTCAATTACTTCCTGATTAAGAAACTCTTAGGTTAATTTGTTTTTTTGAAATTAGTTTTAAAACAAGTAAAAATATTTTTTTAAATTTAATTAAAGGCTTGCCGTGGTAGTACATTGGATGAAGGTACTTTTGTTTGTGATGGTCCATCGGTCAATAAGTCAGATAACGATCAACCGTGTTTGCGACGTATTCCTGTTGAAGCTGATTTCTTAATTTGTTATGCCGTGCAACCAGGTACTAAACTGTTTATTATTTATTTTATTTAAATTTTATTACATGTAAAAAACTTATTATTTTTTTGTGCAATCCTATAATGACAAACTTTGTTTAATGTTTTGGAGGATTACATAATGTTGTTTCTATTGTTTGGTTTTAAGGTTATTTTGCTTTCCGCAATTCAATCAGTGGATCATGGTTTATTAGTGCACTTTCTGATTGCTTATTTCGTTATGGTCACGTATTGGATTTGCTTAGTATCATGACTCGAGTGAATTACTCAGTTGCTTATGAATACGAATCGAACGCTGCCAATCCAGTGTTTTCGGGTAAAAAACAAATGCCTTCGTTTGTAAGCACATTAACGAAACAAGTTATATTTCCCTTTAAAAACAATCGAAAGTTATGATTTTTATATAATGAAGTTACTTTTGTTTAAATGCATTATGATTTCAATTAATTGTTATGGACAATAATAAACTAGATTTTTTAATTATGCTTCTTTTAAATATTCAATATATGGTTTACTGAAAATAGTGTAAACAACGGATTTCCAATTGATGTCACTTCTTTAAAAAGAAAGTTTTTAATTTTTAATAAACATATCTTTCTTTTAGAACAAGAAAATTGGAGAAACTTTAATAAATTTATTGTTTATAGCAACAGTATACACATTTAGAAAAATACTGTGTTGGGTGTGTGCTTATTGCCCAAAGAATCTGCCGTTTGCCAATTAACAGTATTAAGGCGTTGTACACAAATTGAAGGGTAGTGGTATGCATGTGCGATACTTTTACTGATACATTCCTAATTGAATCGAGAGTCTGCAAAGTTTGCATTGTAATAAAAAGTGTTTATTTATGTTTAAAATAACTTGTCAGTTTAAATGAAAAATTATTAGTATTTTAATTGTTTGCTCTTTTGGGTTTAAACTTTAATTCTAAGTACTTTCATTCAGAAAAAACATGGAAAAATTTGTTTCTAATAAATTTATTAGTTTCATTTTCTTGAAGTATAAACGATTATGCAAAAAAGTAACCATAAGTGTTATTATTTTTAAATTAGTCAACAATTTTTTGGTAGTTTTGATGTTTTCAGCAAATGACCAGTTATTAAAGCCAAACAAAGATCCGTATTTAGTGCTAGGATCAATTTCGAGTTAAACGCTTTAACCACTTTGATAGAAAGTAACAATTATAAAATATAGGTATTTTTTAATTACGGAGGTAGGTTATTTAAAAACTACCATATTTCGAATTAATTAAATTTAAAATGTTACTACTTGCTAAATTAAATTTTTATTATTACACAAAGGAGAGATTAGTACTATTTCGTATTCTTTCTATATATCAACTTAAAAAAAATTGTTTACGTAGTTTTACTAATTAATCCAGAAAATTAATTTTTATGGCATTAATGATTCGCGGCTTTTATAGTTTAAATATTCTGTTAATATTTCTTTATATGTTGTTAAAATAGAAAACCAATTTTTCAAGATTTTCAAAATTAATAACGGTGTCGTACAACAAATGCATTGGTTTTTAATATATTTCCGATTTGTAAAATTACAACTTATTAATAAGTTCCTATTTTGCTAATAACATCAAAATAATGTTTTCAATTTTTTTCAATGGGATGCTAATAATCTTAAGGATCAGGGTAATGGTTATACAGTCAAATTTTCTAATAATGATTTTGTAAGATTTTACTGAGATCTCGGCTCTGATTTCCTTTAATTTAATTTTTATCAATAACCCTTGAAACTGCATCTAGAATATTATGTTGAACCAACAGCTCCAATTTTAAAATGGGATATTCTTAGGTGAAATAAAGTACAATCACTAAATTGTCTTGTACTCTTTATAATTTACTGTATTATCACAGATTAAATCTCTTAAAACTGTTTCCATTAAGTAATAAACGGCTCCAAAATGACATTCTGACGTACCAGTTAATCAACACCGAAAATACCACCCTTTTCACTACTCCATGAAGTTAAAACGCTTATGATCAACATACATTTTTCAATTTTACCTAATTTAATTCTACTTTTTAACTGTGATTTTATTATTTATTTTATTTTTTTATTTTTTCCTGATACCATTGATATAATAGAGCTGAGGATTAAAAGGACTTTTTTCTTCTGCTCAACTAGTTTAACAATCTGTAAACTGTAACACATTTTTTGTATATAAATAAAAACATTAATCTTTTTGTCTAAAGATCTTGTATCTTTTTACTTGCTTGTAATAATAGACAATTTTTTAAACCTAAATCAGTTAAGCATTTTTAAAACAGTTAAAATTTAGTACATGAAATTGTAGGTAATTAAAAAATGCTTAACATTAATGTAAAATTATTTAATTAACAAAATTTGTGCAACCGAAATAATTTTTTAAATAATTATGTATTCTACATATTAAAAGTATATTTAAATATAAAAAAAATATTTTAACACAATAAAAAATTAAATTACTTTAACACATTTCAAATATTTATTTACATATCTTTAAATGAATATTAAACTAAATTATATGTTGCATACAATTATTTTATGTTGTTTTTCTAGAATAATACACTTTAACATATTTAGCCTAGACAATAATTTAAATACAGCTGTAAGTTAATTATTTTTAAAGATTCTGGTAAGCTACTGTAATATTTATATCTTAAAAATAGATCAATTTTGTGTGCGTTTTATATTTAATTAATACTATTTATTATAATTAATTTTTTTATCATTTAACCACAAAGTCCTGATTCAGTGTCAGATCCTTCAATAATTTCTTCAGGAGTCTCTCAGGGTTTAGTCCTAGGTCTATCACTTTTCCTAATAATTGTTTGGTGATATATTTTTACATATTAAGTGTAATATTTTATTTTACGCAGATGATCTAAAAATACGGTCTACTCGCGAGGTGAGGCGCGCGTCACGCTACACGTCCATTGGAGCGTTATTCATCCTTTTCTCTTTTCTTCTATTTTGAAGATTATTACAGTGTTTTCGCATTGTAATACGTAACTTGTTTTATTATTATTTTTGTACATTTTTATAATTTTTGCTCGTTTTCTATAATTGTTTACTTCCCCTATCTACCTTGATTTTATCTTGATTTCAAATACTTTTTTCTGTGACTTATCTCTCTTTACCTCACCATCCATTTCATATTTTCCTCTAAATCTTACTGATATTATCGTTAAATGGAACCGAGGATCAAAAGGAGTTTTACTCCTACTCAACTCGTGTATTAACCTGTAACCTGTAACCTACTCGATATAACTCTACGTGAGCATGGATTTCAACTTTTTTTAATCCAGAAGAAACTCACGACTAAAACTTTACCATTTTTTCTATAAGGTCATTAATGCTTGGAACCCTCTTCTTAGCCATATAGTCAACTTTATCGTTTTTTTTCCTTCAAACAACTATAATTTTTTCCTTTTAAATTACTTCCTTTAATTTTATATATTTTCTTTCCACCTATATTTCTACCTTAGATTTGAACCTAGTCTTTTTTTAATAAACTTTTTTTTACGAATGATTTGTTATATTTCATTTTCACATTCAATCGCTTTACCGAAAAACGATTATATCAAGAAACGTGTTTCTTAAAGGTTTCTGACCTAATTAACAACAACAACAACAAAAGTTAGTGGCAATGCCACATCTTCATTAGTTCCAAATTCGCATAGCATCTCGAACAATCTCTTTCCATTGTTCACGATTTTCGGAGGCGTGTAGGGATATGTCAGTCGATCGACTTAGCCATTGTTTCCGGTTTAAAAACCTGAAAAACACCCCATCAACAGTTGATCCAGTTTTTTTAAATGACTACGGTAGTAAAATTTTTTATTATCTTTCTTTTTTAGGAGATGTCCATGTATTTTATCATTTTTGTTTAGTAAAAGGCTTACATTCAGTCTTCTACTCTTCCGTCTACATTGGACCTTTGTGAAACCGATTGTATTTAAGAACACTTACTGGTTATCTTTTCTTAAGACTAAGCAGCATTTAAAATTTTTTTTTAATAGAGTAAAAATGATCTTGTTTGGAAATGTGCTACAACTTACTAGACTCGTTTTGAAAAGGAACAAAGAATTATTAATTAGAAATTTACTGCTGTACTTGTACATTATTACTCATATTGAGTTGAGAAATAGGTGCTCTAATGTAATATACTAAACAGAAAAATAAACTTATTAGAAACCGGTGGATAAGAGTAATTCAAATTATTATAAATATTTGGATTAGATTTTTTTTACACAGAATTAGTTTTTGATACGAAGTATTGTATTTTTAATGAGGTATTTTGTTTAAAAATATTTTAACTGGATAGCACTAATTAACTTAGTCAGTTTTTATCAAACTCTACTGTAATTAAATTATTTTATTTAGATGTTTTACAAGAGTCAAATTATTTGTACAGCATTGACTAAAAAATTAAAAACTGTAACAAACTAATGAAAGCGTAGCTTGGTGGTAGACCATTTACTTTAATGGGGGATAACCTGGAATCCTTTTTCCTTCAATTTAATGAAATTGATATAATTTACTCTAGAACGAGGTTTTAATTATTTATTTGAAAGCGACATTTTTTGGATTTTATGAACGCATAACAATGCAATTTTAAATTGGATTAAGGAATTTGTTATCTTTCAATAAAACGTTTTTTTCAAATGTTTTAATAAAAATAATTCAAGGTGATTTAACATTGAACTTTATACGAGAAACAACATATTATTTAAAAAAATTGTTTTTTAATGCTACAGTTGGAATTTTTGTACCATCTATAAATATTGGTGATTTAAGGCAATTTCAGGTCATCAGTTTTTAGTGAATATTGGTATTATATAAGAGAGTAGACTAATACAGTTTTCGCTTATCGTTTAAGGAATATTATCTGGTGGTTCAAAGATAAAATATATTTGAACGAATTTTTTCAAGGCTTTGTTTGTTTAAACTGTTGGAAAAACGAAAAACTAGTTGAATAGTAACAATAATTAGTAAATGAATGATAAGAACTTTAGAATACAGATATCGAAAGTTACTATTAATGCAGTATTAAAGACCGTAATAATGTTATTATTGTATATTGTATTACTAAAATAGTTGGAAGTGGCACTCAATTTTTAATTGTTTTACTCCATTTTTATTGCATTAATTTAAAAAAAAATTATTAATTTACTTTTTGTTGCTTCATTTGTTTATTATTTTTATTATAATGACCATAATGCTCACCTTAATAAAAAAAAATATTCCAATTTTATTGATCCAAATTTGTATTTTGTGTTGTAGATGTTAAACTTAACTTTACATGTGTACAGCTGCTATTACTAAAATTTTGAAATTGTGTGCTATTGATTGAAGACTCAATGAAAACTAGAAGTGCTCAACCGGAACCGCCAAACATAGCGGCTATCGTTAAGGCGCGGCATCATGCTCGCACTCCACAAATGGGTATTCTATTTAGTACGACCGCCGCTGCATCCACAACGCAGGGTTATTTTGGTGCAAACCCGTATGACACTACTGAATCGCATTGCGAACATTTATCACCTACCGTTATGCACCTCTCAAGCCCAAATGTGTGTGACGAGATTATGAAAGTGAATGCCGACGAAAAAGCACCCAAGCCTCGTTCAGAGACAACGCCTAAACTTTTTCGAGGAATTTGGACTCCCGAAGACCGTCGTTTATTTTTTCAAGCTGTTCGAATTGTGAGTTTTGAATTAAGTCACTAACATTTGTGTATTTTAACAGTATGGCCGAAATTTCAACGAAATTACTCGATTTATGGGCGCACGAAGTCATCGCACGGGACCTGAGCACCAGTTTGGCGGTCTCGGTCTGTCAAATCCAAACAGCGATTCAACTTCGGGCTGTGTACCAAATGTGAGCCAAGTGTATGCAGCAGCCAACACACCGTCTGTTTCTTCGTGTTCATCTGCCGTTACAAATACTTCCAACTTTCCTACTCTAAGTGGGAATGTCCCAACAACTGCAGTGAGTTCCATTACTGCAGGTGGTGGCAGTTGCACAAATGCTAATTCCGAGTTGGGTTCGCATTTTGTCGCCAAAACTCGAGAACAAGTTCGGTTTTTCTATCAGCAAACGTGGCACAAAATTAGGCGATATATTAAATTTCCCGACGAAGTTCCGCAATATGTGCGCGAAGTGTATGCTTTGGTGAACTATTCGGTTTTGCGAGCACGCATAAAGAAACGTAAGATTTTTGTGGTAGTAAATATAACTAATGGATTTGACATTGTCGCATGTACGATCTCAGTTAAAAACTTAATGTTTGAAATGTTAGGCAACAGTTTGGGATATTTTTAGTTCATAATGTTTAAGTTGATCACAATGTAATATTTGGTTTGGTTTGTATTCAATTTTTTCATGGCGAAAGTTGTTACAAGTTAAACTCGATTAGCGGCTTTGACTGTGTATCAATGTTGCAATGATTGGAATGGACTGATTTGATGTTGATATGTGAACTTTTTTAATTTTTAGCTGTGGATCATCGTTTGGGCGAAAGGCTTAACGAGTTGGTTCATTGTGGGTAAGTTTGTATTGATTGTTGATAAAATTATGAACATACAAGTGTTCGTTAAAAGTATATTGCATTTTGAAAATATTGAGAATGGATTATCTATTTTTATCACCTCTATTTTGTTGATCACATTCAATAACACTGTTACGGTTGTACGTAGGTAATGTTGCACATTTATTGACAACTTTGCTATAATTTTGTTACAAGCAGGCTTAAAAGTCAAATGTACTGAATGTACTTTTATTAAAGTTAATAATAATAGGGATTACTATTATTTTCATTATCCTGTACTGGTATTCAAGTTACTCGGGAATGGTAACACTGGCATCATAGATAATCACGAACACTACCGCTTTTAGGTTAATCAGTTTAGTCCTTTGAAGTCATACTGTTTAAAGTTGATATAACAAGTTTTGGTTTGCAATCCTGTCAGTTTTTATTTTTATGTAGGCTGGATCAAATTTACTCATTACCATTATAGTGCTATAATAGTCATTGTGTATTTGTAAATGTATTATTTGCTTGAATCAAATAATTATATAAAAAAATTGAATTTGTAATTTAGAACAACAGTGATTAAACACAATGGAAAACGTTTTGTTTTGCGTACTCCCGTTTGTCAATCGCTCAAACAGTTGAATAATATATGTGGTACGTTTTGACAGTTTTATTTTACTACATTCGTGTCCTGTACACCTGTTTTTGCCTTGGATTCTTCAATCAAATGTAGTGTTATAAGCAGTGTTATTTAAAGTATAATGCGACTCCAATTATGTGGTTGTATTAATAGGGTTGTCCGGGTTTCTAAAATGACTCACTTGTAATGGATCACAATCATATGCACTAGCAATTGATTTTAGTTAATATGAAATTGTACTTTGGAAGCACGTTTGTAAAACAGTTGGCTTATATTGAGGTCAGTTTAAGTTTCGTGTGCAATACCAGTTTAGACGAAACTGTCAACATGCTAGAATGCAGCTCGAACGTTTATGAGAAATTTTGAGGTGAATTATGGTTATCCAGTTTGTTAAAAAGAAACAGTTTTAAGGTGATATTTTATCATATAGTTAAGTAGGTCGTTTGTTAGATTTCAACTGAAAACCGAAAAGGATATTCGTCATAATGAAAAAGAAATTATCAAACAATTTTTAGTTAATAATGGATATCCAGTGGACGTGGCTACCGGATTACTACTCCAAGCTACACAAAACATCTGGTTAAAACGCAGATGAAAAGAAGCCGGTCTACTTAAAATTGCCATGATATTATGAATAGTTTTAAAATCAGGCTTAAAAAGCATCTGGCATAATGGTTTTGTCGATTCTATTAAATTGTTATCCATTTATAACAAGATAAGCATGTTGATCGACTACGTCATAATTTTCTCAATATGTTCGTTTGATTGTTTGCTACACGCAGCTCCGATTCACGAATTCTTGTTGCCCGAAGATGTTTGGATTGAGCTGGTGCCTCGCAAACAAGCGGACGGATGGCGCGTAGTGGAGGCTGAGCAAAATCCGCGCCTACGTTTGCGTGTAGACATCAATCGTCAACTTTATGATGTCATGTTGTTGGCCGAAACCAAGTGGAAATTGGCTGCAGAACGCATTGTAAGTGTACCTCGTTGCATCCAATATGTGTGTAGTCGGAGAAACTGTTTCAAAGGTTTCAAAGGACATTGAACGTATATGTTGTTGTCGGTATTTTGAAAATTACTTGATAGGATCACATTTCAAACAGTGAGGTCATGAGAACACGTGCTTTTTGTTTAGTGTACGACATTATTAGATGTTTAAATTTTACTTGGTCAAGTTTTACGTTTATCAATTGAAAGACTTACAAGAACAGTTGTAAAGTAAAGGAAGTTAAAGGAAAAAAGTTGATGTATGGAAAC
Organism: Cardicola forsteri; assembly: GCA_025895645.1. Lineage (NCBI taxonomy): Eukaryota > Metazoa > Platyhelminthes > Trematoda > Strigeidida > Aporocotylidae > Cardicola > Cardicola forsteri. The sequence goes on from JAKXYG010000963.1 coordinate 873,744, forward strand.
TTGGCTGAGACTTTATCAAAAACCTTATCTGAAACAATTGTTGAGTGGCTCCAATAATAATATTTTTTCCATTTTACCTGATTATTTCACAAGAAACATGTTTCAGTATGTTGACATTTAGCAAAGCTGTAGATAAAGGTCAGCCTTTATTGTTGATTGATTCATTTCATTTTGGTTGGTGACGTGGTTACCTCTTCATTATTTCCCATATTTATACGACATAAACGATCGATTTTGATGACTTGATAAGTGTAACAAACGTGGAAGAATAACAAAGATTCTTGGCTGGTAGACGGCATCCTTGTGACCTCGCCACTGTTCGCAAAGATTGACGAGGCCGCCTGATTTTTTGTCAGGGTTATCTCGCTTAGCCCAAAGGCTACATATGGTATACGTATACCTTTAGATACCTTTTAAGCATCCTGGGTATATGTTCTCACCCACCCGCCGTAGCGAAAGCCCAGTTATACCGCTGTGCACTGGGACTCTGCTGTTATTAGTCTAGATGGCTAGTCTAGGATGCACCACGTGGAGGACGAACAGTCAGGAATATTGGAAATTGAGACTTTATAAGCATTACTCAAATCCTCAGGATTATTAGCATCCCAAAAGTTGAGGGGGCACCTAGGTGGTGGAACTCGAATTTATGCCCGGTCTGCCATTTGGTACGTTTTGTCAGTTTCAGTTTAAAAAAAAGTAACTCCACGTTCAATTTCTATTTCTCGAAATGCATTTAGCACAGTTTTATCGATTTGAAATTGGCCGAGGAACGCGATCCTGTGCTGCTTATGATGCGTCTGGCTCCAATCCAGGCCATTGACGGCGCCATCTGTTTGCAGGAAGTGGCTCGCATTCGACCTGGCGAGATTGGGCTGCGGTCCTACATGGATCGGATGAATTTCAAGATACCTCCGCCTATCCATCATTCCGGCACGAACTATTCGCGGACGAATTCAAATGATCCAGGTATGCCGATGTGGTGGCTAACTCTATGTTGTTTAACGAGTTATCAGCTTGTGCTACGAATGTATGAATTTTGGAGTTTAAAATGAATATAGTTTCAGATGCACTTATTTTATTCTAGTGGCACAATATGTTAGCAAAAGAATATTTTACACTATTTATTATGGTCGATAAAAATATATTTTTAGAATTATTTTTTGTAGATGTCCGTAGTAGTAAGTTTAATCTTCGAACATCACTTTCTGTTTAGACTTGGACAACTTAATGGTACTACATTTGTAAAATTGTGCATACGTACTTATGATTAACTAGTGGCACAGTTGATTCTACGCACCGCCAATCTAGTTAAATCACTCGGTTGGGAAGTTTTGTTTGTGGAACAATTGATTTAATTTGATCGATTTTATACTGCTCAAATGTGGATAATATACAAAACCTTTAGCTGTTTATCTCACCTCGAAATGCTTCGCTATTCTAAGCTACCAATTAATATGTTTATCGATTTAGTACTTACAAAACCTTGATTCTATTATTTGCATTGAATTTTACCTGTTCCAGGATCAGAATCAACTTTTATGGACACTACAAGTTCGCTGATAAACTCGGCTCATCAAAACTCTAATTCGTCAACAACTGCCGAATGTTTCGATGCTGCCAATCCATCATCTCGGAGTGCTGATTTGAAGGACATACAGTCAGACGACGTACCAGTTGCATCGAGTTCGATGGTCCAGTTGGATTTAAGGGTTTTGGGCAAATTGTTGTCACGTGGGGTGACACGCGAGGTATGTTTAGACAGTCGCGAATTATTATGGACGATAGTGCGAGGTCGACGTGGCTTTATTTTTGAACTGAAACATTTGGGGCTGCAAGTTGAGGACCGTTTTCGGTCTAAATTTGGACAACTTGATAGCATTGTTGAAGATGTGCAAAATTAGCAAAAATGTTGATGCTGATTATAATTAATCATTCATGTTTTCTATTGGTCATTGGTACAATTTGTTGGATTCATTTTTATCGAAATATTGAAACGAATAATAATTAACGATAATAATTTCTTAGCAAATGATTAATAATGTGCGTATAACATAGGTACATAATTATGGAAAATATAAAACACTTGCGATTGTGACTCAGACTTTTAGTTGGAAATGTTAATCATTACCCAATGCAATTTTGTGGCAATAATATAACTGAAATGTTTAAACTACTGCTACTACATTATTATTATTATTATTATTATTATTATTATTATTATTATTATTATTATTATTATTATTATTATTATTATTATTATTATTATTATTATTATTATTATTATTATTATTATTATTATTATTAGTAGTAGTAATATTATTAGTAGTAGTAGTAGTAGTAGTAGTAGTAGCAGCAGCAGTAGTAGTAGTATTGTCACTGATTTATGTTTAACGAAAGTGCTAAAGTGTATCTAATGCATTTAATGATTTTTCAACACTTGGATCTACTTGTATTGCATTCCTATTTTTGTGTACGTCCAACCCACTAGACTATTGAATGATCTAATTTGTGAAAGAATGGCACATCAATAGGATTTCTGGTGTTTGGATTGAGTAATTTTTTGATCATCACCTGTTTAGGATTGAATAACCAAGCAATTTGGCACTGTCCTACAATTATATATAAAATCAAGTAGTGGTGCAGTTGGTTCTACACATATCAAAAAACCCATTAGGAAAGTTCTGTTTAATAAGCCATTGATGTGCATTTTTGATTTAATTTCAATTTGTTTTGACATTGGTTGAACCAAAATCTTGTAGCTTGCTCGTGAAATCAAAATTTTGTCAATCTACTTGGCCCTGGGATGCCCCGAGCGCATTCGGTTTGAATACGAATTCGTCGTTGCCGCCTCTCGCGACACATCGGCCATGTCCAACCCGTACTATGGCCTGTTGACGTCGCACTCGAGCGATCCCGATGGCGATGGATTGAGCAATGGACTGAGACGTTTGTTGCATTTGAATGCCAGCGACTATTTGCTTCATCGCGACTGGGTGGTAAGTAGTAGCTTTTGCAATCATAATTGTATCGCTTTTCCAGTTGGTAGGTTTGGAGTTTCGATTATGTACCTAGCTAGGCCTTGACAGTATAGCAACATTTACGGTGAAACTATGATGCCAATGCAAAATGTTTATTCATATTTGAATCACGTGTGTTAAATTCTCTTTTTGCTTGAATAATTAAGCAGCAATTAACAATGTTAATAATTATGAGTACTTAGTGGCAATATAGTTGCATTATTTGCACATACTGAGACACTTAGTGTTTTCTATGTTCATGTATGCACAATCAGGCTTCGTTCAAACCTTTATGCACTCAGGTGACTAATCAAGTGTTATTTATTTCCAGTCGCGTCATCATCAGCCAAAACAATCAATAACAGACTCACGGCAAAAGTTAGCCGTTCCTCCTAAAAACCACACACCTGTGGTCCAAACCAACGTACCTCCAATTTATCCCAGTTCGACTCTGAACTATTCCAAAGTTGTATCATCGACCGTTCCACCACCCGTCACTTTATCATCTACCAATTCACCTTTAATTTCGCACATTCCCATGAGCTCTGTCGTTAGTCAATCGAATCCAATTCAACTCGCCAGTCATTCCATTCCTGTAACCAATCCACAATTGTCGACAATTCCTACGAGTAGTGCTCAACAAAACGCTGTACTCATCTATCCGAACAGTCAAAATGTCCAACTTGTTTGGAATGCCGATCGCGTTTTGACCAATCAACCAATCAACTCCACCGTTTGTTTACCTTCGCCCCCCAAACGAACGTTGACCAGTGTCCCCAACCTCCAGCCGACATGCTCTACACAACCGCCCAAATTGGTCTTGTTGCCTCAGTCGTCAATTGGACCAACTGTACGTTATCAAAATCGATTTTTCTGGAAAACGTTTTTTAGCAGAGTGATAGAACCTCTGGTCTCCAAAACGAGAAAGAATGTGGTTTCGTTTAGCTAGTCTAGTGGTATGACGCTGAAGTCGTAATTGGATGCCACCGCCGGCGCTAAATATGGTACCTCATTTGGTTTAGCCAAAATGTCCACTTGGTGAAAAATGTTTCTCTTCAGGCATTCAAGCAATAATAATAATAATAATAATAATAATTATTATTATTATTATTATGTATTAAATATTGTTACACCTACTGTTGTAAAATATGCATACCTATAGGTAAATAGATAATGAAAGTTATACATTTTGAATATTTAGGCAATATTTAATGCGTTTTATAATTTCCTTTAAGCGTTTAAGTCAAGGGTTCCTCCGTCTATCAACGTATAGTGGAATATTATTTTGGATTGTACAATTATTGTTTTTAAGAATTTTATTTTTTAGGTTTAAAAAAATTGAGATTTGACCTGTCTGGAGACTAATACATAAATGTGACAATTTTGGTTGTTCCGGCTTTTCAGTCTTTCTGAGTTAGTGGCCTAGTCACCTTTTCATCATTTTTATTTTTCTACAGTAGATCAAACCATCGACTCTGATGGCCTAATAAGCATAACAAACGTAGAAGTATAACGAAGTTTCGTGGCTGATAGACGGCATTTTTGTGACGGCGCTAATGCTCGCGAAGATTGACGAGGCCGTCTGATTTCTTGTCAAGCTTATCTTTTTTTATCCCAACTGCGACATAAGTTATACGTATATCTTAAACTACCTTTTAAGTATCTTGGGTGTATACTTGCACCCAACCACTGATACGGAGGCACAGTTATATCGCTGTGCACTCAGTTGTTCAATGCGAATTGAACTTGAATGGATAAGTAATGCTTATTGGCTAGAATACCGCTTCTTTGTGATTGGTTAACGAGGGTAAATTCTTGTTAGTCCTTCCGTGCAATATAAAGGAAATCAGATGTCTTGGGGGTTTTGCAGCTGATTCCATCATGTATTTTGCTATTTATTCGAAATTTTTTCAAATTTCCTAGGGTATGAGGACCTGAATCTGATTCCCTGAGCCTAACCGACTACATATGGTAAATAGATACTTTGAAATACTGTACTGTCTTGCAGTAATATATGAACATTCAACTATTTGAAAGAATATAGTCCCAAACGATGCTAATGATCCTGAGGATTTGAGTAATGCTTATAAAGTCTCAATTCCCAATGATGGTGATATTCCTGACTGTTCGTCCTCCACGTGGTGCATCCTGGACTAGGTACCTATAGGCATGTAGACTAATAACAGCAGGGTCCGAGTGCACAGCGGTATAACTGGGCTTCCGCTACGGCGGGTGGGTGAGAACATATACCCAGGATATTTAAAAGGTATCTAAAGGTATACGTATACCATATGTAGCCTTTGGGCTAAGGGAGATAACCCTGACAAAAAATCAAGCGGCCTCGTCAATCTTTGCGAACAGTGGCGACATCACAAAGATGCCGTCTACCAGCCAAGAGACTTCATTATTCTTCCACGTTTGTTACGCTTATCAAGCCATCGAAATCGATCGTTTATATGCCGTATAAATATGGGAAATAATGAAGAGGTGACCACGTCACCAACCAAAATGAATGAATGGTTGTTGTGCTTGTAATAAACACGTATTGTGAAATATTGTAGCACAAGTTTCAACAAGTTCCCATTGTCGAGCGTCGTCTGGATCACGAAAAACCTTCAAATTCGTCGGTTCCAACGTCGTCAACGTCTTTGCTGACGTCGTCGCCGATTGTCTGCAACGCCGAATCGTTATCGGCTAACCGAACGTCGCTGAAGCAGATTCGTCCCAAATTGAAAGACAGCAATTTGTCCCATGCACCATATGCCAGTGTTCTCTCTGCCGTCGACTTGAAACCGCGCGATGTGAATACACCGTCGTCTTCTCTTCAATCGATCCGCCAGTTCCATTCCAATCGTCGCACGACGATCAATCAAACCAAGTGGAAAACGCTGCGTCCAAAATTAACTCTCAACGAATCTGGATCTAGTCAGTCGGCAGTCAATTATATATCTGGTACGAGTTCCGGCTTGACTTCTATTGTGACTTCACCGACGACTTCAAGTTTAGTTCAGTTCATTGTGCAGGTAAGTGTGGTGTTTTTCTTTCCTTTAGATTTTGATGGCTTTTTTAGTAGCAACATATATGGTAAAGTGTTAAATGTGAAAAACCTAGACTAAGATAGAGGAGACTGATTGCGCAGCGGTATAATTGGTCTTTCGTTGCGGCAGGTGGGTGCAAGTATACACCCAGATACTTAAAAGGTATATTTAGGTATAGTTATACCATATATAGCCGTTGGGATAGTGGAGATAGCACTAATAAAAATGGGACGGTTTTGTCAACTTTTACGAATAGTGGCGCCGTCACAAGGATGTTACCTATCAGCTAAGAATCGTTTTTATTCTTTTACGTTTGTTACACTCACTAAGCCATCGAAGTTGATCGTTTAATATGCTGCACAACAATAGAAATAATAAAGAGGTGACCACACTAGCAACCACAATGAAAATGTGTTATTTTTGACGAGTTGGCTGAGGTGGCATGAGTTGGACTCCTACTACTGGTCCACCAATTATGGATCTTCATTTGTTTTTACTAATGGTCCATTTACTGAAAGATGTGTTTTACGTCACATAGTCAACCAAAACCAAATAAATAAATAAATAATAGACTACATAATTTTCGTTATCTGTTTTCGATGTGTCAATTTGAGTTTTTGTTCACTTTTTTTTAAATAATCGTTTCTGGTGTATTGCACAACTAAGTAGATGCATTGGTTGACTCACTGTGTACAGCCGAACGTAATTGATCACTGGTATCGATATTTTGTTTTACCAAGAACCCATCAAATTATTCTAACAGTCAATCGTCTGGTAAAATTGATACATTGCTAAATCAAATGCCTCAATTTCTCGACCTCAATTCGTCCGCAATGGCCATGAGTTCGCCACAAATTCACGGCGGAGATGCGACCAACGACAGTGCAAGTACAAATATGAACTCGTGGTTCCCGATGGTCCAATCGATACCCAACCTATTGACATCTGACACGATGGACGAGTTGCTTTTGGTCACCGAAACGAATCAGTCGACGCGGACCAACGATACTCTGGCGTCGTTGCTCAACACGATCTACATGCCGGTGCAGTCATCCGTCGTTCAACCGGATCAGTCCTCGATTAAGTTGGAAGATGGCGGGTCGACCGACCAAGTTGGACTCACCACCACAACCACGGACCAGCTGGTCTGGCCTCGTCAAGCATTTGTCAAACGCGACTGGACCTATCAGGAGGGAAGTCAACCGAACACGCTGTCTTTGTCTACGACTGATTTGTCGCTTGGCGATTCGTTGGGCAGTGAGTTTGATTAGTTGAACGGTGTGAGAATGGCACGATTGTATGTTTCAATTGCACTGCATTATTTTTAAGCAACTAGTTTGCTTGTTTTTCATTATGTTTTAAAATGTTAATATTCCTGTTTTTGACCGAAATTAGAATTGTATAATGATGTTGGTATAAATTATTTTACTTCTTTTGTTAAAATAATGTTTAATGAATTGTTTAGTACAATTTGGATGTTTTACAAAATCGAATGAATTATACTGCATTGATTTTGACAGCAGCTTATTTATCGAGTTGCAGTCTTTTTGTATAAAGTAGAATAGGTTTTCTCTAACCTATGTGTCAGTAATTGGTTAAAAGTTTGGATTGGCGCAAATCTATGACTTATTAAACTAATTGTACACTGAGACATGGAGGGTGATTCAATATGAAAATGTAGTTGATTATTATTATTTCCTCAATACTTTAGGAGAAACATTTTTCAGTAAGTGGACATCCTAATGAGGACCCATATTTGGTGCTGGTACTCGAACCCTTACACGCCGGCATTTAATATGGCCATGTGGCTAGCGGGCAGACACTTAAAATGTCGGTTATATCTATCATAACCCTATTGTGTTAAATCACAATGTATATAGGACCAACTAGTAGCACAGTTGGATTTACACAACTTTAATTCAACCTGTTTATGAATTTCCATTCAAAAAGTGATTGTTTTTATGTGTTACTTGAATATTAGATTGGTTGGGGAGTAACTAGCTTTCCTACTTTATAAACTACAATTTTGGTAAGATACGTTGATGGTGGTCTAGCGGTACAGTGCTTGATTTGGACTTCGGCGGTCATGGGTTCAAATCCCACCACCGGCATTAAAATGCGGGCCCACGATCGGCTTCGCTAAAATGTCCACTGCTGAAAGATGTTTCTCTTGCAAACATTCAAAGTAGCAAACATAAAATATAAAATTATATATATATATACATATATATATATATGTATATATAATTTATTGACATTGATTGGGACAGTCATACGGTAAGTATTGAATAGCATTTGAAAACAATTGTCTCCTACCAATTAGTGAAATTTTTGAAAAACCTTTAAAATGTAAATGTTACTCTTTCTCGTCGTTGTACTATTTTCTTCCTCCTTTCTTTAGTCAATGTCATGCCAATACATTCAGTCGATTTGGAGTCAATCGTTTCCGTTTCAAACTGATGGTCTATTTAAAGGCTATTTATTGTAAAAATTACACTGAATAACAATTATTTTCAAGTTATATATATATATATTAAAAATTTTTACATGTACATATTTAAAAAATTTTGTAAAATACACAGGCGAAATTTTTACGAGTTTGTTGTTTACAGTAAAATATTCGTTTTCCATTTTTTCATAAGTTGCATATGTTTCGTGATTGCGCAACAAATTACTTTTTAAAACGAAAGTAAAATTATTATTGTTTGATACAGGTATTAAAGCTAAAAGATTTTACTATTGGACTGAATTTAGTGTCCTAATATTGGAGTGGTTGGGTTCGAATTCACTTCTTAATAACGTCCCGTGTTGGATCACCGAATAATTTTACAGCCCTCATCATCATCATCATCATCATCATCGGGGATAAACATCCCCCACCGGTTATTATCACTCAGGGTAGTCCAAAAATCCAAAACGTTTGCAAAAACGTCAACTTTTGTAGTGTGTACTCAAAGAACGACACTTGAGGTGTGCTGTCATTAAATGTTAATTACATACCGAGTTAAACCCCTCCAATGATCTCTGTTGGCTGCATAGGGTAAACAAACGGACGCCCATTTAAATAATTCATTTGGACGAGGGGGCTTAGCATAAATAAAAGGACTGAGTTCGCATGCTATGTGTCTGTCCAAATTTTCCGTTGGCTGCCTGGCCTTCTTTTCCATCCGGGTAATGGGTGGGCTTCCATAGCTATTCTGGCTGGATGAGTGGGCGATCTACGTAAAACATGGCCAATCCATTTTAATTGTCTTTCTTTAACTGTGCTAGAGATACATGGCCAATAAATGTTAAGAGACTTACAAATATATGGGAATGGTTGAAATATTTTACTAGTTATTAAATGAGTGCGTTCAATAGAGGACAACGAGCGAAACCATATAGATCTTAAACAGCTTTGCTCAAAAAGAACAAGCTTTTGCGTATCCGCTTGGGTGAGAGTCCAAGTTTCGCATGCGTAAACAAGAATGGAACGGACTAAACTCTTATATATTCTAATCTTGGTTTTAATAGAAATATTACTTTTGTTCCATAAAGGTTTACTTAAACGCCCAAAGGCTGCAGCAGAAAGGCGAATACGATGCCGAATCTCTGAAGAGCTGGATCCTTTACTATCTATGATCGAGCCTAGGTACGTAATTCCATCGACCACATGGAGTGGGCTACCATTAACAGTGATTGGATTTCTAAAGGGGACGTTAGCTAAACCACTTTTTTTAGTATTAAGATATAAACCGTATTTCTCTGAGGCTTTTTGAGTAAGTTCAACCGCATTTTGCAAATCTTCTTCGGTTTCTGCCATAAGAACCGCATCGTCTGCATATTGAAGATCCGCTATCTTGCGACCATCATGAGTTATATAGCCCTCAAATGACCGAGACACTTCATCAAAAATGTCATCAACTACAAAATTGAAAGGTGTGGGTGCTAAAACACATCCTTGGCGAACACTTGAATTTATGTAGATCGCATCTGTTAAAGAATCACCATTCCGTGTTACTGCGTTTGACGACGTGTATAACGATTTAATAATGTTAACAATCTTGGCAGGAATTCCTTTGGTAATAAGAAGATTCCACAGCAGGTTGCGATCAACAGAATCAAAGGCGGCTGAATAGTCTATAAATGCACAATAAGTAGGTTGTTGGTATCGCGAACGAAGTTCTAACATTCTACGAACAGTATGGATTTGATCGATGCATCCCATCCCAGGGCGAAATCCAGCCTGGTTGGCTCGTGTTCGACACTCCCGTTCACCACGGATCCTGCGTAAGATAATATTTGTCAAAAATTTTTGAAGCCCCGCAAAGTAAGCTGATTTCTCTATAATTAGCGGGGTCAGTCGTATCTCCTTTCTTATGGATTGGGATTATAATAGCTTGTGTCCATGCTTCTGGGATTTTCTGTTCTTTCCAAATGGAGTTTATCAAGGAATATAAATCTTGAATAATATTTATCTCGTCATACTTAAAAACTTCTATTGGTATGCCATCTACTCCTGTAGCCTTCCCATCTTTCAGTTGATGGCATGCTAAGATAATTTCTTCGTGCGAGGGGGACTCTGTTGAAACTACGTATGGGGAATCGGGGGTTGTGTATGGAGTTGGTTGGAAACCTTCACCGCTTCATGTTTGATAGGATTAAGTAATTTCGCAAAGTGTGATGTCCATTGATCTGCAGAGATCGCCGATAAGCGTTGATTTTGGAAGGAATGTCCTTTGCAAAGTTCATTGATCTTCTTGAATAAGGTTTGAGTATTGTTACGCATTGCAGCATTTTCTAATTCCTCAGCTACATACGACCAATATTTCTCTTGATCATTATTGAAATTTGTTATATATTCCTGTATCTTCTTGTCTGCATTCAATTTTCTGTGCTGGTTTTTGTTCGAAATTCATTTCGTAATACTTCTGCTGAGTTGGAAATCTGAAATGTTGATCGTATATTGAGTTTCCTGGGTAATAACCTAGAGGCCTCATTTAGTTTAGATATGATTAAGTTCCAATTATGTTCTACTTTATTGTTATTATTTATGGAAGGACCAGCATTTACATATGCTTTTTCAAATAATTCCTGAATATGGGACGCATTTTTAATAGATTTATAGTCTGGGTGATTAAAGTGCTTTCGTTTGGATTAAAATTTAAGTGAGAGTGTGCACTTTAATAACCCGTGATCACTTCCATTTTTCGTTCCAGTACAGCAACCGTGGAATGCACGCACGTTTTTAATTGATGAAAACCAGTTACGAGAGACAAGAACATAATCAATTTGAGAGCGGTAATCTTGTCTCTTATACGTGGTTAAGTGACGTGGATGATGTTGGAACATTGTGTTAGTGACTACTAAATCATGTTGTAACGCATAGGTACTAAGATAGTCACCGTTTAAGCAATTGCTATTGCTAGTTGTCCATTTGCCAACTGCTGAGCAGCAAGCAGCACTCAACCTAGCGTTAAAATCCCCATTACCATTATAAACTTCGATTTGTTTTCTAAATTAGTAGTTGTGGCCGCCAATAGTTCATAAAATGTTTGTATTTCTGACTTTGTGTGACTTGATGTGGGAGCGTATACATTTACTATACCTAAAATTAAATTCCCAGTCTGAAAACGGGCGGTCATAATTCTAGAATTAATAGGGCACCAATCAATAAAAGCTTCCGTCGCACTTGAGGACGTAATGATCGCAACACCATATTTGGCGGGGTCCAGAAACATCACATTGAGAAGGCTAAAAGGTTGATCCTGAAGGTAATTTTATAGCACAAGTTCCTGAATGACGGGTTTCTTGAACACATAGAATATTAACATTATGACGGTTAGACTCAGCAGCAACACAATCTTGCGCAGTCAGTGTCGACAATGAGCGCACGTTCCATGAGCCAACGTTAAGCGGACATTTTGGTTTTAATGGGCAAATCCTAGATTTAATAACCGGTGCATTATCGCGAGTGATATTCACAGAGCAGGCAGTAGCGTCGCGAGTCACATTCTGCCTTGTTTGAGCTTTGAGAATGGTGTTTTTTTGAATTTGGTCATCAGTATCTGCCCTGTTGACCACAGCCTTTAATTGATTTTTGAGATAGTTTTGACCGCGAGTATATAGACCAGTTAGCGCCGCGGCCAGCCATCCTGGTGAGAAGACGAGCAATTTTTAAACCACCTTTTCTAGGCCCCTCTCCGAGTGGAGCAAGCAGTGCTGCCCCTAAATAGGGCTGCTTCGTGATAATACTCAAGGGTGACACCGATAACCGTTGTCGCCTTCTTGTCAACGCGTTAACGACCTTAACGCCTGAGTATCCGTTTGGTCCACGGCTGTTTATTCCACTATCCGCCACCTGTGGACGCGCTAAAAAGGGTCGGTCCCCCCTTAGTTTTACAGCCTTCAATTTATGAATATATATAAAACCAAGTAGTATTGCAGTTGGATCCACATAATTATATATCTTAGGCGTTACATTTAATTGAAAGGCGATGCTTAAGTAACAATCGATTTGGTGTGATCACCAAACAAATAAAGCGTTTATCTATCTTGGAGCTGGATGATGGGTGATTAGGTCATTAAATTTGAAATTAAGTTTTATTGTAACGGTTTTGTTTTCAGTCTAGGCTCACCCCCAGTTAGCGATGCAGTTATTTTGAAGCTATTTCAAAATACTCAATTGGAAGAACCCGTCTATCATACTAAAAAAGCATATTTGGGGATCTAGAATATCTGGTTCTTATTGTAAACCTATCAGTTTCATATTTTCTTTTTAAGTGAACAATATCGATTTTTTGTGATTTTTGTGTAGCATTGTGTTTGAGTTCGATGTAAAGCTGTTTAAAGCAATTGTTGTCTTTTTATAGACGATTAGCAATGTTATTTTTATACCAAAAAATTATCCGAATTTCACTAGCCTATTGGATCATAATAAGTATGTCGATCACAAACTAAAAAATTTTGCAATTAAACATTTTTACTGCTACAGACCAAAAATGTTCTCTTTAAATAAAATTAATTAATTAATTAATTTAAAAATTGGATCAGTGATTGTTGCTCATTCCACTATTATTATTAGGCTCATGTGTTGCTTACTGCATTTTGTTAATAAATGACCAATGCAACTACATTTCACAAAATGCAAATAATCTTAATATCACACTTAATAAATAAATTACTCAATGCACAAATGCAACAGCGATAAATCATGCAATCTATGAGAAATATGAAACAAACAATTAAAGTCGGTCTGATTGACAAAGTGAGAGTGTTTGAGCGCAAGATTAGTAATCTGGCGTCTGCAAAAAGATATTGGTGAAGAAACAATAAGACACGATTTCATCGAGCTACTGCAAGCAAGTGAAAGCATCGTGATTCTGATAACGGTTCAGCAAAATCCGGATAGAATTTCCATTTTCAAGGTCTACATTTTGTACAATTAAATGGAATAACTTGGTTGCTTTTCAGAACGAAAGGGTTTTGGAATAAATAAATAAAAATTAGTATGCACATAAATTATTTTTTTTACAATTGAGGCAAATGTTTAACAAATTCTCGATAGATTGACATAGCTCTAACTGTTGTTCAATGCTTTTCTTTTTAATATAATTTTTATATTTACAATCAAAAGCAATTATAAAATAAAATTTGACTTAAAGAGATGTGTTAATCGAGTTTGTTTTTTGCTGCTTATTGATAAACAAAATTCAACCACTGTCAAACGACCGCCAGTCTTGGTAATGACTGAAAAGCCACTGACAAATTTGTTTTAAACAAAAAAGAATAGATTGAACTAATTAAAAGTTTATTTCTATAAAATAAATAAATAGTATACACGAATAAAATTTTATATACAATGAATTGGGAATTCAACTTCTTTAGACGTTCCCACATTATGTTTAATGTGAGTTGTTTGACATGCCTGATTTATGATAAGTGGAAATTGTTGCGTAAATTTTTCAAGCTTGGGGCTAAAACAAAAAGTTATAAGATTGGTCTTGTATATGTATTCATCTATTTATAATTTTACAATGCGTGCATTTTGAGATAACTGTGACTGTAATTCCAGTTTCCACTATATTACATTGATATATTGTTTCAAAAGTATACATTTTACAAATTTTAGAATAATTGCACAATTGATATATATATATAACAGGTTTTAATGTAATTGGTAGTTATAACAACGATACAACATACACTTTGTAAGTTAACACGCACACTGAAATTGAATAAATGTGCCGTTTTAATTATTGTTTACGATGCAAAAACTAGACTGAATAAAGTGCCAATAGCAAAAAAGTTGGGTAAAAATCGATCATCCGTAATTTAATATCTATATTTAATGCTCAATGTTTTTTTAGCGTATTTGAGTAATAGTGCAAACAATATTTATGACATACAAAATTTAAAAAGTTAATATTTCAGTTTAAAATATATTCTTTAAATAATTATTCTTTGTGGCAATACAGATGAAATCAAGAACAATTGTTTGAGCTCTGACAAATATGAACTTTGATTTAATAATACAATGATTATAAAGAAAAAGGTTGTTTTTTGTTTAACAAATTCTTTTAATCAGTGGATTAATGTGTTTTTAATAAACACATTATACATAGAAAACATAAACTAAGCATTTTTGTGTAGTTTTATTTTACTTTGTAAAGTTACTATTAACTAATAATTTCTTTATTAATTAAAGTTTTATATAAACTTTATTTTATGTCTATATTATATTAATTACAATTTTCAACGTTTATAATATTATTAATTTTGTTTTACTGCACCGTAAAGAGCTATTAATTACAGCAGCTTGCTTTGTGGATAATAACGTTGCTAGTTATCATTTAGGTTTATTTGTTTATTTTGATTATTCTATTGCATATAATTTTAATTAATGTTTTTTACTTTTAATATATTTAATACTAACATTTGTGTTCTAATATATTGATTATTTGAGTATTTTCTAATTAAAATTGTTTTAATAAGTTAAGCTTAGATTCTAAAAATTCAAGACTTTAAACTGAAAAAAAAATTAATTAGTAGTAAAACATGCACGTAGGTTTGAAACAATAGTGATTATACGAAAAACACTTAACTAAAAGATAAAGTATTAAAAAATTTCAATTCAAAATACATCGATGATAATTATGTGTTACTTAAAACTTTTTAATGACAACCAAAGTGCAAAACAAAAATGTGTGCAAAATGTGAATCAACGTGCTAAATTACAGGTTTTACCATTCTTACAAGTGTGTCGCAAATACGTTTTTCTAAGCCATTTGTCAAAATAGTCTTCCAAGGTAAATTCCTACAAAATTAAATTGGTTTAATTTATATAAAATACAAACAAATTGTCAGTAATTATTTTACAGATTTAAAGACAAGCAAAAAGTATGTAATTATTTTATTTTAAAAATTTGAAAATGTTGGTATTATTAAATTTTTAGAATACCTTTTGGCAGTAAATTTAGGCTGTTTTTATAAACAAATAGATTTTATCAACAAATACCCAACTAATATGGATTAAGTACAAAATCGGTAAAAGACAAATTGACCATTTGGTAATAATAATTAAAAACTTTTAAAATGTTTTTATTTTATTTTTTAAATTATTGTAATATGATTATTGGGGAGAAGAACAATTTCTGGTGAGAAATACTGACAAACTATAATTCCATTTTATTGGTAAATTGTATCACCGATTATTATAAGTCCAATTCTAACCAATCATCTAGCACTTTATTCTTATTAGCCGAACACCGACCAATCACTGTAATGTTTATTATTCTTTGTTTATTTTCATCCAATCGTAAGTGATTTTACATCTTTGGTTGAAATTGTAGGGAAATGGAATAGAGTTATCAATCTATGCCCCACTGAGTATGTTTACTTCGTGTTCTGCTTGACTAATTATCAATACAGCGGCCTTTACCAATTCAGTGGTTTTTAGCATTTACGCTTAATTGGACATATGAGTACAACAATAATTTTGTGTTAAAAACTTTGATAAGAATTTTTCGCACTCTACGCGGTAAATAAAACTTTGCTTTTATATATGTAGCAAATGTTTTGAGCTAAATGTCTACCATAATTAACTAAAAATATTTTTGCATATTGAAACTTTGGAAAATTAAATCTACCAACAGTTAAACTCATATTAAATTAACTATTTTACAAACTGCTGTTGTTTTATTAAATTCAAATGATACATATTTTTATAATTTCTGTAATACTAAAACTGTTGAATAAAAAATATACTTAGTTTCATTTAATTTAAAGCACAGTACATATGTTTCATCCTGGCTAGAAGTCATCAGTTAAGTATACGTTTCAAGTTTTACACAAACCCTCTCCTGCAAGCATCAGATCAAAAATGACGCTTGTGTAAGACTTGTAAAACATGCATTACTTCTAATTTCTAACAAGGATATACGCTACTCCTGATTGGCTCAAATCAAGTATATCTATTATTCGGTGAATTTGACATTTTTAAAATTATAAAAAGTATAACAAATCAACAGTTTTGTGCTTAAATAATCATCAAAACACTTTGGATATAATTTAAATCAGAACAACAGTAAACTGTAACGGAATATTTTTGACTTAATTATATATGCATGATTAAACTGCATATTTTTTTATAGAAAACTGAAAAAACTATGAGATCAATGTTTATATATATATATATATATATATATTAATTTGCCTTTAATGATGATTTTCAAAATGTTTACAAAATATGTGACAATATACGTAAATGTACTTATTAAAAAAACCATATATTACATGTAACATTTTAGACAAAGTTTACTAAAAATTCCAAAATTATCTATGCGGCATCTGGAAATAAAAAGCATACATCAATAAATTTTAATAGACACAATACTTCAAGTTGTTTTGATACAAAACTGATCGGAACAGCACATTTGATAAAAGAAGGAAAACCTTAAATGAAAAAGAGTATTTCAACTTTTATTTATTATTGGTTCGTATGATAGATATGGTTTAACTAAAGTAAAAAATAAATGTAACATTTGACTAACATAACTTGTTAACTGCGCTTAGAGAAGATGAGAAATGGACCAAATTAGCCAGTCTCAAGTTTGGATAAAGACGGAGGGTTTGAGGGCAAGGTTAGCAACTTGGTCTTTGTTAAAAATCTATATTGCTACAAAAACAATAAATGGATGCCATTCGGGTAAACAATGGCAAAAATAGTGATAGTATGACCCCGATAGGGTTGACTGAAAACCGACAGGAAGTGCAATCTTCGATTAGATGAAAAAGACCAACAAGAATGGCTTTGGATTAGACAATTGATGATAACAAAAGAGGAGTTGGTAGACTACATAAAACGTGGCTAAAAATCATTTGGGAAAATCTAATTGAAATGAGTGTCTCATAGGATTAAATAATACTTTTGGCAAATTATTCAAACATGTGGAATCATTGTTCTTTTAAATTGTTCTTTTTAAATAATGGGAATTTGTTGTTGTTTTTGTTGTTACTGTTATGTTGTTGCCGCGTGCTTATTTTATAGTAAAATGGCTTTGTAATAATAATAATAATAACAATAATAATAGTAGTAGTAATAATAATAACAATAATAATAACAATAACAATAATAATAATCATAATAATAACAACAATAATCATCATAATAACAATAACAATAATAATAATAATAATAATAAATAATAATAATAATAATAATAATAATAATAATAATAATAATAATAATAATAATAATAATAATAATAATGTAATTTGTTACGTAGGAATAAATTTAATATTTAACACTAAATATACAATAATGTTTATATTGCATTCAATATTTTTAAGCAACAGTTGATCACTTAAAACCATTAGAACAATTGACTAAATAAATATTTAGTTATTAACATTTAATTAAATAAATACTAAATAGTTCGTTTCATTTACAGGAATAATATACATTTAGTTAAAAATTACCCCATTAGGTGATTTGTTATTTGTCCATTTAGATATGTTGGCGTTAACCGGATTAGAAAAATTGTGCGTTTTTCTCGGATATGATTTATTTCGTAAATGCAATAAATAACTTGACTTGTCAAAATAATTTGTTTCTGAAACGTTTGAAGTTGTCGACAAATTTTGTATAGAAGTAGGTCGTCTTGTGTTTGACGCATTGGCCCAATGATTCATTTTAATGGACAACGGTTTGGAATATGAACTGTTCAACCTATTTATGTAGTTGAACATTTGGCTAAATTAATATAATTTAGAAAACATTACAGTTTTGAAGCAAATATTGGAATTTGTTTACTTATTTGGACAAATATAAAATTTAATCCGTTAATAAAACTTTTTATTAATTTTTTAACAATTAAGATCACTAACACCATTTATATTATTAATAAACTCGAGTTCCCATCCACTATTTAAAAAAAATTTAACAATTACAATGTTTTGACACTTACAAAATTGATTTTAAAATGTTAACCTATAATATTGATAATATTTTGAAAAAGCTAAAAGTGTAAATAGAAGTTATTTATAGAATACAAAGTTTTTAATAAAAAAACTCATATAATTTTGATAATAACAATAACAGTTTTTCAAATAATTTTACGGTTAAATTATGACAACTAATTAAGCTGAAAACTTATCAAAAAATTGTGTTATAGCTATATTTTTACAATAGCGTTAATAATACTAATTACATTTTGTTATTTTTCAATGTTGAAACTGGTAATACAATTATTATAAATATTTTAAAATATTTGATTAATTTTGATAAACTTTAAATTAATGTTTAAATAATATAAAAAAAACTTTATTATTTATTATACTAATGAGGATTAAAGCATGGTATTTTTTAAAGTATTTAAATACCTTCGGTGTTTATCCTTAAACAGTTCAATATTTGTTTCAAAATAAGAAAACTGTTATTTAAACGATTTTAGTGGAAAAACAATAGAAAAATAGTATTAAACATGAAGATACTGATTAATAAAATCGAATTTATTTATTGAAATTAAAGAAATTTATTTTTAATAAAATGCACATCGCCGATATAAATATGTTTTGATAAAATTAAAATTTTATTTTATTAGATTAAAAAAAAGTTGTTTTTAAATTCTTAACAACAATGAACTAAATAATTTTACAAATTGTTTTCGTTTTAAAAAAACGTGTGTATAAATATAATACATTTTATTAACTATACTACTGTAAATAACACCGTTTAATTAATTAGTCATCAAAACTGCTTAAATAGCGACAATCAAGTCAACAATGTTTGACGACTTACTTCTGTTGGATGGAATGTTTAGCGAACTGGTAAACCGGCCACTGGCTTTCGACCCGCATCGGTTTGTAGGGCGATTTCAATTCCAAACTTGAACGACATTCGTTGTCGAAAAGGGTTTTGGGCCAATGAATGTCGTTTACTTTGAATTTGTGCTGAAATAATTTAATTTTCACACAAGTGTCATTCAAGTAAATACATAAATACGTTTGAAATGACACGAATAGAAACGATTGTTGTATGCATTTACAAAACTTTACTGTACACCAGGAATAAAAATGAAAATAGTGAAATAAATTTTAAAACAATCTTGTTAGGAGTTATTAATTTACCAAATGACACATTGTAAAAAAAAATTCAAATTGCTAATTTTTATTTTAAAATAACAGTTATAATGACAATAATGGTAATATTCTGTCTAAACAATTAATACGCTGTATGCATTATTTAAACCAAAATTCTCCAATTATCTAATAATAATAATAATAATAATAATAACATCGAATATAGTAACTGAGTTATTAGGTAGAAAAGCTTTAATCTCCATATTGTGTGGTCTATTTTTGATACCTGATGTAAACTATGAAACCCAATAATAATAACGTCGTATAAAACCAACTACTTCACAAAACATTTAATAAAATTCCAACCTAGGCACATTAAAAGATTTGAAGGATTCGCCAATGGAACTCAAATAAGAAACACAAACTGTTTTTGCAACCTTTCTATAGCCATTTATTGGAACGTACTTGATTGACAAAATTTCTAATGCGTTTGGCATGCACCTCTTCACTACGACTGAGTTGATCGTTTTGCAGTTGGATTTGATATTGCATCATCGCGTCGAGTTCGTGCACATTTTCGTTTTGCCACTGGAGACGTTCGTTCTGGCGCTGGACCAAGTCGCACAACATGATGCAGTAGGCGGACAAAGTACCAAATGCATCAGTTGCAATTGTCAACCAACTGAAATGAACAATTCCACTAAACAGCGTAAAACGTTGTTTACTACTTCAAATGTTTTACCGGAAACATCTTTCAGCAGTGGACAATTTAGTGAAGCCGAATGTGGACCGGCATTTAATGCCGACGGTGGGAATCAAATCCATGCTCACCCAGGCTCAAGTTAAGCGCTTTATCACTAGACTAGTTGTGTATGCTAATGGGGCTTGTTTAATTAAATTAGTATTTTGTTTTTTTCATAGCAAAGCATCAAATACAACCAGTAGATGTTTCCAAGATCCCGCTGTTTATTTTGCACTGGAGTGCAGTTTTTTAAAACTGTCTATTCGTCAATTTTCTAAAGTTAATGTTTTGGAAAAAATAAGCATGGTATTGTCAGTTCCAAACTTTAAGTTTCAAACACGCTTTAAAGCATCTAGAAAAAAGTTTGCTTGGTTGTGATTTGTTTTTTATGAATATGAATATCTTTTTTCTGAATATATTGATTAATTTATATTAAAAATTTTCTTTGTAATTATAGACTTAAGGTATAACATTATTTATTGTAGCAATGAAAATTAAGTATTAAAACAAAATTGTCAAACAATAATATTTGTTCCTTTTAACAAAGGTTCAATTTAAAGAATTACATTTTATGTGAAACGTGCGATTGTATTTTACACAAAAACAATATTGAATTAAATATTAAATGTTTAATAGGAGGGAAGTAGTGTAATGACTGTAATATCAGATCTATGTACGAGTAGAAACGATAATTAATGCTACTACTACCGTTATAAGAGTAGACATTTATTTTACTGTGTTAAATTTTTACTGACTGCAAAAAATTAAGCAATATAAGAATAATGAATAAATACAGTTTAACCAATTACTGACAAAAACGTATAATTTTTGATTAAGTGTAACTAATTGATTTCAATTCACCTTTTAATAATTGGACTATTTTCAGGCAAATTTTCATTTATTGTTGTATTTGAATTTGTTTTATTCGACTGGCGCCAATTTAAAAATGAGCGCGGAAATTCCAAATTAATTTTTGGCACGTGCAAATGTTGGGCCAATCGATTGGCTTCGACGACACTCAAATTAGCAACTTCATAGATGGCGTCGTTCAACAGATACAACAAGGAATCGCGATCTCTGTACAACTGTTCTATGCAAAATTTAAAATCATCCACATTTGAATTCGGTTCGATAATCATCAAATCTGTTTGGCTGGAATGATGATTCTGTTGGTTGTTATGTAAAATCAAACTAAATTTATATTGTTAAATTTTTGTTTTCACAAGTTATTTAATGTGTTTACGAGATTTTTATTAAAATATGTACATTAAATTTTTTGAACTTTTAAACGTTTATTGGTTATTTTTATTTAGTCTTTCCGTTTTTGATGAGCGGTCGGTGTTTCTGATCCGTTTTCTCCTTTTGAATATGTAACAAACCGATTTATTACTATTATTGATGAGATATTAACATATATTTTTAAAATATAAAAATAAAGTACGCATATAGTTTATAAAAAGAAATTACATTTCAAACTATATATTTTGTAAAATCAAAAAAATATTCAAGTAGCTAATAATTATTTATGAACAAAATAAATATTTATTATACTTTAAGATATTCATTACCCTTTTAATTGTGTAATTATTTAT
Source organism: Cardicola forsteri (assembly GCA_025895645.1). NCBI lineage: Eukaryota > Metazoa > Platyhelminthes > Trematoda > Strigeidida > Aporocotylidae > Cardicola > Cardicola forsteri. Next base: position 895,693 of record JAKXYG010000963.1, read on the forward strand.
TTATTTAGACAAACATTTATTGTTTCAACAACAAAAATAATTTATATATATATATATATATATATATGATTTAAACCGCTGTAATATTTTGTCATTAATCATGATACGCATTATGTGAAAGTATTACTTATTTACATCAATATTATTTTAAATAGTTTAAGATATGTACACATATTTTTAAATGCAGTATATACAAAATGTTTTTTCTTCATAACTCAACAACTCTCACATAAACTTATGTAAAATTTTATTTAATTACTTTTATAATTTCTAATTTACCTACAGTTAGTATATATATATTAAAATAGTAAAAATTACCCTGATTATAATATACTAAAGTTATAAATAATTGTTTCATAATAATTTCTTTTATTAATTCAAGTTCATTATTTAAAATCAAACAAATATTTTTGATTAATTTAACACAAATTTTAATTCTTATGTTTATATGTAAAACCTTATGACCACATTCAATATTTTAAATTACAAAAATACTGCAATTATTACTCTTTTATTAATACATAATAAAAACTGTTTGTTCTAGTTTATCAGCAACACATAAACAAACCACTTATTATTATTATTATTATTATTATTATTATTATTATTATTATTATTATTATTATTATTATTATTATTATTATTATTATTATTATTATTATTATTATTATTATTATTATTATTATTACTTGGATCGAATTGTTGCTTTGAACGCCCACATTGACCCGGCGATTGCTTTTTGTTTGGACGGTTTTGGACGCAGTTTTGAACTGTCCAACTTGAACTTGTTTGGATCGATACAGTTGAGAGTCGGAATGAAAATTGGATTCCAATTCCACTTGACTTTGTTGATTGCAATTGTCTACTGTCAAACTGGCTTTTATCAGATCGAGTTCGGTTGTCAATTCACAAATTTGTAAATTGGAGTCCTTGAGTTACAACAATTGAAAAATTTTATTTTGACAGGAGGACTTATGAAAACTTTGTTTTCGTATGGCATGATATACTATTTCGACATCAAGTATTCTGTTATTAAGATATTTCTAGTTAGTTCAAACAGATATATTAAAATCTAGTAGATATAAATTTAAACATATCACATCAGTTTACTAATTAATTATTATATAAAGTCAAATAATAACTCCCCCTAAAAAGGATCAGATATGGACCGATCTAGCTAGTGCCATGTCTGAATAAAGGGGAGGGATTTGTGGCAAGAAGATATTTGGTAGTGAGACCAAAATTTTAAAGCGCTATAAGGCTTTAAAATGAAGAAAACGGACTAAAAACAGCGACTTTTTATGAAAAAGGGATAAACATGTGAATGAAGAAGAAAAATTGTATAAAGTCAAATAGTAATTTTATTTCTGGGTTGTGATTGTTTTAATATCGTTTTTTAATTTCTAGTGCAACATGTGATAACATTTTATAAAAGTTTATTTTACCTACAATTTCTTACAAGTAATTTAAAAAATAATAATCGTTTTTTGTCCTAATAAATGCATTTATTATTATTTTTGAATCGAATCACACTTAAATTTTAAAAATAATATAATTCCATACAGCTTAATTTTATTTTTAAGTTAAGTTTGTTGATTTAGGTTACAAAAGTTCAAACATTATTTAGCAAGTCTTCTCATGTTTGTAGATTTTTATATAAGATAACCTTATATTGAGAAGTTACAACACAAAAATATATTTAGTTAACAATTATTTTAGTTTGCTCATTGTAATGTTATCTTACTAATTTATATATTTACGCATCTAATTTTTATCAATTAACATTTTTTTAAAATATTTTTTTTATATAAAAGAAGTGTAGTTTAACAAAATATCAGTAGATTAAAAAAATATTTAATTTTTTGTATATGATTTTTCACTTTTATAAGTTTATAAATAAATTATAAATAATTTTTTTTACAATTAAACGTAAGTATTATCATATTTCTGTTAAATGTATATATATTACAATTTTTTAATAACTTAATGCAATGCATTAATTTAAATATCTTCGTTATATCAGATATAATAGCAAAACGTTCAAAATAAAAAACACAAAATATTTTTTATGAACTAATATTAAATAATTTAAATATTTATAAGGTGTTATTGACACTCAAGGTATGGTATACATTTTTCCAAGTGTATTTAATTTTTTAATCTGTCAATTGAACACATTTTTATACAATAAAAATGTTTTAGTTTACCCAAATGTCTTGTTTTAAATTGTTTTTTTCTTAACATATTATTTTAAAAACATTTTAAAACTGTTTTATTTTGTTAACATGTATGTCATTAATTATTTATTAAACATTTTCTTTTTAAAATTGAAATCTATTTGCAATTAATTTACGTTTACAAAAATTGTCATTGACAAGTAAAATGTGTAATAGAATGAGAACATTTTATTTGTAAAATGATATATATATATATATATATATATATATATATATATATATTTAACTACTTGTAACATGTGTTCCAATTTATTCAATTCTTCTTGGTGAATAGATTTTAAATGTTCCAGTTGATTTTGACATTCTTGATGAACATTTGATTCCAAGTCTATTGAAGGCAGCTGCATTTTATGTTCGATTTGGACGTAATCTTCCTAGTTTAAAAATTTAATTTTTTGCAAATTAATTTTTAATTTATGATATCTTATTTTGTTTTACAACTACATTTTCATTTAAGTACAAAACAGGAGAATTAAAAAATATAACTATTTGGAATAATTTTTATAATTATGATTATTCTAAATCGGCTCTAAGCAAAAACCTCCTACCTTTAATTACAAACAACAACATAAATAATGGGTGTTTTTACAAAGTACAGTTTATTGTTTAAGCTTAACTATATAATAATAATTGTTTAAAATAACAAGTAAATGTAAAAAATATGAATAAATTGTTTCTATATTTTTAATCTAATACTATTATTAATATAAAAAAATAACCAGTATTATGTTATTATACATATAGAGTGCCGGGGTGGTCTAGCGGTACAGCGCTCGATTTGGATCTTGGTGGGCATGGGTTTGTATCTCACCACCAGAACTAAAATGGCCCACGTTCGGCTTTGCTAAAATATCTACTGCTGAAAGATGTTTCCCGTAAAACATTCGAAGTAGCAAACCAAAATAAAAATTATATATATATATATATATATATAATAAATAAATTTTAAAAAATTATTTACCTTGTTTTTTGGAATGTTTCTAGTATTGATGCTATATTTTTTTTCAAAATCTTCAATAATTTTGTTTTTTTCAATCAATTCTTCAGTTTGAATTTCAATTTTTTCTCTGTTAAATAAAAACCACAATGCTTAAAAATACTTATTTAAAAAATGTAACAATTTAGATAAAATTGACAATTATATATATATATATGGCATTTTTAAAATGTTTGCTATTTAAAAACTGCATACACAAATTAATGTCTAGTTAATAATTAACCAATAAAATGTTTTTTTTGTTATACAATATAAAACACCTAATTATGAATAGTAATTTATTATGTTAAAATATTTTAAAAGATTAACATTCATTATTGGCTTTTTAAACAATTTATAGATAATTTTATAATTAATAATTAATAAAAGAATATTTATATAACATTAGATGACATTATTCGGTACATTAGTAAATATAATAATCATAATGTGTGTTACATTTAGTCTGTATAATATCACAATAAGAATTATTATGTTAGATGCAACATTTGTTGATAAAGTCACAATATAGTTCTTTCAACAATACTACAGCGTTTTATTTACTGTTTTTAATTTTGTATTCAATTGTAAAAATATTGTGTTTATGTTATTTGCGACAATCTATAAATTATTATTATTATTTATTTATTTATTTACTTATACTACTTTAAATGTTTTACGGAAAATATGTTCAGCAGTGAACATTGGAGTGAAGCCGAACGTAGGCCCGCATTTGTACCGATGGTGGGATTCGAACCCACACCCCCCCATATCCAAGTCGAGCGCTGTACCGCTAGACCATTCCGGCACAAAAATATTGTGTTTCTGTTATTTGCAACAATCTATAATACATTATAGAGTTCAATAAACAAAAACTCAAATAATTATTTTTTTTAAATTATGAATTTATTTTTGATTATTTCTATCAACATTCTACAACACAAACGTTAATTAATCGAAGGACATTTCTACTTACCTCTGTTTGTCATTGTCGCCGAGCAAATGATGAATCTTTTCATAGGCCGCATTCAGTTGCACTTGGACCGATTGTAGTTGTACTTTTAATTTGCAAACACTGTCGACATGTTTCGCTTTCATATCAGCCAACACTTGGACGTGTTTGGAATGTTCCATTTCGCTAATGTGCACTTCTTCCTTTATTGGGAAAAAATACATATTAACAGTTGACATTGTTGTATTGTGTGAAATATTAAAACCCAAACCAAAATACAGACAAAAACTCCTTTCGTCGTAGATACCGGCAAGAACAAATCAATAATAATTTTTTGTCTACTTTTAAAATAAAGTTTCTACTTTGAAATTGTCCTTTGTTTCTGATTGCAAACGCTATCTGTGGTTTATTTTGTTCAAAAAATTATATATAAAACAATAAACTTAAACTGTTTGCATTAGTAATACAAAAAATTGAGTTTGGGTATTAATTATGCTTTAACTTATATGCACCAATATTTATTATTATTTGGAAGATTAGTAACGTTGATTATGTATTTACATTTCCAAGTATACCAAGTGATTTTTAACGACTTGTTATTGACTTGATAGCAATAATAAAACAAGTAAATAAAATTTGTATTTATTTTTCTTGATTTAAAAATAAAATAAATTAATTGATTTTAATTTTGCATAATTTTTTTTCAATTTAAATAATATACATGTCAATTGTCTCAAGTGTTAGGTTGGGTGGTTTTTAATAATTAACAAAAATTTCTAAAATGTATTTTTTCAAATAAAAAATTGATAAAACGACACGTAAAATAACAAAATAGCTAACAATTCTTTCTTTTTTTAATTAAAATCATCTAATAATAAAAAAATATTCATGCGTACAATTAAATAAGATTATTGAGGCAAAGATAATTAATTTAAATTTTTATTACATCATTTAAAAAACACCTAGCATTATTATTGTTTTTAAAAAAAAATAAATACCTTTGATATCGGCCTCAAGTAGCCACAAAATTCTTGAACAAGAAAATTAATTTTACTATAATGTGTGTCGGAATTTCATGTTCCTGGGGTGACAGACATAGCCGAAATGCTAATTTATAACGTACAACCTTCATTAAGAGTAGATAGTTGTTTGGATGCAGCAAATGTCAATTTTTTAAAATAAGTAAAATATGTTCATTGTAGAGCATTAAAATACACATTAACGTTTTTTAAATATAATTAAAAAATGACATAATTGAACAGCAGTTAAATCAATATTTCCAACAATGTAATTTGCAGTTATTAAATAATATTTTTTAAACTTTTAATACCTTCAATTTTTGTTCCAAATTGTCAATATGTTTTCGGTAATCCAAATTTTTATTTACTAATTCTTCATTCAACTGTTTTATCTCTTGTTCCAATTTGTTCAAGCAGTTTTCGGTATGATTATTTTCTTGTTTCAATTGTTTGGAGTAGGCCAAGTTGTCATTGAGTTCCTACAACATTGACACAGTTATATATCACAATACACTGCACATTGATGTTCATTTGCAAAGCTCAATCCTATTTAAAAAACAGTCTTAATTTGCATAATATTGTAATTCAAACGTTGTAGCTTTAACTTATTGTGTTTTAATATGTACATATATAATGTGTTTTCTATTACTGACTAATGGCAACACTACGTGAATAAATAAATTATTTGTCGACAATTCTCTACTTGTTATCAACGTAATGAGTATATATGCCAATATATTAACAAAACGTTTTTATTTTGTTTATAAAATTAAGTATTTCAATAAAAAAAAACATAATATTGTATAATTTGTTTTATGTACATATATACTAATTCTTTATATGTTTGTGACTGGAGAGAATATACGAAATGGATTCATTTCACACTTTACGTCATTTATTACTTCTATTTGGAATTATAAAGGAAACCCAATGTCTTAAAAAATTGTTGTTCTATGCAGTTAAATACGACATATTTTGTAGTTTTTACTTATTATGTTATATTAATTTAGTAATAAATTCATATCGTTTATAAGACAAATTTTGATTAAAATGTTTAATCCTATTACCATTACTTTTACTATTGTTTTTTATATAGTTCAAAACATTTACTATGTTTCTTATCGCAAACATATCTAACACTTACTACAAATATTTTGTATAATAGGATTATATATATATATATATATATAATAGTGTATAAAATATTTATGCTTTTGAGAAATACAAAATAATAATTTTAATTCTTTTTGCCTTCAACTTTATTAAATATTGTAATATGTTGTGAGAAATTATATACACGATTATTTTCTGTGTCGGTTTATTTTACTTATTTCTTTATTTTGTTGTTCTATCAAAAAGTTGTTTCGGCAAATAGGCATTTAACAAAGCCAAACAAAATTTGTATTTTAAAAAGACATTTATAATTACATAATTGAAAACAGGTTTTAATATTGTTTCTAGTAGCTCCAAGCTCTAAAAAAACAAAAGTCTATCTTGCTTTAATTTAAAACAATCGGAATTTTCATTATTTAAATTTAAATTTACAAATTGAATAAGTAATATGTAGTGTAGATATAGAAATTTAATCAGTAAAATTACGGTTTGTAACTTTATAAATTTATAAAGTTTGTAATGTAAGTTAATTTGTAAAGTAGAACCTTTAAAAAATTATTTTATTTTTTGAAGTATTTAAAAGTGGCAACAAATTTGTTAGTTTAAAAGGATTTTGTAATAAGTTCTAAATCAACAGTTGCAGAACGCTATGCAATTTCAATTTCAATTGATGACAAAATTACGTCTTTTACATCGCACCTGTTCCAACTTTTTTATTTCATTTTGATAATGCAATTTGTTTTCATTGTATTCGGTATACATTGAGGCTAGTTGTTCTTGTAGGATGAATTTGGATGCTTCACTTGTTTCATACTTGTGTCGGTAATAGTTCAATTTTTCATGAGCCGCCACATTTCTATTTAACTGTTACATTTTTTAATTAATAAACAAATAACATTTTTAAAGCATTGGATTCCCTTTATAATTCCAAACAAAAATAAGAGAAGACATGAACTGTAAGATGAATTCATTTCGTATATTCTTTTTAGTCACAAAACATATAAAGAATCAATATATATATATATATATATATATATAAAATTATATGATGTAATTAACTTAACATTAATAACTACACATACATACACATACGCAACATGCATATGTTAAGTCCACGCTAATTTAATAAAGTTATAAATTGTTTTTGTGCACATCAAATGGGTTTTAGTGTTTTAATAAAATTTTAACTATTTAGTAATTTTATTTGCACTTCTATAATAATAATAATAATAATAATAATAATAATAATAATAATAATAATAATAATAATAATAATAATAATAATAATAATAATAATAATAATAATAATAATAATAATAATAATAATAACAATAATAATAATAATAATAATAATAATAATAATAATAATAACAATAATAATAAAATATCTAAACATAATTTAGTTTACAAAACATTTTTTATTTAATGAATTCATAATTATTAATAGAACATTAAAAATTTATGTACTGTAATGCTAAATCTTATCTTAAATTGTGATAAATATTGAAATATGTATATCCCACCACCAGCACTAAATACGGGCCTACGTTCGGCTTTGCTTAAATGTCCACTACTAAAAGATATTTTCCGTAAAACATTCAAAGTAAAAAACATTAATAAAAAAATAAAACATTAAAATACTTTTTGTCTTAACTCTATTGATTGCATAAAACAGTGAACTAAAATAAACTGGATAATGTCTTACATTGTTTGTTAAAAATAACGATTGTAGCAAGTAATTGTGTTGATCAACGTTATATACTAAAAATGGGTTTACTCCACTTCTTATAAATAGCAATAATACAAAAATGTCTCGAACCTTTTCGGGTTTATTTATAATTTGGCGATTGGACACAAACGACTCTAAATTGTTCGTCAACGTGCCATCAAGTCGTCGAATGTCTTCACTAAGCGCTTGTTTTCTCGATTCCATGCAGTTCAAATAGTGTTCCAATCGGCCACAATGATGTTCCAACATTCGGGCCTTTTCGCGCAATTGTTCGATTTTTTGGCGGCCCAGCTGTGTTTGAGGCCGATACAATTCGAGTTGTGTGCTTTTGAGGTTTTTCGACAAACTGTCCTAAAATGCGTACAAAACGTATGTGTCCGGTTAGGCCTAATATTGTAATGCGGCTTATTGACAAGCTCTTGTTTCAAGTTTTTAATTATTTAATGTTTATTACTTTGAATGTTTTACGGGACACATCTTTCAGCAGTGGACATTTAACGAAGTCAAACGTGGGCCCGCATTTTAGTGCCCGTGGTGAGATTCGAACCCATCCCCACCGAGCTTCAAATTCGAGCGCTGTACCGGTACTAGTTTTGTTGGAATGCCTTAGATTTATTAAATATACAAAGTGATAATAGTTGTAATTTTGTATTTGAGATGTTGTTTGTTTAAAAAGGATACAAAAAAATGGTGACTATACTAATATTAATAAGACAATGAATTATAATAGATTATAAAATGTAATAAATAGAGTGAAATTTTTATTAATAGTCTGATTAATTAATAAACATCCTCCTACTCAACGATTATTAATGATCTTTCTATTTTACAAATCTTCCAGTTATATTGGGTTATTAACAAACGCAACAAATGCTTGAGCAATTTAATCGTATAATGCTGACTTACATCTTTGTCAGACATTACTAGATTGGTGTAATCAATAGTTCAATAAAATACGAACGTCATTTACCATGTAATAATTGTAATTATAATTTACTAAATTGATCAATTATTTAAATATTTATAAGTTAAATTTATAAAAACGTTGATTTTAACATTTAAATGTTACTACAAATTTGTCATTCAATATAAACATCACACAACAACACGATCAACTATTTTATAGATTATTATTTAAAGTATAACGTTGGCTGGTCACATTTTAGGTAATGTAATGACACAGAGCTAAGTTGCTTCGTTCCTATCTATAGATGGATAAAACACTCATTGAAAGTTATTTTGTTGCACCAAATTTTATTATTAATATTATTATTATTAATAATAATAATAATAATAATAATAATTGTTAGAATAATTAATAAAAAACACATAAATCAGCCAAGACCGAAACGAAGGTATGCATTCAATGCCAAAAACGTTTTATTAAAACAATCAAATGTATACCAAAAAGTTAATTCATCTTTATAGGAAAAATGAACTTAATGTAAAAGAAAAAACTTGCCATCAGCTTTTGGTGTAATTTGCTGCCAACATTCAAAGGCACCAAGTTGTCATTATCATCATCATCGTTATTATTATCATCATTATCATTGATGTTGCTGTTGTTGTTGTTGTTGTCGCTATTTCCATTGTTATTCAAAATGCAGTTTACATTTGCTTCTAGGTATTTGCTGTGCTCTAAGTAGTTATTATTATTATTATTATTATTATTATTATTATTGGTGTCCAACTGTTCAAATCGTTTGCTATCCAACAATTCATTTAATAATTGTTCATTAATATCATTCAAAATTTGTCGTGCTTTGATGCGAATCGCTTCACTTAGATAGTGTTTCGATTCGTCTTTCGAATAATCAAGCAAATCAATTGAATTGTTTGTCGATGTACTGATTGGATGATCGCTGGATAAACAAACGGTGTTGTCTGGCTCGACACTGAGTTCGTCGCATTTTAGTGGCTCATGAATGTCCGAATCGCTACAGCGAAATGTAAAACATACACCAATGCAATTTGACAAAAATAGTATTGATTTTTTATCCGTGTTGAATTATTGCAATATATGTATGTATGTGTGTGCGTTTTATTTTCATTTAAGGAATTTGTTGATTTATAATGGTAAAATGGTTTATGCTAAAACGGAAACTTAACATCAAGATAAAAATGACAGAAATTTAAATATGTAACAAAAACATTGCTCAATTATGCAAAATATTTTTTAAAGCTAAAATTTACTTTTTAAAGTTGATGCACTAAATCTTTATATAAACTGTGGTTAATTTGACAAGGATTAAATTATTATAGATAATTATATTATTTATAATTGTTCAAACATATTAATCAATACACAATTACAAATAAACACTTATATAAATTTTATATCATCTATATAAAATGTGTAAAAGTTAAAATGACTGTTGACTTAAACAAATAACTTAAACTTTTTTTAAATTGTAAATTAACTGTTATACTTCTTATGCCATATTTAAACAAAAAATTAGTTTATTTACAGCTGAAACAACGCACAGGGGTATAACTGGACTTCTTCTACAACGGGTGGGTGCGGCATACATCAAAGATACTTCAAAGGATATCTTAGGGTATACATATGCCATATGTAGTTGTTCGGATAATAAAAGTTAAATTGACAAAAATTTAGGAAGCCACGTCACAAGAATGCCGTCTATCAGCCAAGAAACTTCGTTATTTTTCTACATTTGTTACGTTTATTACGCCATTGAAGTCAATCGTTTTATATGCCGTACAGATATAGGAAATAATGAAGAGATAACTGAATCACTATAGTTTTATAATTAAATATTATAATTCGTACAAAAATTAAAATAATAATAACTTTACATATTAAAAAACTTTTCTTAAAAAATGCCTTTATTTATTGTTGTTTAATTTAACAATTAAACAAATTATTTTATTTTATTTTAAATTATCTAGTTTTTAGTTTGTTTTAAAATTATTTTAATTCAGAAGTATCTCTAGCTTTGTATTAGTAACGCTTATAAAATATTACTAACATTCTACGTAAAGTGTAGTAATAAACAATATGTAAGTCCATCTACTAAAAAATAACACAATCGTTTATATTTAAAATTTGCTTGCCCAGTGTTAGTCATACTTATTAATGTTAATATGTTGAATTTAGTCCATATTTTGTCATAATTAATTATTTATAATTTTTGTTTTTACTCAATTTTCATATGTGTTGTATTTTATTATTTTGTACTGATATTTAAATTTCAGTTAACTTTTACTTGCTTGTATAGTGCACATTTCTAATTTTTAAGTTTGTTTACGTATTTAGCAAATTGTAACATTAATAATTTATAAAATGACTAATAATTTAAATATTTTTAGTATCTAAACATGTTTATTACGTCCAGTATATTACATAACTGTATTACAATTATTTTAATTGCAAATATAAATAACAGTAGAAAGTTTCTTATGTTAATTTGCTTAGTTCAAGTATATTTTTATGAAATTTTGTTGTTAATAAATATAGAAAAATGGGTGGTATTTTTAAATTTTTGATTAAATCTAAATATTATTCAAGATTTACGATTTCATAAATGAATATGTATTAGACGTACTTATAATAATATACAATTTCAGATCGGTATCTATTGTTGTATGTGTTATTTTATAACTGTTTTAAATTATACATATAAAGATTCATATACAATGCATTAATGGCCTAACATTCAGCATAAAAGTAATATTAACCATTATACAGGACATTAATTTATTAATAGTAAATTTGCTATTTAATATAAAAATATGCTATAGTGTACCACAATCTAAATATCAGTAAATATTTAATTGAATATGCCAAATGAGAACTTACGGTTGATGTGAATCCAAACTCAATTGATCAGTATTTGTAATTGAAAGAGCTTGGTCAATTAGAATGAATGCGTGTAAAAATAAAAACATGGGTAAAATAATTAAATTTAAACTTATCGTTTTCAATATGCTCATATTTATTGTATCAATTTTTGTCAAAAACGTCTTTCGCAATAGTCAGTAATAAAATTCATTAAATTTTTTATATATGTTTTAATTCACACTTTGGTAATTAAATATTATTAAACAATAATACAACCACTTAATGTAATAAGCATTTTGCAGTTTAGGCTTGTACATGAATAACATTATTTGTTAACACAAGTTTGAATAACCAACTATTTTTAAATAAGTTAATTTTAAAGATGCTTTTGTTAATTTAATTAATTAAATTACCTTAAATGAAATACCTTAAAAATAGATAAAAAATGTCAATCGCTTGTTATATTTATATATAGTAATTATAGAGAATGGATTATATATGTTTATATACTTGATTTTTATTTCTTCAATGTAAAATATTAAAAAAATTAGTATTAGGCAAAGCCAAACAGAGGTTTGCATGCAGTGTCTGTAGTGGGACTCACACCTGTGTTTTTCTAATTTTTAAATCAAGCACTCTAGCCATCTGTCCCATCCCGGTGGAGATGTCAGAGACGGATTGGTTTTCAGTTAAACAACAAAAAAAGATAATAATAATAATAATAATAAATTTACATAGACAATAATATAATTTGTTAAGTTAAAACAATTTTTGTTATAAATGCTTACAATTTAAACTATTCTGAATTTCTTGATCGTTGACTTGATCTGGCAAATTATTGTCCATAAATTTACAATCAGAATTATCAAACTGTGTTAAAAATAAAATTTGTTATTTTAAAACAAAATAAAAATTGTATAATTTAAAATCAAATAAATGTCAAAGTGCTTATTAAAATGTTTTATTCAAGGTTGGTTAATCATTTTTAATTGCTGATAAAATAATAAATATTTTAATGAATAAATTCAAAATTTTATAAATTTATTGACAGCATAAAAAAAAGTAAGTGTAAAATATGTACAGGTTTTAGACATTTTAATTTTTAACAAGGATTAGAGAACACGACACTATCACAACACCTGTAAGTGAAATATTAATGATTATGACGTTTTAGTGTTAGTATTTGTGTACTACGCCTTTTTTTGACTTAGTTTATTTAATTTTTTAATGTTAAATTCGAATGTTATTAAAGTTTTAAATGCAAATTGCCATTAGTTGCCACTCAAATATAGCTTTGTATAATTATATATTTGAATAACATAACATGTTATATTAAAAAATATATATCTAACAATCAAATATAATAAAATTTATATAAGTTATTTTTACATTGAGTAATTTATCAAATTTGAAATTAACTTACTATTACTCTATTTGCATTAATTTAAGATTTTTATTAAGCAAAATAATTAAATAATTTAAAAACTAAAATTGTGCATAATTAAAGTTTTTGAGTGTATCCAATGATGCATAAAGCTTTGAATCATTGGTTCGTTTTGTTATTACCGTTATCAATATTTTTCAAGGTTATACATTAGCTAAACCGCAATTGGTTAATGCTAACAGACAATAAAAAGTATCATAATTACAGCAATTTTAATTTCCTAACACAGTAAAATAATAGAATAATGTTTATTGTAAATGAAGTTTTGTAATTTAATTAAATCACGTATTGTTTTAAATCTTAAAAATGTTTTTTTTTTAATATTTAATCAAAATATTGCAAGCAACTTTTTTAACAGTTAGGCACTTTGCTAAAATATTAATAAAACTTTAGAATGGTAGTATATTTTACTGTCAGTTAAATGTAATTGTTAAACATTTTAAAAAATTTTTTAAATATTAAAATTATAAAAAATAAAAATTCATTTCATTATTTTTATGTTTGCTACTTTGAATGTTTTACGGGAAACATCACTCAGCAGTAGATATTTTAGCGAAGTCAAACGTGGGCCTGCATTTAGTAGGCGGTGATAAAAGTCAAACGTATGTCGACCAGGTCCAAGTCAAGAGCTGTACCGCCAAGCCACTCCGGCACAAACACTTAATGTATTTTTTGACAAATTAAAATATTTTTGTTTGATTGTTAAAAACTTATTATTATTATCTTAAGAAACAAAATACATAACATTGTTACATTTAAATAATAAAAATTAATTTTGATGAGTACGAATTAAAAATAACCCATCTTAAATTATTTTTAATATTGAATAATAATTCTATGCAATATATTATTGTATTTATATAAGTTTTTTTATTTTTGTGTAAAGTTAAAAGAGTAGTTATAAGTATTGCTTTCATGTATAAAAATTTGTTCTATTATTTATTAAAATTAAGTTTTATAATAAATAAATTAACCTCTATTTAGACAATAATGTTTATTATAAATTTTCATTAATTTGCAATTAATTTTAAAATGTTAATATCAAACATTCAATATAGGATTAAACCTTTACTAAATTAAAAACAAATTATTAAATTCTAGAAAATTTGTAACGTAAGAACTTTTACAGTACATATGAATAAAATAATAGTAATAATAATAATAATAATAATAATAATAATAATAATAACAATAATAATAATAATAATGTGTTTGTCAAGTATGGTAAAACGTGTTAAACAAATATAAACTTTGCAATAAAATTAAATTAGTCAATTTTCTGTAATTAAAAAAATTAAAATTATTATTATTAATAAAAATATTAACCTTTTTTAAATTTACAGGTGATCATTCCAAATAAGGATGAAACAGCTGTACAGTGCTCCTGGTTGACTTGAAAACCTAGTAAATTTATTATTCAAGTGAATCTAACAATACTAATATAACATTTCTAAAAACATATAATCCCTTAAAAACCCATTGTTAAATATAACCGAACCGTACTATATAGGCTATTAAACCTGGCAGTATGCAAGGACCTATGTGGTAAAGTCCTAGTAAAAGGGTTCTCTTACTTGCTAAACCGGTAGTGACGTAGCAGCATTTGAGGACACTGGGAAATTAAAATTGATTAGATTCACTATAAATAATAAATTTGCAGGTCGAAGTTCAAACACCCGTAGCTCAGTGGTTTAAGGCGCTGGCTTGACACCAGATAGGGCGTAGGTTCAATTTGATGTGCGTAAAACTTGAAAAGTATGCACTGCTGATGACTCCAAATAAGGATAAAACAGCTGTACAGTGCTCCTGGTTGACATAAAAACCTAGTAAACTTATTATACAAGTGAATCTGATAATACTAATATAACATTGCTAAGAAATATAAACTTTGCAATAAAATTAAATTAGTCAATTTTCTGTAATTAAAAAAAATTAAAGTTATCATTATTATTAAAAGTATTAACCTTTCTTAAATTTACAAGTATATATAACAGAAACATTAAAAAAATAAAGAATACATTAAAATAAAGTACCGAGGTATCTGATTTCCATGTCCGACACTAAATGCGGGTCTTCGCATAGCTTAGCTAAAATTGTCCACTGCTACAAATGTCTCTTGTTCAACGTCCAAGCAATAAAAGTTTTTTTAATTTTAATTTTGAAGTCAGCTATATGCAGTTAATAATAATAATAATAATAATAATAATAATAATAATAATAATAATAATAATAATAATAATAATAATAATAATAATAATAATAATAATAATAATAATAATAATAATAATAATAATAATAATAATAATAATAATAATAATAATAATAATAATAATAATAATAATAATAATAATAATAATAATAATAATAATAATAATAATAATAATAATAATAATAATAATAATAATAATAATAATAATAATAATAATAATAATAATAATAATAATAATAATAATAATAATAATAATAATAATAATAATAATAATAATAATAATAATAATAATAATAATAATAATAATAATAATAATAATAATAATAATAATAATAATAATAATAATAATAATAATAATAATAATAATAATAATAATAATAATAATAATAATAATAATAATAATAATAATAATAATAATAATAATTTTAATTACGTTGTTTTGAATGTTACTTTTTGGTACACAAATAAAATGTGGTAAAATTAGTAAAAAACTGAATAATAATAATAATAATAATAATAATAATAATAATAATAATAATAATAATAATAATAATAATAATAATTTTAATTACGTTGTTTTGAATGTTACTTTTTGGTACACAAATAAAATGTGGTAAAATTAGTAAAAAACTGAATAGTAAATTAAACTATTTTTGAACTGTTTTAAAAACAAATAAAAATAAGATACACAACATTATAAAAAATGTTTTTATATAAAAAAAGATTTAATTGCCGTAGACAATTGTTTAATAATTATTATTAAATATTTATAATATTTGGTGCAATTAGATACCATTTAAAAAGAAGTTTGTCATATAGTCAAGTTTTAAATAGAAAAATCATTTATTTTTAATGTTTTAAATGCGAAACCTTTATATACAAAATAAACGTTTCTCAGATAATAGACGCTGGTTACAAAAATTAATAAAACCTCCGATTTTTGTCAGGATTATTTCTCTTAGACAAATGGCTACATGTACTAAACGTACACCTTATGATATACTTTTGATACACTGAGTGTATATTTGCCAAGATATACCGCTGTGTATTAAGTTTCTAATTTATGTTATCCTAAATCCAGAATGCACTACATAAATGTACACCATTTAAAATAACATCATTATTGAAAACAACTTTACAAAGATTATTGCAACTATCAAGGCTATAACGATTTTAAAACTCCAATAATTTGCTTTACAATTTTTTAAACATAATAAATTGGCAAACAGTAAAGTTTAAAAATATAATTACAAATTTAAAAATCAAAATAACAACTAAAAATTAGATACATTTTTTTACATATAAAGTAATTTTTTAATAACATTTTTGCACAAGAAATAACAGATAATATTAAAAATTGACATTAATAGTTTTTTCCAACTTATCATTTTCTAATATTGTCTATAAATATTATGTAATGTTATTTACTTTGTTGTCAAAATTTTAGTATTTACAGTAAAAATGTTGGTAATATTCTTTGCTATTATATGAGCCAAAAGAACATTATTATTTTCTATGTTTATTGCGAATATTAGAAGACGTAAACTGTGAAATGAGTTTATTACGAGTATGCATATTATATAAAGTTTTAGTGTATAAATACAAAAAAGGTTTGGTATCTAAGTCAACACAACTCATTAATAGATAAACTAACATACACAAACATAAACATTGGGTTGCTAGTATATTTTGTTTAATGTAGCTATAAACTGTTTTTATTTATGCATGGTTGTAAAGCTACAATGGCAAGATTTTAAATTGCTGGATTTTGTGTAATGTTAAAATTATTTTAAATGTACTATTTCTACAAAGTACTGCAAATGAACAAGTTGTTGTCAAAATTAATACACTATAAATAATTAGATTTTCTAGAAATACTTCGTTACGTTAAACACGTCTAACTTGGAGTAAAACATTTTTCAAATATTACATTAGTAGTTTTAATTTAAAAGAATGAATTTATATATAGAAAGAGAATCCAGCAGCAAAAAACTCTCTAAAACGTTTATAATTATTAGTTTAATAAAAGATATAATATGGTACCTTTTTAGGTGATAAGCATAACAAATTGTATAGAGACAAAATACAAAAAAAGAAATTGTTTAATATTGTAAAAACCAGATATAAAATTTTAAAAGACCTGTTGTATATATAAACAAATAAAAAAGAATGAAGGAACATTATTAATAGAAAAAAGTTGATTAAAAACAATTAAAAAATGTATATAAAAGCTCTAGTGAATAAAAACCCTGTGCATAAACTTTAGTTCAGATACTTAACTGAAATGTAACAGAAAATATCTTAGGAAAAAGTAATTATGTTAATTGAAAAGATAAAAAAATGACAAGCACAAAAACCAGATAGAAAATTTTATTAAAATATGGAAATGCCTGGAAAGCAAAAGTATTCACAGACTAACTTGTTAAAATTGATGTAAATTGAATAAAACAAAGATCGAGAAAACGTTTTGTGCCGGGGTGCTCTAGGGGTACAGCGCTCAAATTCGGACCTCGGTGGACATAGGTTCGAATCCCATCGCCGGCATTAAAATGCGGGCCCACGTTTGGCTTCGCTAATTGTCCACTGCTGAAAGATGTTTCTTATAAAACATTTAAAGTAGCAAACATAAATAAATAAATAAATACTACATTTTACAGAAACATAGGAATATTAAAAAGTGTGGTAATTATAAAAGCGTAAAAGTTATGTTACACACTACAGCTGCAAAAAATAGTAATAACAGAAACTGTGAAACACGTGCATTAAATAACAATTCGGTTTTATACCATGAAAAATACAAGTAACGGTATTTTTGTTAATTGAGCAACAACAGAAAAACACAGGAAATTCTATATAGTTTTAATTTATTAAAAAATGATGTATATTTGCATTTCCAAGTAGGAATTATAAAGAGATATAAGAACAAGCTGTGCTTTTATAAAATACATCAAAATTGTACAATACATGTATAACGGATTAGAAATTTTAATAAAGATCAGCGTAGAGAAAACTAAAATGTTTCTACTATTTGTTGACTCATAATGCAAAAACTAATAAATTATAAAAAACAGAAAATAAATTAATAATGCAACAGTTAACTTATTCTTTACTGTCCACCTCATTACGTGACTTCAACTAAGACTCTATTTTTGTATTAAACATTATTACAGTGTTTGTGCATTATAATATGGTTTTCTGTTATATTTATTAATTTTTATTTTCATATTTAGAATTATTATTTTACTTACTCTACCTATTTTATCAATTAAATCTCTTTTTAATAATTTTTTCTGTTTTTTAAACTTCATTTTTTATTTTACACTACTCTTTAAAACTGAATACCTAAAAACGTTTGTTTTACTCAATTCATGTAAAAACTTGTATAAATATCTGTGCAATAAAATAAAGTTAACATATAGAACATGTTTTTAAATTAATATTATTCAGTTTATATCAAATTGCAAAAATTAATATTACAACTAATTAGACTTTTTACTAAAGATATCCAAAAATTTTATAACAATTTTGTTATATTATTTTTTAATTATTTTATTTATATTTAATTTAAAAGTTGCGATAATTTTTTTAAATATTTTATAAAACTATTAAAAACATAATTTTAACAACATTTATTTAAATTTAGTTATAAAAAGTTAACATAAAGTTAGGATAAATTTTTAAAAAACAAAAAAACTTTATTTTACGGTTAATTTATGTAAATTTACAGTTCTACATACTCGTTCACAAGTTAAGTAGAATAAATATTTTTTCATACTCGCTTTCATTGGATTTGACATATTGGGTATTATTGTATATAAATGGTGTATTTCAGAAACCAGAATAATAATAATAATAATAATAATTATTATTATTATTATTATTATAATTATTATTATTATTATTATTATTATTATCATTATAACCATAATAGCAGTAATAATGATAATAATAGAGGTAACAGTCACTCTACAGAAAAGGTAATTTGTGATCACATAAAATCTATTGTCACTGTTATTTATATTTACATATATACCATGATTATTGCAACAATAATAATTAGTTTATACAAAAATTAACAATTTGTGACGTTTTTCGCATTAATCTTGTTAAATGTAAATTTGATTTAAACATATTGACTACTTATTTACGGTTAGTAGACAATACAACCAATTTTTCTAATGTTATATTTACTCCTACACAAAATTTTTATATTCACACCAAAACGATTTCTATTGATCAAAATAATAGTAATAAACTTTGTACATTTAAAAAAACAATTACCCAAAAATAGTGAAATATAATTAAATCAATTAAGTTAAAATTTACAAAAAGAACATGAGTAGATAAAAATGAGAAAGCATTGCAAAAAAAATTTAAAAATAAAAATAAAATTATATTTTAAACAGAACCCTTATTTAACGTCCAGCAAGACTTGATCCTAACTTCGTTAACATGAAGTAAACTCAAATAAATAATGTAATTATTTTTCTTCTAAATTATTTAAAATTCACATTTGTTTAATAAATGTTAAATTATTTTAAATTTTGCATTAACTTCATTATTTTAAAAATGCAATAATTTTTTTGAATACAATTAAAACAATAAATAAAAATATTAATATTAAATTTAAAATTTATTTTTACTTATTATTGTTTATAATAGTAAATATTAATTATAAATATAATAATTTTATTTTTATTCTTATTTCAAATTTTTGGTTTACAACCTAAAATTAGTCATTTAGGTTAATAAATTAAATTAATTTTTTTTTAAATTTGTTTTAAGACTCGTTTAATTTTATTTACTTACTTTAGTATATTATTTATTACGTTACTTAATAAAAATTTAATACAAATATTTATAACGTAAAACGTTAAATTTAAAATAATAAAATTAATTTTTATTTTTATCAATATAAAAAAGTGTTTAATTTTTTATTACAATTATGTTAATTTGTTTTATTATGTTATTTACATTAAAATCTATAGACGCTACGTTTAGGAATTGTTTAAACGTTTTAAATTAATGAAGGTTGGTTAGTTACTTAAACTTACATATCTTTATTAATTAGAAATTATTTACTACCGTTTTTTATTCAAATGATTATGTTTCAGAATCTTTTGCAATTCAAAACTTAAAATCAAATTATGTTGCCCTAACGAGGTATATATAAAATTGATTGCAATTTTAGTTCTATTGAGAGTATTATTATTTTAGATCGTCATGGTAATAAAAAAGAACAAATTGATTTGCAAGGGTAAATTTTTAAAAATATTTATTTATTGTTTATGTAGAAGTTTTATTGCAATGGAATGGGATTGTGACGGTGATAATCTAGCAATTATTAATGATAAGAAAGCATCTATAATATTATTTAATTCTATAACTTTTGAAAAAAAAATTATTAACATTGACATAAAGTAATTTACACATTATTTAACGTTTAGAGATCAATTTACTGCAATTGGTTGGTCACTGTTACGATCATGTTTAGCTGTTGGAACTAACAAAGGAAACCTTGTTCTTTATGATCATACAACATATAAGTTTGTTGATATATGTTATTTAATTTTTTAAGAAAATGTATTTTATTAGGAAGACACACAAAAAGAATTACTATTGTGAAATGGACTAAAGAGAACGTGTTAGTTTTAGCTGCTCAAGATAAAACTATTACAATTAATTCTGAAGATGGAATTTTGATTAAACAAATTTTATTAAATGATGTTCCTGTAAATTTAAAATTTTATTATTTTAAATGTGATAGATTAAATGAAAATGAAAATGTAATAGTAAGAATAAATTAAAAGTTTTTTAAATTACAATTATACATTGTTATTTAAATCTTTTTGAATAATTGATTAGATTGTAAATTGTACAAAACACTAATAGTAATTTTAATGTAGTGAAACATTGTTATTATTTATATTTTTTAAATAATCTTAAGTATATAAGCAATATGATATATTATTAGTGAGTAAAACATTTCTATAATTATAATAACAATTAAAATTTAGAAAAAGTAGTAAAATAACAAAATTAATTATTTAGCATTTAAGTAATTATATAAATATTTGTTGTAAACATAAATTTTGATGTACTGTTAAATTTTAATTTTTTTATGGTAGGATTTTGTTTTTAAGATTATCTTATTTGTTAATAACCAGTGTCAATTTTTTTAAAGTTTTGTTTTGAAGTTAACATGTTCTACTTTTTGGATTACATGGTAATTAAATAAAACAAATAAAATCGTTAGTTTAAAATTAATTAATTAATTATAAGATAGTTTATATAATATTGTGAAAATATTAGAATATTAAAATTCTTACACGTTAATAAAATACAAGTAGTTAAAACGTTGTTTATATATTTTTGTGCAAAGTTCCATGTATTTATTTTAATGATAACCAAATTGTTTTAAAAAAGGTTTTACCAAATTGTTTTTGCATTTAGATTAGTTGTATTAATGGTTATCGGCAATTAGTATTTCTTGATGTAAACAACTCTAAAAACATAAAAGAACTGATGTTTGACGAAATATATGGTGATATTGTTTCATATGATTGGTTTGGTGAAAATTACATAATACTTGGTTTTTCAAACGGTTATTTAATTGTAATATCTACACATGAAAACGAGTTTGGGAAAGTAATAATAGGTGTTTTTTATAATTATTCTCCTTAGTAGTTTTAGAAAATTTAATTGATTACTGATTTATTTAACATAAAAAATATTGTATTAAAATTATAATTAATTATATAATTATATTTTACATATATTTTCAATATAAATTTAAAAAATATTTTTATAATATATTAATTATTTTTGTTGAGTATATTTTTAAAAATGTAGTTACATATTAGTTTTATAAACCCCTTTTTCTAATTTTGTACATTAAAATTTATTATGTTGTTTTTTATACTTTATTTTGTTTTAATTTAAATTTAATACGTAAATTACATGTTTGTTTTTAGGAAATTTATAAAACACGTGAGTATAAAGAAATTTTAATTGATGTATCTGTATCAAAGATTCTTAATCAATGTGCAACAATTGGTGATAATCGGTAATTATAATAAAAAGTTTAACGTAGTTATCAAGTTTTTATTTATTTAGTTTAGTTTTTATTGTTTAAAGTTTTAAAGAAAAATATGTTTTAATAATTAGATATTTATAATTTTTTTAAATATCTCGTTTATAAGTATTATTCTGTTTGTTGATTATTTATGTTAAATATAAATTAATGGGTAGCTTTCAAACTAAGAACTATTAATTCCTGCTTAATTTGACTTAATTAGTTATCTGAGGCATAATTTTATACGTTACTTTACTGACTAAAAACTAATATGTAAAACAAACGTTATGTACAAAGTCATTATAAGTTAATAATAAAAATTAATTATGTGCAAAATAATAGTAGTATTGGTGTATTACAGTGACATAAATGGATATAAATTAACAAAATACAATACCATCTCCTATATTTCTTATAAAATACAATGCACAAGAAAAATAATAAGATATTTGTTTACAAAACTGAACAATATCAAAGTATTCAATTAAGATTGTAAAATTAATGCACTTACTGCAGCATTTTGTTTGGAACTTTGTTGCTAAATAATTAGTTACAGTATGTGTAGTTTTGTGCAACCAATGCAAAAAATAGTTTTCTATATTTATGTCGGTAGGCAGATTGCTAACAAACAAAAATTATAATAATCTTGCACTAATGTAAATATAATTTTTGTAATGTAAAAGTTATGTTTATTATATGTAAATTAGTGTTATTATTTATGTACTTGATAAATGTAAGGTATATATTAAAACGTAACTGTTACTAAAAAATTAACAATTTATTAAAAACTACAATTGGTTTGTTTTCAAAGTGCAATATTTATATGCAAAGTGTATTTGTGTCTTTATAACTACATATTTAAAGTGTGAAATTGCATGATTTACAAAACATGGAAGAAATGCTTGCTATTATTGAACTGGAAGAATCGCAAATGCACAACAGAAGTCTAATGCGATCGTCTAAATCACGTTGGGCATCTTCCAAATGTCGACTTCGATGGTCAGATGACGGACAGCTGATGGCGGTTGCTACGGCACAAAATTCGTTGCACGTATTTATCAGTCAAGTGCCCAGAATGGCTTCTATAGCTCAAATAAACAAAAGATTGATGATTGCTCGGCTTACTTCTTTGTCAGAAATACGTATTGAATCGTTGTTGTGCAGCGAAGTACGTAACATTGACTTGAATAATTACTTTGGTTCCATTTAAGAAAACATTATGTAACCAGTATACACTGTGCCGATACATCGACTGACTCGTACTTGTGTATGCATAGGTTTGATTCCCATCACCAGCACTTTTGGTTTTACTGAGATGTGTACATGTTAAAAAACGTTTTTTACAAAGCATTCAAAAAATACTATTATTTTAATTAAACATTAATAATAATAAACACTATAATAATAATCATTGTTATTATGGGTTTTGGAAATAGGCTTTGCATTCGAGTTAATATTTGGTCATTTTAGAAATGTTTCATTTTTAATTTAATCTTTATTTTTTATATATTAATTGCATTTATGCTAATGTTTTAAGCAAATATTATTAACGAAGGTAAAAATTAAAGAAGTTCACTACTAAAAATGTATATGTATTGGCAATTTTGTTCCAGTAGAACTATAGGTAGTATAATATACAAGTACTTATTAAATCGTTTATTTAAAACTGGTACTATTATTATCATTAGTAGTATTATTATTATTACCATTATTATTATTACTGTTATTATTATTACTATTATTATTATTATTATCATTATTTTTTCCATTATTTTATAATTAATAATATTTTTAAAATATTTAAGTCTAGACAAAATGTTGTTTTTATCAGCATACATTTTTGGTATGCACGCGCACATCTGCAATTGTTTTATTTTTATCAACAGTCTAATTACAAAACATGGTTGTTATATATTTTTCATTTAAATTGTTTTACATGTTTTAATGTTTGATGTGTTATTAAGATCTCAGGTTCTTGAATTGACAAATTTTGAGAATTTAAATTGCATTTAACAGAATTAACTTATATTTACAAAATTGTTGCCTAACCAACTTGGAACATTGTGTTTCAAAGGAATCGCTATTTGAATTGAACTATGCATTAAAATGTAATAAATTAAAATTTAGTTTGCGGACTTTTGTTACAGAATGATGCTTCGTCTGGATCATCGAATGAACCCAAAGTTTTGAATGTTGACATCGAGCCCGCTTTTCTGGCCATGGGTCAACATCACTTAGCTGTTGGTTTAAACAATCAAGTGTGGTTTTACACATTTGAAGATGGCGGTAGATTAAATTGTTATTGTTATTTTTGCTTGTTTGTTTTAAACTATACCAGTATATGATAATCATCAAAACAATGTTTCAAAAATTAATTTTAGTTAAAAATTTGGAAATAAAATTAAAAAAATTTTTTTTGGGGATTTACTCGATTAGTAAAAAGCAATATTTCCTACCTGTTAAAAACATGATTTAAATGTTGCTATTTAATTTATACCTTTGTTATGACCAATTTTAAAACTGTTGAAAAAGGGGGAAAGACTATAAATGAAAATATCATTGACGAAGCAGTAAAAGTGATAGTTAACAAAAAATACATCTAAGTGAAGTAAGAGTTTGCAGAAAAGCTTTTTGGTTTTGGTTTTTACTGTTTAAATGGTTGACAAGAAACATTTTTAGCGAGTAGACGATAAGAAAACCCAGACAAGGGTAGAAGTCAAGCACAAGTTGACTAGGCCTCATGTTCGCGCCTTAGCTTTATTGATCACTCTAGCACAAGTAATTTCCAATGTTTTTTTTAAAAACAAAAGGGTGTTGCATAACAACGTATGATTTATTTCTAAATAACAAATTAAATAAAATAGTTTTTCTAGTGTTTTGGATTCTACATGTAGATGGACAGTTATGTAACAAACAAATGGATCCATAAGCCTAACCCGCTACATATAGTAGTTATCTTGAGATACCTTTTAAGCATCCTGGGGGTATGCTAGTACCCATTCACTGAACAGGAATCCGGTGAAGGCCCAGTTATACCACTGTGTACTCGGTACCTTTTACTATTAGTCTAGATGCCTGTTGACATATAATCCAGGATGCACCACATAGAGGAGGAACAGTCAGGAATATCACCATTATCGGAAATTCAAACATTATAAGCATTACACAAATTCTCGGGATCATTAATGTTGAGACGTTAAACTCTTGTTTCTTAAAATGCATAAAATTTTGCAAAAAATAACGGCAAATTTAATAATCTTTTTCAACTTGTAAATTGAAATGCTTTATATCTCTTAAGTCTATAATTCCACTGCAATTGCAAACGTTTATTTTTGCACTTTATTTACAATTCCATTTTTAGTGTTTGTTTCAATATTTAAATTATGCATTTTTTACAACATTGTCTTTTCAAATTATTGCATGCAATCATAATAATAAGTTTGATGATTTGTAGAAAATCGGTCATTTTTAAAGGCAATTTAGTTTCAAATATGCCACGTTTTTAGATTTTAAATTGTTGGAATGTCGCGACTACATATTTGTAGTTAAACAAATTAAAATGAATGACAACTTCGTCGCTGCTTATGGCACGGATGGCAAACTGATGCTAAACAAGGTACACTTAAAATGACAAATATTTGTCAAGCATTAATTATTAATCATATGTTTTTGCAGTTTAGTTGTTTATTGAAACTTTGTTCTCAGCATAAAGACACTTAGCGTGTCCAAACGAGGCTTTTGTATTTTTGGTATCTGTCGGGGGAGTCAAACCTTTGTTTACCAGGGTGGCACACACCTTTCATTTGTTTAGTAATTTGTCCCAAAAGAAAGTTAAGTTATTTTTATTCCAGTTGGTAAAACATATGTATGACTTTGTTTTTGAAAAACGAATTAAACATGAACTTAAGTTACTGGTCACTTACGTCATTAAGCGTAACAGAACATAATCTATGACAATTGTTTATTTTTAAACATGCATATTTTTTAAATTTAAGTGGCTCATTAATTTATTAGTACCATCGTTTACTTGTAGGCAAAATGAAGAGTTTAATGAAAACGTTTTTGTTTACAAAATATGCAAATGTCCAATCTTGTTAAAATTGAACTACAATTTTCCATTAAAAAAAATTATTTTTTTGTCTATTTATTTATTTTATGTTTATTACTTTGAATATTTTACGGGAAGCATCTTTCAGCAGTTGACATTTTAGCGAAGCCGAATGTGGGTCGGTGGTGGGATTCGTACCTATGCCCACCCAGGTCCAAATTCGAGCGCTGTACCGCTAGACCACCCTGGCACAATTAACAATTCTTGGCAATTTATCAGTTGCTTAAAAATATTAATTGGCCAAAAACAGAAAATGTAACTTTTGACTAAGTTAAATTAAAAATTGATTTACAACTGCAGTTATAAAACAATGAACTAAAAAATAATACTATAATACTATAATAAATACTATGAAGCAATTATTTCAATTAGTACAAGTATAAAATAAGGAAAACAAATTTAAAATGACCGCACTTAGAAATTTTTTAATCAAGATACAATTTTTATACTTTTTATTTATACGTTAAAGATTGATTCAAACAAGATTGCGTTAAATCGGACAGCTGAATCTTCTAACACATTTAACACGGGACCTAATCGAAATACGTATGATGCACGTCAGTTTCCAGATTTAATCAATACCGGATCCAAAATTACCGCATTTGATTTGACAGATGATTTTCTTATTTTTGTAACAAATGTAAGTTTCAATTGGCATATGAAAGTTCTTGATGTAGCAAAGTTGAAAATAATTAATATCTTAATTTATTTTAAAAAATCAACATTAAAGTAGACTAACATTTTTAATTATTAGTTATCAAGTATAAATAACTTAAGCTCACTTATTAGATGATAAAACCAACCAAGGGAAAAGCTTGCGAACAAAGGTACCAGTAAAAGTCAGATAATCTTTTGTGTGAATGTGTGATCACTCGTAAGTTGGAAATGGAAAATTTTCAAATTGTGTAACTAAATTTCCACGATGACACAATACAAATCGTAGGTAACTATTGATTTTTCCACTTTATATATATTTTTAGGGTCAAACAATCCCCTTTTGATAGAAGAATGCACCAACGTGATTCAGACTTACTCAAGGAGGTTGGCCAATAGGATTTTATAAAATTATTTTTACCTTGGTTGGGTTTTATCATTTATCCATTTTTTGGGATAGATGAGACCAATCACGGGAAAAACAACTCTAAAAAATCCTATTGGTCAACTTCCGTGAGTAAGTGCTAGTCACGTTGGTACATTTTTCTATCAAAAGGGGATTGTTTGACCTTCAAACGTATATAAGGTGGAAAAATCCATTTTTTTCTAATGTTTATTACTTTGAATGTTTTACGAGAAACATCTTTCAGCAGTGGACATTTAGTGAAGCCAAACGTGGGCCCGCATTTTAGTGCCGGTGGTGGGATTCGATCCCATGTCCACCGAGGTCCAAATTCGAGCCCTGTACCGCTAGACCACCCCTTTTAAGTAGTACTATACGATTTGCATTACGTCATTGTGTCAGTAAATCGTGCAATTACACCCAACTTATGATTAAAAAATTGTGATCACACATTTACAAACGGTTTCTATTGGTTGCTATTTTCGCTACTTTTTTCACTAGTTGGTTTCATCATCTGTTACAATCAAAAATGTTTAATTATAAAAATGATGTTTAATATGAATTGTTTTCTTCTTCAATTGAAGAAAAAAATTTGAAAACGATTTTTAACTTGAATTAAATTTTAACTAGGTCGGTTACTTGTGTTATTTCAATTTGGAAGACTGGGATTATTCGGTCAAATTTCAGCATTCGTCTTCGATTGTGGAACTATTTCCCAACCCAAACGGCACACGAATTGCTTTTATTGACGAAAAGGCAGCAGGCTATTTGTACAATCCGGTGCGCAATTTAATAGTATCTCGTTTATCCATTGGACTATTTTTTCATTTTTCATTCATCCATTTTGGTTGGTGCCGTGATTACCTCTTCATCATTTTCCACATTTCTACGGCATATAAACGATCGACTTCGAAGGCTTGATAAGTGTAACACACGTAGGAGAATAACAAAGTTTCTTGGCTGGTAGGTGACATTTTTGTGACGTCGTCACTGTTTGCAAAGATTGACGAGACCGCCTGATATTTTGTCAGGGTTATCTCCTTCGTATTTATATACCATAAGATACATTTTAAGCATGCTTATACTCATTCGCCGAAGCGGAAGCTCTGTTATACCGCTGTGCACTCGGTCTCTGTTTTATTAGTCTAGATACCTGTGGATACCTAGTCCAGGATCCATCATGTGGAGGAGGAACAGTTAGGAATATCACCATCCTCAAATCTTGAAGATTTGAGTAATGGATAATGGAATAGCTTAAATAGTACAAATCTATTTAAAGCTAAATGCGTTTTTATGGGAATGTGAAGTTTTATTTTAAAGAATATATTGATAACGCTTTAACAATTTTATACTTTTTATTAAAAATCACATAACATAACACAATATGAGTTGATGGCAGAGCCACTTATCCATTCATTCCAAGTTTGAGTAGCTTCTCGAATTCCTATACGAAAACGTAGTCGGATGCGAATTGAATTTAGAATAAACGAAGTTTTTGTTCAAAAAAACGCCTCCCTTCGAAGACATCAGTGTTCACAGGAATTGACAAGGTGATTTTCTTTAGGGTTGACGCCGGTTGACGGATCAACAAGCCTAACCGGCTACATATGGTACATAGTTACCTTGAGAACCTTTTAAGCATCTTGGGTGTATGCTGCACCCATCCACTGAACGGGTATCTAGTGAAATCTCAGGTATACCACTGTGTACTCGGTACCTTTTGCTATTAGCCTAGATGCTTCTCAGTATCTAGTCCATGATGCGTCACGTTGAGGAAAAACAGTCGGAAATATCACCATCATTGGAAATTGAGACTTTATAAGCATTACTCACATCCTCAAGATCATTAGCATCCCAAATTACGTCGCCCGCAAGATTCGAAGCTGTGCGGGGAAACCCTATTGAATTTCGAATTCAACGCCTTAACCACTCGGCCACAGCGATTATAATTAAAATTCTTATAACTTATGTTTCTTGGAGTAGCTGAAAGTTTACTATTAATCAGTTTATGTTTCCTCGATGTTATCTTCAACCATCCATATCTAAATATCTACGAATTATTGGGCAACACCCTGTACATTAGAAATGCTTTATTTATTGGAAATTATTTTAAACATTATTCAGTTTTGTTAAAACTATAATACTGCTAGCAGTATGTTAAGACAAAATATTTTATTTTAAATTTAATTTGTGGTTTTTGCTTTTTAGTTTTTTAAATTATGATTTACATTAATAACGTTAAATTTTTAAAAAATATTGGCCTTTGATTAGCTGCTCTTTAATAGTTTTAATATTTATTTTTACTAAAGGGTTTAAATAAAATTGCACTTAGGTAGTAGTAATAATAATAATTATTATTTATTTTTATTTTTTGTTTATTTTATGTTTGCTACTTTGAATGTTTTACGAGAAACATCTTTCAGCAGTGGACATTTTAGCGAAGCCAAACGTTATTCTTAAACCTGTTTTTTTATTTTTAGATTTTAAACCAGTTAATACAAATTCCAAATTACAATTCATCTACAACATTGATACTTTGGGACTGGGAAGAATTAGAAAATGTAATGTTAACTATTTTACATTTACAAAATTTTAATGAAAAAATTGATCAATATTTGTTTGTAATAATTCATTCCTTTTGGTTGGTGACACTGTTAACACTTCATTATTTCTACATTTGTACATATTAAACAATCGACTTTGACAGTTTGATGAGTATAACAAACGAAGTATCTTTCTTGGTAGACGACATCTTTGTGATGTCGCCACTGTTCGCAAAGATTGACGACGCTACTTGATTTTTTATTACAGTTATATTCCTTAGCTCAAGAGTAACTTATGGTATATGTATACCTATCTTAAGGTATACATATACCAAGTATTCTGGGTGTAGGCTTGCACCCACCCGCCGGAGCAGAATCACAGTTATACCCCTGTGCACTCGGTCTCTATTGTGTTAGTCTAGGTGCGTGCGTACATCTAGTTTGCGATGATGCACGTGGAGGAATGGTCAGGAATATCACCATGATTAGAAATATCAACTTTATTAGTATTACTAAAATCCTCGTGATTGTTAGCATCCCATTTTGTAATATTTAGTAGTTTTGATTGACTTATATGTTTAATAACAATTGTAAGGTAGCAATTGTGTACTCTAGTTTACGTTAAAAACTAACGATTTTATACGTAATAATTTTAAAAGTTAATGATTAAGTGTTATTTGTACCTACATGAAGTGAAATTTGCATGTTTATTGTATTATTTTCTTTCCAATTTTGTTAATTTTTAATAAACAACTTTTTTTAAAGTAGATGCAATTATACTAGATATACAAAAAAAATTATTACACTAATTTAAAAAGAAACATTTTAATTTTTGTTATCTAAAAATTGAAAAAGTTGATCTTAGTGATTGTTTATTTATAATCCAAGAAAATTGCAACAAAGTTATTTTAAATTGTATGTTTGGATTAATAATTTCATGTTATTAATGTTAACTTATAAAAAAAAGAATTTTTGAAGACGTTTTAATCTTATTTATTAGTCTTATTAATAAAATGTTCTTATTAAAATAAACTAAGTATTTAAATAATGAACTAAAATCATTATTTAATCAATACAATCAGTAAACAATCAATTTAATATAATTAAAGAAATTACTATTTTTATATTACTAATTGATTACAACTTACGGGGCACTAAAATGTAATGTTTCGTTCGGAAATTTAAGAAATTATTAATGTTAGTATTTATACACCAAGTCTTCCTAATTATATAAGGTCAATAATAGTCATTTTGAATTTAGAGTTTTAGTGAATAACTGTTTACATTATTATTCAGCATCTAATATTATTTGAATTATCATTTATTTTTTACCATTTGTTGTTTAAAATATAATTTAATGATCTTGAGGATTTGAGTAGTGATTACAAAGTTTTAATTTTTAATGATGGTAATATTCCTGACTGTTCGTCCTCCACGTAGTGCATCTTGAACTAGGTACCTCTAGACATCTAAACTAATAACAGCAAGGTTCGAGTGTACAGCGGTATAACTGGACTTCCTCTATGACTGGTGGATGCAAACATACACCCAGGATACTTAAAAGGTATCTAAAGGTATACCATATGTAGCCGTTGGACTAAAGGAAATAACCCTGACAAAAAAATCAGGCGGTTTCGTCAATTTTTGCGAACAGTGATGATGTCACAAGGATGCTGTCATCATCCAAAAAACGATGTTATTGTTTTACATTTGTTACGCTTATCAAGCCATCGAAGTCGTATAAGAAATAATGAAGAAGTGACCACGTCACTAACCAAAATAAATGAATGAAATGAAAATTTAACAAATTTGTTCCATTAAGTGGGTCTTTGAATAGAAATATAACCTTGTCGAACAAAATTGAATTTGATCCAATTTATTTTGTTTTAATTTTTATTGTTAAAGGTTTAATTTTATGTAAATAATAAATAACAATGCAAATAATGTTTTATTTCTAGTTTTACAAAATAATTACTTGCGCCAGTCAACAATGTACAGAATATTTGTATTGTAAGCAAAAAAATTGCAGTGAGTTTGTTGGGCTGGCTTAGTTGTGGCAAAAACTATTATGGTTTCTCATATACACTACTTTGCTATGTTTTACAGTAGTAAAGTTGTTTTTGCACAATTTTATTTTGCTTGATATGGGTGCACTGCTATATTTTGCTTATTTATATTTAAATGCCTAATATGCAAAAAAATGTATTAAAATAAAAATTATATTTGTAGCCTTTGTTAGTTGCACGTAAAGAGAACAGACTTACAATTTATCGGTACTTTCCCAATAGCTGTTGCTTGTTAAAAAATGCATCAGCTGCAAACAGCTGCACTCAGGCACGATTGCAAATCTACGATAATGTATCATTGACTCCGTCTAATTCTATAAACCATGCATCACTAAACAATCAATTATGTAATTTTGAAAACTTTTGTAAGATACGTTTGTTGAGTTAGTTCTGTTGTGTTTTGTTTTGTTTTTGAATTTTTGAAAAATATTTTCATTGACGGTGTTAGAACAATAAACGTTGTCTTATTGATATTCTACCTATGGACTAGTTTGTCATTATCATGTTACTTGGAATTGAGCATGCACTAACAGTATGATTGTATTTAAACAAGACCTCACTTATTGAGCACAGGTTTGGATCAATATTTTCTTTATTAAATTATTAAATAAAGTAATAAAGTAATTTTTTAGATTTTAATTTTATGTTGTAACCTAACTGCATATATTGTGAATAATTTATAATATTCAAGACCGATAATTTGTAAATATTTGTGTGAATTTCTAGCAGACGTGAACTTGTTTTTGAAAACAAACAAACTATTTCGTTGATAATTATAGTTTGTTGTCAAAACACAATTTGTAATAGGAACATTTGGAATTGAACACTAAATCATTTTATTTAAATTAAACGCAGTACATTGATTTTAATATAAAATTTAGTTGGGTGGATAGTAATAATAATAATTATTATTATTATTATTGCTACATTAAGCTTTAATATCTCACTAGAGATAAAAAATATATATTTTCACCATTGATAGAAATAAATGTATAAATAACATTATAAAATTACAAAGAAGTTGGAGTACAAATAATGGGATCAAAATGAAATAGAATGTCATATGTTAATGAATATAATTATAGTCAATACAGTAAACATGTGATTTTTAAAAAAACAATAAAAATTCAAAATTATTATACTTTTAATGAATAAGGTACAGTTGCATTATTTTTCATGATAAAACGTTTGTTCATAATTTAAAAACGTGACTAACAAGTCAAAATGCAGCTTATTTGTAAATAAAAATTGGTTTAACAAAACAATATACATACTGTCGGCTATTTGAATAGTTTTTCAATATGAAAAGTACTGATTTGGCGTTATTGTGTGTTTAGATTCAATGTTTATTTCACTTGCTAGTTTTTGCGAGTTATATTTTGATTAGACAATTTGTTTTGTGAGTTTTTAAATCCATTCGTGTTGATATATATTATAATTATTTATAGTTTCAAATCGTTCTCTTTTAGTGTTGTATTTCATTATTAATTGCTCAATCTTAATTAAGATTTTACGTTATATATTTCAATAATAAGCCTATCAGCGGTAGAATTAAGTGAGTATTAGTAGAAATTGCAATACCATTAGTCAATGTCCCAGTGCCAAAATAATTCTGACTATATTTTTATAATTTTCAAAAATTTTATATACGATTTTAATATACCACAAAATTTAACTTCCTGATTTTGTTGCTTAATTTTTTGAGAAAAACATTTTTAAATGGACAGAATTAAAGCGCATCTCCTTGAGAGCCCATATTTAGTGTCTGCATTGCAATTTCAATCTCTGTCCACTAGGATACAAATCCATCAACTTAGTCATCTTGCTACCACAACAGAGATTGGTCAACTATAAAGCCCATAGGGCCAATAACTATAATAATAATAATTTCGTTTAATTTAACTCTACTACTTACAAACCAATGTAATCAGTATGAATCTTTTTAAGATATTTTAAAACAGCATATTTCGTGTAAAATTTTATAGTTTAGCAACTACATTACACTTTAGCATGTTATAAATTCAAATTTAGTATTTAGTACATTTAAAAGCAATTTCCTTTGCTACAGTTGGCCAATTTGAAGTAGTAGGAACTACTCGACTGCCTAGCGATCATTTGCCGCTAGCCGTGGTAGAAGGTGAGCTGTATATGCTCAGTCCGACGGCATATTTGGTTCATCAACCTTTGACTACACATGCATTTCGCAATTATACCAAATGGTTCACCAAAAAGGAAACGACCCAGATGGACGAAACTCAACAACCGGCCGAATTTGGATTGATGCGTCTCGAATTTCCCGCCAAATATGACGACAAAATTGCCGATTTGAAAAAACTGAAACCAAATGAGGTATGGGTCGCCAAATGCTTGAAACAAAATTTTGTAGAAGAATATTTGACAAATTGTTTAAAATATAATAATATTAAATAACGCCTCGATTTTCAATGCAGAAATGCATCCGAGAATTTTTTAAAATGCGTTTTTAAAAATTTTAATACCAAAAATAAATGCATTTCTGGGATTTTATAAATAACTAATGTTTGTGTTTTGATGTACCTTACTTTATTCGTATTATTGGTGTAAAAATTATGTAACTTTTTTAAACTGGGATATTAATACTACATACTTTGTGTAATCTACTTTAAACGAAATTTTAAAATGGATTGTGAGAATAAAAAGTAATTATATATATATATATATATATATATATTGTGTTACAAGTTTTATTCATTCTTGTTTTTAAATAAGCAACTAACACATTGCACTTCACATGCTTTGTATTACTCAGCTAATGAATTACTTTGACCAGGCATTGAAAGCCGGTTGTCTCAAAGATGCCATCGTGTTGGCGCATATGAGTGGCTCGGACCAAGCGTGGCATCAGTTGGGTATGACGTGTTTGCGAGTTATGCAGTTTGATTTGGGTATGTGTGGAACTGGTCGATGCATGAACGCATCTAAAAACACATTTATAACATGGTTTTGTGTATGTATAATAATTTTACACTTGCCATTTGTACTGATTGTTTAGACAACCATTACCTTTTTCACATAATTGATTATACGAAAGTTGTATGCAAGCGATAAGTTAATTTAGAACAGGAGTATATGATATAAATACTTAATAATCAGCTACTTATAACCTTCAATTGGGGACTAATCGTAGTTGTACTAACAACTAATGATTGGACTGGAAAGAAGAAGAGGCATATCTTTGTTAATTAGTAACAGACACACATTATCGTTATAAAATAACTAATACTATTATTGAAGCTTAGTCTTTGAAAAAGGACAACCTAACACGGAAAAATGATCTTATATCTGATTGCGCATGAAACAGTTTGGATGCTATGAGTTACTTAGCGGTACAGCGTTCGACTTGGACATAGGTGGGCATGCGTTCGAATCCCACCACCGGTCCACTAAATGCGGGCTCACGTTCGGCTTGGTTAAAATGTCCACTGTGAAAAGACGTTTCCCATAAAACACTCAAAATAGTAAAAATAAATAAATAAAAATAAACAGCAGTGTCGTTTTATCCTCTTCTATTTAAATGTTGGTTTTGTTATAGACGATCAAATGTGTCTGTTTGAATGCATTTTGTCTTCCCATATTTACACACAGCTATTCAAGCATTTCGTTCGATTTCTAATGCATTTTGTCTTCCCATATTTACACACAGCTATTCAAGCATTTCGTTCGATTTCTAATCCGGGAATGGTATTGGCCATACAAAGAATACGACAAATTGAGGACATGAATTTGCTCGCCGGGTATGTTGCCATGATTTTGAAAGAGTTTGATCAGGCTCAAACCTTGTTTTTGGCTTCATCCAAACCGCTGGCTGCATTAGAAGTAAGTGTGTTGAAATGTCGGTCTATTCATTTTGATATGATGACAATCTTAAAGATTTGACGGGTGCATGCAAAGTTTCAATTGTTTATCCTGAAATTAGACTAGTATAGATCAATACACGGCGGTATAACTGCATTATTGTAAGCTTTCACGCAAAAACGTGTGCGAATTGATTGTTGGTTGGTACTTTACATTGACAGATTAGCAAGGAAATAAATAACGACTTTTTTAATTGCCAGATGCGACGCGATCTTATGCAGTGGGAAACGGCTCTCCAGTTGGCTCGCACGTATGCTCCTTATCAAATTCCGTTTATATGTCAAGAATATGCCATGGAGATGGAATACTCGGGCGACAGCGTAAATGCCCTCATGTACTACGAACGCGCTCTAAACCGACCCGAT
Organism: Cardicola forsteri; assembly: GCA_025895645.1. Classification (NCBI taxonomy): domain Eukaryota; kingdom Metazoa; phylum Platyhelminthes; class Trematoda; order Strigeidida; family Aporocotylidae; genus Cardicola; species Cardicola forsteri. The sequence continues at coordinate 932,282 of JAKXYG010000963.1, forward strand.
AAGTCAGCTTTAAAATATGCTGGATCCAATACAGGTAATATACATTTAAAACAAAACATAGGTATAAAAATTATTAGAATTTGGAGATATTGAAAGCCAATGGAAGACACATGAACTTTTGTGCCAAGAAGGAATTGCCCGAAATGCTATACGTTTGGGTGATTTAAAAAGGTATTGCAAACGAATTGCAATTGTTTTTCTTATACAATATTTAATGTTAAATACTACAGTTTGGAACCCATTAATAGCCAACGTTTTGTTGAACTATACATTTATATATACAATCTGTGTACAAAGTTTTTTTAAACTGTTCAATGAATTTATTGTAAAAGCTATTGATGAAATGCGTGTGACTGAAGATGTGGCACCACGTCTAGATGTCCTTTAACCAGCTGTTACTTTTAACAAGATGGTACACTACATTATTTGGAAATGCACGTTTGTGCATTTCTGAATCGAGCACTTCCAGATTGGTGAATTTGAAGGAATGGCCCAGTTTTTTAGCGACTTTGTTTTCCAAAATATTATTCTCTTGAATGTTTTACTCTGGGGTTATGTTAAAGATATCCTTTATCTAACGAAAATACGGGATATAATTAATGTATTAATTATTATTTCCGGGGTCGTCTAGCGATATAGCACTCTGGGTGGGAATGGGTTCGAATCCCATCACCGGCACAAAATGCGGGCCTGTGTTCGGCTTCGTTTAAATGTTCATTGCTGAACGATATTTCTCGTAAAACATTCAAAATGGTGAAAAAATAATTTGTGAATGCTAAAACTACCATTGATGAGTCTATACTGCAGGGAACATAACAAAAAAACCGATTACCGTTTTGATGCATATAGAGGTGCATTAAATGAAGCAAAAGAAACGTTAAGATCTACAGTATTGGGTTCCCTTTATAGATATCTACCTCTAATTTATAATAAGTTCTACACACCTGTCTATTCATTGACTTTTGTGATAAATTTATTAAATTTATACATATATATATATATATATGCTATTTGTATTTCTAAAAACACTGATTTTTGACATGGTTGTGTTTTTAAATATATTTTTTTTAAATTTTACATCTACACATAGATATTGTTATAATTTCTCTAAGACGTTTGCAGTGCACTTTTCTGCCTCATATTAGTAAAATTTATAGTAATGATGACAATGTGCTATATTGACATTTTCAGAGGAATAAGTATTTCGAAAAATTCTTCAAATCATTTGCTACAAAAAGAATGCGCAGAAATATTGGAACAATCAAAAGTAGGTTACCGGTGTTTATCATTGTAATTGTGATTGCTTGATTTTTTCAATCCAACCAATGTTTGGTTTCCAACTAGGTCCAATTAGCAGAGTTTGTAGGGCGCAGGATTTAAAACTGAGTAGTTTGACTCTAATCGCTGGCACTAAATTTGAGTTTTTGTGAAACCTTGGCAAATATCCACTTGCTGAAAAAAGATTCTCATCAAACATGCAGGCAGCAAAAATCAAATAAGTTCATAATAAATGCAAATTGTGCCTATGAAATTAGTAAAATTTTCATATATATTATGAACTAGCAATATTGTTTGCACAATTTAACTGTTTTAATAGATAAGAAGTTTGAAAAACACAAACATAATTATGTAAATATTAGTCCGTAATTATTTGTATTATTAATAGTATCGCTTTAATTACCATATATAGTGTTCAATTGTACAAAAGCATTGCATGTGCTTAATTTAAAACCCAATTTAAAAGTCGTGAAAAATGTTTTATTTTAATCAACTGTTTTTCACGTGTATTGTACATGGCATAAATATATTTTACTTGATGTAATTCAGTATTTGTACACGTTGTACACGTTTTAGCATTGGCAAGAAGCGGGTGATTTGTACGAACTAACTGGAAATTTTGAACAGGCAGTTGTCATGAATTTGCAATGCAAAAATTACAAACATACTGGCGAGTTACTTTTGCATGTGAAAAATACACCTCGTCTTTATTTGCAGTATGCCAAGGCTCGAGAAGAAGATGGAGCTTATAAGGAAGCAGTCTCGGCTTATGAAATGGCCCACGACTGGGATGCAGTAGTTCGGTAGTTTTTCATTATTTATACTATTTTTATAAACACGATCGACTAGGTATATTGAAAGAAAATGTTGTTTGTCATAGTAAAATATAGTTAAAAATATATTTAATTTTTTTTGTATTTTTTAGTTCAAGCACACTGAGCGTTTTTTTTTAATTATTTCACAATTTTGTAATGGTCAATACAAAAACTAAATATTTTTTGTTTAATTTCACATAACGCTACATTTTTGTTTTTTAGACCTTATCCTACTAAATAAAAGTTTGCATTGCCTTTTCTATAGGGAATTGTGGGCATTTGTTTTATTGCAGACCTGCTGAAAATGTCATTGTTTAGAGCATTTGAGCGAAGGTCTATATGGTAAAATCCTAGTGGAAGGGATTAGTCACTTGCTAATCCGGTAGTAACGTAGCAGCATTTGAGGACGCTGGGCAATTAGAATTGATCAGATTCACTATAAATAATAAATTTACAGGGTCAAATTCAACTATCCGTAGGTCAGAGGTTAGGGCGCTGGCCTGACACCAGATAGGGAGTGGGTTCAAGTTCATGTGTGTGTAAAACGTGGAAGGTATGCCCTGCTGATGATTCGAAATAAGGATGAAACAGATGTACAATATTTCTGGTTAACTGAAACTAAGTGAATTTATTATTTGAGTGAATCTGACAAATCTAATAAAACCCCTTATAAACCTATTAATAAAAATGAAATTCACTCCATACGCATTTGATACAAACACAATAATTAACATTACATGTGCACATTAGCACAAACCCAATTGGATTATGTTTCTTTTTATAATTTGTATCCAACGCCAATTTTTAGACTTCAGTTGGACAAATTGAACAATTCGGACGAAGCCGTTCGCGTCGTTTGTGAAACACACAGCGTCGAAGGGGCCAAACTGATTGCAGGTCACTTTATTCGGCTGGGCGATTATGCACAAGCAATTCAATTTTTGATTTTGTCCAAATGTTACGAAGAAGCGTTCGAATTTGCTTGCAAGCATCACAAAATGGAATTGTATGCTGAAGCAATGGGTAAGACTTGTATTATATAATCCGCCTTGCTGCGGAAACCCACAAATTTAACCTTGTTTACAGAAGATCGGAAATGAATTAATCTAGTCAATCCGAAGCCTCGATAAAGAAGGAGGATTTAGGCACACGATTAGAAACATGGCTTCTGTAATAAAAATCTATATTGTGACAGAAACAATAAGAGGATGTTTATTCGAGAAAACAGAGGCTAAGAAGTGTTTGCACAACCCAGATGCCAAACTTAACTGGTGTGGGAATGTGCGTACACCTTTTTGTAGTATACATCTATATATATTAACCCTCTGGTTATTAGGGTAAGAAGCTAGTAATGTAGCAAGTATACCATTGCTGTAAATGTGGCAATCTTTTTTTTGTTTTAATAAATATAATAGGTTTATTTGTTGTAGATTAACATTACCTTTATTTTGACAGATATATTTTAATAATACGTTAAAGTGGTTGTAAAAAGTCAATGTATTTTAAATTCGTATTTTTCAACCTTTTTTCATTATTTTTACAATAATCAACAAAATCATTACAACTACTACAGTATACGGTGTAGCATGTGCAAGATAGCAAAACACTTCCGCTTAGATGTAATGCATTTTTTCATTTGTTAGGATCTGTTGCTTCTTTGTCCGAATATCAAAACATTGCTTCGTATTTTGAACGCGAATCTAATTGGCACATGACTGGAAAGTATTATATGATGGCCAAACAATATCACAAAGTGAGTGTGGGACATTATTGGTACTATCAATGGCTCTTTTCAATACATTGGTAAATGTACCAATTTTCTATTTGTTTTATGACTGTCCGTTTCGCACAATAACTTTATTCAACCTTATAAACTAGACCTAGTTCCTATTGCAAGTTTAACTTTTCCATCTACAAATTAAGGTTTTAATCTCGAGGTCTACAACTAAACCGTTTTATAGTCTAGTGTTTTAAGAATCTAATTTGAAACACTAACTAATTGCCTTAAATATTTTATTTTATTTCCAATGCAGCTGCTTGTTTATCCTTGAAATGTCTAATTCATTATGCATTATGGTAAGTTTATATTATACAATGTACGCTGCATTTGCATTTGGGAATCCAATCAATTGGAATTATTATAAATTATTGTAAACCATATTGTTGGTGTCAAAATCTGCAGGAATTAAATATTCTATCTTATTGAATGATATTGTTAACAAACATTTTAAATCCTGTATACAATTAGCATCAAGGATTGAAGGTAATAACACTCACCCACCATATACAGCTTTAAACAAATCTAAAGCTTCTGGGAAAACAAGGAGAACCTGCCTGCGCATGAAAATTAAAACTAATTAATATAAAAACGCATATCTGCAATACTTATCCAGAATATTAACCGATCCAGAATTGAACAAAAATGAACTTCTAACAAACCTATCAAATTAGGAATCATTCCACCCACGCATTTATTTGAACTAATTTGGACGTCCTTCAGCTTAATGTAACTGCTTTATAATGATTCATTTAAAGTATAGTAATTTTGATTTTTTTTAAACCACGTTTACTGAATTGACTATATTTATATTCATTAGCATATGACTTTCTATTTCATTTTGTTCCTTTTGTTTGTACTACTACTTTTTTTATTATTTATTTTGGTATTTTTTTTATTGATGATGAAAATGTATTTTACACTGAATGTATCTCTAGTGAGATATTAAATCTTGATGTAATAATAATAATAATGGTCTAGCGGTACAGCGCTCGAATTCGGACCTCGGTGGGCATGGGTTCGAATCCCATCACCGGCACTAAAATGCGGGCCCACGTTCGGCTTCGTTAAAATGACCGCTGCTGAAAGATGTTTCTCGTAAAACATTCAAAGTAGCAAACATAAAATAGAAATAATAAAAATAAATAAATAATAATAATAATAATAATAATAACTTAACATTTTTATCGTTATTTTTATAAACGGTTGAGTTTGTTGGTAGCATAGAAAAAAACTTTTGTATTGAGCTAATAGATGTAATGCTTTTATTGATTTTAAAAAAATTGCCTATTAAATGTTTAATTAATCAAACATAGGTTATTTACATTGAATATATCAAGATCATTTCAGCTGTGCTTCCTGTTTCAATATAGACAACCTGACAGGATTACTATTCTTACTGATAAATAATTGTATTAGTTACAATTTCATAATTTACTAAATGTATCACTAAAAAATGTTTTAGTTATCCCCTTGAATATAGGTAACTACAATTTATCATTTAGTTTATTTTAAATCTACAATATAATAAAAATAAACATATTTAATATATTGTTATTATTATTATTGTTGTTATCATTAGGCATTGACATTTTTGCTCAAAGTTCCCTATAGCGAAAATAGTCCGTCTTTGGATTTGGCTTTAGAAACAGTTGGAAAAGCAGCTGACAGTCGTCTAAATCAAATGCTCATTGTATATTTGATGGGCGAATCTGACGGAGAGCCCAAAAACCCCAAATTTTTGTTTCGCCTATACATGGTTCTCAAGCAATACAAAGAAGCCGCTCGAACAGCGGTTGTTATAGCACGCGAAGAACAAACAGCCGGCAATTATCGCAGTGCACACGATCTACTTTTTGGCATGGTCCAGGAATTGCGACAACGAGATTTAAAAGTTCCGGCCGAAATGAACGACAATTTGGCCCTGTTGCATTCCTATATTTTGGCCAAAGTATATATTAGCAAGTCTTTATTGTGGTTGGGTTAAAATAAAAATAGAATAATTATATTTTGCATAAATTGTTTTCAATAGTCTAGATATTTCACGGAAAACATCTTTCAGTAGTGGATATTTTGGTGTAGGTGGTGGAGATAGAACTCGTGTCTACCTAGGTTCGAGTCGAGTGCTGTACCGCTAGACCACTCTAGTATATTTATACAAAAAGCAGTTAGTGCATGATGTAATTAGTAATCAAGTTTACATACCATTATTTTATTTAAAAACTTAATGTTTTGTTTACCATTATTATTACTATTATCAGTAGCGTTTCATTGAATGAGTTAGTACAATAATGCTACACTTATAACGTTGTTGTCTTTTTGTAACCATACATTCCTTAAATAAATTATTATAAGCAAACATCAACAATAATAATAAATAAAAAGTATTATACTTCAATCGAACGTTTAAGAGTACAGTTGAACCTAAATGGCAAGTAGGTTTTATTTTGCACATAAATATACAATTTTGTAAATAAATGTAATTAAAATTGCGCACGTATGTTTAGACAATTTTAGCAACTAGTATTTTTTTTATTTTCACAACACAATAATCGAACATTTTAAATTTGTTTTGAGCGTAGAGTTATCAATCCCATCTTTATTGAAACAATGGTGATAAGTATTTTGGTAAAAAATTACTCTAATGTAAAAGGAACTATTGAAAAATGATAGAAATCAAAATTGTTTTGTTTGTTGCCTAATACCAACTTGGAGATATTATAAATAACTTTAAATGTATAATTTCTTTCATTTGATAATAATTTTTTATTGGTTCTCGCAATTTTTATAAACGAAAGCATTTAATGATACATTTTGTAAGGATGCCAATGTAATTTTGAAACTATTATTCGTTATTTTAATATCCAGGTTCATGTAAAATCTGGGAATCATTTGCAAGCTGCAAGATTGCTCGTTCGTGTGGCCGAAAATATTAGCAAATTTCCTTCACGTAAGTTTATTATTATTATTGTTGTTTGAATAATAAGATAACTTGGACAAGCTTATAATTTCAATTGCACCAAACGTTTCGGGGTGGCAGAAGTGACTAAAACGCTGGACTCGTAGCTGAGTGGGCACCAAATGCTGGCTCATGTTTGACTTCACTAAATGTTCGCTTGCCAAACTGGAATCTATTTATAGTGCAGAAAGGATTCCAATTTCAATTTTAAATGTTAGTCTTTGTTTAGTTGCTCCAAACTGTCCCCTTGACAAACAAATGGCTTTTAATGAAAAGGTTTAAGCAATAAATCCGAACAATATGTATAAATTTTATTGCAACAAATTATGATAAAATATTACTGTTCAATAAACAAAATGACAATTTATTAAATAGCTATTTCGTATAATTTGTATCGTCAACTTGTACATAGTCTTCTTCAATATTAAATTGTTAACTTGTTATTACTTTTTTGCCTTAAAATGTTTTTGTATACATGTGGCAATGTATTGTGATAATTTTATTATCTTTTTACTAAAACTATTCCATCAACACAAACTACATTATTTCTATTCGAAATTTAAATTTTACACTGTAGACATTGTGCAAATTTTGACAAGTACAGTAATCGAATGTCAAAAGGCCGGTCTTAAATCAGTTGGTTTCGGTTATGCAGCCATGCTGTTGAGACCCGAATATCGAGACAAAGTGGATGTCAAGTATCGACGAAAATTGGAAAATCTTGTCCGTCGGCCCGATTTTGAACATAGCGGCGATTTGAAACAGATGGAGCAGGACGAAACTCCCTGTCCGGCTTGTGGATGTGCTCTATTGGAGAGCAGTTTGTATTGCACCAGTTGTCAAACATCTTTGCCTTATTGCATAATTACTGTAATAATTATAATAATAATAGTAATAATAATTTTTAAGAAGTTGTCCACCAACTTCAATAGACATGGAGTTAGTGGAATGGGGGCCACGTGTTGTTTTTACAACCGTGTACATTACTGTCTTTTCACCCTTCCTTTTATTTTTAACTATCTATAGTAAAATTATCAGTAGTGTTTTCATAAAATATCTATCCCTTATGTTGCAGTCAATGTTGTTGTTGTTAAAGGCAAAATTAAACTTTAACTCTTCGAACATCAGACATATGTAATTCTAACGAGTACATCTCTGAGATGATGCTTTAGTAATATTTGGTTACAAATATTATTTGGAATAATAATATCTATCTACAATATACAACATAATTGATTCCAGTAATAAAATTTTGTATCATTATGTATTTAAATATTTAAAAAATCCACATAATTGGTTAAAAAGTTATGTGTGTATATAATTTAGCATAGAGCATATTACATGTATTTTTAAGTGTTGTAAACAAGAATCAATATTTTTTATTTTGTTTGTTTTAGGGAAAGCATGTCATTAAAGACGATTTTACCACGTGTCCTGGTTGTCAATTTCCAGCAATTTATTCCGCGTTTTTGGAGTAATTGTTTGAAAGTTTTGTTTTGATATATACATATATACATATGTGTGTGTAGAGAGAGAGAGAGAGAAAATACTAATTGTAACTCTGGTAAATTAATCGATCTAGCCAGTCTCAAGTCTGAATAAAGGAGGAGGGCTTGAGGCAGGTAGGGTATACGGCAGTAAAACCGCATGTTAAATCTATTTAATGGTCACAATACTTCAAATTGGTTTGATTCAAAACAAAAAAGGAGAAAAAGGTGACTCTTCACAAAAGAGTAAAAAGCTGTAAAAGAAGAAGAAAATATAATTTCAATTGCATTACAATTTTTATTATCATTGGACGTTACTTGCTTTTTTTTAAATGTGTGACATGTAGCTACTGTATTATTTGTGCTGAATTTTCTTATCATCTACTTTTATGACTATACTTTGTAAATTTTAATTTTTACTACAGTACTTTCAAAAACTGTTATAATTGTAAAAAATATTTCATCATTACCGTTTCAAACTTATTATCGGTCTCAAGTGATAAATTGCACTTTTAAATTCTTCAATGTATATATATATATATATATATGGATTTGTAAATCGCAATTTAATCCAATGCAAAAAGTGGTTTAAATAAATTTAATAAAATCAACACAAACGGCCGTTTCGATTTGTTTATCGTCATTAACCTTAATTTGAGTAACTATTTTTTAATGTGATAACGATCCTGAGAATGTGAGTAGTGCTTATTAAGTCTCAAATTCTAATAATTGTGATATTCCTGACTGTTCCTCCTCCAGGTGATGCATCTTGGACTAGGTGCCCATAGGCATCTAGACTAATAATAGCAGGGACCGAGTGAACAGCGGTATAACTTGGCTTCCGCTATAGCTCATAGGTGCAAGCATACACCCAGGATACTAAAAAGGAATCTTAAGGTTTTTGTATATCATATGTAGCGTTGGTTTAAGGGAGATAATTCTGACAAAATATTAGGCGGTTTCGTCAATTTTTGGGAACAGTGGCCACGTCACAAGGTTGCCGTCTACCAGTAAAAAAACGATGCTATTCTTCTATATTTGTCATGCTTATCAAGCCATCGAACTCGATTATTTTATATGCCATATAAATATGAAAAATAATGAAGAGGTGATTACGTCATCAACTAAAATGCATGAAATATGCATTATTTTTTATTTAACGTTGTTCGCTGCTTGATGAAAAACAAAAAAAGTACATTTCTAATTTTGAGCTGTTGCAAAAATTGACGACAATTTTGTTCATTTATACACTGGTAATAGTGGTATACATATGCACATCTATATAGGATGATTGGAAAAGTGATAATTTTTGACAATAGTGATAATGATGACGAATAATATCAATGCTAACCTTGTACATTGTACATTCAGATACACACAGAACAACGAAGGCGTCAATTGTCCAATGTGTAACTGCTTGTTGCACTGCAGCCAAATTCGTCGTGTTAAAGATTCGGAAAGTGTGCTCAATCAGTGGGTCATTACTACGTCTACTAATTTGAATGCAAATGATGATATCAACATCACGTGATTAAAAACGTCTACGTAAAGTTAACCAATTGTTTGCGTTCATTAGTGACAAATTGTTTATTTATCACTTTGTTTAACATTTTCAAATATTACCACTACTTGTTGACTTATTATTTTTTAATTGCAATGACTGGTTAAACACTTAAATATTTAAATAAACATATTTAGCATTGGAACACATTTAAATAATATAATGTTTACATTAATATATATTAAACTGACTGGTGGCACGGACACTTTTGTTTACGCATGAGAACTGGTTTGAAAGACTGTTTGGAAAACTGTCAATTCATCTATTGATTGATTATTTATTCATTTAATTAATCATTTATTTGGTGACGTAGCCATTTCTATAATTGTATATCAAAAAATCGACTTTAATAACGTGATAAACGTAACAAGGTTTATTGGCTTATATGCATACTTGTAAAGGAGCTATTGTTTGGAAAGTCTGATAATGCTGCCTAATTTATTGTTGGGGTTGTCTTATTTAACCTAACGGCTACCTTGACATACCTTTTAAATACACAGGTAATTTGAAGGTTGTTTGTATAATCGCCTATAGAATAAGGGACGTTTTTAAAATATTTAAGATTATTAAATAATTTAATTTATTGTACATAACATGACTATTGAAAGTTGGTGTACAAACATTGTACAAACTAAATGAGTCAGGATATAATAATCGATATTTAAAGATTTTTAATGCTGCATTGAAATAGTGTCATTATTACTAATAAAGCGACAACAATACTTTCATATGACACTTTACAAACTTTATTATAACTTTGTAATACTTTATAGCATTGAATTTTTGTTGCTTCTTTAAGTCACGGTCTAACTATTACTAATACATACCTTGGATAGTACTTTAGCGAAATTTGTGAAAAAATGTAACTTTTAGAAGTAATTTCTAAGTATACTATACAACATTCATTCTAGCAATAAAGCGTCATACAATCATTTACTAAAACTAAAATTAAACCTATATCATTGAATGAAAAAGTTATAAATACCTGATAATGTTGACACTAAGTTTTATCCGTAGTTTTTAATTTTTTATTCAAGCTGCTTGAAATAGGAAATTATCAGCATATTAGTATATAATCTAGTGAAATATAATTTGTGCAACTAATGATTCTTTCTACAAGTGATACACGTTATTTTCTAAGCGGACAACCTACTATTTGTGCAAATAAAAAAATGAGTAACATTTAATTTTGGGATGTGGGAGGAAATGGTCAAAAATCAAGTTTGTGTTTATTACGGTTTTTATATACTAAATAAGTCAAACATAAAGTACCATTAATAAAAAACTAATAACCAAACGTTAGCAACAATAATGCTGTTTTTAGTTAAAATATTTTTACAATGTATGTGCGACAATTATATATCTTGAAAATACTCCAGAGCAATTACAACTTTGTCACAATGCCTCACAAAATGCTTTTAAAACACTTATTTAAAATTATAACAAAAATAAAAAAAAAGATTTCTAATTAAATATTTTAAAATATTTGTTTTTAATAAATGAAATAGATTTATTAATTTTAATTTAGATTACTTTGACAGTAATTAAAAACAGATTGATTGATGTAATTACTTGCCAATAATAAACATGTATTTCAACTCTAATTTAATATTACTGTCAGATTATTTAAATATATATATATATATATATATATATATATATATGTAAAGGGAGAAAGACATTCTTTATAATTTAAAAGTGCATTTTTTAATTTTGCTAAAACTAGATAAATCTATAATATTTGAAATACAATATTTATGGGAAAGAAATACGATAAATTTTAAAAAGTTAAAAAATATTATTATTTGCATTGTATAATCGACGTAATTAAACTTCTATTTGTTTTCAATTTGAGTGCAACTTACTCAATAATAATTAATTTAATAATCAATTAATTACAAACTATCAAAAAACAAAACAAAAATAATCAAGATTAATTTCAATAATGTTGTTTGTATTAATTATTATTGAATTACAATTGTCGGGGTGGTTTAGTGGTAGAGCTGTGGGCTCTGACTTGGACGGGTATGGGTTCGAGTGTCATTGCCGGCACTGGATGCGAGCTTACGTTTGGCTTCGCGAAATGTCCACTTGCCAAAAGATGCAAACAATAACATCCAAAAATAATTTTTAGAAATACAGTTTATTTTAACTAGAACTTATTTAATGTTGTTTTAAAGCATCATATGATTAAAATACCACTGAAAAATAATTTAGGTTTATACATTTTTAATTCTTTTTTAATGCTTTATTCCATTTTTATCTTAAGCACCAAAACATTGTTCACTTAAAATATTTTTTCTTTTTCAAAATACAATAAATGGGTTTTTTCAATTTTAAAGAGCCATATCTAAGAATTCTGATAGTAATCATTGATTCGAAAAATTCCGTATTTTTTTAAAATGATTGCACTTTGTTGACTATCCATTATTATTTTATTTATTTGCATAGCCAAAGTTCACATCTGTATATTTGGACACAATTGATTTTAAAATAGTCAAATAAATCCTTTCAACTTATCCAATATGTATCGACGCATTTGTAAATACGACGTTAGTTCAATCATAGACCAAATCTAAGCACGCCCAAATATGCAATCTAAAGTCAAAATTGCATTTAAAATACAGAATTGTAGCTATATTTTATTTAAAAATTATGTAAAATTAAGATACTCAATGCAAAATGTTTTACATAAAAAAATTAAACTAAACCTAGTTTAAAAAAACGAAATTCTTTATTTTACAAATTTTGCAAAATTCAGTCAATGTTTTTCTGAATAGGACTTTTCAAGCAGGTATCTTGGGTAGGTTGAAGTTGGTTTAAACCCAACAGTACTACTAATTATCCCTAATATACACATATTTTTATGATTTATATACAAATGGGGTATTTAAGTCTAGACTGAAGGCAGTGCTCAAAATATTGAAGTCAGATCTTTCAATGTCAAGACTGCAAATTTTGGAGCGAAATTGCTGTTGTTGAACATTGACAATTATTTAAATAAAAGTTGGTTTCTGCAATTTTTAAATATAAATGCTATTTTAACAACTAAGTGTCAAATATATGTAGTACAATTGTTTAATTTAATTGGAATTTTATACTTTTGTTGTATATCAAATTTATTGCTAAATAATGTTGGGTTATTGTAATAGAATATTAGAAAGCACAATACAGAATATTCTCCTTTGCACCAAAATGCATTTTTGTTTAACACATTGTCCCTGTTCATTCATTTAGTAGCAACATTTTTAACAATGAAATTTATGATGTTTGAACCCTTTTCATTTTTAATACTGGAATGAAACAAAATGAGTTTTAAATATTTTGTTTTTTAATTTAAACATCAACTATACAGTAAAATAATAAATATATCGTTTTGTAAAACCAATGGTGTATAGCTCAGATTAGAAAAGTACTTATATTTTTCGTCGCAAATTAAGATTACCTAAGTTTTGTTTAAATATATTTTTACTAAATATAAATACTAAATATATATACTGACATTTTGTATTTGTGACTGACGCGAATATACAAAATGAATTCATCTCACGGTTTACGTCTTCTTATATTTTTATTTGGCATTATAAAGGAAACCCAGTGCTTTAAAAAATGTATCTTTTCTTTTATAATAATTTGAATCTCCAAAAATGTGCTATGCTTAACAACAGAATGTGCCTTTTATCAATAGGGCAACGCCCTTCAAGAATTAAAAAAGAAAATTGTAAATATACTTTAATATAACGAACGAATAAAATTGTAACACTATATAAACAAATTATTGGAGATTATATTTCTCAGAAATAATTGTAATTATTTTGAATTAACGCATCAGTTGCAGTCAAATTAAACGTAAAAAATTAAATTGTTCATTATTCTAAATACAACAAGAATCCATTTGATCTATTTAAAAGCCAATTTTAAATAACGTTTACAATTTTATTTAGGATCAGAAATGATTCAATTTAGCCAGTCCCAAGCCTGGATATAGGAGGGTTCGAGCGCAAGACTAGCAACCTGGCCTCTGTAAAAAATTTATACTTCTACGGAAACAATAAGAGAACGCCATTCCGCCAAACAACGGCAAAAAAGGGATTGCACGTATGTGAATGATAGGAATGCCAGAGGAGTCTAACGGTACAGCGCTCAAATTTGGACCTCGGTGAACATGGATTCGAATCCCACCACTGGCACTGTAATGCAGGCCCATGTTCGACTGCTGAAAGATGTTTCTTGTAAAACATTCAAAGTAATGAACATAAAATAAAAAATTAATAAATATGCAGATAACACGGTTGATTGAAAGCCAAAAGAAAGCTGAATCTTCGATTTGCAGAATCTTCAATGTCAACAAGACTTTGTTGTTGTTGTTGTTTTGTTGTAATTGTTGTCTTATTGCCCCATGTTTATTTTTAAAGCAAAAGGGTTTTGTATAATATATAATAATAATATATATTAAACATGTTAATTATATATAAAAGTTAATAGAAGTTGTAATTAGTAAAATACAAAAGTTACAGTAAGTAGATTAAAAATAGAGTACAATTCTTGAAGTACGTGCTAACCAGCGGTTAACCAATAATTTACATAAACACCCCATAGACAACTAAATGCTATATCGGCGTATTATTATTACTAATTCTTAAATGCTTGACAAGAAACACTTTTTAGAAAGTAAATGTTGAAGCAAAGTCAAACAAAAACCTACATTTAATGCAGTTAGTGGCAATCAAACTATTTTCCACCCAAGGTTGAATACAGCGTTGTATCATTAGATCACCCTCATTATTAAATACTAGAATTTTAATAAAACCTCGTATATGTTTATAACAAACGTATTTAAAACAAAATTGAAATTGTAAGAATAATGAAGTCAACGAGAAGTAATAAAGTCATTTTTTTGTATTGACAACTGATTGATAAAAGTGAAAACGTTGACGCTCATTAGTACTTAAAGTTGTGTTGGATTTTACATTGTTTAAAAATTGTTTAAAAATATAAATGTGTAAATGATAAAAAACCAAACAACAGCAACAATATAGTGTCTTACTAAAGTTACAGGTTAATCTAAACAAAACCAAAAGTAGCCATTAACAGAAACGTTGTTCACCATGTGTTGTCAAGTTAGAATTCTAGACGTGTAAACAAGAAAACGAATTGTAATTTATTTGTAAATGATACATTATACTATTGTTTAGGAAAATCTTTTAACCATTGAATAAATTAGTTTAGGCAACTTATTATTGAAAGTAGTCAAAATTATGCTTATAATATGGCTTTTTTATATTATATAAACACTGATTAAAAAATTAACTTATCAAGTTTCCGATCATACCTTCTACACTGGATATGCAATTTTTTCTCATCAGTGTTTTTATCATTATTCTATTGTGTGAATAATTATATATATATATATATATATATATATATATATATAATGACACCTATTTAATCAGTGTTGGTTTATTGAATTGTTAGATAATCAAGCGCTTGTATTAATGATATTCATTGTTTTTATTTTTTTCAAGATTTATCACAAAATAGATATTTAGTTGTTAACTAATATTTTGTTTTAAAAATTACTTTTATATGTTATTGTTACAGTTAATACAAACTGCTTTTATTTATTTATTTATTTATTTATTATTTGTTTGTTACTGTTTGAACGTTTAACAGAAAACAATTTTCAGCAAATCCAAATGGGGACCCGTATTTAATGTCGGAGGTGTCATTAGAACGCCCACTCACCCAACTTCAAGTCCATTGCTCTACCACAAGACGCCTGCAGTACATTTCATGAACCAACAACACTTGACATTTTTTGCAATTATAGTATTATATGTTAAAATTGCACAATCATTAATAGACAAAATAACTATTTCAAAGTCTGTGGTTCTTCTATATTATTTTCTGTAATACGGTCGAGATTAATTTTCAATTTGTTTTTTTTTGTTTTCAATTCCAAATAATTAAAATTTTAATAATCAACAAAAGTTATCCATTTGCCTAGCCGCAATTAACATTATTTACTTGATTCCATGTACTATGTATAATTATGGAATCTAATAACTTGTCTATCATCGATCCTTACTTAAACATTATTCTGTCCAGTGTTACAAATTATATTATCACATTTTTGTATTTTTTATAAATCAAGTATTTAAAAAAATTTCTTAATTATTCAATATTATTTTAATGTATTTTAGAAAATTGATATTACTTTAAAACAGCTAAAACAAATGTTGTCACTCCTTATTATATTGTTAATCTATTTATTACTAATTTTTGTTTAAACAGTTTTCTTTAAAATATATTACTAGAAAAGCATCTTAAAATGCACTACATTTATTACTGTTTACTACAATGAAAGATTAGATCAAAAACACCCACATGTAAAACACTTCGGCTAGAGTCGGTTTGTATACAATAATTGGAAACCCTAACTGCAGCTATTCCACTTGTGTAAAAATAGTGAAAGAAAAACAGACGTTGTTTACAAAAGTGCAATCCGCTGAACAGGATGTGAACTACTAGAAATTGTGCAGATTGAAAACTTGGTGTCCATCATCGTTTTGGAGAATGAAAAAGTGCAACTCAATTAAACTCAATCAAAATTGCCAGTCGATAAAGCTTGTGTAAATGTTGCTTTAAAAAGTAATTGTAGGACAGGATTACGGATATGTAACTCTCAACATTAAACTGCTCTATGTACAATTCCACCACCAAATGTAATTAACATGCATTAAAACTGTGTTGACTATAATTTAAATAACTTATACTACAAAAACATAATGTGCGGAAAGTAATACACAAATAATGGAGGTTTTTGTCAGTTATCTTATCATTACAAACTCGAGTCTAATTAAAAATGGTAAATCAACAAGAAAAATTCTTATAAATTAACTTTTCGACCAAATTTGTCATGGTATATAAAATAGAAAACGAAATCTTTTCTTCAAAAATTAACTATTAGAATGTATACAAATTATTATACATTAGAATCAATTTACTAAACATAAACATTCTGTTTATGTGTAACATATTAATAATATTATTAACATTAAGTCAATTTCAATTTTATGCAAATAGTTAAATGATTGAATAGACGATAAAAAAATGTTTCATTTATGCTGCATTTTAATTCATTCTACTTAAATGAAAAGGCGATTTGGGACCGGGAAACATTGGACTACCAGGTTTCATTGGATAGGGTATTTTTATCCAACCTTTTCCTTTAGGCTTAATTAGCATTGGTTTGGATAATGGAGGCTTGGGAAAACCGGGCATAGGTTGCATCATGTTTGACTGTCCCCCATTGGTTGGTCCGGGCATCATTTGGTTCCTCAGCCATAATTTCTTTTTAAGAATATAAGGGATACTTTGATCAACCTTGGGTAATCCTGGAACCATCGAATCCCCACTATTATCGATGCCGCTTTGAACTCCATAATAAATATTATTACTACCATTATCGTTATTGTTATTATTATCATTGTTATTATTATCATTCATTATACCTGGACCATAGCCTTGAATATCCCCGTTTCGTGATTGATCCCCATTATTAGTACTACCATAGATTGGACCGTTTGATGAAGCCCCATTTCCATTTTGGTTCATCGTCTGTTTCATCATAGTTTTTAAAAAGTTTTTCATTTGACTCATTTGATCATTTCCATTATTTCCATTAGTCATCGAGGATTCAGTGACCGTGGTTGGCGCATAATTACCGTAAACGTTTCCTCCATTATTTCGATTATCGGTCATAGATTGATCTCCTTGAGGCAAAGTACCAGTTGGACCTGACATCTGATTTTTCATTATATACTTCATAACATCTTTCATTTGACTCATTTGATCATTTCCATTATTCATCGGAGATTCAGTGACCATAGTTGGCGCATAATTACCGTAAACGTTTCCTCCATTATTTCGATTATCGGTCATAGATTGATCTCCTTGAGGCGAAGTACCAGTTGGACCTGACATCTGATTTTTCATCATATACTTCATAACATCTTTCATTTGACTCATTTGATCATTTCCATCATTCATCGGAGATTCAGTGACCATAGCTGGCGCATAATTGCCGTAAACGTTTCCTCCATTATTTCGATTAGAGTTCATAGATTGATCTCCTTGAGGTGAAACGTTTTCCTGATTCATCATTTGGTCCATAATCTTGTTTTTCAAAAATTTCTTCATTTTGAGCATTTGCTCCACATCGTTATTTCCATTAGTCATCGAAGATTCGGTGACCATAATTGACCCATAATCACCATAAATGTTTCCTCCTTTGTTTCGATTAGAGTTCATAGATTGATCTCCTTGAGGTGAAACGTTTTCCTGATTCATCATTTGGTCCATAATCTTGTTTTTCAAAAATTTCTTCATTTTGAGCATTTGCTCCACATCGTTATTTCCAGTACTCATCGAAGATTCGGTGACCATAGTTGACCCATAATCACCATAAATGTTTCCTCCTTTGTTTCGATTAGAGTTCATAGATTGATCTCCTTGAGGTGAAACGTTTTCCTGATTCATCATTTGTTCCATAATCTTGTTTTTCAAAAATTTCTTCATTTTGAGCATTTGCTCCATTTCATTATTTGTATCAATCATCGAAGATTCGGTGACCATAGTTGACCCATAATCACCATAAATGTTTCCTCCTTTGTTTCGATTAGACATCACTTGCATCATTTTTTCCATCATATTCATTGGTTTTTCGTCATGTCCGCGATCTCTTGATTGAGGAACTGTACTTTGAACTCCATAAATGTGACTTCTATGCGTCATTTGAACCGAATTTGAATCACCAGGTGGTGCTCTCATTTTTGCCATCATTTCTGCCATATCTCTCATTTTTTCCTTCTTTTTATTTTCTAACATTTCTTCCTTTTCCCTAGCAATTTGTTCATATTTGTTAACCATCATACTGCTTTCTTCTTTACCGTTTAACATACGGCCACCATTCTCATCATTCTTCATTTTTTTTAAAAGACGCTTCAATAACATTTTTTTCATTGTATCCGTGTCCATCATATTCATTATTTTTTCTTCCATATGTTCTTTATCATTGTCGCTGCCACCAGGCATTTCCTCTTCTTCACCAGCATTGTCCATTATTCTTCCATAAGTACCTGGCCTTCCACTTCTTTGAGAGTTTCGCATTTTTCGACCACTCATTGGCATACCATTCATATGTTCCTCGACATCCTTGTCACCACCCATCATATTCATGTCTTCTGACCTTTCATGTATTCTCAGCTTTCGTTTATATTTTTTGGGAGCATTCATTTCTTCATTCATGTTTTCCATTTCCTCTTCGTCATTGACATTCATTTCTGCACCATGACCATTATTCATATTACCATGGCTGCTCATCCCAGCCGATGTCTTTTTCTTACGTTTACGCAAACCATTGTTTAATTTTGATTTTTGCATCAATTTCTTCATAAGCATTTTCATCATTTCTTCTTTCTCTTCGGAATTTCCCATAGTCTCTTCTTCTTCTTCTTCATTCATCATGTTCATTTCTTCGCTTGCTTTGTTAACCGATCCTCCATAATTTCTCATTTGATGTTTCTTTTTATGTTTTTTTCCCTTTGTAACAGATGGCTTTTCTTCAACTTCTTTTCCAGATTTGGCATTCATCCTATTTGACCCTTCCTTTTTATTGCCACTCATTGATGTCTTATCAGCAAAACCATAGCCATATATACTTGAATGCGCAGATGATTCTTCATCGTCGTCGGAATAATCATTTTCGTCCATATCGTTATCATCATATTCATATTTATTCATCATATTTTTAAAAACAACTTTTTTATCTTTATTCTTGGATGTTTTCTTCATATTCTGGTTAGTATTTTCCGATTTCGGAACTTCAGGCATACCTGGTTTCTCGACCTCCGTGTCAAGTTTTGCTATATTTTTTAATAAATTTTTGATTGTTTTGAGTTTGTTTTGATGTTGTTTTTTGGTCTTCATTTCAGTTTTCATACTTTGATTATTTTGAGCCACTACTCCGTAAGTATCTACATTTATTGTTAAAACTCAAATTAAAATTTTACTTACCTTTACCGTAATGATCATTTTCATAATCCATTTCATGATCATTGTAATAATTATAATCATTGTAATCGTGATCCGAATCACCGTCGGAATAGACATATTTATTTGAAATCATTGTGTCATCGTCATCATCATCATTATCGTAATCAGCACTGACAAAAACAAATTGGGAAATTGCTAAAATAATGCTCAATATTAGGATGAATTTCATTGTTATCTATGTAAATTTTTTATCATCAAAATACGACAATGACTTTGTTGGCATATTTATAAACCTCAATTTGGCCCAACAGTGCACAAATTTATTGATTATTGCTTGACCGTTAAAAATTAATTTTAAAATTCAATAAGTGCATATCAAATGCCTTATTTGAATAAATAAATTACATCTCAAGACAAACGCATTATCTAATCAAACAAATTAATTGTGTCTAAATAAATGTATCAAGTATGAAATAAAACATCTAAATCATTACTTTATCTACAAGCCAACATATTACTTACAAGTAATAACAAGAATTTTAATAATTATATATTTATATACAATGTACTTTAATAAAAATCCTCTAATCATACAAAGATTGCGGCCTAAATGTGAACCATACAATGTATTTATCATTATACCAACTAGATATAAAAGTGGTTGAATTTAGATATTTCTAAATATATTTTTGCTTCTTTTGAATAATTTACACGATACTATTACGTATGACTTATAAAATTACTAATTCTGACAATTTGAATTTAGAAAATTAACTTTTATTAATCAAATTTTACATTACTTGTAATGCGTGATTTAAATTTTATAAAATAAAATATCTTAATATAAGTAAATATTTGTTCACTTGTTCGACTTGCAAATAGTTTTGTAATAATGCACTTAAAAAATTGCTGTTTATTTTTTAGATTCATTAAATTGGATTAAAATGCGACAATTGTATTAATAAAAACCATTAGAATAAACTTAAGGACAAATTATATTTAGCAAAAAAATACTTGACTCATCAAAATGAAATACTAAAAATTTATCCAAAAACCCCATTTACCATTTTATAGCAATTTTTCTCAGTGCTAGTGGTCATTTTTAACAGTAGGCTAATTGTAGCAGTCATAACTTGTACTCATTGATTATTTTAATCTTACTACTCCAAATATTTTAAGAAAATCATTTTTAGTAGTAAAGAGTTAAACGTGGTCCCGCATTTAGTGCAAATGGTGCGGATCGAACACATATTCACACAGGTTCGAATCCTGTGCTTTATCGTTTTCACCATTTGGTACACTTAACAGAGTATTATTAAAACACTTTTTATTTTTATCAGTTAGCCTACTTATAAGTAGCTACATTTTAATTTATGTTACAAACAAGCACTTATATGATAGTGATATAGAAATACAGAGTTGTATTAAATATGCAATTCTTTCAATGCAACCGATTTCACTAAATAAAATGTTTTAACTTGTCGTTGTATTCATGGAGAGCATGCGCATATATATATATATATATATATATATATATATATATATATATGTGTGTGTAATCTCACAGTACGGATGCATATTATTTGCTTGTAAAAAAAGAAAATTTTTAATTTACTAATTGTTGAACTAGTCGTGTTTTCCATGATTTTTTAAAAACCATTAGATTTGATTTAGATAATCCCAGTTATCGCTGTAGTCACAAACAAAAATAGATTATTTTGTTCTAGAAACTATGTCCTTATATGTTAGAATAGGAGTAAGTCTATAAAAACGGCTGCAAGTACGTTATATTTGGTAATTATAACATAACCAATACTTGAAAAATTTCCAAAACACGTAACTTTTAATATAACATACAATACCAGCAGAAATAAGCCTATGTACTTTTCATTAACATGTCTTAGTGACATGTTATGGCAAACCCATGAAACCAATCAATAGCAGCGATCCACTGACCAATGACAAACATTTAGCGCACATCAATGCGTCGATACACTGCCATAAACTAATGCAGAATACAAGCAGGAAGCAGTTGGTGTCACCATGCCGATTTCGAAAGTGAAATATATAATGTCAATACGCAGCCATGCGTAAGTAACTAGTAACTGGTTGCTTTTTCGACACATAGACAAGAGACCCTTAAAAGTCATATAACATTTTGAAATTATATTAGTTAGCAAAGTTTTGAATATCTTATTTTTCAATGCCATTTCTACAATACATTTGAATCATGTTCGAGATTGCACATTTAACAAATTACAATAAATGCTAGTTGTTACTGTATTTTACTTTCACTTATAGCTATTGCGCTACATAATCCAATTTCTAGAAGCTTTTATGTGATAAGTGCATTCGTTTTCAAATAAATAATTCAACTAACAAACTATTAGTTTTTTTCAAATCTACATTATAAATTTAGTGAATTTTATTGTTTTTCGAATTGTACATTGAAAATGGGATGCTAATGATCCTGAGTATTTGACTAATGCATATAGTGTCAATTTCCAATGATGACATACTTGACTGTTCCTCATTTACGTGGTGCATCCCGAACTAGGTGCCAACAGGCATCTAGACTAATAACAGCAGGGATCGAGTGCACAGCGGTATAACTGGGCTTTTATTGAATTCTCGTGCTAGCATACACCCAAGATGCTTAAATAGTACCTCAAGGTATCCATTTACCATATGCAGCCGATTAGGCTTGTGAATCGGTCAGCCGGCGTCAACCCTAAAGAAGATCGCCTCGTCAATTCCTGTGAACACTGGTGTCGTCGAAAGGAGTCGGTCTTTTAGACAAAAAACTTCGTTTATCCCAAATTTATTTCGCATCCGACCACCTTTTCGTATAGGAATTCGAGAAACTATTCAAACTTGGAATTAATGAAGAGATGGCACTGCCACCAACTTTGCTATGTTTAAAATGCTACGAACGTTTCTTATAGATACAGTGGCATTGTTCAAAAACCATCTTATAGTACATTACATTTCATTTTCACTCATTTTGGTTGGTGACGTGGTCACCTCTTCATTATTTCCCATATTCATACATGTAGAACAATCGATTTCGATGGCTTGACAAGCGTAGACAAACGTGGAAGAATAACAAAGTTTCTTGGCTGGTAGACGGCATCCTTGTGACGTCGCCACTGTTCGCAAAGATTGACGAGGCCGCCTGATTTTTTGTCAGGGTTATCTCCCTTAGCCCAAGGGATACATATGATATACGTATACATTTAGATACCTTTTAAGTATCCTGGGTGTATATTCACACCCACCCGCTGTGCACTCGGACCCTGCTGTTATTAGTCTACATGCCTATAGGTACCTAGTCCAGGATGCACCACGTGGAGGACGAACAGTCAGGAATATCACCATCATTGAAAATTGAGACTTTATAAGCATTACTCAAATCCTCAGGATCATTAGCATCCCATAGTACATTACAATTTTTACATGTCCACAATATTGTTGATACGCAGAGGATAAGCGAACCTAACTCAAATCTAAATCATATACAAAAAATTGAGCCTAGCAGTAAAACTACGGGAACTGTCCTAGCTCCAAATAAACAAATAGTCAAAACAATTAATTTCTTATTATACAAAACAAGTTAAAATTGGAACACCATAGTTTTCTTATTAAAATGTAAGTAAGTAAATAATGGGGGTCATTGATTGTTATACAAAAGCAACAATTTTGTTTCCGACCAAGTCAACAACCACCATGAACAAAATCAAATAGTGAATGGTCTACGGAAAGGCCTTGCAATTCCGCCAAAACGCAATTGACCAGACTCCTTTCGACCACCCAATCCTCCACCCAAACGTCGGGGTCGCCAACCCGGAAAAGTCGTGCCAAATGCCGGTTCCAATATAATCTATCAAATCAAAAAAAGCAACAAATAACAACAATTGTTGGAGCTACAACTAGGACGTGCAAAGCCATCCGCACCATCAGTCGATTGCACTGGTTAAACATTTTCACTAATATTTTGGAGAATTTTGAAAATAAAGAGTTCCAGAAATTCCTAGTTCAAATAATCATCCCCATTCTTGAATCATTTCTTCATATTCATTTCGGTTGGTGACGTGATCACTTCTTCATCATTTCCCATATTCATACGGCATAACAAACGACCAACTTCAATGACTTGATAAGCATAACAAACGACCAACTTCAATGACTTGATAAGCATAACAAACGAAGAAAAATAACGACGTTTCTTGGCTGGTAAAAGGCAACCTTGTGATGTCGCCACTGTTGGAAAGATTGACGAGACCACCTGATTTTTCGTCAAGGTTATCTCCTTTAGTCCAACACATGGTATACGTATACCTCAAGATACCTTTTAAGCACCAAAGTGACAAAGCGGTAGCCCAATTATACCGCTATGCACTCGGTCCATGCTGTTATTAATCCAGATGCCTTTCAGTATCTAGTCCAGGATGTACCACGTAGAGGACAACAGTCAGGAATATCACCAACAATAAAAATCCTCAGAATCATTAGCATCCCATTCTTGAATCAACACGGTAGTTAACTACTTTAAAAACAAACGCTAGAATTGATACCGTTTTTTCATTGATTAACAAAAACTACATAAGAAAATATCACACTCGAGCATTTATCGCAACAATTGCAATTCTTTTTATCGAAAAATTAAAAGCTGAAGCTCGTAGCTTATTCAGTTTATTAAAATAATCTTTAAACTTTTGCCGATATACTGAAACTTTGAATACTTAACTAAGTAATAAGAAAAATAACCGTAATATTTTGTAATTTCAATAGATAACGTATAAACAAACCTTGTCGCCATCGGGTACATCTAGACCGCATCGCTCAATTTGTTTTTGATGCTGCAAAATGCCAGTTTGTTGTGACCAATTGCGCAGTACCAACTCAGCATCACTAGATGAAGCAAAATAGGCAAATCCGTAGCCACACCGATAGCCCGAAACCAGATCACAAACCAGATGAATTTTGGGCCATGACACATCGGAAAATGGCGAACGACTGCGACACCTCGACCTGAACCCAAGTTTATCTCGACGGGACCGAGACGATTTTGAGCCATATGTCAATAAATCAGCCAAAGCTTTTTGGATGTCATCGGATTTTAAACCAAACGGAAGCCTCCCAATAAAGAGAACCGCCTGCGTTTTCACGCAAATTGAGAAATGTACTGATAATCCTCATTTCTATTTGTATAAAATCATTAACAATTACCAAAGCAATAATTATGTCCTAAACACTCCTTAATTCCAAAACAAGTATCAAAGCCGTTTCGAACTGTTTAAAGATTTGAATAGATAAACCTTACAAAAGTCAATATCAATGTTTATCGATACCTGTGCTCGGACACTAAAAACACATTTTGAAATATAGTTTAGCATTTGATGCCATTCAGCAATTACACGAGAAAAGTTGAATACTGAAAAAAAATACATGATAGAGTTGTAAATGTTACACTCGCGTTGACAACCTCAATAGGCCAGTCGTGTGAAGAATGACATTCATGACTCTCACATCATCGTAAATCATCACCCTGCCATCTTGGTTAACTCAAACAACTGAGCGCTGGCTTATAAATTATACCGCGAAATCCCCGTAAGTTTTAACTCATTCTTCAGATCAAAAGTCTAAATTTTGTTCAAAAAGCCTACCCAATTTCTGGTTTTTCACACTATAATCACTTAAGCAAAAAAACAATTACAGTATTGTTTGCGTTAATAAATAGTTAATACAGTGATCCGAATATTAGAAATACCGTCATCACACTGGAAGTCGGTTCGATCGTAGTTATAATGTACACAAAACAAATGACAGTAATAATTATTAACCATTATTACAAAAAAGATACGAGATAATTGCGATCGCTTCCATTAAAAAATTTCTATTGACATAAAGGAGTAACTTAAATACATGTAAAAACCTGTCCGCTTTACACTAAACGTATCCACATATGGAAACAAAGTCATCAATCACAATCAATACCTTGGGATCGTGATTATCGATGCAACCCTTGGGACGATAAGAAGCCGACAGCGCCCGACTGACAGCACGGTCGTGTGGGATTTCATCGGTACCATCGATACTACCAGCCATCATTGGGTCATAAAAACCATAATCACTAACAAACGGATGCCAACGTGAATACCAACCGTCATCCTGTCTATCGCTAACACGACGATCGGAACTCGTTTGTTCACGCCGTCTGTCGACCATACAAATTTTGTTTCTGTAAAATAAATAGCAAGGAATCAAAAAGATCCAACCAAATGGTCAATTGAAACTAATCCTTCTTTGAATTAAATATTTAGAAAGTATCAAGCATATGTAGTGTGTAAAAAATAGACTAATTTCAAGTTGATTGCAAATAAAAAAATACGAATTATCACAATTCCATATGATGCATACTATTAAGAAAAAGCATTTTTGCAAATCAGTTTTATTCCAATATGTATGCATATATATATATATATATATATATATATATATATATATATATATATATATATATATAGTAAAATGTTTCAGTCTAATAGACAGAGCGAACAATATCTGGAGATAATTGTAACAGTAGAATATGAAAGATGAACAAAAACCCAACTGTAAATATCGATACATTATTCACAAAATAGTCCATTAATGCTGATGAGAAATAGCTGGCGCCCTTTGCTGATGGTGATGATGCAAGCCACCAGACGCACCCAAAACCAAACCCGATGCTGCAGCATTCCCAGACATATGTATCTGGTTGGAATTGCTTCCACCTCCACCACCCGACAAATTTCCAATAGCGCCGTTCGGGTGATGAGCACCTGACGGATTGGCGACCATGTTGTTGTTGTTTGACGACACTTGTTTGGCCGATGCAGCAGCGACAGCAGCGGCGGCTACGGCTGTGAGATAAGGCGATGCAGCAGCGGTCGGAGCACCAGACTGATAATACTGGGGTGGAAAATGTGTGCTATTTGTATGGTTGAAATTTTGTGTTAGCGAATGGTTAGCCGATGACAGTTTGTTGCCAACATTGTCTACTGACATATTCTGAGATTGAAACGAGGCATAATTCAATTGGTTGGAATTCGACTTAAAGCCAACTAAAAATAAGTGTAAAAAGACAGTTTAATAATATTTTTATAATTAAAATTTTTATTGGTAAACTGTACCTTCAGAGTGACAACAAAAACGTCGTAGAAATTTGTTTAATACAAACATTGGGTCACATATCTCCTACACAAGACCGCTTAAAATTATTGTCTCCGGATTGGAAGGTTGAGAATGCAAACCACGGTTATCCTCTATCCATGCTTGGACAGTCATAACAATATTACAACTCTAGACACATTCATTCATTTGATCCATGACGTAGTCAGCTTTTCATTATTTCTTTATTTGTACGTCATACTAGACGATCGATTTCGTTGACTTGATAAGTGCAACAGATGTAGAAGAATGACTAAGTTTCTTGGATGGTAGACGGCATCCTTGTTACGTCGCCACTGTTTGCAAAGATTGACGAAACCACCTGGTTTTTTGTCAGGGTTATCTCCCTTAGCCCAAGGGATACATATGGTACATAAAAATCTTTAAATACCTTTTAATTGCAGCGGTATCAGTGTGTGCTTGTTCTTTACTGTTATTAATCTAGATGTCTATAAGCACCTAATCCATGATGGACTACATGGAGGAAGATCAATCAAGAATATCGCCATTGGAATTTGGACTTTATAAGCATTATTCAAATCCTCAGGATAACTAGTATCCCATCACACATTTATATATATATATATATATATATGAACTAATAAGTGCTGTAGTTAGTTGTACGCAACTTCAACCTAGTAAATGTAAATCCCTGTTTAAGACTATATTGACTGAATACATGCATTCGTGTTATCATGACTAAAACACTGTAATCATTAATAACTGTGATTATAGATTACTTATTATTCAATTAGTTTCTAAGTTCATCAACCTAATACATGTACTTTTATTTTGCATCACAATTAATTTTACTTTTTCAAGAATTCACACAGTTGTTTAAGATTAATTCTTAAAAATTTTAGTTACATCGAAGTTTGAGTTATCTAAAGGTAATAGTATAGATGTAACATTTTACCTGTCATTTAATTAAAATCGTTAATCTTATAATAATTATTGCTGTTTTTTAATAGACCAAATCATTTTTTTATTAACTACAAAATGCTCCAAAGCATTGGGTTGTAGTTCATGGTCAGATAATTTATTAAAACTTTAAAACATTCAATGATCGGACTCTAGTTTGATGACTTTCAGTACAGATATGTACAATATTCAACAGCAACAGTATTCTTCAATAGAAAAGATTTTAAATATTTACAATTATAACAATGCAAACCGCAAAGTAAATTTAAATTACAAATAATTTGTAAATACATGATTCAAGGCCCACACGATTATAAATAAAACTTTTCCCTTAAAACATGTTCGTTTTTAAAGATTAAAAAAATTATGGATAATTTTTATTTTATTTTAATAAAACCACTACTTGTATAAAACCGGCATATTCCTTTAGAACTGCATACACCGTCTGCTTATATTAATCACAATAAGAATATGCAATTTGAAAATAACTAATTCAAATTTATAACATTTTTGTTAATTTTAAATAATTAATCCATTTAGGTCAACCAGTAATGATACAATCTAGCCAGTCCCAAGTCTGGATAAAGGAGGGTCAGAGTGCAAGGTTAACAACCGGACCTCTGTAAAACATTTATACTACTCCGGGAACAATAAGAGGACGCCATTCTGGCAAACAACGGCAGGGAAGTGATCGCACGTATCTGGATGACAGAGTTACACAGATGACAGGATTGAGTGAAAGCCGAAAGAAAGCTCAATCTTCGATTTGCAGAATCTTCAATGCCAAAACCTTAACCAGTATTGGGACGTGGAATGTGCGCACCATTTTTCTTACTAAACAGTTAGAACAAGTCCTTCGAGAAATGAAAAAGTACAACTTAGTTATTTGGGGATTAGCGGAATGCGATGGAAAGGCCAAGGTCATTTCAAGAATGGAGATACATCTATTTCATATTCTGTAAATAAAAAACATCGTATTTATGGAGTTGGTATTATGTTGAGTAAAAATGCTGCTAAAGCTATAATTGGATGTAAACCCGTGAGCGACTGTATCATTTCAGCCAGATTAAACACCAGATTTGCAAAAGTAATAATTGTGCAAGTCTATGCCCCTACTGAGGAGAACCAAAAAGATATATTTTATGATCAATTACAAAGTTTGTTGGATGATGTGCCAAGAAGAGACATCAAAATATTGATCGGTGATTTCAATAACAAAATTAAACAAGAACAGATCTGGGTACTTCTCAAATGTTGGACCATATGGCTATGCTAATAGCATAAATGATAATGGTTATAAAATGCTGACGCTAAACAGTCACTGTGGAATGAGTGTTGGCAACACATTTTCTGCTCATAAAATATACACAAGGCAACGTGGGTTTTTCCCGATGGAAAAACAGCAAACGAGATTGACTACATTTGTATTAACACAATATGTACGCGCTTATCGAGGTGCAGATGTTGGTTCTGATCACAATCTTGTTGAAAAATTTCGTTTAAAATTAAAGACAATAGAAACCATAAAAAATTACATCTATTTTCGTGAGAAACTTAAGCAACCAAATATCCCAAACTAATTTGACGATTCCTTAAAAAATACATTTCAAAATCTGAAAAGGGTAGAAAAATCTGATGATCAATGGAAATTGTTTCATAAAACAATTGCAGACTGTGCAGCAAATGTGCTGGGTAGAAGATGTGACTCTACAAAGAAACAGTGGATTTCATCAGACTTCTTGAACTCTAATTGATCTCAAAAAGAAAACAAAATTAGAGAGATCAATCTAACAATCCTGTTATGTGGAAAATATTTGATGATAAATATAGAACTTTAGATACAGGTTAAAAAAGCTGCTGCAAAAATAAGAATGATTGGTTAGAAAGCATATGCAAAGAAGCAGATAAGGCAGCAGTAAAAAATGATTCCAAGACTCTATAAAATTGTAAAACTGTCGGGAGTAAGAAAGAACACCGACATTCCAATCAAAGGAAAAGATGGTCGTTTACTTCTAACAAATGATGAGCAATCATCTAGATGGGTAGAACATTTTAAAGAAGTACTAAATCAGCCCATACCAAATACTCTCATAGATTTTGATAATGATAATGATATGAATCTGACTCAAAATCCGGAAATATGTATTGATGACATTTTTATAACTGAAGTGATGTATGCAATTATTCACGATTTTCGGAGGCGTGTAGGGATATGTCAGTCCATCAACTTAGCCATTGTTTCCAAAATAAATTGCCAAGATTGTGTGATGATCGTCCTGAACAGCCTCCATCGAAGTACGTTTTTGACCTCCTTTCCTCTTCTTCCAGTCGGTATTTGAACAAGCCAGGGTTACGATAAGTGAGATTGCATCAGGATATCTACGAAGAACGTGTCCAAACCAGTGCAATCTTCGTTGTCGCAATACCAATGAAGGAAGATCATGAAATTGAAGGTCATTTCGAATTTGGCGGTTACTGATCTTTTTCGTCGTCCCTTGATATGGATGATGCAAAATGTGTTGTGCCAAATGTATCTGAGACATCTTGCCTCAAATTTATCAAGCTGCTTAATCTCTGACCCCGTAAGAGTCCATGTTTCAGCTGCGTACAGAAGTACTGTGCGAAGCAATGAAGAGAAAATTTTCATCTTCGTTTTTGGGTTGATGGTTTTACGTCTCCATAGTGGATCGACAAGCTTTCCAAACGCAGTAGCAGCCAAATAAATTCAACGATTTACTTCATTAGATGAACCACCGTCAGAAGTAATTGAGGAGCCCAGATACGTAAATTCCTTTACATTGGGGAGCACAACATCATTTCATACAATCCTCGTATCAGGAGCTTGAGACATGATGACTGATTTTAGCAGCTATGCAAAGTAATCTGATGCCTCTGTAGTTAGCAGGTATTTTCCGATCTCCTTTCTTGTGAACAGGAACAATAGTAGCACGGTGCCAGTCTTCAGGGCACTGCTAAGTTGTCCAGAAATCCGTTATGATGCCATACAGATCTTCAACAAGTCGCGAGGGACCATATTTGAAGATATATGGAGGAATTTCGTCAAAACCGGCGGCTTTCCTAGCTTTAATTTTTCTGCAAATGCGGACAATATCATCGATAGTGGGGGTTCTACGGATATTTGATAAATTGCCGAAGGAACTGTGTCAAGCGTGGATTGGTCTTGCAGCCGTCCTGTTGTGATTTCAGGGTGGTTTAAAGTCTGATTAAAGTGGAGTAACCAGTCTTCGTCAGAAATGCCAGACGATCCAACTTTAACTTTGTACCATGGCATAGCTGATCTAATTTCTTGTAAACTTTTACAGAATCGTTATGGCAGACAGAAACCTCTAGCTCATCTGCTGGAGTCCCAATGTTTTTGCTCGTCCTCATAACTCTTTCGAAATTCCGCACACAATACCCTTCCTTCGCTTTTTCTCTGAGCTTTCTTTGCTTGTGCATAAAGATCTCGAGAATTAGTGGACAACCAGTTTGGGCCTTTGAAGTCGATTGAACGAGAAAGCACCAAACTAGCTGTATCAATCTTTTGCTTTAGAGTGTTCCAAGACTGATGTATTCCCATATCAAGGTTCGGGACAGCATTTGAAGCTGCTAAGTGGGCTTTGGCAAACTTGTTAGCATAATTGCTGTTTGTGAGCAGGGAGTAATCCGGTGCCAGAATACCAGGTATAGTCTTGGCAGTTCTTAGACGTAGCCGAAACGAACAAAAGACAAGTGAATGATCAGAGTCATTCTCACTACCCGTTCGACAGCCTCTGTATGCGCGGGAATTTTTGATTGCACTGAACCAACGTTTACTATCCAAAACGTAATCGATTTGGGAGGAATATCTACCACAGCTTGAACGAAATGTTGTCAAGTGTTTCACAGGGTGTTGGAAAAATGTGTTCGTGAGAACCATATTGCACCTTGCCGTGAATTTACTTAACCTTCTACCGTTTTCACATTGTTCGCACGATTTTGTCCAAGGGCCAACGCAGGGATGGTTGACATCATCCCTGTAAACTCTGCCATTAAAATCTCCTTCAATAACAAGGATTTGTGATGTGTTGAGGCGAGAATATAGACCTTCAAGTTGTTCATAAAACTTATCAATTTCTTTTTTAGTGATTATTGGTGGATCCCATTGATCACGGCCATTGTATACATGGAAACTTTAAAACGAGAAAATGCTAATCGTGGGGATATACCTTTCCAGTCAATTAACGCACTGGTAGCTAATGGGGATAAGCAAAATGCTACACCATGATGGGCTGGATTTTGTGCACAAGTTGATAGGAGGAATAATGCAGATGTTGATTGGGAAGCTGTAGGAAGACTAAACGGCTCTGAACAATCCAATCTTGTTTCCTGAAGACAAGCAATGTCAATTTTGTAACGACTTAGCTCTGTGGCAGTATACGCTTGGGTCAAAACAGACAACAGTGACTATACATTCGATGTTCCTATGCGAATTATATTTGGGGGGATAAATGAAGTTTCTTAACTAGAAGATCGCTTCCTTGCGACGGTATCAGTGTTCACAGGAATTGACAAGGCGACCTTCTTGAGGGCATTAAAGGGTTGTGCGAGAAAAATCAGAGGGAGACCTTCCACGCTTTTGTGACATTGAGTCACGCTCGTCATTATTGGTCAACAAGGGTAGAATCTTGTTTTCCTTCCCGCGCAATCTCGTCAACTTCGGTCCTTCTCCAGTTGCATAAAAGGAACCAAAAACCCTGGGGGGCGTAGCAGTTGATTCCATCTCGAGTATATTTTGCGAACGAAGTTTCATAGTAGATTGACACAAGGTATAAGGACCTACAGCCTGAGTTTCTGTCAGGGTGAACTCCGTTAGTCACAATTTCCAATGATGATGTTTCTGACGATAAAACCCTAAACAAATATAAGCTTTTCAAAAAATCTAAAGGCACTACAAACTATAGTCTTACAGTTGAACAGGTATAATCAAAATGATACACGTAAAATATTGATATAAAGAATCATAAGTTGATGATTAAAACAAGCATATAAATATTTACATCACAATTAATTCCGAAACAGTTTTTATTAAAAATGTTAGTCTACAAAAAAAAATTACTTAGATTAAGTTACTCTATTATAAAAATAAAATTATTAAATACCTTGCTTTGAAGCATCCCCGTAATTTAAATCCAGAAAGTCTTCATAATTATTCACAGCACCACCCAACTGCTTCAAATTTCCGTATGTTTGAGATTGATTAGTCTGTTGGTGTTGTTGTTGCTGCTGCTGCTGCTGCTGCTGCTGTAGAGGTGAACCACAGAGACCAGAATTTTGGTTTTGGTCAGAATTGCTCTGTTGCTGTTGCTGCTGTTGGTTCAAAAACGCATTTGGATATCCATTCTGAACGTTTATGTGAGATTAATTGCAATAAAATGATAAATCAGAATATATTCAAATAAAATATATACTACAAAATAAAAAAAACATATAATGCCATGCTGTGCTAGATAAAATAAAAGTGCCTAAATGACAGAGAACAACGGTAAAAACTCAGCTTCCATGTTAATAAGAGTAGGTTAAGTACTTTAATCACCGCCTCTTGTATAGAATTAAATAACAGGATATTTTTAAAGCCAAAACCATCTGACCTCCAGTACAACGATTGCAAGCGACGGCTTACGTTATATGGTCAACCAAACGGCGAAAATTAAACCGAAATTTAGGACTTTCTCTATTTATTCGCCGCTTGGTCATTGAAATGTCACAAATTCAATCACAAATGTATCTTGAATATAACGCATTAAAAAACGTTTGGTTTCAAAGAATCCCAGTTTCAAAATATTACATATCGTAACGTTTGGCGTTCCTTAGGTCTCCGGGGTTATCTAGCAGTACAGCATTCGACTCAAACCTGAGTGGGTTCGATCTCCACTACCGACACCAAATGCTGTCCCACGTTCGGCTTCGTTAAAATATCCACTGCAATAAGATGTTTCCCGCAAAACATTTAAAGTAGCAAAAATAAAAATAGATAAAACAAGTAATCTAATTAAAGCTTAATATATCTACATTTTTAGTTCAATAATTAGTATTAATATTAGTATTAGTAAAGCGAACATTTTTAACATACACAGAGAAATTCAAATTCTTGAAAATCGAATTGATCACTTATTTTTTGAAATCATCCCGATTATCTTGGATATGTTATATTTTCGTAAAAACCAACTGCGCGACTACTTGGTTCCACATACATGTATAATTTCAAAACTGTACTTCGACAGATTACGAAAGTTGTAATGCTCAAAGTACCTAACCCACCAATCGGCTTTAGTCCAAAGGCGGGGCTTACCAATAATACAATATATCAATCTTCATACTAAAGAGCAAATGTTAATGTCAAGTTGTCAAACTTTAAACAGGAAAAAACTGGATCATTCACTTAAAGCTTTTAACTAAAAACCCGATAGCAGATCATTGAGTTCACCCAAATTACAATAATTATAACAAAGATGGACTACTTAATGTTTACCTTTGGTGCAATGGCTGTGGTATATATACCTTTAAAGGACCCCATCCACCAAAGCGATAATCAAGTTATACCACTATGCATTCGATCCCTGATCCGTACTAATCTGAATCCTGGAAATTAAAACTCTATCATTTATTATAAAATATTGTTTCTTAAAAATTAATCTATTCAATAATAAACAATTCAATAATAAACATTAAATAAACGTAGTCACAGCTATTCCCTTTAATGTTGTACTCACTAGTTAGAATAGATTTTATATTTGTGCTAGTGTTATATTAATAAACTATATGTATAACCAGTTATGTAGTTAATTTTTTAACCCGAACGTGTTCCCGTTTAAAAAATTATTCATTATTCAATACTAAAATATCAGTGCCGAGCAGTGGCACCAAAGTAACAGTAACTATACAGATGTACTAAAACCCCATCAAAAAATTATCGGAATCATCATCACTCATGAATAGGACTTATAACAACCATAAATCTTACTATTTTACAATAATACTTAAACTGTTTCAAAAAAACCGATAGATGACTGAGTTCTTTCTTCTTCACTACCCAATACTGCAAATAAATATTAACTATAGTTAAAAAAAACATTAAATCCTCGTTATATCTAATTTATCTATAAAAGCTTGCGAAAATTATAACCTGTGCTAAATAAAGAATAGTACACCATTACTTACCATCAGCACAAATCCCGAATACGGAAAATAAGGATGTCCAGGAGCCATCATTTGAGGATTATGACCCATGGCAGATGTAAGCATATCAGGTCGCATTGCACTACTAGCGGCAGTCGCATGACCCAATTGACCAGACATGTGATTAATTGTCTTTCCAGAACTAGTAGTATCGTTATTAGAGCCTAGCATGCTTTGGGAAGTTGTAGCTGAATGCTGTTGTACATGCATATCATACAACATTCGTTGCTGCTGCAAAAGTTGTAATTGTTCTAGATCTAAAAGAGCTGGACCAGTATTAGAGTTGCCCTGAAGATTGAACATGTGATACGCTGGGGGAGCAAATTGACTGATAAAATGAGGCATTCCAGGAGGCAACGTAGTGGGCTGTTGCGGAGGCAATTGTTGTGAAGTTGTTATAGGCTGGGAAAAATTTGGACCGTTAGTTGTTGCATGCATCTGCACTTTACCTAAAGGATGTTGAGCCGCAGTTACACCCGAACCTTGAGAATGGGTAAAAGATATTGGAGTTTGTTGAGTCTGTGACTGCTGGTGCATTACAAACTGAGTAGCTTTTTGATTTTGGGTTCCACCTTCACTAACGTTCAATTTACTTATGTTCTCAGAAAGGCCTTCCAAATAATTTTTAATAACAGGTTCTATATATTTTGTTTGAGTTGCGGAAGTACCAGTAACCATAGAAGAATTCTGTTTTTTATGTGCATTTGGAAAAGAGGACGGAACATTTGTAGCAACACCCTCTTCGAAGCGTCTGGGTGTATAATCTGATATAGAATTGGTCTTTTCTTCATTCTTGTTTTCTAAAAGAGCACTCAAAGCAGAAGCACTTTTAATTTCAAAACTATTAGAATTTTCTGCTGGATGAGCTGTTTGGGAAGTATAAGTAAACTGTTTTGAGTTTAAATCTGATAATTCACTGGGCAAACGTGTTGTCTGATCACAGTGATTACTTGGATTAGTTTCTGGTAAATCAGTATGCGTTCTATTTAAATGTTTAACAAATTCTTGTGAAAAAGTTGTTAAAAAGGCATCACATCCAAAAGTATGGCTCCATTTAGAATTAATATTTGCAACAATTTCAGGTGCTATAAATAATGAATCGATTAAGCCATTAAAAGCACGGGGTGGAGGACTGCTTTTTGCAACTGTGGTAAATAAAGAATCACTATCCTGAGCATCAGCTGAGTGCGCCAAAAACCGGACATGGTCATCGAAAGATTGACAATCGGTAGAAAATGAATCTTCATCTCTAAAAAATACAACAAAATCGGATCTTACTTTTCTTTATTTTTTTCAAACGTGTCAGGCTCTTGCAAACCTAAAGCAATAGACACATTTGAGTTAATAATTTCTATAGATTCTCCTTCCCACACTCCGCAATCTACATAAGGATCCCAGACTAAAACTTATTATTATTTCATTAATTTACCATCTATATCAGATTCCGTCTTTATCCTTGATTCTTTTGTAGAATTTGATGTATAATTTTCCCTCTCTATTGCTTGAGTACGTCCTTTATTCTTCTCATTTGTAAAAACTTTTCGTTTTGCACTAGTACGCCTATTACGATTAATCGCTTTTCCCTCGGAAGTATTGTTCTGAAAATGTTTGTATATGTATATATTAAAGTGAGTTACTTTTTGTATACTAGTTGAGTTTGCTTTAACCATTGCTTCATCGTTCGACTTAATTGATAAATGCTTTTCAAACTTTTGCTGCTTTGTTGAAAGTTTTTTAGAACTAACATCATTGATTTTGCTATTGATTGCCACTTCCTAAAAAAAATTAAAATGCATTTTCAACATACGTTAGAATTCACATTTTTATGTTTTCCTTTTTTGTTCACAGTCATATGCCACTCTTCCTCAACACCACATCGAAATTTATCCAGAACCAACTCTGCTGCTCTCTCAATGTTATTTTCACAATCATAGAGAGCAGTTATTGCTTGATCTTCTGTACAATTAGTCAGTTCCTGAAGCTAAAAACTTTATCAGACAAAATGTATAACCAACCTGTAAAATATGACAACGAAGTTTGTTTTCAGTATCCGAATGTGAAAGAACTTTGGTAAAAACTGGTTGTTCAACAAACACATATGATTCATCACTTGTTATAAGCTGCTGCTCATCGACAATAGTTCCGTCACTCATGATTTATGTACAATATGTACAGTTTTTAACTAAAATAATGTAGTATGTACAAAATATTTAAACACATACATAAACTAAATAGAATATGTCGAAAGTAAGCACCGTCAAAAGCGGGTAGAATATTATAGAGGCCACTCAAACAAAAACGTTTTAATATTTTTTATAAAATTATTTATTAAAATTAATTAATTTTAAAATATTTATTTTTTTATATTAATAATATTTTTTATAAATATTTAATAAAAATTAATGTAAAGTTTTTAAAAAAAGATTTTATTAAATGCTATGGATCAATACCCGAGTTATCATTTTTTTTACACAATCTTTGTGTATATTAAACAAACAATATACACAAACACCGATTAATTAAAAAAAACAAATAAATGAAAGAAATAATGCTTTTTATGTTTCAATAATATTTTTTAATTATTGATTTAATAAAACTTATTTTATTTTTTAATGTCAGTTTGAAATGATTATTTGTAAGCCACAAAAATGATGTTAATAATTTGATTTATTCTATTATTAATAACTATTGGTATTATTATCATTTTTACTACCATTTATTTCTGCTTAATTTATTCTCCTTTCAATCTTATATTCTTGATACATAAAAACTGGGGATCAAAAGTAGTTTATCTCCTGCTTAACCCGTGTACCAACCTACAACCTGTAATAATAATAAACAATCTACAAAAAAAGTAATTTATATTTGCACCGTTATAATGATTATAATAATAATAATAATAGATATAACAATTATTTATACAGAAATTAGCCATTTTTTATGACAACATTTTTTGCATTCATTTTGTTAAATGCATATTGTTATTTTAATAAACTATATATATATATATATATATATATATATATATATATATGTATATACATAGCATTGGGTTTCCTTTACAATTCTAAATAAAAATATAAAAAGGTGTAAACTGTGAGATGCATATATATACAAGAATGTTATGTTTGTGACTGACGAGAATAAACAAAATGAATTTATCTCACAGTTTACGTCTTTTTTATTTTTATGTGAGGATATATATAATTGTTTTGTTTTATGTTTGCTACTATAAATGTTTAACAGGGAATATCTTTCTGCAGTGGACATTTTAGCCTAGTCCAACGTGGGCCTGCATTTTAGTGCAGGTATTGGAATTCGAACCCATGCCCAATCATGTTCAAATCGAGCGCTGTATAGCTAGACTACCCCGGCATATATATATATATATATATATATATAGCTATATGACCTTTTAAATTGGTTTGTACTTCAATTTTTTTAATAATTATAATTATTATCATTGACTGAAAACGTTTTGCGCAAACTAAGTTTTTAGCTAATATTTTTAGCAATAAAAATTATGGTGTACAGAATTTTTAATATACAAAAACGGCATGCCTAGCATCCACCATTTCCATTTTCTAGCAAAATAAAATGTATTACAAAATGGCAATTTTGTTTTTCATGGTTATTTAAGCAGCAAGTTAAAACAGCTTTTTTTAGCATAAAAGTAATTTTTATTAAATGTGTATTATGTGCACGTTGTATCGTTTGGGACTGACTAAATCGGTCATTTAAGATTATTTATTGTTGCTATTATTGTAAACTAAAAATATTTAAAAATTAATTATTAAAAAATGTTTTTATTTTATTTTAATATTTTAGTGGTAAAAATATTTAAACCTTGATCGTTGTTTGCTTGACCTCTGTTTTGGAATAAAATTTAAAGGTTTTAGTGAACTTGACTCCAATAAAGAGTACGTAGCCTGGTTTCACTAATTATTACGATAAGGCGGTTTGATAGAATAAGTAACGTTGCTTGTTTTTAAAGGTTGCGTGATTTTTGCCTAGTCGCAATTTCCACCAAATTCCAACGTCTTTACTGATTATGTGGAGTAATAAGAACGCAAAGACTGGATGGGAAAAATGTTTATTACCAAACCTTGCAGGATCGGAGTGTGGGATGAACAACGGAAGCCAAGATGGAAACGAGTGGAAGTTAGACGGACGACGGAAGTGTGGGAACAGTTGTTTATATAGCCGTTCCCACCTGTATGCACCGTTGACGCATTCAAACAAAAATTTTATGATTTAAAGAATGAATATTAATTTTTAAAACTTAAATGTTAATTTTTAATAAAATAAAATAATATTATTTATTATTTGCGACTTCAAATAATCCTCGTCGATTGTCACCGCTACAAGGTTGTCAGCTGTTTTATACGTGTTTGTAGTATTCATTGAAAAATGTAAAAATTGTATTGTTTGGTTGTTGAACAGTTTAATTATTTTTTGGATTGTTTAAAAACGTGTGAATTTGAAGTTGATTATTACATTACTTTAGTACAATAAACAAATGATAGATTTACCTTTACACTTTAACCTAATGTTTCATAAATTTGGGATGCTTTTTTTATGTTAAATTTATTGTTTTTGTATTTGCAAATAATTAGTTGTTTTTGATTTTAAGTTTAATAGTATTTATTTACATTTAATTATTTATTTAATTAAATGGATAATTGTAGAATATCTTATTTTTAATATTTTGAACTTTTTATAGACAATGTGTAAGTTTAAATTTATAAAAAACACATTTTGTACGTAATATTGTAAGTAAGATGGTGTTACATGTTAGTTGGACTATAAGTTGAAGTAACTAAATCAATTGTATGTGAAATAAACATTAAGCATACATAAATTTATTTACTTGATTACATTAACCTAGCATAAGTTAGTTGAAGTATTATTTGTTAGAAGAATGGTACATATTGTTTTGGGCATAGTTTAGATTTTTAAGGCATTTTGTTTACTCGCGAGATGAGGGGCGTGTCACACTGCAATTCGAAACTTATTATTTTATTATTTTGATATCTTTTTTATGTTTATTATGTTTTACAGGAAGCATCTTTTAGCAGTGGATATTTTAACAAAGCCGAACGTGGGCTTGTATTTTATTGTCGGTGATGGGATTTGAACCTATGCCCAATGAGGTCCAAATTTGAGCGCAGTATCGCTAGACTATCTTGGAACAGCAATCTCCCGTTTTTACTTACTTTCCATAATTTTCAACTTTCTTTATTGCACAATATATCTGGTTTTTGGTCTTAATTTCCAAATTTTTAATGCTACAAATCTTTCCTTTTCATCCTCGATAGCTTGAGATACATTAGAATGTAGGATTAAAAGGAGTTTTTCTGACTTGATTCATGTACCAACATGTATATGAAAGTACTTGAGATAGTACGTTACTTTTAAAGTAATTTTGACTTATAGTTGCACTTAATGTTAACTACAAGATCCTAAATATAGTGTTTGCAGTTTTTAAGCCGTTTTAATGTATGACGCATGATTTAGTGAGATGGAGTCACGAGTATTATTATCATTAGAACTACGGATTACGTGGAAATATGAGCATCATTCACGATTTAAATTTTTAAATAATATTTATAAATTTTTACTTAAGCATTGATTAAAATTCTTGTAGCAAGAAAGCAAAAGGAAACTTAAATAATGTTTATTTTAAAACTTTCAAAAATTTAAATATATATATATATATACATATATATATATATAATTTTAGGAATAAAATGTTATCCTTATTGCAACAAGCTATCCCCTCTTTGTCTAATTCACAACATAAAGGTCAAATGGGTAAATTGGGCTTTGTTGGAGGATCACAGGAGTAAGTTATATATGGCGTTTTTTATAAATTTAGTTATACGGGAGCTCCTTACTTTTGTGCAATGAGTGCATTACATTGTGTAAGTTTTAATTAGAATTTATTAATGATTTAGGGTGCTGATTTGGCCCATATATTTTGTTTTAAAGTTGCAGCTCCAATAATTAAATCTTATAGTCCGGATCTAATAATTCATCCTTTACTGTAATCATTTTTATATTATTACACTTTTTAATTTATAGTGATGGGGATTTTGATCAAGCATGTGATTGGATTTCCAAAATGCATGCAGTAACATTTGGACCAGGATTTGGGTTACATGATGTAGAAATTGGTCAGTCTGTATGAATACATTACCGAGAAATGTTTATTAATTAGCTACTTTTATATTTTAGTTCACTTGGAAAACCGATTATTATTGATGCGGATGCCTTGCGCTGGATTAATATGCAACCGCATTTAGTGTCAAATAATAAAAAGGTTATTTTAACACCAAACGTTGTAGAATTTACTCGGTTATACGAATCGATGGTAATGTTTTTTTAATAAATAAATAACTATGATCAGTTTTGTCAAAAACCGGATGAGTCTGATGTGGCTGTTAAATTACTGGCTACTAAACTTGGTGGTGTTACAATTGTTCGCAAAGGTTACACAGATGTTATTTCAGATGGAGAAATAGGTAAATATTGTAATATATTTTAGCAGAAATACTGTCGCATATTAAATTTTCTTTATACAGATCGTTAATTTTTTTATGTGTATCTAGATAAAATTGTGCTCTTTAATTGTTTTACAAACTGACATTGAAATGGTAACAAGTTGGTGGAACAACTTGCAGATTACTTTGTAAGGCTAATGATTCCAAGGATCTGAGTAATGTCTAGTCTTAATTTTTGACGACAGTGATACTACTAATTCCGTGCTTTCATGTGGTACATCCTGGATTTGGACAAACATGGATCAAGGGCTAAATTATTTATTTCCGTCTAGGTAGTTGTTTGTATAATGGTTGTTTAAAACATTATATGTAGCCATTTGAGAGCACATAACGCAACCCATGAATCTCTTCGTTAAAATAAATTGACAAATTGGGAACGAATTTGCTAACAATTTACGGTAATTAGGACCCATTGGAAAGTTTCAATTCTTGATATAATTAATATTTAAAGTCAAGTGACAACTGTGTGCACATGTTAAAGTTTATGGTTTACTAGGTTTCGGTATCTTTGAAAAAAATAACCAGTTGGCAATTCCTATCACCAAGGATAATAAAGTAGTTTTATTTTCAATTTTTCTTTTAGTTATAACTTATTCAGAAGATGGTTCTCCTAGACGATGTGGTGGTCAAGGGGACGTCTTATCCGGATCAATGTTAACATTTTCAAATTGGTTTCATCAATCTCAAGAGAAAAAGGAGTACGTTCGTTTTTTAAAATCCAATAATGTGTAATCTTGGAGTTAGGCTTCATGGATCAGGGACTGAATGTAGTGATATGAATAGGTTTACGTCTTGGTGGATGGATGCAAGCATACACCCAGGGTGCTTAACATGTGACTTTCGGACTAAGGCAGAGTTCTGATACAACTCAGATGAGCTTGTTAATTTTCGTGAATAGCATCTCCGTCCATTAGCTAAGTAACATCGCTCTCCTACGTTCGTTATGCATAAAATATGGTAGGCAACCGTTCGACACCTTATGCAAATACGGAAATAATGAAGAAAAGACTGTCATAAACATATTCATATATATATATATATATGACCGCCAGTTGCTGCTACTTAAGCTTATACGCCTAAAACCAATAATCTTTTTTTGCACACCGATGGTACCTGTCGTCCAATTTATTTCTTAATCACCGGCTTTCGCTGCAAGAACTTTGATCTTTATACACTGCATTTAAATTAAATTCGGGTACTAACGTGTAATGCGTTTGATAAGAGTGATTTATCGATGTAATGCTATTATAATAATTTTAAATGGAGAATAAAAAATATTTTAGGAAGGTATCACTACCGTACTCCCCCACAATTTGTGCGGCATTGGCCGGTTGTGCACTTACGAGAAAATGCTCAAAATTGGCTTTTTCTAAATATGGCCGATCCTTGGTAACTGCACAGATGCTACCGGAAATTCAACACACTTTTGAACAGTTATTTCCAAATTTAGAGCAAGAGTAAATATAGGTCAAATGTTTTGTCATAAATTATTTTTCATTGACTATAAATATTTTTGATATATACATTGTTTTCTGACAATTTTATTTTTCATTTGACGTAGCTATCTAAACAATTTACGATTTTTAAAATAGTTGCACTTTATAGAAACATTTGGGTTGACATAAAATACGATAGGTCACGTAATTGTTTTACTCAGAGACTTGCACATAACAAAAAATTAACATGAATAGTAAAATATTGTCTGTACAAATTTAGATGAAAATGAAATTTGAGCTTAATACTTGACGTTTAAGTGATGTTACATTTTATTACGTAAAACAAGCTGTAATTTCAGTATGTTCATTGCCTATTATTGATATGCAATAATGGATTATCGTTATTATAGCTATTTATTATATTCCAAAAAAAAGTAATAAGTCGTACAGTTTATAATATGTTAAAGTACTCAATACTCAGTATGCAAGAAAATGTAAGTGTGGTGGTTGGTGACGTGTTCAATTTTTCATTATTTATACAGCACATAAAAATCTCGTCCAATAATTTCATAAATATAGCTAACCTAGGAGAATAACTAGGTTTTGTAGTTGAGTGCTTGTTCACAAACAGTGAAGCCGTCAGAATTGTTTCCTTCAACACAAAAGTTAAATGTTATACATATACCTTAAGATACTTTTTAAGTATCCTGAGCGTATGCTTGCGCTTCGACACATTCAGAAATTTCGGCCAAAGTTTCAGTCTCTTACATACGCAGCATTCATAGACTACCTTTCAATAAACGTATACAGCTGGGAGGAATATAAACGTTTAAAAAAATTATCAGCCTAAAACCAGTTAAATTTAGCTAGATAAAACCTCATACCATTGAAGTAAGCCCTCCGAAAATCAGGGATTGGAACGCTAGTTAAATTGGGCACACTCTTAGAGGAATAGGGAACAGCTACTTCAAAAGAAAAGAGGAAGTGATCACTTCTTTCAAAAGTAGGTAGGTAAGAAATAGAATCTACTTTTAAAGGGTCCCGAGTAAAGACTAGATCCAAAACGGATGGAGAAGAACCAAGTCTATATTTTGTGGAAATAAAATTTGCTGGGTGAAGGCGTGTTCGATACTGAA
This sequence comes from Cardicola forsteri, assembly GCA_025895645.1. NCBI lineage: Eukaryota > Metazoa > Platyhelminthes > Trematoda > Strigeidida > Aporocotylidae > Cardicola > Cardicola forsteri. The sequence continues at coordinate 976,701 of JAKXYG010000963.1, forward strand.
ATTTAATAAATTGGAGTTAAAGACCTTGGATGAGCTAAGTAAATCCCAATTGATGTAGGGTGTATTAAAATCACGTTCAATAGTGGTCACTAAGTCTCGATTTTGTTAAAAAAACGTTTACAAAGAAAAAATATTTGGATATAGCAATTATAATACATTCTATAGTACTTACTTTTTAAAACAACTAACCTTAGTACATATGCTTTAAAAACTTTTAATTCAGAAATCAAAGAGATTAAAGGATTAAAATAATCAATTATCTTGAAAAAAATTATTAGAATCTGCAGCCCAAAATTAAATATGCCAGCATTGTTACAAAATTGTAAATGGTTAGATCAGTTAAAAGTTTAAATTACTAAGCACTAGCGGTAAAACCTTGATCAAAAGCAGTTTAAACTATCTCAATTTCAAAAACAATAATTGCGTATAACAACACAATGTAAAATAACTTCAACAAAATTTATATACTTTATACAAAATATTAATTGCAAATTCAGATTAGAAACAATGGTCTCCAACAATTATTAAATAGCATAGATATCAAATCAGTTTGTGGTACATCCAAACTATTCACCATCATTCACAAGCATATTTGGTATTCCGTTTAAAATAGGAAACTCTCTACCCGTTTCCGGACAAATAAGAATACCTTCTAAAATATCAATTTCCAAAAGAGCTCGGTGAACCAATTTTAAAAAATCTTCATTTTCGGTATAGTTATCAGGTATTTCATCGGGAAGAGTAGAAATAAATTTTTCACCTATCTAAAAATATTACTTCTAAAGAAATACCTGATCAGAAACATTTTTAACAACAGACCATTCAATTTTCGGTATTATACGAGTAATATAAGAGGCATCATAGTCAACATCAATAACCTTTAAATCTTTAACCTTAAATTTTAATAATAAACATTTCAATACTTTTAAAGCTAATGGATATCCAACTTTTACTGACTTTAAAACTTTAGAAGTAAGTATATTATGCAAAAATAATTTCATGCTTATACTCAATTTGGCAATTTGCCTACAGCTCAAGGTTACATAAATAGAAGGTTATAAGTGTTTTATGGTAAGCAAAAAGTAATATTTTTAAATAAAAATATTTTAAAACATTAAATATATAAAATAATGTATTTAATTACATAAATAAAAATATTGTTTTATAAAATTTTTTTACCCTGCAATTAATTTCTTATATATATTGTCTTTGCAAAAAATTAACTAAAAAGTGTAATGTTGTTTCCATTACTTAAATATATCACAGAATGTAGTTATTTAAGTGCTGTTGTAGTGGTGATAATTACAGGTTACAAGTTAAAGATTGGTTTATTAGTTGAGTAGGAGACAATCTCCTTTTGATTCTCGGTTCGATTGTGTCGACAATATTGTGTTAAACAAAAACAAAAATTAAACAAAGTTAAAAATAATAAATAAAACACCAAACAATTGGAAGATATTGTGTTAAAATTATGTAAAATTAGAGAGGGCATAGAAATCATATGACGTAACAGATTTGATATGGACTACCTTTGAAGGCAGACTATTCCAGGCGTTGATAACTCTTTGGGAGAAGTGATCGAGTCTCAGCTTGGAATGCACTCTGGGTTTGTTCAGTTTAAAATTATGATTTTTGCAAGAGTTTTTGGCTAACGAAAAGTAATGTTGGAAGGAGCCAGATAATAAAAATTGATATACCAAAATAAAATCACCCTGAAGCCTTCATTCCCATAAAGGAAAAAAATTTAGAGAGAGGAGCCTATCTTGATAGAGCAGATACTTTAAAGACCTAGGTAATTTAGAGATTACTTTTTGTACTTTTTGAAGACTATGTGAATCTGATTTAAGAATAGATATGTACCCTGGGTACAATATTCCAAATGCTGCCAATATAAAGCATATATAGCAGACGAACACAACCAGGGGAGAGGTTACCTAAATTCCTTTTTAAAAATGTAACCAGCTAGTAGCAAATTTGAATTGCTTTAGTATGATGACCTGTGAACTTAAGCACAGAGTCCATTAATACTACTAGATCATTTATAGTCTTAACCAGCTCTATCGGTTGGTAGTCGTGATGGGGCATTGAGATGTTTCCGGATGATTTACCAAAGGACATATGCTTACACTTAGCTAAATTTAGTAAAGGAGAGTTTTTAACAGCTCATTTATAGATGTTAGTGATATCAACCTGCAGTATATTGGGGTTGGAACCCCAGATCTTAACATTATCTGCATAAAGCAGAATGTTGGACTGAACTACAAATTATTAATAAATATAATAAACAATAAAGATCCTAGTATCGATCCTTAGGGTACTGTAAGATCTCACTGAGATCTCGGCCCTGATTTTTTTTGATTTAACCTGATACGGATAATTATCAGCACCCCAGCTAATTTTAATCAAAACAGCTCTTGTGTGATCTAAATTATCGCTCTGTAATTTATTATTATAAAATAATTCCAATTTGCATGCCAATACTATTTACTTACATGAAAAATAGGACACAATATACTTACAGTACCACAGTACCGCGCGATTTTCGATTAACGATAAGTTTAAATTTTTTGCCCTCTCTTTAATCAGATTGCATTTTGCATATTTTTAAATATATTCTTTGGTTTTTCTTACTATTTGTTTAGAAATACCATTGTTTCTATTATTGTTAATTAATTTTTCGTTTTGTTCTCGTTGCTTATACATAAATGGACTCACACGCAAATTACTGTGGACGGCGTGGGTGCAGTAAACCTGTAAAAATTGGGATGATGTGTTCCTCATGCGATTTATGGTTCCATGAATGTTGTACGGGACTTTCAATAGCTAGTTACGCTTTTTACGCCCATTCGGATGAAGATTTTATCTGCAGGGAATGTTTGCATAAAAAATGCAAACCCACTAAAGAAATAGGAGTATTGTTTGAGAATAAAGTGGATAACATATACAATTATTTAGAAGATAACTGTAACAACACTACAGTGCACAAGGAAATTTGTGCTCTTGCACAAAAATTTGATGCATCCACAATCGATATTAGGAATATCTATGATGAAATAATTGAGTTAAAATCTCATATCTCCATGCTCGGTCCAGCTAATGCAGCTGCAAACTGTGCCTTAAAACTTTCTCAGGAAGAGATTCTAAACGCCTCTAAAGATATTGTTACTGAACAACAAAGAGCATGTAATATTATCATTAAGGGTATGCCCGACACAGTGACAAACTGTCACCAAATCATATCTGATATGTGTAAGGATTTTCTCCATCCTGCACCTTTAATTAAAGTAAGTAGGATTCATTGTAAACTAGATCATTCTGCCCCTCCGTTACTTGTCAGTTTCCCTTCACCTAAATATGTATTAGACATTTTTAAGAGCTGGCCTAGTATTAGGAGTTCGCTACCTTTCAACTTAAGACTTTTTAAAGATCTACCACCAGAAAAAAGGCCCAAGCGGTCTTCTTCCCTAGGTAATATCCCTAACAATGTGTTAAATCCATCTAAAGTTCCAATGGTTGTGTTAACACCTTTAAAACTTGATAGAATTAATCAGGATTTTTCCCCCACGCCTCGGGGTCAAATTTACGTCCCATTAAGACATCGACTAAGACAAAATTCACCATTACTAATAACTCCGTAGCACTCAAAGTTGTATACACTAATGCACTCAGTCTTAGGAATAAGTTGTCTGAGTTCAAGTGTCTAGCCACCTCTTACAAACCACATATCATTGGGGTTACAAAAATTTGGCTCACTGATGAAATTTTAGATAGTGAAATAAGCATTTATGGATATAATATTGTTAGGAGTGACTCGCATAAGGGTAAATGTGGAGGGTGTGTTTTTATGTCAAAAACTCCCTACAGTTCTCTATTTTTAGACCAGTTTCAGGTGATACGATAAAGGGGTATGATCTTCTGCATTTAGAGATTCCATTGGCTTCGGGAAAATTAGCTTTTTTTTTTATTTTGTATAGACTCCCCTCTCTCTCAAAAGCCTAAGATAGATCTCTTGTAAATGAACTCTCCTTCCTCACCTCCCTACCACATAAATACATTGTTTTTATGGGGGATTTCAATGCTCCCTCAATTAACTGGAATTCCCTTAAGGAGCCTCAACTATTCTTTGAACATAGTCTGCTAAATTTTAGTATCGAACACGCCTCAAACAGCATGTCCGTTCTCCCACTAGATATAGAGCTGGATGCAATCCATCTTGTCTAGACCTGGTCTTTACGAATATTCCATCTCTAGTAGACTCTATCAAGTTTCTCTCTCCATTGGGAAGGAGTGATCACTCAGTCCTATCTTTCTCAGTTTTCTTCCCCACGCCTATCACTAAATTGCAGAAAGGAAACATACTACCCTCCCCTGATTTTAGGAAGGCTAATTTTAAGAATTTACGCGAGTTTTTCCTTAATACCAATTGGAATCTACTAGGTTTTGATAATGTAAATTGCCTATGCTCACACATAACAGACATAATTAGTCGTGGCATTAGGTTATTCGTTCCCTTTAAGATTCAAGCCTCACATAAAAAGCTATTTCCCAGCCGTATTAAGAGGTTAATCCAGAGTAGGAACACGGCATTTACTAAGTGGAAAGCTACGAATTTACCTTGTTTCCATTACAAATATATCGATATTCGAAATCAAGTCGTGGCAGCTATTAAAAGGTTTAAAGCTATAAAACTTAACACATTATTACATAGAGCCAAAAATGATAAAAAAATTCTATTTAATTTTATTAAAAGGAAACGATGTTCGGAAATTATTCTTCCTAATATTAAAGACAGTAATGGTCAGGTACTATCAGCTGAATCATCGTGTGAAGCTTTTAAGGAATACTTTAAGTCAGTTTTTTGTACTGGAGAGTTGGTTGCCAGCTGTTCTACCGATCCTTCTACTTATTTAGGGAATTTCAATATCACTAAGGATATGATTTGTAAGCAATTTAAGCATCTAAAATCTAATTCATGCGGGTCTGATGGGATTTACCCTAGAATTCTTAGGGAGTGTGCCGATGTCTTGGCACCAATTTTCCATCATTTATTTAGTGTATCCATTCTTAGTGGGCAAGTACCAGATGTCTGGAAATCAGCCTACATTAGGCCAATTCATAAAACAGGCAGCAGATGTAGCCCTGATAGTTATAGGCCGATTAGCATTCTGCCTGCACCTAGTAAAGTAATAGAAAGACTAATCAAAGGATATTTAATAGACTATCTACTGGATAAGAAGTTAATAAATCCTGCTCAGCATGGATTTATCCCTTCCCGTTCATGTCTGACCAACCTATTAGAATTCACAAACGGGCTAACTAGGGATTTAGAACAACACTCAAGTGTGGAAGCCGTCTACTTCGATTTCTCCAAAGCTTTTGATAAAGTCCCGCATTCCCTCCTAATAGCTAAGTTAAAGGCTTTTGACATAGGTAATCCTTTATTAAATTGGATTAGTGATTTTCTAAAGGATCGATATTTCAGAGTTAGGCTCGGCAACGCGTTATCCACCCAGTGCAAAATAACATCAGGTGTGCCACAGGGGTCAGTCCTAGGTCCTTTACTTTTCATATTGTTTGTCAATGACCTATCTGCGAAAGTTCAATCAAACATTCTGCTCTATGCGGATGATGTTAAAATCTGGGGCACAAACCCGGAACTTTTGCAACAAGATGTTGATAATATCTATCTGTGGTCGGTTGAAAATAGGCTTCCTTTAAATTTAGAAAAGTGCAAACATATAACTTTTGGACGACCTTCGGGAGTAGCCTTTATGATTCGGGATAAACCTATTACAACAGTAAAAGTGGTTGAAGATCTGGGGGTTACATTTACGTCATCCTTAGTCTTCTCATTACATCATAAATTAGCGACCCAAAAATGCTTCAGTCTGATTAAGTTTTTCAGACGAAATTTAGGCAAAATTCCGATAGATAGCCTTCGACTATTATTTATGTTATATATAAGGCCACATTTAGAATATTGTATCCAGGTAACTGCCCCATCCCTGAAAGGTGACATATATCAACTAGAAAGAGTCCAAAGGTTGCTTTCCAGACTCCCTCATGAGCTTAGTTTTAAATCATATCCTGAACGTCTACGGAAATTAAAATTATTCCTTTTAGGAGATAGGAGACTCCGAGGCGACTTAATTTTAATATATCAGTTATTCACCAGTAATAGGATCACGCACTTTTTTAATGTTAATAATGGTAACCTTAGGGGACATTGTCGGAAGATTCACAAACCTAGAGCCCTCACTAGTGTTAGACTAAATCATTTCACACACAGATCCATTACAGAATGGAATAAGCTTCCAAGTCATGTAGTTAAATCTAATTCCTTAGGGTCATTTAAGATAAATTATGACAAACACAAGCTCTCCAATTTCATTTAATTTCTAATTTATTTTTTCACTCTTCTCCACCATATTTTTCTTATTTCCTTTCACAATTATTTACTTTTCTTGTCCCAGCTTCTTCCTCCCGCTTTATTCTCCCCGATTTTAAATTTTCAGATACTTTGAGAACCGAGGATTAAAAGGATAAAGTCCTACGCACCTCGTGTACCGTCCTGATCCTGAAATCAACAACAAAATTCAAATACAAAGAGGTATTTTACAACAAAGTTCAAACAAAATCAAAATTGCTTAAATGTATAATAATATAAAAATTTTAATTGAAATAAAAATTAATATTTTTAAATATTTCATTCAATCAATAACAGGTACACCTGAACTAATTTGGAAAGGAAAGAATAGATCTGTATTAATTCTGACACTAAAAAAGCAATTGGTAATAAAATTGGAAATCCAAGCAAGGATTGGCCCAGTGATATCAATTGATCTTAGCTTATTTAAAAGTAGATTATGAGGTACATTGTCAAACGCTTTTGCAAAATCAAAATAAATAGCATTTACTGATGGCCGAGGATAATCTCAAACACGCTTTGTGAAACCAACTACTGCAAAGTGCAAAAAAAATGCCGGCTTTCACAATCTTTTTACAGCGTTGTGAGCCACATTTAGATGAATTGGGTAAAGTCATATTTAGGACCAACAACTACAAAATATGCGTATAAATTAAACAAGAAAAAAATCTATTAATAAAAGAAAGCTAATGATAATTGTTAAAAGGACAGAAATAGTGCTAGCTATATAAACAACCGTTCCCACACCGTTAAACGCTTCCGTCTAACATCGTCATCTTTTCTTTCATTTTGTTTCTTAATTTTTTTCCATGGTTTGATTTTGTAAATTTGGCAATAAACATTTCTTGTCCTGTTTTTACGTTTTTATTTGTTGCTTCATGTAATTAGTAAAAACATTAGATATTAGTTTTTATACACACAACCTTTGTTAGAAAGCGACGCCGCTTGCTTTTTAAACAACTTCATTGCGTTAATTAGTGAAACCGGCAACGCAGCCACTTTTTAGAGTTAAATTCATTAAAGTGATGGGTACAACATTTAATCGCCAATCTGTCAACTTTGAATCAGCATTATTCCCGAGATCCAGAAAATTTTATAATATTATTTTTTGTTTATGCATTATTTTAATATTAGCTTAAGTGTTTAACACCTCTAGTTTTTTATTAGTATTATATATATAGTAATTTAAAGAATTGGAAAGCCAGAAGCTAGAAAAAGTGAAGGGGAACAAAAGGCAACTGGAGGACGTTTCTCTAGCTACCGGAAATCGAATCCAAATTACTGTTGGTACCATAATCAACATGAAGATAAGGCTAGAAAGTGCAAACAATCTTGTACTTTGACCTCACTTGGCGGTACAGGACCTATTACGGGCCAACGTTTTTATATCAGGGACGAAGCATTTAAACAGCTCTCTCTGGTAGACACCGAAGCACAGGTTAGTGTTTTTTTTGCACATTTGACAAAACATTACTTGTAAAACATTAATTTAAGATGACAAATAAAACGATTATTCGTTTTACGGGTATAAAACATTTAGTGTTTAAATAGACTTACTGCACTTCTCATTAAATTTCGTTGTCGCAGCAACGCTCATTGGAATTTTAAGCATCGATTTTTTACAATTCTACCACTTGCTGGTAAATTCATGCAAAATGCAGCTTATCAATGTTGCAACCTGCCTGCTGGAGCTAATGTTTCCTCCATTTCTGGGTGGTATATGGAGTCGACTTTAAAAAATATAAAACATTTGTTTCGTCTGTTCTCTAAATTTTTGCCGCTAACCCAGGTTATGCAGGATGTGGATGCCACACAATGTAGTGCTCGACACTGCATCAAAACTTGTGGTTCCCCCAACGACTTGTTGTCCACATCGTTTAGCACCTAATAAACTAGTAGATGCTAAAAACGAATTTGATACTTTTTTCAGAAAGGTATTATACGACGATCTCAAATCTCATGACATCACCCCTGCATATAGTAACGATAGGACATGGCATCTGTGTGGGAATTATAAGACGTTAAATGCAATATCGCTCTATAACAGATACCTCATATAATACCCCACATCCATAACGTGGAAAATTTAATTAAATTAAGCATTTTTCTAAAATCGATTTAGTGTGCACTTATCACCAGATTTTTGTAGCTCTAGAGGACATCGAAAAAACCGTGGTTACAACACTTTTCAGCCTTTTGGAATTCTTACGAATCCCATTTTGCTTGCTCAACGCTGCTCAAACATTCCAACGTTTTATAGACAAGGTTTTAAAAGATTTTAACTTTTTCTACGTTTACTCAGATAATGTATTGGTTGCTTCCTTATTGTACAAGAAACACCAACAAAATTTACATAGTTTATTCCAACGATTAAGCAAGCATAACATTGACATCAGTCTAGATAAGTGTATTCTAGGTGTAGACTGACTTAAATTTTTTGGATATTTAATTACGCCCACTTGTATCCATCCTACGCAGGACAAGGTACAGGTCATCCAAGCATTTCCGGAATCTATTTTATAAAACTGTAGGATATTTTATAAAATACTAATTAGAAAAACAAAGAATTTATTTATTACAATGATAAAAATACTTAGAGGTACAAACCAATTTACAAGTCTAATCACAAAAATACAATTTTTTTGTTTCAATTGTATAACCAAAATTTTATAAGTAAATTGTATACATTGCTATTGGTTTAGATACCAGATATACGGTTTATTTATTATTTATTTCAAAACTCTTTTGCTTTAAAGAGTATAAGGCAACAAAATTGTTCCGTATAATTGCACATTACATTTAATATTAGTTTATTAGAATTTAAAAACGGAATGATTGACACACTATTTTAATGTTGCGCAGGGTTGCCTAAAAGTCATGAGCATAAACTTTATAAACTACGGCTACGGTAAAGTTGATACGTAGCCTACTAGTGAAAAAATTTAATTTTTACTAACACTACAAATATAAACCTTTGTTTATCAGTATAGTTATATATTTTCTAAAAATTGTTTTTTGTCAAGTTTTTTAAACAACAAAATCTACTAATGTGATAACTTAAGTATCAACACTTTTTGTTACTTATTTTTTAAATGTATACAACACATCAGAAAGTAATCAAATTAACTTTATATACATAACAAATGTTTAATATTCTTTTTAATTTTTTAAATTAAATGCATTGTATAAAATAATAAAATGTTTAATTTATTTAATATTTTTAACCATTAAGTTTTCAATTTAGAATTATAGCTTGTGAGCAAGTAAAAAGTAACATTATAGTGGTTTATAAGAACATGTGCAAAAATAATTTACTTATAAAATTTTTAGTATATTGTTTTTTGTTTTTAATATTGTACCAAAAATACGGTTTACTTAGTATAATTATTTAAACAGATAAGTTATTAAGAACTCGAGCAATGCTTTAATTTTTATCAAATTTTACAGTTTTATGAGTTTGACACTTTATAAAATTGTAATATTTATTTTCTATTTATGTATACATATTTAACAATTTTTTAAATTATTAAATTAGAAAATTTAAGTTAATAATCACAAATAATCTTATAAGTAAAATAAAATGATTTTAGTGGTTTTAGAAACAATAACTATTGTGTATGATCAAAACTTTTTAATTACATTTTAATTTTACTTATTTAAAAATTTTAAATTATGTTTTATAATACAAAGTACCAAAATATAAATGTTTTTATATAATTGTAGAACAAAGAAAATTGGCGTAAAATATATAATTATTTGTATTTATTAATTCTGCGCAGTTGAATGTAACACAAAACATAAAAAATCAATGTTATAATTATCTGAGCAAAAAATGTTTGCCACAAATCCCAATCAGTTTCATATGATATGTCTTGATTTTCTAAATAGTTTTCGCCAGTTTCGCTGTCCAAAATACAAAATAAATTTGAAACATGTATATATATATATACATGTATATATATATATATATATATATATATATATATATATATATAATTTTTTTAAATCTTTATAATATAATTTTTGATTATTAAAAATGCTGCTAATTTTTTGTTTTACTTAAAATTTAAAGATATTATCAGCATCAAGCTGTTAAGTTGTACTCGATACAATTATTAAAAATATATTCACACTTAGAAACACAACCGTACTATGAATACTTTTCTGTTTTAAATTTATACTTTATTTGTTTAAAAATATATATAATGCCTTTGTTTTTTTTCTTTATATTCGGCTATAACAATAATAATAGTAATAATAGATAAATACAACTATATTTATTTATTTGTCTTAATTAGGTTTTTAGTGTTAAAAGTACTAATTATGTGCTTTCACTGAATTAAAAATTTATATAAATGAATAATTGTACCTTAACAATTAATTCTTTGTAAAGAGTTAATATGTACTAAAAATAATTAGTATTATGAAATTGGTTGTTAACAATTTGTATTATATAATATTTGAACCAAATTAATAAATAATAAAACAAATTAATATTTAACATTTTTTGAAAAATATTACCATTTAGTAATGTTTCCTTGTGGTGAACAAAAGTTTAAACCGCGCAATTCCGTAATGGCTAGTCCACTTAGGGTATAACGAAATATAGATAAATATCGCATCCAACTTAGCCAACCAGGCATAGTTTTTAAATTGATGAGAAAACCAGAAAAAGTCTAAAATAAAATTGCATATTTTATTTAAAAAAACAATTTTAATATTTCAATGCACAATGCTTTGTTTAAATATAATAATTTAAAAATTAAATACAAATGTATTTGAAAATTATAGGCAAGTGTATTAGCAAGTTGATATCCTAAGAACTCCAAATACTTTTTATTCCATCATTTTATGCAGTCTATTGTGGATTAAAAAAGTATTTTTTATAGGCTTTCCCTTTATTGGATAGGTACTAACATGCATACATACAAAACCCTTTTGTGCAAAATTTTAAAAGGATCAGCAGGTAGTCACAAAAATGTATTCTACTAATTCATGAGTTTTATTATCATTTTGCAATTGTTATGCATATAGAATAGTGGAAAACAATTGTTTAAAATGCATTGCGACTGAGGAAACAACTTAGAGATAGATACATGCTACAAACCAATTAATCATTTAATAAAAATAAATTTTATTTCTATAATAGTGCAATTTTTACTAGAAAAATAACTAATATGCAAATATAAAAATGTTTGTTAAGTAGTTAACATAAAATGCACATTTGCAAGACTTAGGAGGTGAAAAATGTTTTAATTACAATTAAATAAACTTATATACTTATATATACTTATATAATATATATATACACTTATAATTTGCAAAATAAGTCCTGTAATTTACACATTTGGTAGGACATGTACATGTTAACTGCTTAATTTCTGTTATTTAAGTAGAAAATTAACATTGTTAAAAAATTATTTGTTCGAAAAACAATTATTTAATAAACAGAATTTTTTAGTTAAAAATTAAATTAGAAAATATATTATACCTTATTAAAACGTTTTGTGCTACACAATTTAAAATTTGAAATGTTAATAATAATAATAGTTATTATTATTATTATTATTATTATTCAAATGTTTAAACCAACCATTCCAAACACATAGATTATGCAAAGAATTGCATTTGCCAAGCCGAAAATTGTAATGGTTGCCGATATAAATAGAGCAATTGCAGCCGAGACCAATGTGGTCATACTGAGCATGAGTTCGAAAAACAAAAACGAGACAAAGGAAGCGCGCAAACCGGTCATCCAATAGGTAATGGGCATAAATATCAAAACAGGCAACACTTTGGTCGGCATAATATCACAAATGATTTTGGATAAAAAATAGACTGATACTCGATAGTAGCCACTTGAATTTTCATGTCTACAATTGTCATTAGACAGGATGTGGTGGTTTAATTGTTAGTTATTATTTTCATTAAATAATGTTCTTTTATAATATTAACAAAGATGCTTTAACAAGTTTGATATATATATACATATTTATATATTCAAACAGTAATTAACCATTTGTACATTTGCCTTGTATTGATGTTTTTTGTTAATGATATTAATTATGTGTAATGGATGTATCTATATGTTAAATGTATCTCTAATGAGGTATTAAAGGTTATATCAACAACAGTAAGTATATTTATATTAATGTTTTTAAAATAATATTTTTATTAGATAAAGTTTTAATTTGTACAAATTTGTTCAAATTAAAATACGCAATGCTCCTAATTAATAAAATTATGTTTTATGTTTTTGAATAAGACTTGACCACCAAGAACAAATTTGACGTGTATTACTTTAAATATAATTTTACAAAATGTATATTTTTTACATTTTTATATTTTTATTTATTGCTAAAATTTAAGTTAATAGTAAACTGTAACACTTGATGCCTGCCGTTTAGTCTGTTTACTAGCTAACATTGTTTCTAACATAAACCAACATTTTGAGCGCCAAAACTACTTTTTACGAACAAAATAAACAATTTGCGTAATTAATTAAAACATGAAAAAACTTGTTCAAACTTATGCCAGCCTACATGAACAATGCTCGTTCCTTGATAAACAAATCGATTGTGGCCAAATTGACGAAAACGACTTGGAGAGTGCAAAAGAAAAACAAACCCATTCGGTTTTGAATTCCCGATTCGAAAGATGTATTCATTTGAAAATAAACCGTTCCAATAGAAATGGCAAAGAAAAAGTAAATGATAAGTTGGATAATCGATCCGACGGGATTGCGCAAAACGTTCAACGTTGTACGCCAACACACTTTGTTCAATTGGCGACAAAATGGAGCAGTGTAAACTGAGTTCGATTGATCGCCGTTTTTTTGCGAATTGAATGTGTTCATTTCGAATGGATGGCCAGACGACTTGGACGCTATTGAACACAATTCATCGATAACTCTATAAATGAAAATTGCAGTAAGAATACCCTATTATTAGCAAAAGTTGACTGGCATAACAAAACATTGGATTTTAATTTTAAACTTGAACATGTTATTATAATAATCGTAGTGTTTTCTGATTTAACAAATGCATATTACAATAGTAATATCTTATTATATTTGGGGTGATCTAGCGGTACAGTGCTCGACTAAGATTGGCATGGGTTCGATCCCTACCACGGGCATCAAATGCGGGTCCACGTTCGGTTTCGCAAAAATGTCCACTACTGAAAGCCATGTTTCCCGAAAAACATTTAAAGTAGCAAAAATACAAATAGAAACAACAATAGCTGATAAAACAAAACATTGGATTTGGCTTTTAAGTTTGAAAACATTACAATAATTGCAATAAAAATTGATTGCATCAATGGAAGTGTTTTCTAAATTGTTGTAGTTGATTTCTAAATTAAACTATCTACCTCTACTGGCGTGGTTCCATCATTCAGTCTAGCCAAACAAAGAAAACAAACGTAAATGGCATTAAAATGAATTTTCTTGTGCATATAAAAGTTGTCAACTCAAAAAAGCCATCTTTCTGAAATCAAAAATAATAGTGATTTTAAAACGTCGTTACTTTGGAACGTAGGCGGTTGGACAAATTACTACAAGAATTATACATTGGTTTCTAGTGGTGTTGCATTTGGCAACTTTGTGACACAATTGGTGACATGCCGTTCATCTAAACTGTTCATCAATGTAGAAACCCTCACCTTGGGCAACAGTTGATTCATCACATTACGTCGCTCATTGAAGACGCTAAACTTAAAAATCACTCTAAATATTTTTATGTACAAAAAATTACAAATGACAATAGAAATGAAAAAAACAATTGGTGCAGTTTGTAAATTTCAACATTAGACAAACTTTTGATAATGTTCGGAGTTCTGCCAATCCTGAATAAGCTGCTGTCCAATAATTGTCATTTTTTCTTGAGTGTCACTTGGGCCAACAGGATCTATTTGACCATTTTAATTAAAACAAAACAACGTTTAAAAACATTCAATTTTAAAATACCTTTGTTTATGCAACTTTGCATAAATAAAAAGTAATCACTGTATAATAGTTATTACAAAAATGCAATAATTTTTTTAAATTAATCCAATAATATTGGTTTTTAAATTACAAGCTTTAAAAAGAAATAAGTTGTCAGTAGTATTGTTTATATAAAGTAATGTACAATGTTCAAAACTATTACTTATTTACAATCGATGGGCATAATCATATAAAAAAATTTATTTTTGTCTTTAGAATACATTATTTAACATTTTAAAAATAAATAAAAAATTTTGCATTTTATAAAACTTGTTTGGTAATTAAAAGTTATTTTTTACATTTACTATAATAAAAACAGTTTGTAACTTTTCCTTTACATATTCATGTATTTTAGTTAATAAAGTTATTTTTTAACGACTTATGTGTTTTTTATTTAAGTTTTAGTAAATGGTGGTATTATGCTTTATTGCAAGAATAGATGTTGTTGTATATTATAATTAGAAATTATTTTTGCAAATAATATTACTTGATGTGTATTGTTAAAGTATTATCTTAGGTATGTATTAGTAAAAGTTAAATATGTCTAAGATAAGTAACTAGAGCAGGATGTTACAAAATATCACAGTGCTTCCATTTTCGCACGTCAATCGTCATAAATAATATTTGGGTAAATAATTAGTCATATTTTTAAATTTAAATCCCTTTTAACATTTTTGTATAACTACCCAATTTAACTTGCTTGAACAAAATAGAATAGCGCTATTAGGCACGGCTCAGTGTATATATTTTAAACGCCGACATTGCTTTACATTTTCGATACCCCACCCGTAAGACATTTTATAAATGTTAATAATGTTGCTATTACTTGCACAGGTAATTGCATAATTGATTAGATATACCTTGAATATAATATTTTAAATAAACTTACAACAAATGGAGAAAATAAATAAACAGCCATTTAAAAACTTATTAACAATTAATTTTTTAAATTAATAATTATAATTTCTTATTATCAATTATGCTAAAGCTTTGTAAAGTTTTTTTTTTTAATTTTAAAACGTATTTTAGCCAATAATATGTTTTAGAAGCCTATACAGTTTTGTTAATTGTCAATTAAAATTATAAATATAAAATTATATTTGTTTATAAAAAGTAACCATTTAAAGCACTGTTTCACATTTTGCATGCTAGCTATTAAATCTTAAACATTTATTAAGAGGAAATATAAATAAAATGACAACAGAAGTATGTGTAAATTAAACATATTCAGAGTTCAACAAGCAATAAAACAAGCTGAACATAATTTTATTAAAATTGTGAAACACATACCATTTGTATTAGAATAATTACGCGGAGCTTCTGCGTGAATAATGTCCATAAAAAAATCTGCAGGATTGTTGTGATTCTCACATACATAACCTTGAATCATGTAAATATTTTGAAAATGTATATTAAACTTAATAACAATTATTATTATCTTATTGCCCCATGCTTATTTTTTAAAGCAAAAGGGTTTTGTAATAACAATTATTATTATAACTAGTGATTTCTGATTTAATACCCATAATTTGTATTTGGGTCATAAGCGCAGATACTGTTACAAAATTATTTTCTTACCAACAGTATGGGAAAATAGCCACGTGACAAAGGTTTGGTTGTTTGCATTATTAATTCATAATTTTTTATTACAACTATGGTAACGTAAAAATGAAATATGAAATCTGGGTCAATCTTTAGTAAGAATTTTTACAATTAAAGAAGGTTTGATTGGTATGTGCTGTACATTGTTCAACAATTATAAAAATGGGTGTAAGTAAGAATAATAAATTTAATCATTCTAATCAAATAATGAATTGATAAAAATTAAAACTATAAACACTTAACTCCGCCTAGTTTTGGACCAGAAATGATTCAATCTGGCTAGTCCCAAGTCTGGATAAAGGAGGAGGGTTCGAGCCCAAGGTTAGGAACCTGGCCTCTGTAAAAAATCTATGCTGCTAGGGAAACAATCAAGAGGACAACATTCCGGTAAACAACGACAAAGAAGGGATTGCACGTATCTGGATGACAGAGTTACACAGATGACAGGGTTTAGGAAAGCCGAAAGGAAGCTCAATTTTTGATTTGGAGAATCTTCAATGCCAACGAGACTCTGTTGTTGTTGTTGGTTTACTTTTGCTGTAATTGCGGTCTTACTGCCCCATGCTTATTTTTAAAGCAAAAGGGTTTTGTATAATATGATAATAATATAAACACTTAATCAAAAGTATAATAATTGAGTACGTATGTAATTCTTTAAGGAATACTTATTAAGCTTAAATATTTAATAAAATTAATTTTTTAAACACTATTTTGTTAACTGAACAAAATGAAGGCTACTGAGAATATTTGTGTATGATTAATTACAAATTTCCATCATAATTAGAAAATAAATCAATTTTGTCTTTCATAAAATATAATAGTTATTTTATAATGATTGACTTTTGGCAGTTATATTGTCTATCCTGACTAAATTTTAAAGTGCTAAATATATGTGAAAACAGGATAATTGTAAACATTTTAATGGAGTTGATTTGTTCACCACCAGATAATGCTTAATATAATTCATTTCTAATCTAAATGTTGTATAGACAATTATTTTTATCAACCGTACTGTGCATATTGTAACAAAGGTTACATACACCACATGAATTGTGAATTTAATAAAATTACTCAATAGAATTTGTATATGTATGCAGCTCTAATTAGCTAATAAATAATATAGTAAAATAAAATGAATTGAAAATATTATGCCTTCTTGCTATTTTAAAACGATTGCAATAAGAATGACGAAAAATTACCCAATTCACTAAAATATTGAAGTGGTTTGATTTTAGCCAATCCATGATAAATAATTTGACCATGACTAATCAGTGTCAACGTATCAAATAATTTATAAATTGAATATTTGGGTTGATGAATAGAAAATATAATTGTTCGACCTTGCAACGATAATCTGGATGGAAATGAAAGTGACAATTATAAAAAATATCATTTATATGTTTTGCAAAAGCGTGTTTAATATTTATTATTATGATTATTATTAAGCTTTAATATCTCACTAAAGATACATTCAGCGTAAAGTACATTTTCACCATCAATATAAAAAAATTAACGACAAAAATTTTAAAAATAGTAGTACGAATAACGGGAACAAAATGAAATAAAATGTCATATGTTAATGAATATAAATATAGTCAATACAGTAAACATGTGATTTTTAAAAAATATTCAGAATTACTCTACTTTGAGTCATTATAAGGCACAATTATATTATACTGTAGGATGTCCAAATTAGTTCAAATAAATGCGTGGCTGGAAAGATTCCTACTTTGATAGGTTTGTTAGGAGTTTAATTTTGTTTGATTCTGGATAAGTATGGCAGACATGAGTTTTTGTATTGATTAGTTTTGGCTTTCATGTGCAGGTAGGTTCTCTTTGTTTTTCCAGAAGCCTTAGATTTGTTTAAAACTGTATGTATTGGGTAGGTGTTATTACCTTTAATCCTTGATGCTAATTGTATACAGGATTTAAAATGTTTATTAACAATATCATTCAATAAGATAGAATATTTGATTCCTGCAGATTTTGATATCAATGATATGCATCTTTTTAAAACAACATAATCTTGTTTTAATAAACCAGGAAAATTTACCGGTGAGCAATATAATGTTAAAGGATAACGAACAATTTAGTAATATAATTGTTAACATTTAGTTTTCTTAATCTTCTTATGTAGTTGCATAAGGATTTGGTTTTTATAAAAATATGCTCTACATGATCACACCAGGTAAGTTTGCAATTCATTTTTATCCCAAGATATTTATTTTTGTTACAGGTGCTATATGTTTGTCAAAAGTAACCTACCCATTCTATGTAGAAAAGTTGCTACTTTTTATTTAGTTTTTTGGTTTTTTATTTCTCTAAATGCTTGGCAGGAAACATTTTTCAGCAAGTAAAAATTTACCAAACTTAAACATGGGTTTGCATCCAATACCAGTGGATGTACTCAAACCTTTTCCTGTCCAGTATTGAGTCTAGAGGTCAAGCAGCCTGGTACATAAATAAATTACACAATTTTAAGTACTTATGCATATATATTTGGGAATGAGTCGAACCTTTTTAACGTTTTCATGACTTGTCCTGCCATATACGCATCCAATCCAGTCGAAGGTTCGTCTAGAAATAAAACCGACGGATCTGTAATTAATTCCATTCCAATACTTGTTCGTTTTCGTTCACCACCAGATAAGCCTCGATATAATTCATTTCCAATCTATTAAAATAATCCATTTTGTAGTAGTAATTTAGAAAAAGTAATTTTAAAATATTTAAAATGCTTTTTATAAGATAATATAGACAGTAATATATTAATGCGTTTAAAATACGCGATTAAATAAAATAACTTTTGTCAAAAATTTTAATAAAAATAATGTAGTAATTATTTTGTATGATAAATTTGAACATTTAAACCGTAAAAGTAAATTTAAATACACTGATTTATTTTAAATAAAAATATTGTTACAAATAAAAATAACGCTATATAATAATAATAATAATAATAATAATAATAATAATAATAATAATAATAATTTGTTACTTTGCTATTTGCAACCGCTGACAATCCAAGTTCTTCTATGATTTCATCAACTCTTCTATTCCTTTCTTCATTTGAATATTTTGATGACAGTCGAAGAGAAGCAGAAAAGCGCATATTTTCTTTAACAGTCAACGCACCCATTAAAATATCGTCCTACAAACCACATAAATACAACGAGTATTTTGAAATAGAAATCAGAAATTTACAAAATGTTTGCAACATGTTTTCTGAAACAACAGTTTATTACTAAACATTATTTATTTATTTTTAAATGATTTTTAAAAATAATGTTTTGTATTTATTTAAATAATTACTGCTATATATATATATATGCAAAAAATTTACTTGCTCTACGTAGCCAAACGAATTTTTGAAATTACTGGGTTGAGGTTTGCCGTTTATAAGCACTTTGCCAATCATAAATTCGGGATTTTTTCGAGCCGCCATGAAATCTAAAAAGCTAATCGAATAAACAACAAATAAATAAGATATTTAAAATATGTATATCTACATGTGTATGCAACAATAAAAGCAAATTGTAGTATACAAAGCAGTAAGTTATTTAAAAGCAATATGCATGCAATAATAATCCATGTAAAATAAAACATTGTTTGTACATACGATGATTTTCCACATCCAGTTGGACCCATAATTGCGTTTATTCCGGGACCGTAAATGGCACTGCATATGATAAAAATAAAATGCAATAAATAATTGTATTTTACGTTTTAAAATTGTTTGTTAGCACTACATGCATTAATCAATACAAGTATGATATAAGATTTGTGTTGTTTGGTATTGTATTTATATATATATTATATTGTTTGAATGGTTTTACCAAAAAGTTAACTGAAAGTAACTCGCTTATAGTGCTAGTAGCAAGGTTTAAATCGATATACATTTGGACAAGAGGAGCTTAATTGTTATAATAATTCAATTTAAATAATTAAAAACTTAACTGTTAGATTCTTTAAAATGAAAACAAGAGTTAAACTAAATCCAGTCTTTAACAAACCGAAAATTTCATGTTTAAATTTTTTGTTTCATGTAATTGAATTTTATTGAAAGTTTGCTACGGAACAATTATTTGTGACTAGTTTATTTACACAACTTTTGAATAAAAAATGTACAATTAATTCTTAAATTTTCAAAACCAATGTTTATAAAAACATGTTCATTAAAAACAGTAGTAGTTTTATGACAAAAATAAATTATATATTTTATTGTTAAAAGTACATTTTGTATTTGATTTGTACGTTTTCAATTTATTTTATTAAATTTGAACAAATACATAAATTACTCTAATTGAAAATCACTTTAATTTATATATATATATATATATATATATATATATATATATATATATATATATATATGTTACAATTAAAACATCGCTTAATTTTGAACACTTACAATTTGTAAATTAGAAAAGGAATTTATAAAAAGCATTTAACACTTGCCTAGATTATTTATACTTTTTATTAAAGCACCAAGATTTAATTTAAATTTCGTGTGTCATTTAATCATTTTTGGTTGAAGGATAATGTTTGTATATACGTCATTCATTTTTTTAAATTTACCAAATACGCTACAATCAATTATATCAAATTAGGATTTCAAATTCAAACCTACGATATATCGGTCAAATTAAATAATTGTAATAATAATAACAACAACAATAATTATTATTATTATGTCAAATTTAGATTTTAAATTTTTTAAATTCAAACATACGACATATCTGTTAGCACCGTCTTAATCGTTATTTTGCTACAAATTGTGTTTTTCACTTTAATTTCGTATCCAATATGATGTACCGAAATTTTCGTACCGCTTACAATGCGTTTGGTGCTAAACGAACTGTCGGTCAAATCAAACGAAAAGCCATCATCGGTAATCTGGTTTTGTCTAATTCGATTTGTTGCTCTTTCCTCGGTCAAATCGGCATTTTGATTGGACGAATCGGAACAGGAATTTGCAGAGTCAACTTCGTCACTTTTGAGCCGAGAATATGGCAACTTGATAATGTTCGGATCGTCTGATTGGGTTTTGGAAATTGGCAAATCTTGACCTTGGGGGAGCACGTACAAACTCTTGACAGGCTTGGACACATTTTCGTATATATTCGTGTTGCTCAGTCGACTATTGGTTGTCGGCACCGGCGCCATGTCTCTGTTGGGAATGGGTTCACTCAATCGGATTGACTGAGGTGTGTGCATATTCACGTTGGCGGTATGGCGTACCTTGGAATCCGACAAATTGTACAGTGGATAATCGTTGTTGTTAGGCTCAACTGATGATGCCAAAAATTGGCTATTAAATCCTTTTGATTTTGGACTGTTCAAAGTAAACTTTGAATTAGGCGGGTTCATCTGTAAACAATAATTTTTAATATTTTAAACATTTATATGCATGAAATGTTTTACGAAAACATTTATGTACAAAATAAAAATTAGTTCAACACTGATGTGTGAAAATCATGCAACAGTTTCGAATTTTATTTAGAAAATTGTAACAGATATAATTGAAATGTAATGATAAACGGTAGTTATAATAAATAAATCACTTTTTGCACATCCCATATAAATCTTGTATTGCAATTATTAATGTATCAATCTTGTATTTACAATTTTTCTACGTTTAAATAGTCAACATCTATGTATAGGCCCATTTTATACACGATGCTTTTTTACGATAAGTGTGAATTAAACACTACACCAAAAGTTAGCATATTGAATAAAATAAAATCCCAAAATTATTTACACACTAAATCTTTAATTTATATTTCAATCCACAAATATGGCACATTGCCTTATGAGTTGTTCTAAGTGCATGTCCGTGTACAAGTGTGTAATATTATTATTATTATTATTATTATTATTGGTGCTGTTGTTGTTGTTGCTGTTATTATTATTATTATTATTAGTAGTAGTAGTAGTAGTAGTAGTAGTAGTAGTAGTAGTAGTAGTAGTAGTAGTAGTAGTACAAATACTTATTCAGAATATGATTAGTCATTAATTTGCACCCAAAGATTAATCACTCCCACATACAATGTGCGGCTCTAATATTAATAATACATTTTCAAAATCAATAGAAATAGAAATACGCGTCAAATTAAGAAACACACTTATTAATATTAAACTAAATAAAAAAATACTTTATTCAATAACGTAAGGATATAATTATTTACATCTTGGACAATTTAACAACAAATTCGGCTGTCATTTTGAATGTTTCAAGCCGTAATTTCATTGTAACTAAATTTACTTACATTTGGACTATTATCGTTTATTAAATATGAACTTAATTCATTTGGATTTTTAATTTGCTGACTATAATTAAACAGAGATTCCGAATGCATGCTTTGCGATTCACTTTGGTAAAAATTTAGATTGTCACAAGTTAAATCACTTTGGTGCGCGTCGACGAACACTCGGTCAAAATCGCCTATGCCTGCATTAGATTTTGTCGTATTCTCATATTCGCGTTGTGAATCAATTAAAAAATGCTTGCCGTAATTACATTTTTTTAAATGATTTTGCAAACACGGATAAGATTTGTTTATTTCTTTATCCCTAATAGTCCAATTCAATTGTAAATTATCAAACACATAATCAGAATTTAGTGTAACATCCGAACATGACGTATTTGTTTTGATATCGTAATTCAGCGTGGGAAGACTTGTAATACTGATTGAATTAAAAGTTTCATTTAAAGGTAAATCATTTTTCAAATATGACATTTAAATTAATTTAGTAAATTACAAAATACACGTCCAATTTCAATTGCTAAGATGCTTTTAAATATTGAGTGTGAGGTATTGAAATAATTAATGGAGAATTAACCGTCAATGTTTTTTTACATAAATCAGTCTTTTAAAATTATGAGCTATTAAAAAATAAACAGGTAACAATGTTCTAGGTTATATATATATATATATATATATATATATATATATATATATATATATATATTACTATAACAACGGTTAAATCAATTTTAATATTAAAAGCACCTAGTAGAATGTTAAACGTATTCAATGTTATAAAAATTATCTGTAATCAATAAAGGTAGAAATGGGAGTTGTACCAAATTCAAACGTTTAAAACAACTATAATTAAAAATTTTAATTATTTTTGTTAACTATAATAAATTTTTAATTTATGTTTATTACACATTTTTATACAAAGGATGTCATTTTTAAAATGCTATTTTTGATAATGTTTTGATAAAAAAACGTTTAATACACACAAAATACAAATACTGATACACAAAAGTATACAAAAATGTTTTAAATAAAGTTTGTTAATTAAAGTTTATAATAGTTTATATATATATATATATATATATATATATATATTCACGTGATGTAAAAGATAAGACTTTTTTGTTTATTTTGGTATCGAGATTAACTTCTTATAATTTAACTATTAAATGTTATATATCTTTATGTTTTTACATTAATTTAGTTACCTTTATAAATATAAATTTTGCTGACTATTTGTAAATGCTTATAATTTATTTTTAACAGCTAATAGTAAATTATAAACAGAGGAGGTAAATATAATATGAAATAAACATACTTAAAATGTTTGTAGTTAAAGGTAGTAAAAGTTTAATGTTATATGTATTAATAATATTACTAACTAAGTCAGTATTTATTTGATAGAAATAGATTTTACAATATTACTTAAATCAATTTCAATATATAAAAATATAATAGAAGTATTAATATTATTGTCACAACCATTATTGCAATTATTTCATATTGAATTATAGTAATGAATTATGTTTTAAATTATCAATATTAATATAATATAAAAAATTCTGTCTTTACATTTGATTTATAACTTCAAATTAACGTTGTACGTTTTAACATGTATTCATTTGACTAAACAAATTGCAATACTTTAATTATATACTATTTAATAATTTTTAAGTAATACAATATATTTTGTACTAAATTTACGATTAATTAAAGAGGTTTTTAAACAAGTGTTAAAGGCACTTTTGTTGAAATAACTACATTAACGCATAATTAGTTATTAAAGTATATATTTAAAATAATATATATATATAGTTAATATTCCAATAAATAAGAAGAAGGTACATAAAAATTTAGGAGTAAATTACACCAATTATTTTAATAACCTTTATTTAAACATGTTAACAAAAAATAATTATTAACAATTACTAAATATTTTAAAACAACTTAAAAAACTGTTAAAATTTCATTTTATTTTTTGTGAATGATATTGTAAATTAAATGATTATTTTTAAACGTGTTAATTTCATTATGTTATATCGAGATATCTACTTAAATTGGCGGTGTAGTCTAGCGATACAGCGCTCGACTCGAACCTAGGTGGATATGTGTTCGATCCTTACCACCAGCACTAAATGTGGGCCTACGTTTGACTTCTCTAAAATGTCACTGCTGAAAAATGTTTTTCGTGCAAACATTTAAAGCAGTAGAAAATTTTTAAATATAAAATAAAATATTGTTTTATAAAACTGAGTTTATACTTCACATTACGTAATTATTGACTTACTTTCAATTAATCTCCTACTTTTGTTACAGCTGTTTTTCAATAGTTGTGAATATGCACATTACACGATCAATAATTTTATAAACTTATTTTAAAGTGTAGTCCAAAGTCAAAACATTATTTAAAGCAATACTTAAGATTTGTCACAAATTATATATAGTTTATTTAAGTATTCGTTGTACTTTGTTAAAATTTGCGTTAAAATTGAATAATTTGTATACAAGTTTAAACAACTTTTTAAAAGTATATTTACAATTAAACAAATATTTTTACAACTATAAAAAATATGTTTATAATTTAATGTTGACGTAAAGGTAAATAAATGCACGAAAGCACAATAAGCAACGAATTGTTGTTTTTGATTTTGCGCATTTGTTAAATCAATAACACAAAAATCGATATAAAAAAGCCTTAATATATATAAACAAATGCAACATTAATATCGGTTAGAAATAGCACATAAAACATAATATTTTAAAATTAAAAATAATGGCAAATTAATTAAAAATTTCTTGAATTGAATCTATAAAAGAATGACATTGCTTTTTAAAATTTGGTCAGCTTCTTCCATCCACCGAGAAAGAGAACAGATTGGGTTTATAAGAAAGTATAGGCTTTTTATTGCTAATTTCGTGGAATTATTTTACAAATTGCTTTTCAAAACAATGAGATTATAAAAAA
The DNA here is from genome assembly GCA_025895645.1 of Cardicola forsteri. Lineage (NCBI taxonomy): Eukaryota > Metazoa > Platyhelminthes > Trematoda > Strigeidida > Aporocotylidae > Cardicola > Cardicola forsteri. The sequence continues at coordinate 1,001,942 of JAKXYG010000963.1, forward strand.
ACTAACTCTTGTTTACTACATGACATCGTTACAATCGAACAAAACATGACCTGGTTAAATTCTACATTTACCGTCCGAAAAATCAACAAAAACGGTTTAGGAATAAACATATAAAAAGGCAAAAAAGGGTTGACAGAATATAGAAAACTTAAACCTGGTCTTGGTAAAAAATTAATATTACTAAAGAAATAACAAGAGGACACCATCCTATTAAAATACGGCAAAAAAAGTAATATCATCATGAATTCAATGTCAGAGTTTAGTGAAATCTGAATAAAAGTTCAGTATTTAGTATGTGAAATTTTCAAAGCCAAAAAATTAACGGACAGTCTCGTTACTCCATTCTCTTCACATTAAAACAATTTTTAAAATGACAAAATGATTAAAAAAATTATTCATTTAACAGTTTTTCTATATGAAAAAATTACATCAGTTTTGATAAAACCAAAGCTATTTGAATAGTATATAACATAATAAACTTTTTTTAAATAATATTTAAAAGGAAAGTACATTTTTTTATCTATTTGTGTTCTTAATTAAAGTTGTTGAGAAAATAATTCATTATTTTAAAATACACCATACATCTAATAACTAAGTTATTTTGTGCAAAAGTTCAATTAAACAGTTAGTTTTATGATAGTTACTATGGCTAAACTTTGTATAAAATTTTAACCAGCATTAAAAAATTAAACAAAAACGTTAAAAATAAGATTGTACTGACAAAAATGACATACTTATATATATATATATATATATATATATATATATATATATTAAACAATAGGCGTAGATACTCAATTTAAACAATATATATAATTTATATTTGCTACTTTGAATGTTTTACGAAAAACGTAGGCCCGCATTTTAGTGCCGGTGGCGGGATTCGAATCCATGCCCACCTATGTCCAAATCGAGCGCTATACCGCTATATATATATATATATATATCATTTTTAACATTTAAATACGTTTAGATACGCTTTAATCAATTTTATAATTAATTCTTATCAGTAACCAAGGTATGTGTATTAAGCACTTCAACTTAATCATTTTTATAATTAAAAGTGTTCTAGATTATGTATTCTGTTTAAAGTTATTATTTGAATGTGTATATTTACAATTTTTAGAATATTAAGTTGTAAATCCATTTACGTTAAAGTAAAAAATTGCAAAATGTGTAAAATATAAAGGTTTTACAACTAGTTATGAATTCCGAACACATACATTATACATCCTTTTACTTGTGCTCTTTCAAAAATTGTTCATTTAAATTTATTGTTACACTAAAAAAATGCATAACAGACTGACAAACTTTGTGATTATTGAGTCTACATTTAAGTTTAAGCTTAATTGATTCGTAAAAGCCCTGTTATTTTACTATTATTATAAATTACACTGCTTGAATGTTTTTTAAGTTTTATTAATTAGTAAATTATTTTTTGTATGTAAATTATATGAGATATTCATAAAATTTAACATTTTAAATATTATTATGAGTATTATTTATAAATTAAAATAAATTAAGTTTATTAAAATGTTTAATTATAATCTTTTTAATCTTTGTAATAAGAATTAACATAGTAAATAATTTGTATAATTGCAATTATATTTAATTACCATAATTATCTTGAGGTAAATATTTAATGGAAATGTATTAGTTCACCTTAGCTTTAGTTCTTTTGTCCACAGGACTTTATTGAACAACAAATGAAAGTTTTTAACCTTGTCCAATTTTTACAAATACTCAACCTTGTTCGTTTTTCAACAAAAAGTACATTTTTACAATATTCAAATTGCTGTATTTATACCCAAAGCTTCACCATTTTCAACACACATTTGCAACGCATATTTTATTGCATTTAGTTTGATCTTGTCCAAAAATAACAAAATTGCTTGCAATTATTCACAGATAAAGATAAGAATGAACAAGTATAGTATATTTTACATCCATCTATTCTGCTTATAAAACATTACTAATGCAATTTTTTTTACTTTAAGACCAAATGTATTAAAAAGAAAGCAAAAGATAAACTTTTTAATGCACAGTAGGATGTCTTTTACAAGCCGCTTCTCAATGTAATATTAGCATAATCGACCTATATCAAGCAAAATACATACAACCAATCTGCACAATTTCAATTTAAATCAATAATGTTTAAAATTATGCAAAACGTACAACAATAAAAACAAAAATAAATAAATTAATGTACAACTCGATTATAACTTCATTTTTATTGTTTGATAAAATGTCGAATAAAATAGGTTTTTTAAACAAAAAATTATGCATTATGTTTAAAGAAAAAATTGATCAGTTTGGTTCTAGTAACACTCAGTACTAAACTCCGATTTTAATGTTAGAAATACGGCACATACAAAAGCTATCTATTTAGCATAATAAAATTGTGATTTTAATTTTTTCATCTGATTGCAATCAAATACAAACATAATTCTTTTGTGTGTCCAAAATGAAACTCTACTCTTTTTTATAATTAAAAGCCCGGTTGTGACTTACATGCACCGTAACGCAACCTGTGCAGAATTTAAAGAAAAGGTTACCCGGCCTTAATCAATGCTTTCATCTAGAAATACAAGTTATTACTATCGAGTCCATTATAAAAGTTTAATTTGACCTTTTTAATCTATAAGGTATTTAAAAACAAGTCCAACAAAGTTATGTTTATTAATGGGTGAAATATTAGAATTCTCAGATTTACTTAAATAATAATTCTACTTGGTTTTAGTCAACCGGGAGCACTGAATAGTTATGTCATCCTTGTTTGGAACTACCAGCAGTGCATATCTTTCAAATCTTCCACATAGACTTGAACCTACGCTCCATATGGTGTCGGGTCAATGTTTTAACCATTCAGCTGCAAATTGATTATTTACAGTGAATCTGGTTAGTACTAATCGACCAAGTCATCAAATACTGTACATTAATACTACTAACGTTCCTTAAACATTATTTTACGAGCATTAATAAAAGATTTTGTAAAAACTAATATTTTATGCCCATATTATTATACAATTTTACTTTAGATCAAAAACAAGAATATTGACATTTTTAACTATTGAAAAACAAGCAAATTAGTTGCTTAAAAATAATTTATATTATAAAAGATATATGCATATATAAATATTGATAATAAAGCTATATATTTAAAATATTTTAGGTAATATTCATTGCTTTCTAGAATTTTTTCAGTGTTTAATGTAGGAGGCCCTACGCATTTTAATCCAATGTTGTGAATCTAATTTTGCATTATATAATTAATCCTTGACCAAAATAAACGTTACATTTATATAATTGCTTACAGACAACACAAACGTTAACATAATTGGTTTTTTTATCATTTTAAAATATAATGCAAATGGTTTGAGAAATAGGAATTTTCGATTAAGAAAACTAAATATGTAATGCAAAATTAAATTCATAACATTGGGTTAAAATACATAGGAACCCCTACATTAAACGCTTTTAGAAAATTCTAGAAATCAATGAATATTACTTAAATTATTAAAAATGTATAGTCTTTATTATGTGTTTATGTGTATATATTTCATAATAAAAGCTATTTTTAAGCAACTAACTTGCTTGTTTTTCAATTTTAAAATATGTTCTTATTCTTGTTTTTGATTTAAAGTAAAATTTTATTGGTATAAAATATTATTTTTATAAAATACTTTACTAATACTTGTAATATGTTTAAGGAATATTTTAGCACAACTTCGATGTGTTTTAAGTAGTACATGTACACAGGCATCATTTTAATATAGAATAAAATTCGTATATTCTTGCAACAAACCTTAATTTGCGCGTAAAACCGTTTCAACTTAAATATGTACTGTTAATAAACGTGATCAATTATGACTATTATTATTATTATTATTAGTAGTAGTAGTAGTAGTAGTAGTAGTAGTAGTAGTAGTAGTAGTAGTAGTAGTAGTAGTAGTAGTATTATCATTATCATTATTACATTAAGTTTTAATACCTGACTAGAGATATATTCAGATCAATTATTTGGATTACTTAATATTTAAGCAAATAAATACGAGATTTAATTGTCATATCAACATGACACGTGATAAAAACACTATTTGCACAGCTGAAATGAAGCAAATTATTCTTATGTTACAAATGTACTTTTTATACAAAGTGCATATCTCAACAAGAAATTGATCAATTTACTTAATTCATTTATATGGGTAGATGATAAAGCCAACCAAGGGAAAAAGTTGCAAAAAAGGGAACCAATAAAAGTTGGATAACCTGTTGTGAATGTGTGATCACTCGTAAGTTGAGGATGGAAAAGTTTCAACTGTGACCAAATTTGCACGATGACGCTATACAAATCGTATAATGCTATGTAAATATTGATTTTTCTACTTTATATTCATTTTCAAGGTCAAACAATCCCCTTTTGATAGAAGGATGTGACTCACACATCCTCACGAAGATTGACCAATAGGATTTTAAAAAATTCTTTTGTATAGAGTTTTGGGTTACAAATTCCCATTTACAAATAGACTTGGAGAAAAGCTCTAAATAAAGTAATTTTCAAACATTATAAATACATTTATTGGTTTTGAGCAAGCATATGCACACCTATCTAAATAAGTTTAAACCAATTTGGTCTAATGGTGTATTGCTGGACTTGAATTTGTGTTGGCACGGCTTTGAGTGTCACTACCATCACTAAAATGCTGACCCTTGATTAACTTTACTGAAAAATGCTTCTTGTGAAGCATTCAATCAATCAATCAACAACAATAATAAGTTAAATGACTTTTAGAAAATATATTGACAGACCCGCTATAGTCGTAGTTATAATTGTTGACAAATATAGGCCAAATAAAAATACTTCTATACAATTTTTATACATTCTTCTACAATTTGGTAAATATTTTGTGTGTAAATAGAAATAAAGTAACTACCTAACACTTTCAAAAATTAATGTCAAGATATTTTTTTATAAAAGAATTGATATTTTTACAGTGCAATTATTTTTTAATTGTGCCTTTATCGGGTATTTGTTCCGATTGTCAATCATTTTGACTCCTTTTTTAAATTAAATAATAAAATGTTAGCTATCTTCAATTTTTTCTGTTTGAAATCAAGTACACGATAAAGTTTTGCTAAATATAAAATACCCCTATTTTGTAATAAAAATTTAAGTTGACTACAAATTAGTCTAATAAATAACTCTGACTAAGCAAATAATTTTATCAAATATAGATAACACGTATGTCTATAACTCAATAAATTTTTAATAAACAAATCCATACGAGCTAATAATAATTGTTATTTACATTGTGAATCAAGTTAAAATAATAGTTAAACGTTAAAGCATTATCTAAACTAATGCTTCGTTTCCTTATCTTTCTTTTAAACACAATTTGACATTATTACAGTATTTATTTTTAAAAATAATTAATTTCCACAATTGACTACTGTAATTTGTCATAAAAAATGTTTTCAGTGAAATATTTAAACAATAATAACCAAGATTATTATTATTATTATTATTGTTATTATTTTACTACTTAAAATGTTTTACGGAACACACATTTTAGCGAAGCCGAACGACGGCCAAAATTTAGTGGGCCGGTGGTGGCAGTCGAATCCATGCCCACTCAGGTTCGAGTCGAGCGCTGTGCCGCCAGACCACTAATTGTAATTGGGATTAATAACATTTACTTTAATTAAAGTAAAGCACAATACAACAAATGCAATGTTATTAATATAACAGCATCTACAATTGGTAATTAAAATTAATTGGATTTAAGTAAAAATGACAGTTTTTATTGCTCAATAACAAATACATAAAATTCATGTGTGGTTAAAAATAGAAGATGACACGTTACCGAACACTTAAGGAAACAAAAAGTATGAGCTAGTTTTTTTAATAATAATTTTAAATTAAATGAAAATCTATATTATAGAATGAGGGAAAACGTATTTGTTTAAATAATAATAATAATAATAATAATAATAATAATAATAATAATAATAATAATAATAATAATAATAATAATAATAATAATAATAATAATAATAATAATAATAATAATTAAAATGTTTATATAGTTTGCCTTTACACTTACTAAATACTAACCTTTTCCAAATTGAAAAATGGAGCAAATTCAGCTTTCATTTCGTACTTTGTCACAGAACAAAAAATCAGACAAAACTATAGGGCGCAGTTACAAAAATGTTTAAAATAGACCTTATCATTCAATTCTACATGTGCTTAAATTTTCGGTCAATTTCCATTGGTTGCTTGATTATGGATCAATCTACGTAAAATAAAAACAACAAATTGTTTTGCTTTGACTTAATTGTCTTCGTGCTATATGTAAATATATATATATATATATATATATATATATATATATATATATATATATATAGAGAGAGAGAGAGAGAGAGAGAGAGAGAGATAATTCTATGCGTGTCTGTATGTGAGTGTTAGTTGCACACTTTTGACCTGATGAGTTAAATATTATATATATATATATATATATAACTAAAAACCGTCATTTCAAAAGATATATATTTTAATTCAATATGTTTCAAGTTTAAATTACTTAAAAGAGTCGGTGGTACCCGTTTTTCAAAATTCGTACATTAGTGTAGGTTAACATATGAGTCTATTTAATTAAGTAGTATTGTGACAATTTCTGATTATTATTAATTGTATTGCATTCTAATTGTCATTTAACCCAATTCAGTTTCATTTGTTTAGTTTACGTTTGCTTGATTTCTAAAAGAACACCAAGTAAATGGTATATTGTTGCTTCTTTCGTATTAATACATTTGGCACAAAAAATATAAATATTGAGTAATTTTTATTTTACATATACAAGTCTTTAATTTTGCTATATATACTGTCTAATTTCTTCACTTTATACGTGTGCTTAATAAAAGGTAATCGCCGTTATTTGTACAAAAAATTAAAAAATTTTTTTATATAAATGGTGTAAACGTCTATATAATTGTTATATATATATATATATATATATAATAAATTAACATACATTCCATCTACATATAATATACCTTCAATTTGCCAAAATCTCTATACAAATGGAAGGTGTGTATGTTGGTACTATACCCATTGCGGACTTAGAATATGCTGATGATGCTGTCCTTCTGGCTGAGAACGAAGATCAGCTGCAGCATGCATTGGATCTCCTTGTAAAAGTTTCTGATCAATATGGTCTGAAGATCAATCCAAAAAAATCTGTCATAATGTCGTCACAAGCTCCTGATGCGAGGATTGTATTAAATAATGTTGTACTTAACAATGTAAGGGAATCTACGTATCTGGACTCTTCAATTACTTCTAACGGTGGTTCATCTAATGAAGTAAATCGTTGAATGTGTTTGGCTGCCGCTACTTTTGGAAAACTTGCCAATTCACTATGGAGACCAAAAGCCATCAATCCAAACACAAAAATAAAATTTCTCATTTTACTGGGTCGCACAATACTTCTGTACGCAGCTGAAACGCTTACTCGTACAGAGTCAGAGATCACGAAGCTTAATAAATTTTAAGCAAGATGTCTCAGATACAATTGGCACAACACCTATTTTTCCGCCTGCATATCAAGAGATTGGATGAAAAAGATCAGCAACTGCGAAATTCGAGACAACTTCCAATTTTACAATCTTCCTATATTGGCATCGCGACAACAAAGATTGCACTGGTTTAGGCACGTTCATCGTAGAAATCCTTATGCAATCTTACGTACTGTAACCCTGAATTGTCCGAATGCTGATTGTAAGAAAAGAAAAGGTTATCATAAACGTACCTAGACAGATGCTGTTCGTGACGATCTATACACCATCTTTGGCGGAACCTTATCTTGGAAACAATGGCTATGTCGATAGATTGACATATCCCTATACGCTTCTAAAAACCATAAACAATGAAAATGGATTATTCGAAGTGCTATGCGAACTTGGAATTAATGTTGATGTGGATTTATTACTAACTTTGGTTGTTGTTGCGTTGTATTATATACATCCCTATTAATCAATTAATCAATTAGTAATTATTTGCTAGTATAACTTGTAATAAAAATAATGTAAATTTTAAAAACATTTTAAAGAATAAATAATATATGTTTCATGGTTTAAATTTTACTTAATATTTGTTTAAGCAGTGTTAATTTAAAATTGTTTTTAATTACACTTTATAAATTTATATGGGCCACATTTTGTAAATGTAGCTTCATTGTTAAATGAAATCAGGTGCTTTATTTGTTTTGCTTACAATTGATTATTTGTTTTATTTATTTTTGGTTTAAAACAATTAAAACTAAATAAAGTACCTTTAACTACTCAAATATCATTATATTGATTTTAAATTATTTTAAATTATAACAAATTCATTTTTTAAATAAGATGTTTATATACTGGAACTAATATACAAAATATGTTACAATAATTTTATTATCTACAAGAAAAACGTTTATATTAAAACATATTTTTGATATGGAAACCTTCAAACTAACAAAACTTTATACACTAAAGTACCAGAAACATTAAAAATTTATTATAAACAGCAACATACAGTAGTAGAAAATAAGCAAGAACTTTATTAGATATTTTTTTAACCTCAATTATGTAATATTACAAAGTTTTACAAACAGTTAGTTTGTAGTCTATTCGAATTATAAAAAAATATTAAAACTACTTTAATTGTCAAGCTATAATCAATTAGTCAATTTTTATAAACAATTAAAATCATTAGTTATTTTTTTAATAAACGAGCATTAAATTTTGGTGATTTGTAAATTGTATTTACTTGTCAGTTTAAATACTCTAGTGTGTATAAATATATAAATTAATGTTTTGACGTGATTAAATAGAAGCAAGTTCTGGTTTGGTTTCTGTTATTACAATATATGCGAGCAAACAATTAGACTAATGAGTAATAGATTCGTTTATCAGCATATACATTTTGGTCAAAAAATAATATTATCTTAATACTTTAAAAGTCGCTTTTTTATGTCAATAAATACATGTTTATTCGGCAACAAAAGCTTAATAAATTAATCAATAAAATACATATAAATAATAATTCTTGTATTTTAATATTATACTATTCACATTTGGGTTAAATTATAGGTACAAAGATTTAACAAGACAAATTGTTAATAATTGTACATTACTAATATATATTAGCAATATATGCCGTAATTGTTATCTTATCGCCCCATGTCTATTTTTAAAGCAAAAGGGTTCTGTAATAACAATAATAACAATAATAATAATTATATATATATATATATATATATATATAATATTACTGATAGAAATAGCGGAGTAAATATAACAATTATTATTAATAATAATACTTAGCACTCAACAACTCATTTTTACTCATTTAAACTAAATAGAAAAACGAACAAACCCAAATTAGTTAAGCAAATTTGATTTAAACAAAATTATTATAAATGATAAAGAGTATGGTTAGAGTTACTTGTTATAAATTTTAAAATTTAATAAAAATATTAGAATTTGTTTTTTTGTTATATTTCTTTACTATAATTAGTGTTGAAAACGTAGTTATTAAGCTAAAACATCTGTAGCAATCACATAACTCAAAAAAGAACTCAGTTTAATCATGATATATACAATATTATATAATAAATAAAATACAATTACAATTTTATTAATATCTACTGTTCAAATAAAAAAAGTTGTATAAAAGTTGAACTTATTCAAAATTGCAAATCGGGTAAAATTACTAATATAAAATATAACGTCAAAATGGAAAAAAAAACAGAACACGGAATATTTTCAGTTACCAAATGATTGATTGAATAATAAAAAACAAAGTGTTAAATAATTAATGTGATTGCCTTTCTTTTTAACCACTTGATCAAGGCGGTTTAGAATGCTGTCGATGAGATTGTTGATCTATTCTTGTTTCATCTCATATTAAACAACAAACTGAATACAATCACACAACTCCTCAATTTCAGTATGCTTATTGATGTTGCGATTTAGCATGCTGAAAAAATTTTTAATAACATTTATGTCCGGACTGTTAGGTGGCAATTGAATAAAAGAATTTTTTATTTTATTTTAGCCCTTCCAATGTCTAAATGTAAATATAAAGCAAATAAAGTAAACTTAGATAAATATGACATTACCTTTTTGAACGCATGACATGAAATATTGTCCTAAATAACATTAGCAAACCCGGTTTAATTGTGTTCTATTTTATTATTAAAAAGGTCCTTCACTATTAAAACAAATTTGTCACTATTTAAGGTACCAGATTTAATTTTCTATTTGATAGGTTCATTATACTTAACACCAAACCAACACATCACTTGTCGAGGGTAAGCTTTTTTTTATTACCGGAAGTAAATGTTTTTAAAAATTAGGCACGCATAGTACTTCATTTTTGTACCCAACTGGTTTATCCTGAATTATTGTTTTATTAAAAAATATACAGAGCGTCAATAAGAGAATCTTTGTTCAATTCACTTGTTACAAAACATAAATCTACATTCTTTTTGTTTTTTATTAATAAATGGTTTAACCATTCGTGATTCACGTGTTAAACTAAATACTTTTGCACGGCTTTTCACCGTCGAATAACTAAATTCTTGTAAATTTTCTTTTACAATATTCGAAATGGGCTTGTTGTAAATTTTTTTTAATCCCATTAAAATTTTTCGATCATCAGTTTTTCTTTTTTTCCAACATTATTATAGCTTCATGGTTTTTGTTCATTCAAAACACGATAAATTTTTGTAGTACTTACTCTATATAATTCCGCTAGTTGTTTAGGCGAAAATCCATGATTAAAGATAACAAATTAATTTAGATTAATTAAAAAAAATTTTTAACACTAATTTATTCAAAGCTATATATATACAATAGGTAGCTAATCAGTCAAGAATTTATATAAAAATGTTATTTTTGTCTTTAAAATACATTATTTAGTATTTTTAAAATAATAACAAATTTTACATTTAAAAAAAGTTGTTTTGTAAAAAACTTTTTTTTTAATTTACTATAATAAAAACAATAACTGCCTGTAGTATTTAAACTTAGATTACTTCGAAGTGAAAAATTGTTTTAATTTTTTATAAATTTATAAAATTAATTAATACAAAAATCAATTTTAGTAAAAACATGTTTTTTACAAAAAATATTATTATTTTGACAATACGTGCCTACATGTAAACAAATAAATTTGCACCAAACATTTGATTGGCCAATTATTACTCCATTTTATTAAATTCTAGTGTAAATAATTTTAAAATAAATGTTTTTCCGCATGATAATTTTCTAATAATATGTACAATTACATGTATGAAGTTAATAGTCTGCCACCTGGCGGTTTTTTCAAAATTTAATTCCCTTATCATCCGTTATCAATTATAACTCAGTTTTATAATGCCTAAAACAGATTTTTTTAAGAGCTGTTCAATACATAGAAATTCAAAGTATATATCAACCTAAAGTAATCGCTAAAGCGTTTGGAATACATTTATCTACTGCCTACAGACTGGTAAACAATGAGGCCGGTTCCAAAACGCATACAGGTGGAAAGAAAGCATCGGCAAATAAACAAGATAATCATTTTATTATCACTCAACTGAAAAGACACAGAACAATGAATATAAGGGAAATAAATAGACAATATTTAGAAAATTTCTCTTATTCGATTATAAGAAGACGCATGAAATCAGCAAAATTACTGTTGAAGAAAACAATTAAAAAACCTCCTTTGAGTTGTATACATAGATCAAAACGAGTGGAGTTTACTAAGAAGTACAATGATAAACCATTGTGGTTTTGGAGATCGTTGTACTTCACAGACGAGTGTGCTATCACTTACGAACCATGGACAGAAAATTCAAGAATTATTTATGGTGAAAATTTCCCCATTGATGACACCTGCATTGTTCGTAAAGTGGCACATCCATCCTGCATTGAGGGATATTTTGCTTTAAAGTACAATCAAACATCAAAATGGATTCGTACAAGTAATAACTTTAATAGCAGAGAATTTATTAAGAGTTTCAAGGAAATTTTTAATAACGAATTGAGACAGAATGCCTTAGGGCATTTAACAATTATTCAGGATAACGCGCCAGTTCATAGATCAAAATAGGTAATGTGTTTTTTAACATAACTTTTAATTTACTATATTATTTGCATATTTAGACTGCAAAAGGCATAACAAGTATAAAGCTGACCTTCGTTTAATTGCCTCCCTACAGTCCAGATTTTAATGTTATTGAAACTTTTTACAGTGTTCTCAAACGCGAGGTTAACCGCTAGGATAATAACATGTCGTTAGTGGAAAATATGATTTTGTTATACACAATAGTATTACAAAGGTTTATATTAATACACTGATCGACTCGTATTCAAAAAGGTTACAAGAAGTTATTAAAAACCGAGACTCAAGTTTGAAATACTGAAATAATGAATCCGCAACATTTATTTTATATATTTATGTATTTTAGTCAATAATATTAATTTTTTAACGAATTATGTTTTTTATTTAAATATTAGCAAATGGTGGTATTATGCTTTATTACAAGTGTGGATGTTGTTACATTATATATATATATATATATATATATATAACATTAAGCGTTAGTATTTCACCAGAGATACATTCAATGCAAAACTACATTTCCACCATTAATCAAAAATAAAACATAAAATTTCAAAAAATAGTACTGCAAATAATGGGAATAAAATGAATTATAGAATGTCATATGATAATAAATATAATTATAATCAATACAATAAACAGGTGGTTTGAAGTATAATAATTCAAAATTACTATACTTTGAATGAGTTATTATAAGGCACAGTTACATTATGCTTTAGGATGTCCACATTAATTCAAATAAATACGTACATGGAATGATTCCTACTTTGATAGGTTTGCTCAAAGTATAATTTCGTTTGATTCTGGATTGGTTAATACTCTGGGTAAGTATGGTAAACATGAATATTTCAATCGATTTAAATAGAGATCAAAGTTGTTCAAAGTTTTTTCGATCAAAATATAATTTATTACAAAACTCTTTTTCTTTAAAATAAGTATGGAGCAATAATATAACAATAACAGCAAATTAATAACATATTTCATAACTCAAAAAGAACATTGTGCAACAATATAATTCCAAATGTTTGAACATTTTACCAAAATGCTTGCTTTATCCATTCATATTAATAAAACCTTTTCTGAATTGTTTTCACCTAAATTTTCTGTGTTCTACTCCAACCTTTCTTTTGCAACCATTAATTATCTATTACAAAACCGCTCTTGCTAGTCTTGCAGGCAGTAAACGTAGGATTTGATCAAGTAATTTTTTGTGTAATTGTGTAATTCAACCCTGTCATCTAGATTGTGTTATCACTTTTTTGCTGTTGTTTGCCGGAATGGTATCCTCTTATTGTTTCTGTAACAACACACATTTTTTACAAGTGCTAAGTTGCTAAGTTTTGGGTTAGGTAGATTGGTTCATTTTTAATATTTTCTAGGCGCTAAGTTTTGGGTTAGGTAGATTGGTTCATTTTTAATATTTTCTAGGCGGAGTTATATATATATATATATATATGTTATTTTGTTTATTTATGTTTGTTACTTTGAATGTTTGACAGGAAACATCTTTTAATAGTGGACATTTTAGCGAAGCTCGCATTGTAATGCTTGTGGTGGAATTCAAATCCAGCGCTGTACCGCTAGACCGACACCAGCATATAAGAGTATTAAATCTAAATTAATTTGTTATGTACAATTATTTTTCGTAAAAATAAATATTGAGAATTAAAAATAATGTCAAGTTTTTAATAGTTTCTTTATATATACCTAGAAATATTTATTTAAAAATGTTGCATTGGTCAAAATAGCATATTTTATAATCTACTTCTATATGAACGTAGATAATAAGTTAAAGTTACATAATTCTTATAATAATTAGCTTAATTTCATTAAAAATGAACAATAATTAATCCGTAAAATCGATATTAAGCGCACATTCAAATCTACCCTGATTGTGATGTCATAATAATTATCAAAGTAGACATTTAATTATTTTAATTTATATAAATAAAAATATTATTTTTTAAAATTTTAAATAAAAATTTAAAAACAAATCGAATAATTTACTATTATGTGCCGGGGTGGTCTAGCGGTACAGCGCTCGATTTGGACCTCGGTGGGTATGAGTTCGAATCCCACCACCGGCATTAAAATGGGGGCCCACGTTCGGATTCGCTAAAATGTTTCTCTTAAAGAATTTAAAATAATAAGCAAAAAATATTTTAAAAAGCTTACGTTTAACCTTGAGATCCCGCTTATCTGCTAATTTTGCTTTTTCATTGCATTGTTTGTGAAATGGACAATAGTGATAAAAAATGTTTTTATCTTACCAAAAAAGGATATTGTGTTATCAAAGAATTAAAAAGATAAAGGATTTTCACCAACAGAATTAGCGAATTTATACCGAGTTAACTTTTCAACAATTTATTGGATTATTAATGGTCAAAAACCGCGAACTTATGATAATGTTGGAAGAAAACGTGTAACGAGCGCTAAGGATGATCAGAAAATTGTTATAGAATTAAAAAATTATAATAAACTTATTTCAGATACTAAAAGAAATAGTTTAAACAATTTTACTTGTTTCACAATCAGAAACAGGAAAATAGAATCTGGTTTAACATTTTAATTACCAAAGGTTAAGCTATCTATTACAAAAAAAAGGATAATAAATTAACCTTTTGTAAATAGTGGAGTAAACGACATTTGTGCTATTAGCGTTCCGTATACTTCGTCGATGAAACAGTGATTCGGGACGAACCATTGGGCCACAAAAATGTGTCCAGTTTTCGAAAACATTTACTCCCGGTTGTTATAAAGAAAGACCACTTTTGACAAGTAATGTGTTGGTTTGGTATTTAGTATGATTGACCTATCAAATAGTAAAAATTTTGTTTTAGTTATGAAGAATGTTTTTCATTATGGAACGCAGCACACTTACACCAGGGTTACTACCGTTTTACAGAACAATGTTCCATGTCATACGTTCAAAAAGGTAACGTTATATTTATCTAGATTTACTTTATTTACATTTGGACAGTAAGGAGGCTAAAATCGGAAAAGCAATTTTTTACTCAATTATCATTAATGTTATTAAAAAAATTTCAACATGCTGAAGCGCAACATCCATAAGCATACTGAAATTGAAGATTTAACTGAACGCATTCGGTTTGTTGTTCAAAATGAGAATATATCAACATTCTCATCGACAACATTCCAAAACGCCTAGATCAGGTTGTTTAAAAGATTGGCGATCACATAGACTATTAAATTTTTTAAACTTTGTAATGTCTTTAATCATTTGGTAACTGAATGAATTGCATGTAATCTGTATTCTTATTAATAATTGACGTTATAAATCATGTTAATCATTTTGATTTTGCACCAGTTGATATTTTATACAATTTTTTATTATTTACAATGTATATGTATATATAATTATAATTTTTTTAATTATCATATAGTATGTTATATTTTATAATTAAAGATACATTTTTTGTCCCCTAAGTAGTTATTAGAGATGTTTTAGTTAAATAATCACTTTTCTGTGGTAATTGTTGTAATATATACATTTATATACACTTATTGTAGTTATATTATATATGGCGGGCCCTCGAATTCCTGCGCTACGTTTTCATAACACCGGAATTAAATACTTTTTACCGTTAATTTTTTTAATATTTTTTAAATATCTTAATATTTTTCTTTGTATAAATCAATTTTTTACCACTTTTTTTATTAAATGGAATCAATCAGAATAAAATTCAACAGAAATACACTTTTGTCCCTAAAATCCCAATTTTAACAATGTCCAAATTTAATTTTAAGCAGTTTTTCTAACACACTAAAACATACAATTGTTCAAAATAAACGTAAATTTCATCATAGTGGTTTTCAAAAAGCTTTGAAATTAAAGTTACTTAATGGGATGTCCTTATCGCTACTACTGTGATTAAACTGCAGGTCAATACTTGAAAAAAATTTTGATCTACGATCTCTCATGACAAACAAATTACATATGAACAGCTGTGTGATATTAATCCAAAAATCATGGTTAAATATATATGTTGAGAATAATTTTATAGAACTTAATAGATTTTTTGTATTTCGACTTGATCGAAAAAATTGCACTAAGAAACGTTAATAAAGAATTCTGTAATAATCCTAAATCTAAATTTAAATATTTGCAAAATAAAATTAAGTGCTTAATTGTCAACTGCAGAAATAAATACATGTTTCACTACAAAAATATTGACATTATAAATATTTACATAGCAAAAAAAAATATTCAAAATTACTGTACATAGAATGAGTCATTATAAGGCACAACTTGTACTGTGAGATGTCCAAAAATCATGGTTAAATATATATGTTGAGAATAATTTTATAGAACTTAATAGATTTTTTGTATTTCGACTTGATCGAAAAAATTGCACTAAGAAACGTTAATAAAGAATTCTGTAATAATCCTAAATCTAAATTTAAATATTTGCAAAATAAAATTAAGTGCTTAATTGTCAACTGCAGAAATAAATACATGTTTCACTACAAAAATATTGACATTATAAATATTTACATAGCACCTTCTACCAACACTGTGGAAATTAATTATTTCTACGATCAACTAGTTGATTATCTTATCAGTGTTAATGAAAATACTTTAATCATATTAGCTGGTGATTTCAATGATGCAAATACTAACTTATTCAAACTAATGAGCCTTACTAATTTAGTTAATTTTTCTACTAGACTTCAAAAACAACTAGATTATATTTTAACAAATGCCCCTGATTATTTTTCAGTAAAACAACATGCACCTTTTTCAACATCTGACCACTTAATAATTTGTCTACTTCCAGAAATATACTCGAAGCATTATTATTCAATATATTTGAAGCCTATTTTTAAATTATTTATACATGTGCGAGATACATCAACTTCAAGTATAGCATTACTTAAATCCGCACTATTGAACATTAATAACATCAATTTTAATAATCTTAGCCTAAATGATGCTACTGTACTTTTTACTGACCTTATTAACACCTATATTAACAAATATGTCCAGTAGTTAAGGTTGCGATTACAAACAATAATATTTCTTTATTAAATCTTACAAGGCTTAGACGAGAAAAAGAGGTAGCATATAAATCTAGTCAATATACTAAATTAAATAACTTAAACAAACAAATTAGACTGGAAATAAACAAACTTTATAACTATGCTACGAAATAACTGGCTACGAAATTATTTCTCGAAAAGAAAACAATTTACACAAATTGGTCGTCATAAATCAAAGTTAACAGAAAATAATAATAGAGTTCCACAAGGTGCAGTACTTTCTCCTTTTTTATTTTCACTGTACGTAGATCCATTGCTAGTGCCGAAGCTATCACTTTTGTTTAAATTTGCACATGATACGGTATTGTGCACAAAGATTTCTTCAAACAATAATCTAAACAAATTTAAAAGTTCTATTAATAAAATTGAACAATGGTCTACCAAATTTGATCTCAATTTAAATCCATCAAAATGCAAGTTTGTTAAATTTACAACGAAGCGTCCAAGAGAAACAATTGAATTAAACAGAACATTCAAATTAAATCAAACAAACATATGCACCTGTAACAAAATTAAATATCTTGGTGTAAACATAAATAGCATACTTACCTGGTGTGATCATGTAGAGCATATATTTTTACAAACCAAATCCTTATGCTACTATATAAGAAGATTACGAAAACTAAATGTTAACAATTATACTACTAAATTGTTTATTACATCATGTTTTTATCTTTTGATATTATATTTTTCATCTATAATTTTTCCTGGTTTATTAAAACAGGATTACGTTGTTTTAAAAGATGCATATCATTGGTATCAAAATCTGCAGGAATCAAATATTCTATCTTATTGAATGATATTGTTAATAAACATTTTAAATCCTGTATACAATTAGCATCAAGGATTAAAAATAATAACAATTACCTACTACATGCAGCTTTTAACAATTCTAAAGCTTCTGGAAAACAAGAAGAACTTACCTGCAATAAAAGCCAAAACTAATCAATACAAAAATTCATGTCTACCTTATTATCCAGAATATTAACTAATCCAAAATCAAACAAAATTGAACTACTAAGAAACCTATCAAAGTAGGAATTGTTCCACCCACGCATTTATTTGAACTAATTTGGACATCTCACAGTATAATGTAACAATTGTGCCTTATAATGACTTATTCTATATGTAGCAATTTTTAATATTTTTTAAAATCACATGCATACTATATAGACTATATGTATATTTATTAACATATGACATTCTATTTCATTTTGATCCCATTATTTGTACTACTACTTTTTTATAGTGATGGTAAAAATGTATTTTACGCTGAATGTGTCTTTAATAATAATTAATAATAATATTAAAGCTTAATAATAATAATAATAATAATAATAATAATAATAATAATAATATTATTTTGTTGATTAAGATCAACTGTAGCTAAAGTGTTAAAATTTACAGTAATTATCGTTTTACATAGTTTTTTTTACTTTAACTTACTGTTGTCAAAAATGTAATTATTATCATTATTATTAATACTCTTAATATTATCCTAATATTAACACAGAATTGTGTACAAAGCGTCTCATGCTGCACGTTAAGTAAAGCATTATTTTACATATTCTTTTTTAAGTTACAAACCGGTTTGCAATGTTATATACATACAGTATTTTCTAAGTATGATACAAAAGTTTTTGTTAAAAAATAAATATATTTAAAAACAATAAATTTAATAGCATATTATTTATTTCGAAATTAAATAGAAATTAATTGAAAATGAAGACATTTATAACAATAAAACTGTATAAATTTAATTCAAAACATTTTTAAAAATAATACTACTGATTTTTTTTTTAATTTTAATATTTATTGTTACAGTTACAAAATTTTAGTAAAAAATGAATAAACATTAAACTTTTAAACACTTATCAAATTAATACAAGGTGGTTAATTATAGAATATATTCTATTTTACATTGCTACCAACATTTACCATTGTAAACTCAACTTAACACTATATTTAAAAAAATAATAAAAAACAATATAATAATAATAATTATTAATAATATATATAAATAATTTGTTTTACTGTGCAACATCTTTTACCATCATAACAAATTTTAAACGCGGGATATTTTATTACGTTTCCTCCGTTTGTTTGTAAGCTCAATTTTTTAAGTTTTTTGTAGAATTACAAATTTATTAATTAATTAATAGTGTATAATAAAACATTTTAATAATGAAAGTATATATTTAAAAAATTAATAGTGTATAAACAAATAGGAATATTTATGAAGAAATGTTTATGTATTTACGAATTTTAACCTATTTTATTTTTTGATGCTACAATTATACTTTTGATTATTTAAGTGTACTTTATTTCTATATTATATAATTACAAAAATGATAAACAATATTCTTGTTATGAAGGTTACAAATGTTTCTTATTAATATCAACATGCCTTTAAATGAGCTACTTATTTTACCCGTTTTGAAAGTCTACATTAACCGACTATTTATTGCACTATCCATTCCGTTAAACGACTTCAGCGTTTAGCTTAGTTTTTATTATCATTATTTATGTTTGCTACTTTGAAACATTTATCAGCAGTGAACAATTTGGCGAATCCAAACGTGGACCCGCATTTTAGTAGCGATCATAGGATTCAACTCCATGCACACCCAGGTCTAAATCGAGCACTACTGCTAGATTACCCCCGACGTAATTTGTTTTACTGGCCACCATGATCATGATAAAACGAAACATTGAAAGAGTTGTTTAACCAGACATTAATAGAAAATTATTTCTGAAAATGAATAATATGGTCTATTATTTTCTTGTTTTAATTCTGTTAATAAATTGTTATTACATTTTAATTTCTTAACTATACATTAAAAATGATTGTTTACTAAAAATTTTATTATAAATTATTTCTGTTCGTAAATGCTTAATTATTTTTTTACAGTACTAAAACTTTAAAAACGACTTGATATTATTTAAGTGTAATTTTGTACAATCTGGCTATTGTTGAATGTTAGAAACACGTTAAAGATTAATTCGTTGCAAAGTAGTGAAGTTTTTACAATAGCTTTATAAATCCCCATTATTATTTTGTTTAACGATCTTTATTAAAGATGTTTTATTCAAATTTATTGTATTGTTGTTTTTTAAAATTTACTAATAAATTCTGGGTGGTTGAAATTTTAAAATTGATCTAATATTTTTAAAAACCAACATATTTTACACTTACGTATATATATATATATATATATATATATATATATATATATATATATATATAGCCAACCATTGAGAGGTCTATGGCCAACTCTCGAACCGAATTGGGCAATGTCAACGCCATGATAAAAAATGATACTATTTCTGTAAACAATGTTTTTTCATTCGGAGTTCCTCTTCACACGTTAAACCCAATCGATGGACAGGACGGTCTCACTCTCACGAGGCAAGAAATAAACCGTCTGATTTTGGAATATTTAGTTGTGGAAGGGTACAAGGATGTGGCGGAAAAATTCAGTAGAGAAACCGGAATTACTGAACCACTAAGTGAGATTCAGATGATTTCATCTAGTCTTAATGATCGAATGTGGATACGGGAAGCAGTATTACTTAGGAAGATAGAGGAGGTTATAGATGCTATCAATCGTTTATGGCCAGAGTTGTTTGACAAAAATCCGTTTATTTATTTCCAGGTGAGTCCACAACTTTACTAATTCGTTTTGTTTTAAATGGTTAAAATTAATCTTATCAGTAGCCTATTGAAATGACGAATTAATTCAATGCGTATTATATACCCATCTTTACTTTACCCACATGTTTGTAGCTTCTGTATATTTATACTTAATGTCCCAGCTGAGTATTAGAACGTTTTCGTAATAAAATAAGACAATCTTGAAATTTAAGTAAATCATTTTGTTAGTTTTTATCATACTCCAAGCTTTATTCTTATTTGACCATTGCACTAACTTCATTAAAATTATTATTACGGTTTCCAACCTCATATTGAATTAAAGCTTTAACTGGAAAAGTTGGAAAAACGTTTGGTACTAATTACCTTCAAGCAATGTCTTTGCAAACAGATGAATAAACACATTCCAGAATGTCAATGATTTTGCTAAGGATGTATCCGAAGTTGAATGTAAGTTTACGCATACGCTACTGTGGGCCAGTATTACAGTGCCTTGACTGAAAAATAAAAAATCGTTTGCTCTTAAACAGATCTGCTGCCGTCATTTGTTAAAAATCAAGATAACTATACTCAATTCGGAATGCATAACACCATTTGATTTCACATGGTTAACCCTGTATATGTAATGGACGTAGAAAAGTAATTAAGGTGTTTAAATGAAGAGCAGCGCCATATGACTTCGTTAGGAATATATATTTTGATCTGACAGCTACACAAGGTAGACATATCTAAAAATCTTTTACTAGTTTCGCAATTGTGCTTGCACCCATTAGCCAAAGCGAAAACCCAGCCCACCTGATTCGTAATCGAAGATACACTCTGGGAGTGCGTTGTTAGTAAGATCAAGATTGGAAGTTCATAGTTTTTAATTCCTTCGGATCATTAACATCCCTATGCTTTTGTTCCTCCAAAATAGCTACGCCAATTGCAAATGTTGGAACTGATTCGAAACAAACGACTAGAAGATGCACTGATTTTCGCTCAATCGTATTTGGCCGACCCCGTAGCCAAGCGTTTATCTGAACACCCCCAACTACTGAACGAAATGCAAAATACAATGGCTCTGCTTGCGTTTGAAAATCCAGCCGACAGTATCTACGGCAAGCTACTCAGTCCGCAACACGCCGAACTCGTGGCAGGTTCACTGAATCGCGCCATCTTGCGTCACATCGAGTCGTCCGGTGATGAGTCGGATGTCGGTTCTAACAAAGAATCCCCCAAAAGCTCAGCAGTCACGTCGACCGTTCCCAGGCTAACCAAAATGATGGCGATGCTTTTGCACTTCAGGGATTTAGCTCAACTAGAACTCCCACCCGAGTTGGCTTCACTCTAGGCATTCAGTTGACAGTTTGGCGCAATCCAGTTGTTTGAAGTGTACACAACTATGCATTCGAATACTGATTTGCTGTTTTACTAATTTATTACTTTCTTCTCATATTCTTGTGAGGCAGCAGCGCGTACTTACATGTAATATTTCGAGACAATGTTTTATATTAATATTCATTATCCAAAATAGAAAAATAATTTTTATTAAGAAATTCTAGTTTTTGCATAAACGGGTAAGAAAATAGAAACATACTTTTATAAAGTTTTTAAAATATACACAAAGAACGTGAGCACATTGTTTTTTAAAACAAAAAATTTCCTAATCGCGTTTGACTGTCAATTTCATAAGTTTTGGCTGAAATGCATTTGTCGCTTGAGATTTGGCAGTTGTGTTCTGTGCTTTGCTAAAAGTGCAAAATGAAAACAGTATGATGTGACACTTGATTTGGTTGATGCAGTAAAAATGTACAGTCTATATTTATATCAAACCATTTTTCTGAATACAATTAAATCCTTGCAATCACGATTAAAGCAGTATTATCTAAATTAGTGTTTAATTCGGGATGAAAGTTTAAAATATTTTGAAGTATTATATATTTAGGAATATTTCCTTGAAAATCTGTAAACCCGAAAATTCATTTTAAGGTTAACATCTGCATAAGCGTAATTATTAAATACAATCTACATAAACTTTTGCAAAAGTTAATATATGTGCTTTTTAATATAGTTTAACAACTACAGCTTTTCTTTATTGAACACTTTACCTCATAATATTAATCAGAATAAAAATGTTTAAAATTTTAAGAATTACAAAAAGATTCCTGTCTTAATGAGACTATTATTAAGATGTATGATGACTTGATTTTTCTGTAAAATTATAGTTAACAAATTAAATATTTTGGTACTAAAAGTATTGGTTTTAAAACGAATTAGGTATAAGTATTTACGTTGTTAAAATAAAAATTCAAAATACATTAAAAGGGTTTTTATATAATGAGATGTAAACGGAATAAAATGATGTGCTGCTTAAAAATGAAAATAAACTGGTCTCTTGAAGTTGTGAAATATAGTGCACAGGAATCCAATTAGCGAGAAGACATGCATTTTATTTCTTCAGTCGCCGACAGTTTAGACATTTTGCTGTTGAATTAGGTGACATTCAAGCAACTCTTGTGGTAGTTCTGGTGCCATATCATGCTGTTCTTTCAAATTTATCGTCCAACAAAGTATCTACTACTTCTGATTCACCATCCTACAATCCTGTGGAGGACCCGTTAATGTTCAACTAAAATGGCTTCGGATAACTAATAAAAATCGATCTACTTACCGTTTCCATCCGGTTGATGTAGATGCTGTACGGTTGTTTGATTTGAATGAATATTTTCCGAACAAATAATTACCTTTACGTTTGTTTTCACCCGAACTGGATGCTCCCTATTCAATAAAAAACGAGTTTTTCAAAAGTACTACTTTTTTAATTAAAAAAGTGCTTCACTCCAACGAGAACTTATGAAAAATGCCGACAATTCGGTTTTGAACCCATGGTGAAAGGACGATTGGAAATATACACCGGGGTGGTCTAGCGGTACAGCGCTCGAACTGGACCAGGTGGACATGGGTTCGAATCCCACCAGCGGCACTAAATGAGGGCCTACGTTTGGCTTCGCTAAAATATCCACTGCTGAAAGATGTTTCCCGCAAAACATTTAAAGTGGTAAAAATAAATAATAAATAAAATAAAGCTGGCAAGCCCATTGAAAATATCAGCATACACCCAATATGCTTAAAAGGTATCTCAGGATAACTATTTACCATGTGTAGCCGGTTAGGCTTGTGGATCAGCCAACCGGCGTCAACCCTAAAGAAGATCGCCTTGCCAATTCCTGCGAACACTGGCGTCGTCGCAAGGAAGCGGTCTTCGAGCCAAAAAACTTCATTTATCCCTCCAAGTTCAATTCGCATCCAACATTTCAGTATAGAAATTCGAGGAGCTATTCCAACTCAGAATTAATAGAGGTGGGTCTGCCACCAACTTATGTTATGCTTATATCTATGTCTACTTGTTATCCCATGTGCTTCTTAAAAACAAAAAAGCGAACTTAAATTGTCATGCCAATGGGCGAAATAAACGGCAGCTTACGCGTCGCCTGGCTCGACCGCGTTTTGGAAATCCACCACGATTGGACCGAGCAGTTGATGACGACTGGAAGTTCAAATCGTATTCCGATTCGTCGATGGCATTTTGATTGGCTTCTTCGGATTTAAGAGCTACGAAAAGGAAGGGCAATGCACAACACGACATCAATACAGTTTTGATTTATTTTTATCTGCTTGACGACCATCATTTTATTATATTGATTTTGGATAAAAAAGACAATCATTTAGATTGAAATTCACACGATCGCAGTCTCTCATTCTGCAGTTGTTTAGTTTAGTGAAAGCAACAAGGAAAGTATTATTGAATTGTTGTTTTTAGACAGTAATCCAATTTTTACACATCACAACGTTTTATTTATTTTTTTGTACAACTTTTTTCATTTATAATAACTAAAAAGATGACATCATAAAGTAA
Source organism: Cardicola forsteri (assembly GCA_025895645.1). NCBI lineage: Eukaryota > Metazoa > Platyhelminthes > Trematoda > Strigeidida > Aporocotylidae > Cardicola > Cardicola forsteri. The sequence goes on from JAKXYG010000963.1 coordinate 1,026,710, forward strand.
CGAAAGTCTTAATTTTTTAATTCTATTTGTAAATACATTAATAAAATTAATTATTTGTAATTATATTTATACTAAAATAGGTGTTCATACAAGCAAAAACATATTTGCACGGTACATTTATATTAGTTTAAGACTATTTTATTATTTAAAATTAACTTGTCTGAAAGATGTTAAATAATTTGAGCACACGTTCTATTTTAATAACCGTTGTGCGTTAATTTTTTCATCAAATAATCGATAACTGACAAGTAAAAACTCCATTCATGTGATTGATGATATTGAATTAAAACAGTTTCAAAACCACTGCGATGTGAACTCAACCATTTAAAAAAATCTAAACAAGTGAAAAATGATTAAGTTTGGGTACTTTAACAATCTCGATCATCAGTTAAATGACGAAGTATTATTATTATTGTTACCAGTGTAAATACTGCATAAAAAAATAAACAAGTGTATGCTATGGCTGAAAATTTCAATCTTAAATGTTGGCAAACCTTTTAAAGTTAAATCATTTGAACGCACACCTGTATCGTTGCTTGACACATTAAAAAATTGCCAACGTTCATTTATTAGCTGCACTGTCAGAAAAATCTCGCGATAAATCGCGAAACTGACTTACCGCCCAAAATAGATAAATAATTTAACGTAATTTCTAAAAATGCAGATTCGGCATTGAAGCAATTGAGCTTGTATTCAGTACATTGAGGAATAAGAAGCAATTCTTCGCGAGTTGTAGGCAAATTGGATGCAATTTCCAAAAGCATTTCATTGGGAAACACCGTAGCATAATTAGAAATGCCTTGGTCCGAAGCTTGAAAAAAAAACAAATGTACAAAAGAAAATAACACCAATATGGACACATTTTCATGTCACAACCTACAAAAAACTGTTTTCAATACTTTTCATAATAATCGAAAATTAGAAATGGATACAATCGTATTTATCAGTTCGTAAAATACAATTTTCATGTTTGAAAAGTCGTGATTATGTGTGAGCGTGGTTAGAACAGTTAGAATTCATAAATCAACAACAAGTATAAGTACAAAAACAAATAGCCCATAACGTCAACTCGTTATACATTCCAGATTGAGCGCAAATTAGTGTCTAAATTCATAGGAGTTTGTGTCCGAATGGCACGAGCTGTCAGACTTGAATCCCAATAGACAAATGTTCGATCTCACTGCCAAGACTACAGGTTGGCCTTCTCTATTTATCAAATTGCTAAAATGTTTTTTGCATAACATTCAGCAATAAACCCCCGAAAAAAGTGTTCCAAACAAAAACATAAAATTTTAAAAAACTCACTCAACCGTTTGGATGTCCTAACCAGCTCTTCGTAGCACTCTTTGCGAATGCCCACATAGCGATCCTCGGGCGGCCGCCCAATGCTCTTGTATTCGTTCGAAGTGTTCGACCTTGACGATACCGACACAGGAAGATTTATCTTTCAACAGAAAGAATCATATCAATACGATGCACATGCAAGATAATCGGCACAAAATTAGCCATTTGCCAAATGTATTGACACTATTTTTCAAAAGGTCGACATGGAATTGCATCAAATCGTTGCCCACTGGCAACGAGACACTTGTAAGATGATTAAGTAACAACTAGTTGAAAGCACACGATCAAGGACAAAAACAATTGAACAACCGTTGTTGGGAGAAATGCTAATGATCCTGGGGATTTGAGTAATCCTTATAAAGTTTTAATTTCCAAGAATGATGTTATTCTTGACAGTTCGTCCTCCACGTGGTGCATCTCGGACCAGGTGCCCCTAGGTATCTCGACTAATAACAGCAGAGTCTGAGTGCACAGCGGTATAGATGGACCTTCGCTAGAGCGGGTGGATGCAAGTATACACCAAGGACGCTTAAAAGGTAACTTAAAGTAGCCATTGGGCTAAGGGAGATAACCCTGACAAAAAATCAAGCGGCCTCGTCAATCTTTGCGAACAGTGGCGACGTGACAAGGATGCCATCTACCAGCCAAAATAACGTTGTTATTTTTCTACTGTTGTTACGCTTATCCAGCCATCGAAGTTGATCATTTATATGCCGTATAAATATGGAAAATAATGAAGAATGTTGGAAGACCTATTGCTTATTCGTGCCCGACCTACAATTTTAAATACATTACCACCAACTTTAACTGGAAGTACAGTTTTAACAAAAAAAACCTATTAATTAATGGATAATAAGTTGTAAGATTGAAATCCAAAGTCAAACCACGTGTCGAATGTTCCACATTACTCGTATCATAAACATTCGCGGCAATAGTTCTGATCTCTAAGATAATCGTAGAGCATAGATACGCGTTCAAAATAATATGAACGTCGTTAATGTTGAAACACTGTAAATAGAAAAATCGTGAAACTTGCGAAAAACGAATTTTAAATTTATTCACCCTGATTGACCCATTGAGCAATCCGGGAGCCTTCGAACCGAGACGTATGTAAGCTACCACATGATCGAGTTGAGTTACTGTCAGTTCCTCGTAAAGCACACGTTCGGACACCAAACGATGGAATAAACGTTCGGCATCGTTCTTCGAATATCCCGCACCTTGATTGTACAACTGATTCGTGTTATCTCCAGCCCGCTGAATTTGGCTAGTCTGAGCTCCTACAGTTGTACAAATGCACCATATTTAATGCCAACATACTTTCAAACAAAATGAAATCAAATGTTTTAAATTAAACAAAACCTCTCTAATTGAATAGTTGGGCTACATTTGTGTAGAACCAACTGCGAGACTAGCTAATTAGGTCAATGTTAATATTTTGTTCAAATTTTTAATACTGATAAGCTATCCAACCCTAGTAAAAAGGTGACGTTTGAAGAACCGAGTACATAACAAAATCAGACCTCTAAGCAAAAAACCGTATCTCTACTTTAAACCAACTGGTTGATTCCAGAATAAAGAATTACTTACATGTACCAAGTCAACCTAGTATTCAAAAGGTATCATGCTGTCCAATCACGATCATATAAACGTCGTTCCTAACAAAACCACTAGAACAAATTGTTCTATCAACTTCAAAAATCTGGTTGCTCACAGTGCCCGTCAGTCAATCCAGTTTAAGTTGTCACAAATTTTGCGAAATAGTTTCTATTGATTACTATTCATTTTTACTATAATAAAATGTTTGACTCGCCTAAAGTTATATCTCGATGATAAAAAATCTAACAATTAGGTGTAATTCGATAAAAGCCAACTAGAATATAGTAGTGAACTTGGCTTCGATACCTCGAAATAGATCGACACAATAATTGATAGTAACATTGCGCCTGCATTGCATAAATCCTTGGACAGCACAAACAATCTTGCAGGCGTCATCGGTCACATCGCGTTGCTCCAAACGACGTCTGTCCGCCGACTGACAATTGTCGCACATGCAGCCCACAATGAGTCCACATTGGGCCACGTCGAAGGCCTCTCCAAAATGGGACAGAATTTGGCGGCGTCTGCAGTCGATGTTATTTTCGCAATACGAAACCATTTTAAATAGCGATTCTTCGTGCAACCGAACTGTTTCACGCGAAACGGCATTTCCGTCACCTACAAAATTTGGATTTGAAAGAAAATTTATTTGCAATGGTTGCTATCCAAGGATCTTGCTTTCCTTTTCAATAGCACCTCTTTTAGCCAGAACACCGGAGTGGCAGAAAGAATTAGAAGTGAGTGGGTATGGCTTTGTTAAATATCAACTTGCTAAAAATGATCTAGGTAATGAAAAACAAAACCGCACATTTACACGATAAAGAGATTTCTAAAAAGCTGTTGAAAATTAAAATCCCAGCATCAATTCCTATCCAAATTTAGACAACCAAGTCGCATTAAAATTATTCCTTTTTTAAATAATAATAATAATACTGTTAGTATTTCAAATGGCACATTAGTACTGACAAATATATTACATCTTGCTTCAAGTACAATATAAGCAAGTTATAGAAAATGCTAATACCAAAATCAAATCCGTCATAAAATGTTCAACGAAAGCCTTTGCCAACCACCTACCAACGCTACACATATATTCAACGTAATCCTATCTGAAATCGATTAAACGTATGTATACCTAAACGGTTTAAACATCAGTCAACAAACAATGTTACCCACAATACAATCAAAATGTGCTGACGACTACCGTCGAGATAACTCGTCTGACGCACCTTGAATTAGTTTCCTCAATCGAACAACGTCGTGCCAGTGGTAGTATAAAATGCACGTCGACGGCAAGCCATCACGCCCCGACCGACCAGCTTCCTGATAATAACCTTCGATGGATTTGGGTATAGAATGATGAATTACAAAGCGTACGTCTGGCTTGTCAATGCCCATGCCAAAAGCGATTGTCGCACATACGATCTGATCGGAAATAAAATAATCCAATTGCCTATCTATTATCTCAAATAAACGTCTCATAATAAAATGGGCCAATCAAATTAAACGTATGTTAGACACAATTGGTGTCTTGGCGGGATTGGACTAGTGTAGAACCAACTGCGCCACTAGTTAATCTCATACATTAATTCTGTCGAAGTCTGTAAAACTGACGGTGAATGGCGCTTAAAATCTCGACTTCCCAATCAGAAGAAAGAGAGATATGTCTCAACCACTCCTGTTCAATATGATGAATCAATATTATGTTTATATATGGAATAAATCAGTGACAAGATACAAAATTTATATTCAATAAACAGTCACTTAAAGATTGAAAGTTAAGGTACTATTATAAAGTTATCACAAAATATTTTTTAATTTGTAAATAATAAAACAAAATTTAAAGTTAGCATAGAAAAGTAAATTTATTGCCTATCCCACAAACTTTATATATATATATATATATATATATATTCAACATTGTTTCATAAATTATTATATGACTGCACATACCTTGCATTTAATTTCCTGAATCCATGCTTCTTGGATTTTGCGCCTCTGACAATCCGTCATCCCGGCATGATAGGCCGACGCAGATAAACCCGCCCTGGTCAATTCCTCGGCCACTGTATCACATTCACGTCGGGACAAACAATAAACAATTCCGGAACGGTTGGGAAATTCGTTACGAATCACTTCAATAATTTCTTTCGTACAGCTTTTCACTTTTTTCGGTCTAACTTCAAATTTCAAATTCGCACGATTAAAACTTTGAATAAACCTTGCAGCAATTAAATAAGAAACAAAAATATCTATTTCATTCATCGTTCTAATGTGACTCAACGCTCATTCATTTTTATACTCAACTAATTCTTATTTGAGCAATGATCGCATGCATGTGAAAAACAAATAAAAACAAACTTTTTCTGGTTAAGCATTCGTTTAAATATTTTTCCAACCTAACACAATTTAATACAGGACTACACTGTTCAACATACCACTTGGTATTTGTCATTTTCAGTTGGTGCAGAATGTCTTGCCGAACCTTGGGCGTAGCTGTGGCGGTCATGGCTATCATAGGAACTTTGGGAAAACTGGTTCGCAAAATGCTGAGATTTCGATAATCCGGTCGAAAGTCATGACCCCACTGGACAAAATAAAAAATTGGTGTATAAGCCTTTACTTCCGTCAAAAACAATTGCAAATTTCAATCAATAAGAAAAATCACTTGGTGTAGGGCTGTTTATTGACTTTGGAATTCATTAATCGATTCGAGACGAATAAATGTCAGTACTAGAGTCCATGTTCACCAAAAGTAAAAGCATTCAAGCAACCGCCCCGCCACAACTACACAATTTATTGATCGACTGCTAAATCGGCAATTGAGTGAAAGACTCAAATCAGTCTCGTGGCTTTATAGGGAGGGAGGGAGAGAGAGAGAAAAGTAATGTTTAATAAATCACACGTCCATCTAGACAAGCAACCATCCGATCACAAACTAGTGTCCGTTTGGATGGTGTTGACCCCTTACTATTTTTTCTCGGCTCTAAAATTTGTTCCATTGTTTTGTAATAAAGTTCACGGTTCCCTTTTTGCAAAATTTTCCTACAATAATATACCCCAGGAGGTTAAGCTAAGATCTGACTTATGTAATCTCATCAGTTATTCTGAAAAACTTTACAATATTAGAATTCTAAGAAAAATATATAGAACTGGTAATTCTACTGTACTGGATTTTGAAACAGTGAAGTGTAACATTAATTCATATATATTAACTGTAATTACACTTTTCCTAGTACCAATCCCGTTTTTAAAAGAGGGAAAACTTAAAAAGTAGCACTAGCAACCGTACCTTTAATACTGGCGAAAAAACAGAAAAAAAACGCAATAGTTGGTGGTAGGCTTCCGCTACGGCGGGTGGGTGCGAACATACACCCAGAATACTTAAAAGGTATCTAAATGTATACGTATATCATATGTAGCCCTTGGGCTAAGGGAGATAAGCCTGACAAAAAATCAGGCGGCCTCGTCAATCATTGCGAACAGTGGCGACGTCACAAGGATGCCGTCTACCAGCCAAGAAACTTTGTTATTCTTCCACGTTTGTCTACGCTTGTCAAGCCATCGAAATCGATCGTTCTACATGTCGTATAAATATGGGAAATAATGAAGAGGTGACCACGTGATCACCAACCAAAATGAATGAATCTTACCTGACTAACACAATGTGCCTCGTCGATCACAAAACGGGACAACAAATTTCTTCGATAGAGTTGTTCCAAACACCCTTTTAATTTATCCGATGCAGCAATCTAAAATTAAATGATTTACATTAGATACAAGAATAACAAAAAGACGATAAAGGTACATGTTAATGGTTCTTTAACGAAACATTGGCACGTATTACAATGAAGCATCAAATTTATAAAGCAGTTTCTATTTCAAATTTCACTCATAAATCACATTTGTTTAAAACCATCAACATAAGAAAGTACAATCAACCTACAACAAAACGCTGATATTTAAACCCTTAAATAAAAATTGTATGGCGAATATTTCCTTTCATCTAAATAATCTATACTAAATGCCAATCCACCATTTTGATCTTAGTAATCATGCATTTCAATTCCCAATCCGTAAATGTTGATCATCTTGTCACAATCTTGTATTCAGCCGTTGCTTATCTCAAAAAGCATTAAGCCACCTGACACAATCGAAGTTACAGAGTAAAAATTTATTGGAAACCAATGGTTGGCCAGTTGATGCAGTCAATTCTACACAACCGAAATGATCGACTGACTACTATCGAAAACAGCCACGATTGCGTAGCAAGAGTTACAATTTGCATTTTCAGGTGCTAACCATTTTCACAATTTAAAAAGCACCACCCCACCGCTAAACGAATACATACAGTGCTACTTACCTTTTCCGGTGTAACGAACAAAAGTTTTAAGCGCAAAGTGGCCAAGTGTAGACTGCCATATACTCGATCTGCTTCGGCCATACTAACTTCTCCAGTTAGTTGGGCTGCCATAATCTACAAATACAAATAATTCAGTTGAAAAAGTTTGCGTCCAATTAGGTAAAATAATAAACTCATCGTGAAGATTTGGGTATAAAGTCTCAAGGTCCAATAATTGTGTGATAAAAAATAAAAAACGATTGAACTCAATTATTATTATCATCTTAATACGTTGAAATGGTAGTAAACACAAAAACTCACACCAAGCGATTTCATTTTGGTCACTTGATCTAAAACCAGAGCTTTCAATGGAGAAATGATTAATGTTAGGCCATCTTGAACCACCGCTGGCAGTTGATAACACAAACTCTTGCCACCACCTACAATATATTTTTTATAAAATCACTAAATATTTTTCAAAGTTCACATATAATCAAAACCACTATTAAAATTCAAATCGTTATTAGAAAGTTATAAATTAACACCATTCTTTCAATGCTAAATAAAGTTAATGAATTTGCAATCCAAAATAATTTAAAAAACCACTGTAACCACCGATTTCTTCCAATAAAAAACTGGCGCGAAAAAAAGTCTATTATCAATTAAAGGATTAGTAAAAATACTTTAATGTACAAATAAGTTATATAAACAATAGTACTGTAAATCCTCCAGCAACGTAAATAGGATACCAACAAAAATGACAAATAATTAAAAAGGGATACTAACAATACTTCAAAATTTATGCAATGCTTATAAAGCCCTGATTTCCGACCATGATAATATTCCTGATTCCGAGTATCACTATGTAAGGATTATGTTTGGTGACCAAGAAATTTCATTACCTTCCTACATTTAAGGTTTTCTTCGTATACGACTATTACAATTATCCTAATCCATGTTAGTCTGAGTTTAGAATGCACCACATGGAAGTATGGAAACAAGATAATCACCATCATTAGAAAATGATACTTTATAAGCATCACTCAAATCCCCATTGAACACAGTCATTCATAAATAAATAAGGCACATGTTGACTAGCAGCAATCGATTTAGGAATTTGTAGACAGTTTAACGGAAATTGAGAAAACTGTCAATAACTCTAATTTATAATAATATTAACTGTTTCCTTTGAAAACAATTTAAACTTATTAAAACAAAAGCAAAATGCATCTACTTGCTTAGATAAGATAAATGTATCTAAATTAATTAAAATATCTGTCTAGGTTAAAATAATAATTTGTAAATTAACAAACACCAATATGGAACTGTAACAAAAACACTTCTCTAATCTAGATGATACAATAAATTGTACACGTTATAAAAATACATTCAAAAAATAATAAATATGAAATGAAAAAATATTAACTATCCATTATCTAAACATTGCTCAAATAAAACTATTTTGTGTATGTAAAGCATACATCAAGCATCTAAACAATAAATATTTCCCTTCATATATAGACTGAAAAAAGTAGATTTAAGCATGTTCCAATCCACTTTTAAATTATTTAGCCTAGTTTTCTCTAAAAAAGTAACAATATTTTTAGGCAATAAAAATTCTTAAATATTAAATGTTCAAAGTTCAAAATCATAGTCGGTATCAAAGGCAAATGCAACACCGCGTCATCAACGTAAATATAAATATAATATTGAAGTATATATTACCTGTAGGCATTATTACAAAACAATCACGACCTAAAAGAGCCGCATTAATGGCCTGGAGTTGATTTCGCCTAAAAGAACGCAAGCCAAATAATTTAGAAAATGCATCCATCATTTTTTTCGAATGAGGAAATCGATCCTCGCCATCAAATTCACCCGTTGATCCATGATCTATTTGATCATCATTTATTGCACTTTCTGTTGGTGCATCTAAATATTAAATTTAATAATTTAACCAAATTAATAATGAATGTTTAATTTAAAATTAATATACGTTAATTTTAATTTAAATAGAATACGTCTCCTGCATTTTAGGATATATATAGCCCACATAATTAACAATTTTTAAACCTTTATTAAACTAGTTACTAATGAAAATAATGGAAAACATATTGCCATTACAGAAACGTTAATCTATATATACTATTACAAAATATTAATTGAAAATATATCAAAAATAGTACATTAACGTACCCCATTTGGATTGAACAGACTCCAGTGGAAGAAATGCACTACCTTCACCCGAATCAGATGTCAAAGTAGAAACTTGAGGCTTTTTAGATTTTTCAAAAACAGGATTGGAAATGTCTCTATTTTTATGTACACGTTCATTTTCAATAGCATCAACCCAACTATCATCTTCAGAAAAAATGTTTCTTACATCTTTTTTAGGTGTTTGCTTCTAAAATTAACAAAACAACTATATAAAAAAGCTTGAATGTTGTAAATAACAAAACAATTCTAGCATAAAAATTGAGTAATAATAGTAAATTAAAATTTTTAAAATTATCTTTCATAAGTAAAAAATTAATTTGTAGATAAAAGTAAATGTTAGTTACCGCTTTAAATCTCTTTAAAAAAGCTTTTTAAGTGTTTAAACTGAATCTCACGTTTGCTTATTTTGCATATAAAAGAAGTGCTCTTAATTGTACAAAATTATAGGTATTAATAACTTCCATCTTAAACTATACTCTTATTATTACCTTCATCTTATTCTTTAAAATCTCCTTTGTTTTGTTTTTTAATAATATCCATTGTCTTTCAGCTTACCCTCCAAAACCTAGCACAGAAGATAATAGTTATAAAGTAAAAACTGGTTTATATAAAAACCCTAAAAATTCCAAGTGGGACTAGCTAGTGATACAAATAGTTTCATCTTTTCAATCACAATACTTGTACTCCTTAACATAAACCTCACAACACCGTAAAAACTCAAATAAAACTAAACGTTAAAAGGTTAAATGTGCAGTTCTAGTCTCGAGGTTTAAATAATTGCATCAAATCTTTTCAAAAACAAGTTGATCATCATCATCATCATCGGGGTTAAACATCCCCCACCTGTTATTATCACCCAGAGTAGTCCAAAAAACCAAAACGTCTGCAAAAACGTCAACTTTTGTAGTGTGTACTTAAAGAACGACACTTGAGGTGTGCTGACATTAAATGTTAATTAGATCCCAAGTTAAACCCTTCCAATAATCTCTATTGGCTGCATAAGGTAAACAAACGGACGCCCATTTAAATAATTCATTTGGACGAGGGGATTAGGATAAATAAAAGGACTGAGTTCGCATGCTACAATGTCCGTACAAATTTTCCGTTGATACATAAATATTAGCATTCAACAAATCTATCATCTTTATTTCAATGTTTAAAACAATCCTAAAAATAGTTTTGTACTCTAAAATAAAACTGATACAAAAAAAAATCTAATTAAATAACTAATATCTTAACAAAAAAGTATTTAAAAAGTATTAAATATAGAATAATTAATTGAGCACCTACGTTTTTAAAATCACGTAAAGGAGAATTAATTTGAATATTAGGTGATATCAATTGGCAATTCAATAATTTCGATAATGAAACATTATTGGGAACACCATAATTACCACTTGCAACAGATATCTTAGATCTACACATTAAATAATTAAATAAGTTAACCTTTCATGAATAAGTTTTGTGATAATCGTTATATCATCACCAAAGCATGCCAATAATTTACTCATTGGTAAAACTTCTAAAACTTTACATACTTCAGTTAATAATTCAAAAAACTGAGCAGATATTTTTACATAATCGGCACCAGAATTCGTTTTTTTATCTTCTTTTATTATATCAACTGATATCTTAGGATCAGCATTAACTGATGTACTAGCTGTTGGTTCAAGTAAAATGTTTAAATTCTTTTTCACGACAAATGTAGGTTTATCTTTAGTTACATAATTTATGGAATTTTTATTAACTGTAACGTTTGTTGGTAATGTGCATGGAGTATCAACTTGTTCGTTGGATTGATCAGCAGGTAAAGAAAAATCAGCATCATCAAACCATAATGGAGAATTTGAATTACCTAACTTGTTTAAACTGTTTAACATTACTTACCCGATTCAAGAGTAGCAGAAATATCTATATCAGGAGATGGTGATCTTTCTTCGCCAGTTTTTCTAAAATATTAATTTTCAGAAATAAAAAAACCTTAATGGAGTAACGGTAGCTGTAGGTAAAAATTTAGCAAATGGTTTAACAGAAAACTCGTTTTTCTGTTTTGGTGTTCGTTCCACATCCGAAAATAATGGACGATGAAGAGAGTCTGATAATTCCTGTAAAAATCATTTAAAAAGTATTTTAATACTATAGGTGTAGATGAAACAGATTTGGGAGTTTCTTTCAATGATTTAAAAGTAAATCTAAAAATGAATACTTTATTAAACCTCACTTTCTGAAACCAGTGCTCATAATCAGCAATCGTATAATGCGCCTTAACCCAAGGTTATTAATTATAAATTATGCTAATAAATTTTAAATGTTTAATTATATATATATATATATATATATATATATATATATATATATATATATATATATATATATATATATATATATATATATATATATATATATATATATATATATATATATATATATATATATATATATATATATATATATATATATATATGGTAAGCATTAAATCTACAAAAATGGTTTTTAATAAATTGTTAATTGATAAATTTAATTGGTTGACCTTAAAGACTCTTTTCAGGATTTCACGATTTCAGGATTTTTCACGAGTTGAGTAGGCCAAAACGCCTTTAGTACTCGGTTCTCAAATTGTCTCAAATTTTTAGGGGGGAAATAAAATGGATGGTGAGGTAAAGGGGGATTAGTGACAGAAAAAATATTTGAAATCAAGATAAAATCAAGGTAGATAGTGGAAGTTAACAATTATAGAAAACGAGCAAAAATTATAAATATGCAAAAATAATAATAAAACAAGTTACGTATTACAATAATCATCAAAAAAGAAGAAAAGAGAAAAGGATGAATAACGCTCCAATGGACGTGTAGCGTGACGCGCGCCTCACCTCACGAATCACCTCGCGAATCTTTTCATTAACTAATAATTTTATTGGTTATTCTATTTTTGATGAAGTACTTAATGTGTAATTTTTTACTCTCGCGTCATTTTACCATTGAATTCAATTTAATGGATTTTTTCATTAAGAATTTTTATGCTTGTTGGCCTGAATTTTGAATAGCTTTAAAAAAATTTGAGTTTTTAACTCATACTGAATATTATATAAGAACTTCTATTAAAGAAGATTCAAACAACCCCTTTTTTAAATATTAATTTGTAACTTATTATTTAATAAATAACTGACGGCAAAAAAGAAAAAAACTATAAAAAATCATTATTAGTTTATATAATTATTTAAGTTATAATAATTATTTATAAAGCTATAAAACCAATTTCATGCTGTAATATCTCCAAAGGAGAAATAGATTTTTTTTAACTTAAAATGTAATTTAGGTTAATATACTAAAATTATCTTTAATTTATTTATTTACATAACAAACAAGAAAACAATGTTTATTTATTTATTTAATTTATGCATTTTTAACCCTTCAGTACATCGGTTCAATAGAATTACCAATTTTTGTTAAATTATTACTTAAACAAAAACGAGTATAAAACAACTAACAAAATTGTTTCTTAAAAATAATTTTAAAAATTTTAAAGTAAAGTTTTTAGTTTCAGGTTTATACACGAGTTAAGTAGGAGAAAAAAACTCCTTTTAGTACTCGGTTCTGGGTATCAGATATCAATATCAAACGATATAAAAACATAAAAATAATAAAAGCAAATAATTAGATAAAATTATAAAGATAGTGCGAATCATAAGCCGATTTGAAGGACTGTAAGGACGAGGCTGAGACGATGTTGGCAGGTAAGCTGTTCCACGCGGAAATAACCCTGTAAGAAAAGTGATGGGAGCTCTGACGAGAGTGGACCCTGGGTTTGCAGATCTTGAACGAATGTCCTCGACGGGAGTCGTTAGAGAGGGTAAAGAGATTAAGGTGGTGGGTGTGAAGGAGTTTGTAGACTAAAATGAGGTCGCCCCGGAGTCTCCTATCTTCAAGTGGAAAAAGTTTGAGAGTTTTGAGACGATTTGAATATGAGGAATATTTGAGTGACCACGGCTGTCTAGTGAAGCTCCTTTGTACCTTGTCCAGTTTCAAAATATCCCCTCTTAGGATTGGAGACGTAACTTGAATGCAATATTCAAGATGCGGCCGGATATAAAGTTGAAAGAGGAGGCGGGTACAACTAATTGGGATAGTGCCGAGATTACGCCGGAAAAATTTTGCTAGCTGATAGCACCTAAGAATAGCCTTGTTATGATGACTTGAAAAGTTGAGAGAGGGGGCTGAAGGTCACGCCTAAGTCCTTTACTAGATTAACTACGGCGATTGGCTGCAAGTTAGAGCTATGAAACTATTGCCTGAGGGTTTGCCAAGGGTAAAGTGGCTGCATTTGGAGTTATTCAAAGGGAGGGAGTTATCGATGGACCAATTGAAGATGCTATTAATGTCCTCCTGTAGTTGAACCGGGTTCGTACCCCAGATTTTCACATCGTCTGCGTAAAGCAAGATGTTGGAGTGAACAATCGAGGGTAGATCGTTAATGTATATAATAAATAATAAGGGACCTAGAACTGACCCTTGAGGAACACCTGAAGAGATAGGGGTAGGGGGAGGATACATTACCTAACTTGACTCTAAACTGACGGTTTGTCAGGAAGTCCTGTATCCACGTTAAAAGAGGAGGGCTAACACCGAAAGATTTTAGCTTAGTTAACAACGCGGAATGTGGCACCTTGTCAAAAGCTTTACAAAAGTCGAAATAGATAACATCGACGGAAGAGGAGCGTTCGAGCAGACCCGTGACACTTTTTGTAAACAATAACAGATTAGAGAGGCAGGATCTCGTTGGCATGAATCCGTGTTGAGCGGAGTTTATGAGATTATTGTTTAAAATAAAATTAATAAGGTGAGATTTGATGATTTTTTTCGAGAATTTTGCTGGGGCCTGATAAGATACTGATGGGTCTATAGCTATCGGGGATAAACCTACTGCCGGTCTTATAAATTGGACGGATATGGGCAAGCTTCCAAATTAAAGGCACTATTCCGAGCTGTAGAGAGAGATTAAAGATGAAGGCGAGGGGGGAGCAAGAACCAATGCACATTCTTTGAGAACTCTAGGATAGAGCTCGTCAGCTCCGCAAGAGGAAGATTTTACCGATCTAAGATAGTTAGCGACTATTGAGTGTGAAACAGTGGAACACCCAGAGTCGAGAGTGGGCTTGGGTGCCAGAATAATAGAAGAATCTGTATTGAAGACAGATTTAAAGTATGTACCAAAATTTACGCAGGTTTCATGTGATGAAAGAAAGGAACCGTTTTGGTCCTTTAGCCTGGGGTAGGAGAGGTCTCGCCCACGTTTAAATTTAATATATTTGAAAAGGAGGCTTTTATTAGACTTGGAATTTTCAAGAAGTGTGCGTAGTTTGAAATATTTAAGCCGCCTGAAACCTGAGACTACTTTATTCCGAAGGTCGAGGTATTTGTAGTAAAAACTCGGAATGCCAGTGGATTTCCATCTGCGGAAAGCTGAATCACGTGACTTCAGGATACGAAGAAGGTGTCGAGGGATTTTTGTTTTGGGACGGGACGGATTATGGAACGGGATGAAACTATTAACTCCTTGTCTTACAATATTAGTGAAGATTTCATATAACCTATCAATGTCTGTCGTTTGAGAGAAATCCCAATTATAACTGCAAAAGAAATTTCTAAGCCCTACGAAATCTGCCTTACGGAAGTTAGGGACAGGTACAGACTGCTGATGAGGGAATGAGCATGAAGAAGGGAGCAGAACCTCAAACGAGAGAAGAGCATGATCGCTTTTGCCTAGAGGGGGCCGAAGAGAGGTACAATCAATAAGCGAAGGAGGAGAGGAGAAGACTAAATCAAGGACTGAAGGGGTGCAGCCAGTCCTGTATCTGGTGGGAGTACGAACATACTGAGTAAGAGCATGCTCAATGCTAAATTGAAGGAGAGAATAATTGAAAGGACATGAGGAGCAAGTCAGAACCTTCCAATTAATAGAAGGTCCATTAAAGTCTCCCATCAAGATCAAAGGATTGCGAGTTGTAGATAACATCGAGTGAAGGTCATGGAGTAAGGTAAGATTGGAGGCTTCGGAGAAAGAGGGAGGACGGTAGAGAATAGAGAAGAGGACAAGCGATTTTGAGGAGAGTAAGATATTAACTGAGAGGAGATCATATCCTGAGTAAGGCCGATTTGAATGGTCAACAACTAAAAAATTTAAGTCATCCTTAATGTAGAATAAACAACCTCCACATTTATGATTACGAGAATCAGATCTGATGATATTATAGCCATCGATTAGCAACTCATTATCACTAATATCTTCAGAGAGCCAAGTTTCCGTGATGCCGATGACATGTGGATTAGAGACTTTGACTAAATTACGAAGTTCTGGTAGCTTGTTCAGGAGACTGAACGCGTTAGTGTAGAAGACATGTAGAGGGGCTATCTTGGAGGGGGTAATAGGGGACTTGACCTGCTTAGGCGATAGCAGACTGGAACCTGACTCCGGGGCGGGAGTGGAAAATCCTGTTTGTTTGTGGTAACGGAAGAATCGTCCATACGAAGAGGGGTAAGTTTTACTAATGGGATGGCCGAGAGTTTAGGGCAGGACAAACGCAATGGAAGACGAACCTTGCCTGTCCTATCAGATGGCGGATGATCTATCTGTAGTCGAATACCGGGAAATTTCTTACGTAAAGTGGGCCAGGAACTAAGGACTTCGGCAACGTCCTCAATAGTACTAAAACTAATGATGACGGGAGGGGAGATATGGGGACGTTTGCAAGTCATGCGTGAAATTTTGAAGTCCGAACAACTAGGGGTACAAGTATTAACGACCTTGGTAACTATTTCTTTGTAGTTAGTAACTGATTCAGGGATCCCTTAACTAAAATATTTTTTTCCTTCTTCTGTCAGCAGCAAATTGCTTGGCCGCAGATAGGATCTCATCTTGGGAGAGTCGGAGGACGGCATTCGTTACTGGAGAAGAAGGCACTTTAGGTGCTGTTGAAAGGCTACTAATGGAGGACGAGAGTTGGTTGAAATCGGCTGCCTGTTTGGTGAAGGCATTGGCAACTGAAGTGTTTGTATTGTGAAGAGAATCCATAGATTTTTTAAGGTCAGAATTCTTCACGTTAAGCTCTTTGACTAGATCGAGGAGGAGATCTAATTTGGGATCAGATGGGGAGTAACTTTGGTCTCTCTGACCCAAAGACAGTTGATACAATAAAAATCAGTATCACTGTTCGTCAACTCATTGTAAAGGGTTTCCGAAAGACCGGTGCAGAACTCATGAAACCAGGTAGAGCAACCAGAACAGAGCATACCTGATTTCACAGACTTACTACATCCACGTTTTCCACAAAACGACGAGTTGGGGGACTCATTGGAATGCAATCTAAAGCGAAAACTAGGATATAACAAATATCACAAAGCAAAACAGGCAATGTGACAATCAAGTATAAATACAAAGTTTCAAGCACGACTACAAATAAAATCGCACTTGTTCAAAAAATTGCGCAACACAAGCTACACAATTGACACAAAGAGCACACAAAAAAAATATATGTATAAAACAAGCTAACCACCGAGCATAAAAACGTTATAAAAACGCAGTAATTGAGCAATATAAATTGCGACAATCACCGTAGAAAAAAACAAAATAACACAAAAACAACAATTAAAAACGATTAACGCGTAATGAACAGTGAGCAAGCGCGAAACAACAAGGCTACTTTTGATCAGCACGTCACGCAAGCGTACCGCAGTGATTGCTCAGTTTTTGAAAAAAGTACGGTTTTAATCAAGTTGTATAACGTGAGGGTTTAGAGATGTTATGTTATTATTATTATAGTTATTGACTTAAATACTTTAGTAGGAGTAGCTTTCGGCACACAAAGATATGCATAATTACAAAAATGGTTACTAAAGGTGTGTTGCGCGCTAGTGCAATTGTCTGTGGGTACAAAATTAAAAATGTGACTTGTACATAAGGTGCAATTTTGTGTGTTTACAGCATTCTAAAATGGAAATCTTTCGAAGCGTTTGTTTTGGAAGTTGGGCACTGGTGCTGTGTGCAATAACACACATAGTTGCTACTCAAAACAAAAAAGTGGAATGCCGGCTCGGGGTTAATGTGTTCAAATATTCCCGCGTAGCATTCAACTGTACTTTGAATAAAAGAAACCGAAACGAAAGATTAGGATTTCGGTTGAGCAGGTGTTTTTATTATGTTTTTTTTGTAGAACATAATCATTAAAATGCTCAGTTACATTTACCGTTAGATACAAAGACGGTAAAAATGCGGTCACAAATGTGCACCGCAGCACAATCATTAGTGTCCAAGGCATATAGTAAAATTTGATTCCAAAAAAGACGCTTAACAACAGAAAAAAAGATGCGGTTAATCTTCTGTTTGGTAATAAAGCGTTTATTGAGACCAGTCAATCGTACGTTCACAGTGAATTTAAAAAGGAAATTACTAGAAACGATTTACACAATTTACGCAGACGTCTTTGCTACAGTAAGTTACAATGTTATTAATTTGTTGTAGAAATTCCTTCTTTAAATGATACCTTAGAAAAAAAATAAGGCGAGAAGGGCTTTTGGCCTGCAAAGAAATAATGAATAAATTAAAGGTTATTAGTTTTTGCCATCCTGAGCAACGGCTAATATATCAAAAGTTTCCGGAAAACGTACATTTTGATGCGACATATAACACCAACAGTAGCAAGTAAGCGCTGCAAATGAATTTGTATTTGCAGATCCACTGGTGCAGTGCTACAGATGGACGAGAGAGTATATAAACATTCCGTGCTTTTAGTCAAGTTTATAAATATGGCGTCAAACGATGTAAGCATTTAGAAGCGTAACTTGCACACCTTTCTACGTACAAAGTAATGTTCCCAATTTTTTATTACATTTAAATAGTAATGTAAACACTGTAAAAACCTTCATTGAAGTAAACATGGAATTAAAAGTACAATTAAAGTAAGATTGTATACAATTTGAGTGTTTAGTGACGTGTCCAATTGCTAAACCCTCTACTTCCTACACATTTTCCAACCTTTCAATGAATGTTGATTTGGATGTCAGTCAATAAAGTACTTTGGTAATTGCATTAATCCCAACGTTATTATTCTTTTGTTTGTGACGAAATCTAAACATGCTTTTTAAATGCGGAGGATTGTAAATGTTTCAAATAAAAATATTCTTTTTTTCTTTCTGTTGTGTTACATTTGTAACACTTGTTTGTTAACCTTTTTTGTACAATCTGTAATTTTTGACATTTTTAACATTCTAATTATTTTATTATAATTTTCATATTTGTTGTAATTTCTCTTAGTTTTCAACTTATTGTTATTGATGGGTTAAAGAGAAAGTATTTGTATTGACTGTTTTTTAGCTGCAGACTCTGTGTATTTTAGGAAGGCCTATAATAAGATTGCTGTTAGATTAAAAAAGAGTTGTAAAACGTATCGATACTAATAGTAATAGGTTAATTATTGCTACATTAAATAAGCATTAAATTAGATGTTGTTTGTACATGTCGCAGTTGTGTTCTTCTTAACAACAACAACGTTTACGTCTGTTTAAAAATAATATTTTGTTAATGAAGGACTTTTTACAAAAGTAATTTATATTTTAATTATGTACAGTTTTAGATGGATTTCATGTAGATTTTGTCTGCAGTTCATGGAACACGAAAATAACTGAGAAAACACTATTAATCAATATGAGGACTCTATAACGGTGTTCTTCTAATCGATAACTACTGTTAAATGGGTTTATAATAAGTAACAAGTACTGAAATTATTACAAATGTATGTTATAAAATAAAAAATATTTTGATCATTACAAATATTTAATAATCTGATGTCAAGTGTTTATATGGATTAAGTAGACAAAATTGCTATATTGCAGTTTATAATTTTTATACTTTATACTACTATGTATTATAATATATTATAATACAGACATTCAGTTTGTTTACAACAGTTATTATAGGATTATATAATAATTTGCATATTTGAAAATCGGTTAATCTTCACTAAGAGGAAGTAACACCCAATATCTGTTGAAACCAAATTCCAGTTAATGTTAATGGTTTTTCTGATATTATACTTCTATTTTGTACTGTGTCGAGTCAATTTTGTTAAAACTTAATTTTTACCTTACAAAGAAAACAACCCGCAGATTAATCTGACATGACATCACTGTAATCATGCTGTTTGTTCTTGTGGCCCTATTTATTTGATAACATTAGTTAAATACTTATCAGTGGTAGTAACTACGGAGACGGACCTACTTTTTTATTAAAACATCTATAAGTTATCCGTTCTATTTATTTTGTCAAATTGCATTACAATTTATCGTAGTTACAATATTTATCGACTTTAGTGAAAGCCTGTGGAGAAGTTAATAATCACATTATATTTGCTTTAAGCAGTATCCACCAAATTCGAGATGACCTCCAATTCCATGAACTTCCTTCCTTGGTGTCGCGACAACCTAGATTGCGCTGGTTTGGTCACGTTCTTCGTAAAAATCCTGATGCAATCTCACGTTCAGTAACTTTGGCTTGTCCAAATGCCGATTGGAAGAAAAGGAAAGGTGGTCAGAAACGTACTTGGATGGACGCTGTTCGGGACGATCTTCACCTTATTTTGGCCGGGGCTATATCTTGGAAACAATGGCAAAGTCGCTGGACTGACATATTTGTGCTCGCCTCCGAAAACCGTGAACAATGAAGGGGAATTATTCGTGATGCTTTGAAAACTTGGAACTAATAAAGAGGTGGCTTTGCCACCAACTTTTGTTGTTGTTGTCTTTAATCTTATATAAACTACAGAATATCTTTTGGTAACTATGGTTGACCCAATACCCATGCAATGAATCAAAGGATGTTTTGGTAGAATGATTTCCTTCATTGTTTTAATAATGAATAAAGAATAAGTGTATAATGGAGAACAAAATTTTTATCAACAAAAGCTAAATATAAAAATAAAATACGTATTAAAAGTATTAGATTAAATGAGTACAATCGTACCATTCAGTAATTATGTCTAATTATTATAAATAGCCTCTCATTGCTCATTCATGTAAGAAGTATGCAATCAGAGAATGCGTTAAAAATATAAATAATTCGATATCTTATCTGCTTATGTAAAATATCTTAGTGAATTCAATATACGTACGATAATAAGACCAAAATTGTCACACCATTTATACACTAATTAATTGTAGTTCTACGTTAAATTAACTCGCAGTTATGTCATCAGGATATTTTTGACTTAACGAATGTAAAGTATAAGTTAAATGTATCATTAATTTAATTGAATTGCATTCCAATCCTATATACTAGTTACAATTGTACCATAAAACGATGTAACTAGTAAAATACAATCTTTTGTTTTAATTCATAATAAGTATAGGTAAATCAAAAATTAAAATAATTTTATTACTGCTTATGCATATCTAATTACAGATAGTGATATAAGTGAAGCCAATGTTGACTTACTATGATATTGAAATATATGTAGCACTTTAGATAATACTTTATTAATATATATACATTTAATATTATTCGCAAAAGATTCTTAATATAACACAATACCATTCGTTTTAGCAATAAAGCACAATACCACCATTATGAAAACTTAGAAACAAACACAGATAATTGGTTTTAAAAAACAGTTTTATCTACTAAAATACATAAATATACCAAATAAAGGTAACGAACTTAATAATGTCAGAAATTTAAGTAATATCCACGCTTTTGTTCAACCTCTGCCAGCCGCTTGGGGTAGGAATCTATCAACGTACCAATATAATCCTTCGAAATGCAATTTTTTAGATAATTAATTTTAGCTTCCAATGATACGTCTGTTTCATGCGGTTCACCTCACGTTTAAAATACTAGAAAAGTTTTCAATTACATTGAGGTCTGGACTGTATGGAGGAAGTTAAATAAAAGTAAGCTTTTTGCTTTTTAAAGCTTTTGTAGTCTAAACAGGGAAAACGTATAGTAAATTGTAAGTTATGTTAAAATACACATTACCACTTTTGAAGTATGTACAGGAGCATCGTTTTGAATAATTGTTAATTGTCCTGTACCATTTCTAAACAGCTCATTATGAAACAAATCTCTAAATATTTGTACAAATTCAGCGTTGTTTAAATTGCTACTAGTACGCATCCATTTTGGAGACTGATTGTACTTAATTGCAAAATATCCTTTAATACATAAAGGATGTCCAACTTTTATAGCAGTACAAGTGTGGTTGAGTGGAAAATTTGGACTATAAATAACCTTTGAATGTTCAGTCCATGGTTCGTAGGATACAGCACATTCATCTGTGAAGTATATTGATCTCCAAAATGTTAATGGATAATGTTTGTACTTTTTGGCAAACTCTAATCGTTGTAATCTATGGGCACGACTAAGTGGAGATTTCTTAACAGCCGCTTTAAGAATGAAGTCTTCAGATTTCATCCTCCTTCTTATAATTTAATATGAAAAATCTTCTAAGTATTAATTTTTTATTTGTTTTACATTCATTGTTCTGTTTTTAAAGCTGCATAATTATAAACTGATCATCTTGTTTGCTTGTTGAACGTTTTCTACCACTGTGGGTGATCTGGGGCTTGTTTTATTGTTCAAAATGTTGTACACAGTTGAAACATCTTTAGTGAACTGACTCCAAATTGCAGGCTGCGTAGCCTCGTTTCACTAAATGCGAGATGGGCGGTTTGGATGTGACAAGCGGCGTTGCTTGTCATCGAAGGTTGCGTTGAGTGTTGAACTAGCAGTAGTTTCCTCTCAACATCTTACGTTGTACTGATTACTTATAGTAATGAATGAGAACGCAAAGACTGGACCGGGGAAACGTATATTGCCAAATTACAAGAACTGATCGTGGGAAAAACCAAGATGGAAACCAAAAAGGAACGGAATGATAACAGGAAGCGGAAGTTATCAATAGCGTAAGAACGGTTGTTTTTATAGCCGTTCCCACTGGTATGTACCATTGATACATTCAAACAAAATTGTCCAATATTCAAAGAATATTAATTGCCAAAAATTTAATGTTAATTTTTGATGAAATAAAATAATGTTGTTTATTATTTGGGACTTTGAACTATCTTCGTCCATTTTCACCGCTACATATGCCCCCTTAGAAGATTGGGGTGGTTGAATTGTAGGACAGAATAAAGTCGATCTGGAAGGGTAAATCTTCGAAACGAACTTCGTTCTGAACGTGATGGGTAGCGGTTGGGAACGATAATGCGACGAATTGAGCGATTTCCGAATGAATGTAGGATTCCAACTGGTTGGGGGTAATCTCGTAAATTTGGCTTTGTAGGCAACGAGCGGGGGTCATCCAATATCGTACGTTACGGCGGGCGTTGACGCGAATAGCGAATGCTGTAGGATTACGTAGACGTCCGACGGCGATATAGATCCGATGCATGGAAACCATAAGTGTTGATGGAGGGTGCTGTAACCAAAAGATGACCTTATAATTCCGCGTTCCGTAATCACTGAAACGTACGGGTAGTTTTACCACCCTACCACCACGTGTGACACAACGTACCATTCACCATAATACACAAACAAACAGACATGAACTATCACCAACGAAAACAATATTAGCGCACTATTATTACCGCCATACAACAGTACATACGTATAAATACCTATATCGGACAAATGAACTATCAACACGTAACGTGCATTGCACATCACTTCAGACAGCCAAGGGTTAATGCATCACGTTTCATCCAAATCACCCTACAACGCCCCATTCACTAATTCATTTCATATCGATACTGGACAATGACGACTCCAAAATGAGTCGCATCGTGGCGTCGACATATATCATTTCAGAGGCGCTCACGCAACCAAGCCATCAAACACCTGGCGCGATCTATAACCTCTACAACACACATACAAATACAAGCACCACTCACTCACCTATCGAACAAACTGCAAACAGCAACCTCGCCTATTCATCCACCATACGCTCAATACAACTCCTAAAACACACCAACGAAAACAATATTAGCGCGCACTATTATTACCGCCATACAACAGTACATACGTATAAATACCTATATCAGACAAATGAACTATCAACACGTAACGTGCATTGCACATCACTTCAGACAGCTAAGGGTTAATGCATCACGTTTCATCCAAATCACCCTACAACGCCCCATTCACTAATTCATTTCATATCGATACTGGACAATGACGACTCCAGTCGAGTCGCATCGTGGCGTCGACATATCATTTCAGAGGCGCTCACGCAACCAAGCCATCAAACACCTGGCGCGATCTATAACCTCTACAACACACATACAAATACAAGCACCACTCACTCACCTATCGAACAAACTGCAAACAGCAACCTCGCCTATTCATCCACCATACGCTCAATACAACTCCTAAAACACACCAACGAAAACAATATTAGCGCACTATTATTACCGCCATACAACAGTACATACGTATAAATACCTATATCAGACAAATGAACTATCAACACGTAACGCATTGCACATCACTTCAGACAGCCAAGGGTTAATGCATCACGTTTCATCCAAATCACCCTACAACGCCCCATTCACTAATTCATTTCATATCGATACTGGACAATGACGACTCCAAAATGAGTCGCATCGTGGCGTCGACATATATCATTTCAGAGGCGCTCACGCAACCAAGCCATCAAACACCTGGCGCGATCTATAACCTCTACAACACATACAAATACAAGCACCACTCACTCACCTATCGAACAAACTGCAAACAGCAACCTCGCCTATTCATCCACCATACGCTCAATACAACTCCTAAAACACACCAACGAAAACAATATTAGCGCACTATTATTACCGCCATACAACAGTACATACGTATAAATACCTATATCAGACAAATGAACTATCAACACGTAACGTGCATTGCACATCACTTCAGACAGCCAAGGGTTAATGCATCACGTTTCATCCAAATCACCCCTACAACGCCCCATTCACTAATTCATTTCATATCGATACTGGACAATGACGACTCCAAAATGAGTCGCATCGTGGCGTCGACATATATCATTTCAGAGGCGCTCACGCAACCAAGCCATCAAACACCTGGCGCGATCTATAACCTCTACAACACACATACAAATACAAGCACCACTCACTCACCTATCGAACAAACTGCAAACAGCAACCTCGCCTATTCATCCACCATACGCTCAATACAACTCCTAAAACACACCAACGAAAACAATATTAGCGCACTATTATTACCGCCATACAACAGTACATACGTATAAATACCTATATCAGACAAATGAACTATCAACACGTAACGCATTGCACATCACTTCAGACAGCCAAGGGTTAATGCATCACGTTTCATCCAAATCACCCTACAACGCCCCATTCACTAATTCATTTCATATCGATACTGGACAATGACGACTCCAAAATGAGTCGCATCGTGGCGTCGACATATATCATTTCAGAGGCGCTCACGCAACCAAGCCATCAAACACCTGGCGCGATCTATAACCTCTACAACACACATACAAATACAAGCACCACTCACTCACCTATCGAACAAACTGCAAACAGCAACCTCGCCTATTCATCCACCATACGCTCAATACAACTCCTAAAACACACCAACGAAAACAATATTAGCGCACTATTATTACTGCCATACAACAGTACATACGTATAAATACCTATATCAGACAAATGAACTATCAACACGTAACGTGCATTGCACATCACTTCAGACAGCCAAGGGTTAATGCATCACGTTTCATCCAAATCACCCTACAACGCCCCATTCACTAATTCATTTCATATCGATACTTCGACAATGACGACTCCAAAATGAGTCGCATCGTGGCGTCGACATATATCATTTCAGAGGCGCTCACGTCAACCAAGCCATCAAACACCTGGCGCGATCTATAACCTCTACAACACATACAAATACAAGCACCACTCACTACCTATCGAACAAACTGCAAACGCCAACCTTACAGACTATATAGGTTGAACGTTTTCCTGAGGAAAGTAGGGCACTGAAACTTGATGAGCAGCATGTTCGAAAATATTGGACCTAGTCTTGGTTGATGATATTTTAGACATGAATTTGTAGTCGTTTTAATAGTTTGCTTTAATAATGAATTGGAACCCAATTTTGACTTTGGAACGCATAATAAAAAATCCGTTTCTTCAATATACAATAACTATCTTTCTGGAGTCTGAAAACTATCAGTTCTACAATAGTAATTTCGACTGAGTAGTGGGAATACCTGGTCTTCCTGGCATACTATACCGTAAATGTAAAACTTAATCACGACCCAGGTGTTAACGCTCAACCACCTCCTAAGAATGTCTGCGGTGATTAATAGTTAACTGCAAGAGGCTAGTATAAATGGAGGAGATTCGAAGAATTATATCATGTGTATAACGACTTTACGAAGGTGCGAGTGTTCCGCGCAAATTGTTCAAGTTTTCACAATTCCATCCTAAATATCAGTCCTAGTGTAAACATCTGACAAAAAATACAATTACACGTGCATTTATATAAATACTGGATATATATATATATATTTGTTATTGCTGAGGCTTACCGTGCACACCATACCATAAAGGTTGATACACGAGTTGAATAGAAATAAAACTCCTTTTGATCCTCGGTTCTATTTACCGATTATATCAGTACGATCCAGGGGAAATATGAAATGGATAATGAGGTAAAGGGGAATGTCACAGAAAAACTTTTGAAATTAAGAGAAAATCAAGGTAGATAGTATTCGGGTATTCAGGTATATTCACGAGTTATGTAGAAGGAAAGTCCTTTTCGTACTCGGTTCAAAATATCAAGTATCAACAAAAAGAAATCTCGAAAATTTTATGTATATAAACATGAGAATATATATATATATATAGGAATATAAAATTTTAATGCAATCATAAAGAAAATATTTGTCATACGCCGATTTGAAGGAGTCAATGGACGAAGCTGAAACCACGTGGTTCGGTAAAAGATTTCACGCGGATATGACCCTATACGAGACATGGTTCAGACATAGCCTGGATCTTACCCTAGGTTTGGATAACTTAAAAGCGTACCATCGCCGAGAATCATTAGCAGGGACGAGAGGATATTCAACACCATCCGACCTCAATAATTCATAAACTAAGATTAGAAATTAACAATTATAGAAGAGCAAATAATATAAACATACAAAAACAATAGTAAAGCAAATTACATATTACAATGCAAAAACACTAAAAAATCTTCAAAAAAGAAGAGAAAAGGATGAATAACGCTCAAATGGACGTGTAGCGTGACGGGCACATTACCTCGTGGTTTAGTTTATAAACCTCTTTATAAATAAAAAGATTTAATTGATAAAAATTTGTTATAGTGTTTTTTATTTAAAATTTTAATTTTATATAATACTATTTTTTGTAAAAAAAATTATTATTAAAAAAAAATTTTTACTTTTAAACATTATGTTTATTATTTAAAACTTATTACGACCAAGTTAATAGTTATAAACAATCATGATAGTTCTTAAATAAACAAAAATTTGATTTTTGCAATATGTAATTTGTATTTTTAACGGAGATTGAATGACGATCAAGTACAAAACTTTTTAATTACTTACTTCATCCTAAGTTATTTACTTGTATACATTATAATAACAGACTGCAAACAATTATTTATTTATTATTATTTATTTTAAAAACGTTTTTCTTTAAAAGGCAACAAGAATACCTTAAATTTTCGGCTTTGAAAATTGTGCATATCACAGATTGAAATTCTATTTGAATTTTGCGGAACCCCGTTATAGGTATTGTGCTGTTTTTACTTTTTGTTGCAATTTAAATAAAATAAAGCTTTTTTATTGTTTTGTTTAGGAACATTTTTATGGAAACCATATTGTTAATTTTCCGCTAAAACCATCCTCCTTTCTCAACTAGACTTGGGTTGGCTACAGTGTTTATTTAGTATCATTAAAACATTATAAATTAAACATACAAGTTAAACACATACATCATATAAATTAGTGTTTTTACAAACAAGTTAATACAACTTACAAAGTGTAATTCGTGTTCGTAGAATAAAAGCTTTTAACCATAAATAATCATTTTTAATCTTTTAATATATATTTTTTATTAATTACATTTTTAACGTATTTCGTTTTTTAGATTAAATACTCCAGTTTATATAACCATGTTGGACAAATTATATTTTAAGATACCTAATCAAAAGCTAATGTTAAAATGTTTAATTTCAGTTATTGTAAGATCTCATTGAGATCTCGGCTCTGATTTGCTTTTATTTAACCTGACACATTTATCAACACCCTCATCTAATTTCAATCAAAAAAGCTCTTGTACAATCTAAAATAATTTAAATTTACATACTAATACTGATTACCACAGAAAAAACAGGACGTGACAATATTCACAAAATCAGTCACAATAACACGTAATAAATTCCAACACTAAAAGAAAAGCCTGTTAAAACAAAGTTCAAATAATGTTAACATTGTTAAAATATACAGCAATATAAAAATTGTAATTAAAATAAAGTTAATAAAATAATAATTTTAAAATGTACTTTGCCTACAGCAACACTCCCGATTAAAAAACGTAGTACTAGGGCAAACTGAATTTACAGCAAAATATGTACAAAAAATTCAGTGTTAACTTAATAGAATAGTGAACGCCGGACACTTGTAAAATTACCCATACATGACAACCACAAGCATACCAAATAAACATGCATAGGCTTAATTCATGCCTTTAAGTGAAAAACGATGCCTAATGTTTTTGTCGAGTAAAACTTAGATGTATAACCTTCTACTTTAAGTACGATTGTCCACATAAAACACTGTTTAAATAGACTCGTTAGCTACGGGCAAAAACTAAAACAAAGTTTTTAACCTTTTTTAACCTTAAACACTTTGGCTTTAGAGCTTTTCTTGGCACTTTAATAAAAAAGTTTTTTTAAACCTCTTAAAATATCTGTAATACCCTTTAGTTATTAATATTACTAAATAATATTTGCTGACTAAATTAGCTGAATCTTCAGCAATAAACTTGTTATTGCTTGTTATTATTAATCCATTCAAAGAATTTGTGCAAGTTTTTTAAAAATTACCAAATTTCCCATTATACATTTTTGTACCTTACCTGGGATATTCACTGTACAAGACTGAGTAAGATACATTCAAACTTGTTTTTAGTTTTGAATCACTGTCACCATCGTCTACAAATTCGCTAGTAACTGCCTCCAAGTTTAATTCGAGTTTTAATAAAATTATCTCTTGTTCCAATCTTTTTATCCTTTTGAAATTAGCAATACTAATAAAACATATATTCATCATACAGTCAAACACATAATTATTAAAAGAGCAATCCACTATTGACACTGGAGCCCCATCAGTATTCTAAAGACCAATATCTAAAAGTTTGATGACCAAATGCTGCTTGTCATTTGCCTTCAAAAATGTACTCCTTAGCACTTAAATTCGAACACCAAAAATCCGCTATTATCGATATTTGGCAAAACTGTATACCAATTTAAGCAAACCTAAATTTAAAACCCCATGGTTTGGTATATTAAACTGTAATTTCAATAGTCGATAAATATTGACCTCGGACAATATAACTAGTTAAGTTTCCGAAAAACTGCAAATTGAGTAGTATTGGGCTTCAAACTCCAACAATTGGCAAGTATTAAACCCTCACTTTTGAATCACTGCGATACGCTTGCGTGACGTGCTGATCAAAAGTTGCTAGTTGTTTTGCGCTTACTCGTTGTATTACGTGTTATTTGTGTTTTTTTTATTTTTTATTTCTGTTTGTTTTTAGTGTAATTTGTTTTTGGTATATTGTTGTTGCCTGTGTTTTTTTTTGAGTAATTGGTGTCAGCCCATTTTTTGTTTTGGCACGGTTTGAATAATTTTCATTTTTTGTTATTGTTTTTGGTTTTTTAGTGTATTCAATTGTGCAAATTGTTGTACAATTGGATTTTGGTTTACGATTTGTATGAATTGTATTTAATTTTTTTATTTTAGCTTCTCGTTTTTACCTCTTTTAAAGATTGTTACTTAGCCTTTGCTTTGTGATATTTTGTTACTATATTTCCTTTTCTTTACCAGTTATCTCCTGTTTTATACAATCATGTGTGCATCTAAAATTGATGTCTGTGGTTTTGGAGGCTGCAGAAAGAAAGTGAAAAGTGAAATCTTCTGTATACACTGTGAGAATTGGTTTCATGAAATTTGTTCCGGTCTTACATCCTTTAACTACCCCGAGATTTGCTAACTCTAGCTTAGATTTTTTGCCGGAACTGTCTGGGTGAAATAGAATTAGAAAAACATCTTTCAGAAGGAATTTTCAATAAGAATGAACCTTGTTCTCAAGATGTTAATCTTTTGCCTAAACTAGATGCTATTCTTGCCTCCACTACCAATAATAATTCCGACATCTCTAAACTGAATGTTGCCATATCTAATTTACAGGGTCGGGATGAAAAATTGGAAAATTTTTCAAACACTATTTTAGAAGAGCTTAATAGGCTAAAAGAGTCTGTTGCTAAGTTATCTGTATCTTCCCCTGTGGCTCAAGCAACAGTTAGACTCTCCCAGGAGGAAATTCTTTCTGCTGCTAAGCAGCTCGCCACAGATGCTAGAAGGGCTTCTAATGTTATTGACAAAGGTATATCTGATTCGGTTCTTAATTTTAGGAAGGTTGTTACTGACATTTTGAAGAAGTGCTCTCCTGCTTCCTCAAATTTTAAAATCTCTCGGATCTACTGTAAATTACATCATCCATCTCCTCCAATTGTAGTATCCTGTAATTCTACTGAGGTCGTGGAGGATATCATCTACAATTGGAGGTTCATCCGTTCCCAGTTCCCTGGTATTAAATTGACCAAAGATCTCTCGCATTCAGAGCGTGAAACTTTGAAACTTAAAAACCCGTTTTATGATAACTTATCAGTACCTATAGTTAAATTAACCCCACTTAAACTAATGCATGACTCTTTTAATTTGGGTATTCAGGATTTTCCTTATGCGCCTCGGAGTCGCCCTTAAATCCCTGCAATGTTTCGGCTAAAACAATTTGCCCCTCTTCTAACCCCTAACTTCTTTAAAAATGTTTTATACCAATGCTTCAAGCTTGGGGAATAAATTACTTGAAGTCCAGGCATTAGTCTCTGATTGTGCTCCCCTTCTTATAGGTATCACTGAGACGTGGCTTACTGATGATATCTTAGATAGTGAATTAGCTCTTTTTGGGTACAATCTTGTGCGCCTTGATTCTGGGAAAGGTAGATGTGGGGGTTGCCTTTTCTATATCAATCAAGATTTCAACTTCTCCGTTTGTTCTCTACCAAATTACGGACATATTTATGGCTATGACTTCCTTCATGTTTCTATCCACCTTTCTTCTAAATTATCGATTCTTTGTTCCATTCTATACCGCCCTCCGTCCCTCTCCTCGCAATCTGATGGAGTTCTTATACAAGAACTCCATTCTTTAACTAATTTACCTTTTCAGCACTTCATAATCATGGGTGATTTCAACACTCCTAACATTAACTGGTCACTACTTAACTCTCCTAAAATATTTAATTCTAATTTATTAAACTTTAGTATTGAACACTCTTTCACCCAGCATATTTTATCCCCCACTAGATTTAGACCGGGTTCTTTTTCATCTTGTTTGGATTTAGTCTTCACTCAATATCCGTTAACGGTTGACTCTATCTCCTATCTACCTCCCTTAGGAAAAAGTGATCATTTTGTTCTCTCTTTTGATGTATTTGTCCCATATTCTCCTAATTTTGATTCCAATTCTATTAGTGTTTTTGTTTCTAATTTTAGGAAAGCTGATTTCACAGGTATGAGGTCTTATCTTGCTAACTTCAAGTGGAATTTTTCTGATAATGATAATATTAATGCTGCCTACACTCACTTTGTCACTGTCATCCAGGAAGCTACACGGAAGTTTGTCCCTTTTAAGGTATTTGGGCATATTCGACCTAAGTTTCCAAGACAAATCATTCGTTGTCTGTCCAAACGTAGGAAGGCGTTCAAGCTTTGGAAAATCTCTGGTCTCCCTAGCTTTTATCGTAAATTTTCTATCCTTCGGAATGAATGTATCGATGCGATTAGAGCTTTTAGGATGAATCAACTTAGTAAGCTTTTACACAATGCCAAATCCAACAAAAGTATTCTATTTAAGTTCATCAAAAACAAAAGGTCTTCTAATAACTTCTTTCCTTTTTTGAAAGGGGATGATGGATCCACACTCCCTAGGAATAAAGCTTGTAATCTTTTTAGTAATTATTTCAGTTCGGTTTTTCACTCTACTATCCCTAATACCCCGTGTTTACTACAGTGCCCTAGTATTTCCATCTCTTCCCCATCTTTTAGTACTGAACAGGTTTTTAAGCAATTATATAAGCTGAATTTGTCCTCCTGTGGCCCTGATAGTATCTACCCTAAGGTCCTTAAAAAATGCTCAAATATATTAGCCCCTGTTCTTTCTCAACTTTTCTCCCTTTCCCTTTACAGTAGACGTCTTCTTCTTATTTGGAAACTAGCCTATATTAGGCCCATCTATAAGTCAGGTGATAGGCTGGTCCCTGATAGTTATAGACCTATCAGTATCCTTTCCACCCCTAGCAAGATCCTTAAAAGATTACTTAAGGCCCACATTATTGATTTTATTTCTAATAATAATTATATCAGTTTTTCTCAGCACGGTTTTCTACCTCATCGTTCTTGTCTTACTAATCTATTATATTATTCAGATAGCTTTACTTCGTTACTTGAGCACTCTTCTTCTGTTGACGCCATTTATTTCGACTTTGCCAAGGCATTTGACAAAGTCTCACATAATTTATTATTGTTTAAGGTAAAGTCTTTTGGTATTGTAGGGCCTTTCTATGACTGAATTGAAGATTACCTTCATAGTAGGAATTTTAGAGTTAGGTTAGGCAGTGATCTATCCAGTCCCTGTCCGATCTCCTCAGGGGTCCCACAAGGCTCTGTCCTAGGCCCATTACTCTTTATCATCTTTATTAATGATTTGCCTGGGGTAGTTAAGTCAAACATCCTGCTCTATGCAGATGATGTTAAGATATGGGGGTCCAGCCCTGAGGTTCTACAACAAGATATTTTTAACATTCAAGACTGGGCCACTAAAAACTCGCTCCCTCTCAATCTCTCAAAATGTAAGCATATTAGCTTTGGTAAACCTTCGGGAAACACTTTTAGAGCATCTCCTTTAAATGACTCTCTTATTACAACGGTACTATCTATTAAAGATTTAGGTGTAACTTTCTCTTCCTCCCTTCATTTCTCTGCCCATCATACTCTTGCCGCGCAAAAAGGGTTTTAGGTTAATCAACTTCTTTAAGCGTACTTTTGGGAATATTTCCATCAGTTGTACACGTCTTTTATATATGCTCTATATTAGGCCACATTTTGAATATTGTATTCAAGTTACTTTCCCTATCCTTAAACAAGACATTCTTAAACTTGATCAGGTTCAAAGAAAAGCCTCTAAAATACCTAAAATGCTACATAATGTTGATCATATAAATCGGCTGAAAAGGTTAAAGCTTTTTCCGTTATCAAATAGAAGACTCCGAGGCGACCTTATTTTAGTTTATCAATTAGTTCATTTCGGGCGTAGTGCATCATTTTTCGTTCCCTCACAGGAAATGTTAAGGGGTCATAAGTATAAGTTTTATAAGCCTAGAGCTTGTACTCGTCTCCGTAGTTGTTATTTCTCCCATAGGGTCATTTCTGCTTGGAATAATTTGCCATTCCATATTATTTCAGCCCCTTCTCTAGATTCCTTTAAGCAAGCTTATGATAAGCATGCCCTCCTTAATTTTATTTAGCTTTTATTTATATTTCCCCAGTTTTATTCTTTTCCCTCCCCCAGATATATTGATATTTCAGAACCGAGGATCAAAAGGAGTTTCTCCTACTAATCTCGTGAATTATCCTGTATCCTGTATCACAATACACAAAATTTAATCAGTATTGTACTTTTGAATTCCAAATGTTGGATAATATTTAACTTCAATTCCAACAATTGGTAAATATTAACTTTGGACAGTGTAACAAGTCGAGTTTCTGAATAACTCCAAATTCAGCGGTATTGAACTTCAAACCCCAACGGTTAGAAAGTATAGAACCTTTACAATACACAAAGTTTGAAAAGTATTACACCTTCAAACTCCAAATGCCAGTAAGTATTGAACTGTAAGATCTCATTGATATCTCGGCCCTGATTTCTTTTGATTTAACTTGATACAGATATTTATCATCACCCCCAACTAATTTCAATCAAAAAGCTCTTGTGTGCTCTAAAAAATCGTTTTGTAATTTATTATTACAAAATAATTTAAATTTACATACCAACACTGTTTACCAACAGGAAAAACAGGATGTGACAATACTTACAAAATCAGTTACAATAGCACATAATAAACTCAAATATAAAAAGAAATGCTCGTTAAAACAAAATTTAATTAATGTTAAAATTGTTTAAATGTACAACAATTAATAAAATAATAATTTATAATGTTTCTGCCCACAGCAACAC
The DNA here is from genome assembly GCA_025895645.1 of Cardicola forsteri. Lineage (NCBI taxonomy): Eukaryota > Metazoa > Platyhelminthes > Trematoda > Strigeidida > Aporocotylidae > Cardicola > Cardicola forsteri. The sequence goes on from JAKXYG010000963.1 coordinate 1,060,851, forward strand.
TTACTGTAATCTATATAAGCAGATAACTCAATACTAAGTATCGTTAATTAATAAATATTAAATCCAATTAGCATATATCACTGTATTTACACAATCATAAGGTAATTCGTTAGTTAAAATTACAATTATTTCAGAAACAAAACCATTAAATTAAGCTTTAACGTAGACATTTTAAAATATTTAAAGTAAAACGGAAAGATAGAAAAAATAATAAAACTTAATTATTTAAAACCTTTGCACAATTTCAACACAGTAGGATGTCAAATAAAAAACCACTTATTTCTTTTAAATAAACAATTATTTTTAAATTAAAAACGCAACCGACACACTTACAGAACAAGAGATTGTTTCAAGTATCAATTTATACAAGTTATCTCCATGTCAGATTACCTCTAGGATGCCACAAGGATTAGTTTTAAATCCTTTACTTTTTATTTAATTATCTGCTTTTGGTCTTTTAACACTAACCCTGAAGTTCTGCAACAGGACAGTAACAATATTTATCAATAGTTAGTCGTGAATAGGCTATCTTTAAATCTAGATAAGTGTAAACCAAATTAGGGTAAAAATTTTAATACTTGTAACACAGTTTGTTACACCAATGAAAGTTAACAGACTCAAGAGTCATTTTCATCCCCTTGCTGTTCTTCTTACTCCACTACACGAAAGCAATTCAAACATCTTTTAGTTTAAGTTTTTAGACACAATTTAGAAAATATTCCAAATAATTGCCCTAGTGTCTTACATATAAGACTTCACTTAGAATATAGTACCCAGGTTACTGCTACATCTTTAAAATCAGACAGTTATCAACTGCAGAGTTTAAAGTTTTCTATAAACTTCAATTTAAATCGTACCCTGAGCGTTTAAATATATTTAAGCTTTTCCCCTTAAGTGATAGGGCAGTTAATTTCAGTTTATCAATTATTTAAATCCAACCGTATCTCACCTTTCTTCAATATTGACCATAGTAAGCTTGAGGAACATAGTTGTAAACGTTATAACCTACGAGAGACAAGTTCTAGACAGCACTATTTCACACAGAGCCGTCAGAGGATGGAATAAGCTTTCTAGCCACATAGTTAATTTACAAATAGTTAAGTCGTTTAAGTTTAATTATGATAACCATCTACTTGCTTCCTTCATTTAACTTACTTTTTTTAAAACTCATAAAAATGTTTTTCTCTCCAACTCATTATCACTTTATTGTCCTAGATTATTTCCCCTCTCTATTCCTCCCATCAATTTCCAATTTTCAAATACATTAAAAACCAAGGATCAAAAGTAAATTTTCCTATGCACCTCACGTACCTTCATGAAATTCATAAAAATTTCTAAATGTTTAAAAATTCAATATTCTAAGATTTTACAACATTAATGAGTTTTCGTTAACTACATTCACTGTAATCTTGATAGTTTTATTTTTAATACAGCATTAAACATGCAATCAATTAAAACCAACAATAGACATACAATAAAAACTTTTCCCACAACAATCAAAATATCTCCCAAGTTTCCAGACCTAAATAAAAACTAATTGTTAAATATTTTTAAAATCTAAATAAACGCTCTATTTATCATAATTTAAACTTACGTAAAAAATAAAATTCAAAAATAAAAATAATTTTTACACTTTTGGACTTGGATGCTGTAAAAACATTCTGCATTTAAAGTAATATAGTAGATAAATATAAAGTAAATTAATTAATATATAAATTTTATTCAAAAATTAATTGTGTGTATGTAATGCAGCAAAATAAAAAACGCAATAACAACAATTGAAAAAGTTGAACAAATTACAAAAATCATGTATGTGGTGTACATTATAAATCGAAAAAAATCAATGCTTAATTAATCATTACACTTGGAGCTAACAGTAAAAATATAGCAAAATAATTGGTACACTGGCGATGATAATGATTTAATCAAATTTGTCTCAAAAATAAAAAAACTGTGGTGAAAGTATAAGCATATTATTTTTGAATACAAAACAAAACGAAATTGAAAGAAAAATCCCCTATACGTATTGAAGGAAATTCAAAACACCTTGTATCTAAATCAGTAAGAACAAAAAAAGATGTTGATAGACACCAATCAAACCATAAACACTTAACTATACAAATGACATATGATAAAAATGACACAAAAAATGTATCTACATTTACCACACAATTGTTCACTTTAGATCTGCCCTTCGAAAAATCACAGTTTGTATATTTATATGAATACGGAGATGCATAAAAAATGGTAAGTTGAAAAAGATGGAAACTAGGTCAGATTTATGTACATGAAATTACGGTTAAGCGAAACAAAAGTACCAAATAACAATGTTTTAATTGCAAATAATTTACATGAAATGTTTACTCTCTATCATTATGACCAAGCACGCAAACACACACACACATGAAAAAATAACGAATCAAAGTAAAATAAAAATTCTCGATAAAAATCTAACATGCTGGTTTTAAAAAAGAACGAGTTATCATAGCCAGCCAACTGTTTTTGTATAAAAAAGTCAACTAAACTAGGTTCACATTCAAAACAAATCCACTTTAAGTTTCAAATCGTTACGTTTCCATTCTGGTAAGTGATAAAATGCTGCACGACTGAGAGAAAATACTCGTTCAAACTCTTCATCTGTTAAATAGGTCTAAAATAAGAATAATAAAGAACGTCACTAATGTTCCAGTCAATTCTTTAAAAGCATTTTAACCTACTCATAAGTAGTTTAAAAACTTGTAAAAAATATTGTTCAAATCTCACAACTCCTTTCTAAAAATATCAGTTAAATATCGACGTTAAAAAGATTTAAAAGCAAACTTTTATTGACCTTTAAAACTGTTAAAAACCCATATTTAGAATAAATTATTTAACAAAAATAAAGTATTTTTCCCTTTATAAGTACTATTGTCTACAATTTCATAATAACGCGATGATAATGAGTAATGATTAGAAAGTCACAATTTCCACTGATGGTTAGATATCTGACTGTCAACTCCGTGTGGCGCATCTTGGACTAGGCATACCCAAGCACCTAGACTAACACAGCATGGATCGAGTGCAGTGGTATAACTGGACTTCCGTTTCGGCGAATGGGTGCAACCATACACCCAGGGAGCTTAAAAGGTATCTCAAGGTACTTTATGTAGCCGTTAGGCTAAAGCAGAAAAACCTGATAAAAATTAGGCAATTTTCTAAATTTGTGCGAACAGTGACGCCGTAATAAGGATGCCCTCTATTAGTCAAAATATTTCATTATTCTCCTATGTTTGTCACGCTTATCACGCTTATCGAAGTCAATCGTTTGAAATACTGTACAAATATAGAAATCATGAAGGGGTAACTATGTCACCAACCAACAAAATAAATGAATAAATTTAATAATAACCTGATTTTTAGTTAAATTTCAAAGACTATTCAAAACTTACTTCCAACGCTGTACAATCGATGCTTTTAGGCATATCACTTTTTTTGTACGACTTCAGTTTTTCATATGAAATAAGCTGTAAAACAACGAATTGCCAATTAAGAAATTAAAAAAGTGTTGTATATATATATATATATATATATATATACAAAAATCAAATTTTATCTAAAAAATATTTAGTTAAAACGTAAAAATAAGCTAAGCGTTCACAATATTCGTGATCAAACTGATGCAATTTAAAAAATATATATAGTGTAGCACTAGTTAAACTTTTTTCATTTTACTCTCGAAAAGGTGCAACTTCTAATACTTGGAGTTGCACTCTGTTAAGACAGTAGGAGTAATACATTTTCAAACTATCATCATAGTTAAAAAGGGTTTGCGACTGTATTCATATAAGATTGTATATAGTTTTTTTTGCCAGTAGTGGCATGTTAAAAACTGCCTTATCTACACTGAGAAATCGAGAGTTTGAAGCCCCATAACCACCTCTTGTCAAAGCTTCAACATTACAAAACTTCACTTTTAGAATATCCATATCTACATGTGCCGGGGTGGTCTAGCGGTAAAGCGCTCAAATTTGGACCTCGGTGGGCATGGGTTAGAATTCCACTACCGCCCACTAAAATGCGGGCACACGTTTGGCTTCGCTAAAATGCCCACTGCTGAAATATGTTTTTCGTAAAACATTCAAAGTAATAAACATTAAAAAAATTATTGTAGAACTAATTGGTGACACAGCTGTATGTAAGCAACTGAGATATTGCCAAAATACCCAGTAAAAAATCAGATGATTGAGTGATTGTATCGTAGATGTAAAACTTTAATTAAATACTAAGATGATAATAACTAATAACGAAAGTAAGCATCAAACAGGAAAATTAGTACCCATAAACAAAGGGCAATTTATAAAGCTAATAACCATGAATACTTGAGTAATGCTTATTAATCCTCGATTTCAAAAATGGTGATATTCCTAATTCCGCACCTCAAACTAACATGGATCAGAAACCGAATGTAGTGGTATAACTGGGCTTCTGCCTTAATGAATGACAGACCTTGGTTATCTTTTCAATTAAACAACTATATTTTTACTATTATTTATTTAACTATTTTGGTATATTACACCACCAATATGATAACTGTTTAGTTGTTGTAAGAATCGCAATATTGTTAGACTGTTCAACTGTAGCAAACAAAAAAAACAGAAAACAAACTTTTCAATCTGTATAAGACCTGGAAACATTTTAAATAATCAACTAAACGTTATCTTGGCAACAACTAAACCAGAATTATAAAACAAAACATTGAGCGTAAATGCCGCAGTGATCCTAGTAATCAACGTGTTACTCTAGTGGAAAGAAGTTTGAAGCCTACTAGTGGAATCGTCGCCAAAATATCGAAGTAGTCAACCGTCGACAAAAAACAAACTCCAAACTACCTTGGGAGCAGTTGGAGTAGATTTTTGAAACAACGAATGGGGCGAAGATCCGCTCCAAACAGTTCCAACAAAACTGCGGTCGAATTCGGTTGAATTTGAGTTGTCGAAACGCGTATTGCTGCTAACAGACGTCGCTTGACTCGCACAACCGCCATTGGCCAACTTGACCGATCCCATAATGCTTCTGTTGGATAGCATCGACGAGGGTGCACCGAAAGAAATCGGTCTGCTTGGCGGACAAGAGCCAACGTCTTTTTTGCCACCATTCATCAAGTGACCTGTGCCATTCATGGCATACGTAACGTGAAAATATTTCGATGATGGAGGCATGCTTGTTCGTTTGAAATCCTTGGTCAACTGACCACCTGTGTAGCCAGGTCGGAGACGCAGACCTAAAAGTTAGATGATTTGTTGCTTTATAAAATTGGCCAAAACATTGTGTAAAACTAGCAACTGTAAATGTGTTTCCGTTTGAAGCAATAATAAGTTATAGACGGAGCACATTAGTAGGCGGATGAGTAGTATATACAGGTTACTTTGTTTACAAACTAAAATGAATTGTTAAAGCTGTCGTTCTTTCCTATTCAATCTTACAAAATATGCAAGATTGTGCTCAGTTGTACAAAAATTAGAAAATAAACAAACCGGTAAATAGTTCGACAAAAATGGGAAAAACAGTACTAAGCTAGAATGCACTAGAATGATTGATAGGTTAGTGATAAAACCGTCTCGTCATTATTGCAAGCAACTATCCGTCAAAAAAGACTTCCAACACTAGCACTGTATTACTGCCATAAACCGTATAAAAATACACAAGCAATTATCAAACTATTATAATTATTATCATCCTATTGTATGCAAATGTATAAATAATAATTTATAAAAATATAAATTTACAATGATATCTTAAATTGCACTTACTTGTATTAACAGGCAAAGTATTTAATTTCGACTGATTAGATGGAATCCGATTTACTGTAGTTTGTAAAACAAAACAAATTCACATTAGTATTTAAAAATGATATCAACATTGAAATATTTTTGATTGTTTCTATGCTAAGTAACATCATCAACATACAATATGACACCAAATACAAAACATATAGAATTATTTTCATTGTCAAATAGTTGTTGCATTATATACTACAAAATATTTGATAATTAATGCGATCACCTCCTTTCTAACCACCTTTCTCAAGTGTTTCGGTGTACTTTTGGTTAGTTCGTTTAATGCAATCCCACATCTATTATATACTTTATACCACACCAAAGCATTGGTAAATATCGGTCTTTTCATAACTGCTCAAAGTACAGCTTTTACATAGTTGGCTCTACATTATAATCTCACTTCAGTATCCAACATGCTATTTTTTCGATTAGTGATTTGTTCGCCATAGACCTTGGTCATTATAAAACACGACTCTAGTTTATTTTGCTTTGTGCAAAAATACAGCTTGACTATTGGCGATTTAAAATATTGAACATATTTTTTCACTCTACTCATTTCTAATAAATAAGTATATTTTTGTTAATTTTATTAAGAAATAATGAATAATTCGACATACTGGGAAATTAAGATGCACAAGGTATACGCAGTTAAAATAAATATACAAAAACTGATATTAAATTTAGCCAGGGTTACACATTCAATTATGAAATGAGTAGCATTTGCATTAACCCTAAAGATACAAACAAAGCATACAATAAACGGAATATATACAAAAACCGATGGGAATGTAAAACAATAGCACGGTTTGATATATAGAAATAAAACTATTTCATTAATTTAGTTAAATTATTATCGCTGCTATTTGGTTAAACCATATTTACCAGTTACACCATTGATATTATTATCAACATTTTTATTTAATTTTAAAAACTATATCGTTAGAATACAACAATTTTTAACATATTTGTACTATACCATCAGTTATCAACTGTATATAATAAAAAGTAAAGTAAAATTAGTTAAAAATAGCATGATTTACAATAAATCCATGTGTATCGTTTTTGTGTACGTAAATAAATAACTATTGATTTAGCTAAATATAATACAACACGTGATACAACCACAGCGATTTAAGAAATTGGATGCTAGATATCCTAACGATTTGAGTAACCCTTGGAAAGTCTTAATTTCCAACAATGGCGATATTCGTAATTCCAAATCTCCATATGGTGCATCTTAGACTCAAACGAATAAGGATCAGGAACCAAATGCACCACAATTTAACTGGCTAAGTGCAAGCTTAGAGCCAAAGGATTAAAAAGCACCTAAGTACACGCAAACTATTTGTAGCCACTTAGTTAAGGAAGATAACCTAATCAAAAAGTCAAGCAACCTCATTAATCCTTGTGGAGAATGGTGACGTCACAAGATTCCCGTTTGTCAACAAATTAACTTGTACTTTTCTTTTGTTGTGTATATGGGGTTTCCTATAAAACAATGAAAGGCGACTGTTTGTGGTGCTCTGTGAATATGAAAGCGATAAAAAGTAGCCCGTGTTACTATGATATTGTATCACAAAGTTAAAAAGGTTAATCAAAAAACTGAAAATGTATTCTTAATTCGACAATACAACATTATAAAGTGCTGTCAATTCTGAGTTCTTGTTCTTATAATCTACCATTTCTGTATAATCCGAGATATGCATAATAGATAGATAAACACTCAACAATTGCCTGTTAACATCATTGTTATGCACTAAAATTCGTTAGTAAAATACCTTTAGGACACTTATAAAACCATGACTGCGTCTGCAATAAGATATATGTAGATAAGCATTTGATAATTCAATTCAAAAATTCATAAAACAGGTAGAATAAAAAAACAAATATTGAAATTGGCACCAAAAAGATTGAATTCAAAAATTTGTAAAAAATGGTTTATATGTAAATTAGGTTACATTACTGAAAAAGTGTAAAACAATAAACTAAAAATGCATTATAACTTATTCAAATGTTTTAACACAAATATATATATATATATATACTTTTAAAGAAATTCCTGAATCACTATAAAGGCAACATTACATATCTAAATTCACATTTATTTTCAATATTTAAAAAAATAATAATAAAAGCGATGATAAATTTTATAAACTATTTCATAGTCAATAATATATTTGTTTAAACTTTAAAACACACAACCACTGAAAAAATCATATTTTAAATTCAACACGCATAAATGTAATTATTAAATACAATTTGCTCAATTTCTATAACGATTGGTTCATTCTTAATTTGTTTCATTTTATTTTTGAAAAAATATTGTTTAATAGCCCCAAATTTTATTTATTAAGCACATCAACGCTGTAATCACATAATACTAATCAAAACCAAAACTGAAAAAATTAGGTTATTTTTAAATTATTTTTTCAATAAAATTTTAAAATTACTTGTTTCAATATGATAATATTATAATTACAATCATGTTTGTTGACATGAATTTTCCTATAAAGTAATACAATTAAAAAATGAAGTACCCACCTACTGAAAATATTTTCTATAGAATTTAAAAAATTACAGTTTGATAAAAATTGAGAAAACACTGTTAAAACATTTCTATTTTGAAATGGATTAATGTCAATTTTTGTGACGAAAGCAAAAACGCATCTTTGTTTTCAAAAAAATCCAAATAAACTAATTTTCAAAATTTCAAATTTTTTTTACAATAATTCAAATGTTCACGAGTAAGGTGTTTTATCTTCTTAATAAACCAAAAGTTTATCTGAGTTTTTTGTACCGTAAAATGAAAAAAAACAAAAACCACGCTATGCAAAAATTAAATTAAACACGTTTTACATTTTAGCACTATTTTGTGGTAAATGAAACACTAATTGAGAGAAATGGTATTTTGAATATCAAATTGGTAAATGATAAAAGCAACCATGGGAAAAGTTGCAAAAAAAGGAACCAATAAGAGTTAGATAACCCTTTCTGATCGTGTATTCACTCGTAAGTTGGGAACAGGAGAGTTTCTAAATGTGTGACCAAATTTGCACGATAACGCAATACAAATCGTGTAGTCCTAGCTAAATATTAAATTTTCCACCTCATACATTTTCAAGGTCAAGAAATCCCCTTTTGACAGAAGAATGCACCAACTTGACTTACACTTACTCACAAAAGTTAACCAATAAAATTTTAAAAAGTTTTTTTCCATAGATGATAACATCTAGCGAAAAAATACCCACATTTAACAATGATAATGTTTAGTACAATATATAAAATAGCGTTCACATGGCCTATTAATATCAAAGGCCCCCTAGTAATGCCTCTTTCTTTTCAGTAGATGGGGGTGTTTTTCAAGTTAAAATGTAATACATCCAACGATGGTTGCAATTCATTTAAAAAATAATGTCTTACGATGCATTAAAAAAATTTTTTTATTTATATTCATTGATATTTACCTGAAAATGTAAATTCAAACATAACACAGGCTAAAATAAAAATAGCTATTGCTACGATAGTTGCCATCTAATGGTCCAAATAATGTTGATGATTCATTAAAACAAAACAAAATATTGATAAGCCTATCTAAATTAAAGAATTATCTGACTAAATCTAATTTTTGTGAAAAATAAGATTATGAGACTGCATTAACAGCCTAACCAAGAATATACCAAACCACTTGAAACCAAAGTTTATAAAAAGGTGATTGTATCTATTATTTTGTGGTGTATAATACAAGAAGCAGTGGTAACAGAAAAATTGCATATACTTTGCATTTTCACTAATATTCAACGTTAAACTACATTTCGATAATTTTTATGTACTTTTGATTATTTTCCAGTTAGTATTTTATAGCCATTTATTATTATTAATAACATATATCGATGAAATTACAATACAATTATTTATAATATAGTACTGAATATTATATAATAAAATTGTGTTAATACTTTAAAATTGTGGTTACTAGAAAACTTTAAGTTAAATAACTACGTTAGTTGATAGTATTATTGCCTTAGGGGTTTATATATGCAAAAGTACTGATCTCAAATAATAAAAATCAATAAATTTGATAATTTTTTCAGAGTAAAAATTTTGGCATGAAACACAAAGTTTAAAAAGAAAAAGGAATTAATAATATAAACACACACATATATACACATACCCAATAAAGCAATTCAACCGTGAATAGATTACAAAATATTGACATTTAATATATCGTAAATATTATTATGACTTAAATTACATAATTATCAGCAATATCAAGTATGATATAATACTTTGTTTACTGCATAATTTTTAATTGTTCTCCAGTCTAAATAAAACCATGATACATTTGTCACCTATTTGACAATTTAACCCACTTACTAAAAATAAAAATATAATGCTGCACCGTTGTTCCATACATTTTAAGACTAGGAAGTTTTTAACTAGATCTAATTATAATATCCAAACAAAAAACGGTCATCTGTTTAATACAAATTCAGACACAATGATTAGAGTGACGTTTAACTAGCAAAATGTATTACTACTGCAATCAATACCTGTTTCAAATAGTAACCGTACGTATCGTTTTGTTTAACTGAAATATAAACTCACCTTTCGTAGGCTTAGAAAGGCCTATTTCAAAATGTATAAAAGTTGACTTAAAGTAAGTAAAGTACTGCTATATTACCACCGTCTACAACTTCAAAAATTTTAATATTCATACTATTATTGCAGTGTGATAGGTGGAATTTTCCAAAGATTTTAAATAAATACCACAAAGGCTGCTGTTTTTAGAACTTCCACGACTAGAAGTCTAAAACATTCGCCTGTTTACCCATATATATATATATATATATATATATATAAAGAGAGAGAGATCTAGTTTACTGATATACAATCAATACGTGAACTAAAAATTTAAAAAATAGCCTACATATCACTAAAATTACATTTGAAAAAGTCGATTCAATTTTAATATTCTAACCAACCACGTTTTGTCTAAAATAATAAAAATATTGATTACATAACTCCAAATTTTCATGTATTGCAATTGAAAACCAACATACTGGTATCGTTATTCGTTTGTCTTTCCTTCAATCTAATTATCTTTATTGGGGTTAAATATATAAGACTACTCGTCAATGACCTAATTTACAGTGATTACTCATTGCTATATGCAGCTCACAAAATGTTTGACAAAATTAAATTAAGAAGGTCAAATCAATAAAACCATAATCGTTGACTAATCCATTGAGTAAAAGTGGAGTTAACGATTAAGCAATTCGTCAAAACAAAATGAGATTCAAATAATGTCATTGCCCAATACGTCCTATTTTAGAACAAAGCTTTTAAGTGTCTTTGAATAAAGAAGATAGAATATCACAATCAATTTGCCCAATGCTCGATGAGTAGTAAGTAAACAATGTCGCAATAGTCACAATCCACTCATCTGTAAACAATTGGCAATGTACACGACACTGTCTCGGGACTCAACCAAAACGACCCACCTATAGTCGGTCAGGTGAATGTGCAGTTGATTGTAGGTAAAGAGCCTGTTGTTGCATCATCATTATTATTTCATTTTGTCTAGTCACACTTTGAAAATTTGTCATGTAATTTGCACTTTGCACAAACATAAATATCATCATATACATTTTGTTCAAGTGTGATTGCCAATTTTGTCCACTGACGTAGTAATTCCCCCGACATATCAAGAAAAACTAAAAGTTTTAATTGTGCGTTTTATGCTATCGAATTTCACAGCAAAATAGACCATTTTTGTACTTGACGAAGTGCACATGCAAAGCTCTCATGATAGAAAAGTATTGAAAATAATTATCAACTGAATAAATGCGTTTAAATGCACTTTGAAAATTAGCAAAAAAATTGTTCATCTTTGCTAGGTACTCCCAATATTAACGTGATTGAGTGTTACAGTGAATTAATTGATTTTGTTATTTTTATTTTTCTAAAAGGAGACAGACAATTTATTGATTTTATGTAAATCTTAATAAATTGGATTTTACGTAACCCAAACTAATTAAATGAACAAAATTGTTTTGAAAATTGTATTAAAACCATTACCATTACTATTTATTCAGGGAAATGATAATTGATTGGAACTTATAATAAGGTTAATTTTATTAGTGTTGTTTAAACTTTTCTCAAACTCCGTCTCAAAAGGACCAGAAATGAACCAATTTAGTCAGTCCTACGTCTGGATAGAGGCAGAGGGTTGGCGATAAGAAGGGCATCCTAGAAATCAATGGACCGTACCATTTTTGCACGCGTCTCAAAATCGTCAACAATGGAAGAATATTGCCACTCTTCAAAATGCCAATAGGTTCAACATACTAAGAGCTTGTAAATGCAAAATGGTTACTCTGTTAAGCAAGTAATAATTTTATTTAAAATTCAACGATTTCATAGTAAATTAATAACAATTCATTCATTTCAAAAATAAATATAAGTGTGCAATTCTAAATAGACTTAATTTTAGCTTTAATCAAAAAACAAAAAACTTGATTAATTGAACATTTTTGTAGAAAAAATAAATGTTAAAAAGATATCATTGGCCAAACCAATTACTTTAAAATGGCAATCATTTTTGTTTTATCAATATAAATGTTAAAAAAAGATTCTAGATTGCAAGTGATAGTTATGTCTTCATCGTAATCAATCAACATGAAGTGGAGAATACAATACAAATCAATGACTATATTGATTGTTGTTATCAGTAAGCATAGCAACCAAGTAATCAAAATATTATTATATTCGGTATTTGTTATTTGGTTTTCATCACCTGAATTGTTGACAAAGCATTTTATAATAAGTGAACTTTTAACAAAGCTAAATGAAAGCATGTCCTTAGTTATTCATTCATTTTTTCTCCATTATTTCTACATTTGTACAACATACTAAATAATTTACTCCGATCGCTTGATAAGTGTAACAAGCGTACAAGGATAGTAAAGTTTCTTGAATAATAGAAGGTACTGTTCGTATATATTAACAATGCTACCTGATTTATTATCAGGATTGTTTCCCTTAGCTAAGTGGCTATACCTTGAGATACCTTTTGAGTACCTTGGGTGTATGCTTGCACCATGCGCCAAAACGGAAGCCCAGTTATACCGTTGTCCATGCTCTGTTGATCCAGGTGCTTGGGTGCACCTAGTCCAGGATGCACCACGTGGAGGAACAGTCAGGGATATCACCGGTAGATGATAAAACCAACCAAGGGAAAAAGTTACGAAATTAGGAGCCAATAAGAGTTAGATAACCTGTTGTGAGTGTGTAATCACTCGTAAGTTAGAGATGGAAAAGTTTCAAAAAAGTGTGACCAAATTTGAACGATAACGCAATACAAATCGTATAGTGCTATGTAAATATTGATTTTTCCACCTTATATACATTTTCAAGGTCAAACAATCCCCTTTTGATAAAAGAATGCACCAACGTAACTCACACTTACTCACGAAAGTTGACCAATAGGGTTTTTTTAATTCTTTTTCCTTTGGTTGGTTTTATCATCTACCATATCACCATCAATAGAAATTGTAACATAATTCAATCCCAAGGATAAAATCCTTTAAAACTGAGTCAGACTTAAATTGTGTTTCAGATAGTGAACTATTAAAAACCTCCAATAGTCTGTGCTAATGTACTTTAATTGAGATAGATATGCAAAAGAACATCCTACATACTCCAAATTACTAACAAGTACATACATTTCAAATAAATAAGTATAGCCAGTAAACGATAGATCAATAAAAGTCTAGTAAATGTCAATTTTATAATTAGTAAACAATTGTTCAAATTTTGAGTTGTATCCGCACGCAGTTCCCAAAATAGATTAGGCTTAATCTAATCTAACTGAGCACGATTTATGCGTACTTATCTATTTACGACCTCCACCCTGCCAAATGTTAATTTTGCCATTTGCTGGTAGTCCCACCAACCTCTGAATCATTAAATATCAAAGGTAAAGATGAAAACATCCAATCCTGACTCTATTATTTTGTTTTTGATTCTAGATTCACACTTACCATGGGAAAACAGACAACAATGAGTCAGTAATTGTTTTCAAATTCAAAAATAAATAATAAATGGGAAAATCAAATTATTTAAAAACGGAATGATCAAAGATGCGACTATTAGGATTAGTAATGCAGACACATCATTAGCGTACATATAAAAACTGCAATCATGTTAGGTTGCCAACACTTGGAAATAAGATAGACTAAACAGTTCAACTGTCTAAACGACCGCTGTACATCTGAGTGCAAAAGTGCATATCATCATTTATTAAAATGAAGATGTCATGAGAAAATTAAATTCTTTTTAAAAAATCAATTTTTCCCTATCTTTGACCTTTCAAAATTAGATAGCAATGCAATGTGGTTGTGCACGTGATGCACCTGAATCAATCCAGGCGTACAATTTGGGCAACGAAATCGATTATATAGTCTGTTCGAAATGGACAAATAAACATGAGTCATTATCATAATCGAACTTGTGTACAAAATGACTCATTCGAATGCTGACACATACTGATTGTGAACAAGTTTCAAAAATTCTTCACATACGCACATGCGCGCGAGCTTGGACACATATTTCTATACTTTGATCTTCGATTTGCAAGATGAAAAGAGCAAAAATAATTAAAGATTGACCACATAAAGAGTAGTGTGCTTTGTTAAACTTTCGAGTTTAATTAAAACAATGAAGAACGAAAATTTTGAATCATAATACGAGCGTTACAACTGTGATTAGTTTTCAAAGCTAATCGGTTAGATAATACAAATAGTTGGCGCAAAAATACTCTCAATCAAAAGTATCAGCTAGACATCTGAACAAATTGGCAAAGTGGGCTGCTGTGCCTTGCAAACAAATATGCCTCTATTTCAAGCTTTTTACATTACTATAAACCGTTTTAAACATACACCCAGTGTGTTTTGTAAGTCAAATGATAAATATTTATTTATAAGTGAAAAAAATAATCGACGACAATACAATCAACACACAATCGGACCACCAGTCGGCGTTCAATAGTGAAACACAACGATGTAAAATGTGCCTTTGACACGTTCATCATAATCGCTACGGTCAATAGGAAGACATATACACAACTTGGACCAACAAATATGCATCGAGTACAACACACAGTCCAACCGATGCAACATTCCCATTTTTTTCAACACAGTGGTTGAAAAAATGGGAATGTCCAAATCGGTTGATATTTGCGCAAATGTGCGGAAAAAAGACAGATTATATGCGCACGTTTTGAGAGTGAATTTTTTAAAAGAACAGACATGCACAACAATCACAATAAAATTTGCCCTACGTAGTGGAAAAACAATATTGGATTGTCTGTATGTATGTGAAAAGTATTGATTGTTTTGACCAGACATACTGATGTTACTGCCACACGCGCTCATCGTAAACAAGACCCTCTTATAATGCATGGGGTGAAAATTGTAAACAAAGAACTTTTCTCTCCATCATCATTGTTTACGGTCATATATATAATGAAAACAAGTACTTATAAGTAAAGGAGTAACAATAAATAAACAATGAAAAGCTGAAATGGTGTGCCTATTAAAATACAACCTCTAAACAGTTTTCTGTATCTAACGTTGTTATCTAACTTCAACTATTCTATCTGTCATAAATAAAAATAAATCAACTTTTTTTGTACAATATATACTAATATATTATATGAATAATATATTATTACAATCATGACAGTGTATATCATAATTAGAAAAACATATTAAATATCAATTGCTTCATGATCAAAGGTTAAGTAATGGTATCAGCATAGCGTTTAATAGTAAACGTAATCACCTCCTTTCTCAAGTGTTTCGGTGTACTTTTGGTTAGTTCGTTTAATGCAATCCCACATCTATTATATACTTTATACCACACCAAAGCATTGGTAAATATCGGTCTTTTCATAACTGCTCAAAGTACAGCTTTTACATAGTTGGCTCTACATTATAATCTCACTTCAGTATCCAACATGCTATTTTTTCGATTAGTGATTTGTTCGCCATAGACCTTGGTCATTATAAAACACGACTCTAGTTTATTTTGCTTTGTGCAAAAATACAGCTTGACTATTGGCGATTTAAAATATTGAACATATTTTTTCACTCTACTCATTTCTAATAAATAAGTATATTTTTGTTAATTTTATTTTACAATTTAAAACAAGTTTGTTTTCATTTTTATTCAATTACTCAGCAATTTTTGCGAGAGAATAAACGCTTTCGCATTTTTAATAAAAATTATCATATATAACGTTTTCCCAATTTATTATTAGTTGTTTTCTATTTACAAAATAATTAATTTTTAACTTAATTTAAAATAAAAATATTTATTTTCAGTAAAAAAACAACATAATTTTTAGTTATCATTTTACTGAAAACTTGTTTAAAGAACGTTATAGTAACTACAAGCAGGTAACATAAAACTTAATTTTAACAATTATCCATTTCTTTGAAGAGTGCAATTTAAAAATAATTAATTCTTTATACTTAGTTTTTTACATTTTGTTCGTAATTAAGATAAATTTTAGATATTAAAAAATTATGTAAATTGTATTTAATAATTAGGTTAACTTAAACATACGACTTTTTATAGTATATTTCGCAATAAATATTTCTAAGTAGATGTAGGATTATATCTGAAACAATTTGTATAATATTTTATTCTTAATGTTTATATTATCTAAAAAAAAACATTACTCAACCAAAAATTTAGTTTAGATATAATAATTTTGTTGAACCTCAGCAACTGAAAATACCGATTCTCGATCTATTATACTTGAGCTGTCACACTTTGTCAATGATTGTGATATTTGTTTTAATAAAATAATTTTAAAATATTTCTCAAAAAATAGTTTTAAAATTCTGTTTTCTTTACATATACTTGTTTCTACACTGTACTTTTCAAAATTCAACTAAAAAAATACTGCTTAAAAACAAAACGGTGAAAGTCCAATTTGTTTCAGGTCATACGTTGACAAGATCAACAAAAAACAACCATTTGGTTTTAAAAGTGAATTACTACAAAAAGTTACTTTGAATCAGGATAATAGTAACACATTTACATGAGAGGAAATTTAAAAACTAATAGATTTTTTACAGTTAATTCGGGAAGGCGAGAACACAACTCACAATTACATTTAATAATTGATACCTACCAGTCAAATGGTACTTATTACTTATTTCAACTCATGTAAAATTAAAATAAGTGCCTTATTGCTGAGAATATCATCACAAAGTCAACACACAACAGCATTAATCTATATACATATATATATATATATATATATATATATATATATATATATATATATATATATATATATATATATATATATATACTGAACACAAAACCCATACACAATTTTGTGTATATAAAGTGCGTAAAATGACAAAACTATAATAGAAAAGATCATTTTCCGATCATATTATTGATGACGGTGCAAACAAACACAATGTCAATATAAAACAACAAAACACGCACACCAAATTCAAGTCTGAATACAAAGACAGTTCATCATACAAGTGACTCAAAACATTATTGTCCGAGTAACCATATGTTTGGAATTTATGATCTGTTTGCTACTGACTGGAAAATCCTATCGAAACACGATACGCCAAATGTATTCTCACGAGGTAAATAAAATGTACATTTATCCTTACATTGGTATTTATCTTTATATAATCAGTGTCGTTTTATAAAAAAATTCGCATTATATTACTACAGTGAATATTTAAATTAAACATCCTCCGCCTTTGTGTAAACTGTTCATTATTTATTAAAACACTTATCGGGCACTAAGACCGATCAACGGACTATGCTTTTTTACAGTCAAATATCCTGACTATCATTTCAACTACGCGTTGGATATTCGTACAAACGTACAAACTGAGATTTCTATTTTCGGAATCAATCAAAAGCCTAAATGTCGGCAACAATTTTTATAAAAAGAAATTTTCCATTTTATCATTTAAAAATGACTTTGTAAGTGGTTTAAAAGGTCGGTTTTCTAAATGCTGATCCAAAGTTGAACTCACAACAACCGTCAACTTTCTACACTAATTTAATCCAGTCAACATACTCAATTGATGATTATTTCCTGTAGAATTTAATTGAAGAGGCAATAAAATACATTTTAATACTCGGCTAGTAAAGAATATTGACTAATACAAAATAAAATTATTAATTATAAAGGGAACGGCAAACATCATGCAACCCAGTGTTTAACTAAAATTTAAATTTAACCAACTCTTTTTGTGCAATGTTTATCAGTCTCTTTTTGTCAGCCTAGTGCAAAATTGCGCTCATCATGTCGGAACTCATTCTAATTGGATCATTTAGCACTGATTCAAAACTGTTTACAATCCAATCATGTAACAAAAATTATTTAGCAAACGCGTACAAAAAATAATGAAACATGCACGTTCATAAACAAAAAATTAACAAACATTTCGAATTGTGTTAACCATTCCCTAATATAGAACTAGGAAAAAAAAGTAATTAGCCAAACACGAATGCAGTATAATAAAAAATGAGCAAAACTTGAATATAAACATGTGTTTGTATATACATACACGTCTTTCTAAATAATGGACAATAATTGAAAAATGCTGAAAAATAGACACAACATATAAAAGATTCATGCTTTTAATTATAAAAATAACTAAAGTTCTGTAATTTATTGGATAGAAAATTTAAAATCCCAACACCACAAAAAAACAACAACTGGTGTTTGGACTGGAAAGTTTATCAATAGCTTACGATCTATTCCATACAAACGATGGCCCAACTGAATAGTGTTCGTGGAAGAACCACATTTGTCATATCTAACCTCACTTGGATCATGATGAACTCTGATTCTGGATGGGGCTAAAATGGGCACACACACACACACAGACGTGAAAACATACGTAAAACAAACAAATATTTTAACGAGATTTTGGTAAAGAAAAAAACAAATTTGGCTTCAAAAAAAGCACAATTTGCAAATTATCTTAGATTGAACATCAAATATGTTTCGGCCCTGTACATAAATGTGGTTAGTGTGCTTTTAGGAATGTGTATAAATCGACAAATATTGCATAGTTCTAACAAAATTCAACCAAAAATACCAACCCGAATTTGTTATTTTAAAATAACCAATAATTGCACAATTTCTACAAATTGAAAATATTTAAAAAATAAGCTTCTTTGATCTGTTAGACATTGTTTTATTTAATCATTATCTTTGATAGCCCAACAATAATACATTCTTTATATAGACACTTGCAATATGTGAACAATAAAAGATAATTGACGTAACGTCAATAAGGAAAAAACAAAAAACAGCAAAAACCATTTCAAATAAGTAACTCTGATAGTTGGACAAATGAGTTTAAAACCTATGTCTACAGAAAATACAATGCAAAGTATATAACGTTTATGAATGGAATAACGTTGCGTAAAGAACATCAACCAAACGTAGATCATTGTAAGCATGGTCTTCCACAAAAAAAAACAAATTTTTAGCTTTTACGCATATCATAATTCACACTAAACAATCGAAAAATTAAAAATTCTTAATTTATAATAGTTGTAAACGATTTTCAATTTATTACAAATAGGTTTTTTAAATATATGTTTAGTTGATTAGTAAATTAATATATTTTTTATAAAACAATACAGGCAATTCGGAATAAGAGCTCGGATTTATCAAATTCACAACTAATATAATGATATTCAAATCTATAGTAAAAATGCAATGCATCTCATTGCAATTTTTGAAGAAAAGTATAAATTATCATCAAGTTTCAAACTCAAACACTCACAAGCATACTGATGATTTGAAAATCGCGGCTTAAACGAAGGCTCGGCAGCGGCACTTGGGGTACGCGAAGCAGATACGGGATCGAGTTGTTGCTGAGACCGACATCGATGCTTGTTGGTTGCGGACTCTCTCAATATGGCCTGAAATAATGGTGATTGGAAAAAGAAGTAACCAATAGTGTCCACAATACAACACCAAGACAATTACTATGCCAAAACTTTCTTTGATTGCTATGACTCATTGATCCAATTTTGGAACACAAACACAAACACAATGGGGCACCATATCTTGGTAGTCTAGCGAATCAAGTATGACTAAGCCTAAGCACCACCTGCTAAGAGTGACCTAAAATTGTGCTATGACTGGCTCCGTGTCGTAAATTAGACGATTGAAAAGCATTTGTCAAATTCGTATTTCGTGTCGATCATGTACAAACATGCGTATGGAAGAAAGATTGCACGACACGTTTGTGTGTTTGTACGTGCCAACTCGAAACGTTGCTGCGCTAGCACGATCATCAGGACCAGTGACTATGTAAATAAGCGATCAATCCAACATACAAAACAAAGGTTAGGTCCTAGTATGTAGTAAAAGCACAAAATCATTGAGGTCAGACGTGCATATTTCTTGTGTGATCAAGTGACAAAAAACATAATAATTAACATTATTTGCTTAAGCCTTTCAATAGAAGCGCATTTAGTGCAAGCATCACATTTTGTAATTTAGCTCAATAATCGAAAATGGAATATGTTTCACAAACCAATAGACGCATATAACAATTGATTTCTATGTCGCAGAGTGCATTGACCACAAGATACTTTTAATTAGCATAAAGCAATGAGTTGTTTTGTCTAGCATTGAATAAACTCGTTGAATCATGATCACTGCAATATAATTCAAATTGGAAATAGTAGCGGTCAGTCAAGATGTAAAGTCTGCAGTAAATTGTCACTAGCAAGCAATTAAGCACATGAAACCATTCACCATTCGACCTAATTTTGGCAAAACGGTACCAATAGATAACATCAATTTCCACTCAAAATCCTCTAAAAGAGCAATCGCTCATAAACAACAGATAACTGTTCAACTAACAAACATCCGCGTTCAAGAATTATATAATTGTTTTACAAACCTACTACAAACTTCATACATATTATACAATAATCACAAACCAGCCCATACTCCAACAAATGGAACTCACTTGTCCAATACCAGTATGTTGTCCGTTGGCTGCATCTCCATTTTCCACAATTCCATCAAATGAATAATCGATGCTCAATGCTTCATGACTTTCTAAATCGTCCAAATCCTCATTGAGAGTGCCACTCAGACGCAACTGTTCGCGGCGACGTTGATGTCTTTCTCGCACTAGAAAAGAAAAGCAGAAAATAGATCATGGTGTCTCTTGTCATTTATAGGTATTTTAGTGGAAAGGAAATAAATGGACACATGCCACACTTATTCATAATTAACATTGACCAACTGTTTAAGGATTAGAAAACCATAAATTCAAATCTTAAGTCGCTCGCCTATTGAAACAAAATGTCCTAAAAACTATACATGCAGACAGATTAATCACCTTTATAAAAGCTGATTCAGCAATAACAACCACAATTATTAGCAATATTGTTTAAAAGAAAGTATACTTATTAACAATAAAGTTAAATAAAATTTTGGCATAATAAAAAATTAACGTTTGTAATATACTAAAAATTCTAAAGATTTGAATTGTGTTTAGAAAGTCTCAATTTCCGTGCTTCCATGTAATGCATCATGGACTTAAACCAACATGGATCGGGAGACCGAGTGCACAGAGGTATAACTGGACTACCGTCTTGGCGGATGAGTATATATACCCAGGGTACTTAAAAGGTATCTTAAAGTATATGTAACAATTGGACCCAGAGAAACAACCCTGATAAAAAATCAAATGACATCGTCACTCACTATCCTAATAATAATAATAATCATAGTAATAATAACAGTAATAGTAGTTATAATAATATAAAAAATTATTCCTGTTGTAAGTGTTATATACGTAAACGTTTCAGTCAGTATTTAAAATATACGTCATAAAGTAACTGAGCTATCACTGGTCTACAATAATGTAGACGTAAATTCAAATCCATTTTCCAACACGTCAATAAAACTGTCACCAATCACAGGTGGGATTTGCAACCCTACCACAAAATATTTGTTGTTATGCAGTTGTAATTTACTATTCAAAATTCATTCGAATTGGAATTTAAATTATATAGTGAACCAATCGTATTTTTAAAAACTGACCAAATTTTGCAAACCCAAACAAAATGTAATATACATGGAATCAATAAACATAGAAAAAATATTTAGACACGAATTGCAGAAAATGTTTTTTAAACAATTGACCAAATGTTCAATCAATCAATACACGCTTCTGCTTTAATATTATCCGAGTGAATGCACTATATATATATATATATATATATATATATATATATATATATATATATAAGAAAATTATTTACTAATTATTATACACATTATTTCAGTCAATAAATACGTTTATAAAATTACTATGCAAAACGTTGTAGCATGGCTGTTGAAAATAAACTAATTTTGTGTACAAAAATGTCCTATACAGGATATAAAAAAGCTCCACCATTATGAAAGTGGTCCATTAAAAATAAACGGTTCATATCAAACAAAAATATGAAATCAAATCGGAAAAATAGGGTAGTAGACTACTACAACTACTACTATTGCCTAGTAGTAAATTTCAATTAAATTTTACATCATCATCGGGGGTAAGCACCCCATCGGTTATTATCATTCAGAGTAGTCCAAATACCAAAACGTCTGAAAAAACGTAAACTTTTGCAATGTGCACTTAATAAACGACACTTGAGATGTGCTGACATTTAATGTTAATTGCATCCCGAGTTAAATCCCTCTAATGATCTCTGTTGGCTGCATAGGATAAACAAACGGACAGCCAATCAAGTAATTCATTTGGACAAGGAGGCTTAGCATAAATAAAAGGACTGAGTTTGCGTGCTACAATGTTCGTCCAAATTTTCCGTTGGCCATCTGGCCTTTTTTCCCATCCAAGTAATGGATGGGCTTCCATGGCTATTCTGGCTGGATGAGTGGGCGATCTACGTGACCAATCCATTTTAATCGTTTTTCTTTTATTGTACTAGAGATACATGGCCAACAAATGTTAAGTGACTTACAAATATCTGAGAATGGTCAAGTGCATTTCATGCATTTATTTTCAACACTTTTGTATTTATAAAAACTTTGCATATGCACTTTGTCAAGTACGAAAATTGGCCATTTTGCTGTAAAATTCGATGGCATAAAACGCACAAGTCATAATTTAGTCGATTTAAAGTGGAGCTTTTATTTTTGCATCAAATGTCGCAATTACCACGTCAAGATTGGCAATCGCATATGTGAGCAAAACATATGAAATTCGTGTTTCTAAAAAGTGCACCGCGGTCATACCTTAATGACATAATAATGACGTAGAAATGCAATCAATTGCATATGTGCAGATGTGTTTTTGGGTTGTATGCATTTGTTTTGCGTGCATGTGACCGATTATAATGAGGTTTGACCATTGTGTTAAGCAAACACGACTGTTTGTTTATGTCCAAGACAGTCATACACACATTGCGAATTAAAGGTGAAATACAGAGTCCATGTAAAAATATATAAATAGAGCATGCGAGTCAGTTGGAGCTTTAATAAATTTGAAAACATGACTAAAATGTAATAATAGTCGAATACTAATGTAAACAAACTCAATGCGGTGTAAAAACCAAAAAACTAAACTTTAGTTAAGTTTAACAAAGAATATTGTTTCAGGCATTTTACGCTGATCAACTGAATGCATTTACTTTCATTGAACACATGTATTCACTAAATTCTACTATATAACTACAATTCCCAAAATAAAAATCTAAAGCATTAATGTAATACAGTAAGATGTCCACAAGAAGGTCGCATCATTGGCATTTTGCCAGAGTAAAAGAGTTGAACAAACAGCTAGATTGAAAGGTGAATGGATTTGAGTTCAAGTGCCAACTCTCGTTTGACTTTATTAAAACATCCGCCTGATGGATTGTGTTTACCAAACATTAATTTCTTTATTTTGGTTGCTAATGTGAAATGCTAATGAGTAATGTTTATAAAGTCTCAATTTCCAATGATGGTGATATTCTTGGCTATTCATCCTCCATGTGGCGCATCCTAGACTAGGTGCCAACAGGCATCTAGACTAATAACAGCAGAGACCGAGTGCACATCGGTATAACTGCATTTTCACTGGATTCTCATTCAATAAATAGGTGCTAGCATACACCCAATATGCTTAAAAAGTATCTCAGGATAACTATTTACCATATGTAGCCAGATAGACTTGTGGATCCGTCAACTGGCGTCAACCCTAGAGAAGATCGCCTCCTCAATACCTGTAAACACTGTGGTCGTCGCAAGGAAGCGGTCTCCAGCCAAAAACTTCACTTATCTCTCCAAATTCAATTCGCATCCAACATTTTAGTATAGGAATTCGAGGAGCTATTCCAACTCAGAATTAATAGAGATGGCTCTGCCACCAACTTATGTTATGCTATGTTATATTACTGCTTGAACGTTCTACAAAAAACATTTTTGAGGAAGTAAACATTTAGCGAAGCCGAACAAAGGCCCACATCTAATATCAGCGGTGGTACTCATGCCCACACAAATCTAGTGCTATACCACTACACCACCCACAGATTTAAAAGCCTTGAAAACCAAATAATAAAAAATTGGGTCAAAGTCTAAACGGATCAGTGTATTACAATACTCAACCTACATAATATCCAAAAACAATATATTTACCCAGAAACCGACATAACCTCAAACATATTTTTAAAATTACCAATACATCCCCGAAAATGTTCAAAGTAAGTCGAAATAGAAAATTACTGATTTTAACACAACAAATAGAAAATTTTATTTTATAGTACATGTAGCTCAGATATATATTGCTGACATCAATGATGCCATCTAGACTTGGAAAAACCTAAAAAGCCGAATCAATAGTATCCTGAAAAAGTCCCGTCAATCGGGTATCTTGGAGCTGTCTAGAGCCAACGATGACACTAATTGGTTCTACATATATGTACAATGGTTTTTACAAAAACCAATAGTTAGAGAATTAAACCCAGTTGAGGGATGGAGCGCTTTACCCATAAGTCATTTCGCCACTTGAAAAAATTAGCCGCCTAATAATTACTATAATCAACATTCTAGTGACTATGTTTTATGCATATTTGTGACTGTGCAGTATGTATATTTTGAAAGCGGATAATTATTTTGGGTTCGCAAAACAAACAGACAAATGACTGAATGAACTTCTGTCCAATTTGGGTACAAAAATTTGATTAAATTTTGATCAAAAGCAAAAATTCAAATGTGACAATTGATGAGCGAGATACCAAACCTTCTCCAATACAACATAAAATTAAATCGTTTTGAAATAATAATAATAATAATAATAATAATAATAATAATAATAATTCGTCGTTCGTACATACACCAACCATTGCTTTCCAATAATCAGTTGCTTTTTTTACAAACAACACAATACAATTTTGACCAAATCACTTTGCATCCTACGTATGTTTACGCATATCATATGCCAACCAGCATTTTAAAAAATGAACATTTTTGACGTTTAAAAGTCAAAACAGCAATGGAGTTTGAAAATATTCAAAAAGCTCCATCGTTGCCAAAACTATCTATTTTCCCATTTGTATGCTGATTGAAAGGTACATCCAAATTATTGACTAAACATCACCAAAACGAATTGGAGTAAAGACACACACACACACGCGTGCGCACTTAAATACCTGTATATCAAAGAAACAAACAAACAGACGTACTCGTAGACGAACGAATTGTTTACAAATCATCATCCAATGCAGGACATCAAAATAATGCAAATAGGACTTTGAAAATGCGATTCGATTTATTTTAAAAATTGAAAATGTATCCACAATTGGTAGTTTATATTAATGAAAACTTCCATAATACTAAATAGAATTTTTGCTTAAAACAGGAATTTAAGTGACATTTATTTGAAAATTGCAAAGATAAAGACACACAATAAAACAATATATTTCAATTAATTACGAAAGCTATAGTCACTTTTTAAAATACAAGAATAAAACGTCATCATGAAATATATATAAGTAAACGTGACATTTAAAAATACGTTATTTAACCAAGTAGTACATGAAGGTGCTTTTTGAAAGGAAAATAACCTTTTCAAAACCAATTTCACTGCTAATCGGATAAAATGCATAATATATATTATGAAAAAAAATTAATTAAGTCTTTATGTAAGATTTAAAATTTCTATACAAAGTGAATAATTGACACTCGCAAAACGTTGAATGAATAAAGTTCACTTAAATTTGGCAAGTAATTACTGATTTGGTTTATCAACATGTTTTGCATTGTCAGCCAAAAGCATTTTCTCCTTGTTATTATTATTAATCTTAATCAAACCGATCACTTGCCAAAACTGTCGCACCAACAATGCGGTTATAATTTTTTAAAACAAAGTTCATAGATTACTTTCAAGATACGTTTCTTTGGACACATTTGTCACCACACCAAGGATTAAATCAGTGATTTTAAGTAGCTTCATGGTATTTTGGAGGATCAATGCGGTTGAAATAGATGCTGTACACTACGCAGTTTTTCTAATTTGTACTCAGAATAAACGGTATACAAGAATCATCCCTTTTCTAATACATTAGAACATAAGATACCGTTTAAAAACTTTAAATGGCATTTAATCAACCTACTTTTTCACTATACTAAACCATAATGTTAAATTCAAGCATTGCAATAATATTATTGTTGCATACCCACTTTGATGATTAGCCAAAGAAGTTGTAAACAAACCCCAAAAGACTTATATACTCTAACATTACATTGTTTCCACAATACTACAAATGTAAATCAACATCAATGTTTTCACTTATCTATATTGAAACAGCTTGTTTTACATAAATGTACTTAATTAAATGCAAGCAATAACAATACCACTTTCATTTCAATTACGGTTGCCATAACGTTGATTTATTTTTAAAGTACTTAGTGTGTAACTATGGTAACCACAAAATTTCAAAAACAATACACATCAAATGTTTAAAAACGATATGATCATATCGCATAGCCCAAAACTATAGAAGCAGAAACGTCATTAAACGAGGGTTGTTTAAATAAATGAAGGTGTGATAATCATGATTTTAATTGACAATTGATTTGGGCCGCCTAACCAAGTTTGTTTACAAAACTTTATTTTGTAAATTAGAAATAATTCAGCTTAATCTTTGAAAATTAACGTATTTTGCTGTTTGTTGTTGTTCAAAACAAGTTTACCGTAAATAATAAACATAGTTCCGCAATTATAGCTAATATAAACAATTGTTGAAAAATTGTCAAACAAAAAACGTAGTTATTCCATGGAAATAGGAAAAAATAACTGACACAAATACAAAAAGAGGTTGGGAAAAGATTTGAACAATAGGGTAAACAACTATTGATAAATCACAAATGCATTCAGAGACAAACTTATTTGCCGGCACCATTATGTATAAATACATTCATTGTAAAAAATTAATTTAGTCGTTTTAAACACAAATATAGAGAATCAATAAGTACTTAATTTTTATTTTATAAATAAAAAATGTAGCACGTGAGGCAGTTCAATTTTAAATATACAAAATTGTTCATAATAAAGAACACAATAAAATTATTATTTTAAGGCACAATCAATGTTAAAAAAACAAACAAATTAGAACATGATCAATAATTGAGCGACTTGCAAATCTTTACCAGGTTTCAACCATTGAATTTGACAAAATGCACTTAATCTAAAAAACAGCACAACAATGTCGCCATATCGCAGTAGTCCGATGAATTTCTTACAATGTATGTTTGTTTGACTATTAACAAATTTAATACAAATTGCTTAAAGATTGGGTGTGTGAAACGAGAAATTGAAAGTCGGGGTCTAACTTCTGTCTCCTGTCTAGGCCTAGATACAACTTGACAGTATTATATAAATTAGACTAATTGTACTTATAATGAGAACAGAACCAATCGATCATTGATCAATCTATACCATGTTGGACGTACTGCCAAGGCATATTGAGCAAAAACAGAAACAAAACCTTAACTTGTGCTATGCTCAAATATCAAACAAGCGATGTTATTTCCAAATCTGTTTGACATCTAGTGATACAAACAACCAAATGGCAATGTCTCCATATCAAGTTAGCTAAACAAAGAATAACCTTTTAGAAAAAATTGGATCTCAAACAAAAGAAACAAATAGGCCGGACTATTACTCACAAACAACCAATTATTGTCATGACAATATTAATTTAAGATCAATAATGAAATCTATCGATTGGGTTGAAATTGAATTGTACTGTTAAACGGGTGGGGGCACGAAAGATTGAATATCGGAAACCGAATAACAATAATGGAATACTTACACAACGTAATGTTTCTAGTTAAAAATGACCTTTCAAAGTATGTAGAAGATTGATTTCTCATATTCAAAGTTCCAATTTTCAATATAATAAAGAAATTAATTGTGCCAGGGTGGTCTAGCAGTACAGCGCTCGATTTTGACCTCACCGGCCCACTAAAATGCGGGTCCATATTCGGCTTCGCTAAAATGTCCACTGCTGAAAGATATTTCTCGTAAAACATTCAGAGCAGCAAACATAAAATTAACAAAAAATTAATTAATTGCTTTATTATTAGTAGTACATAATTTGTAAATGCTACTTCTCAAAATGAGATTAGCGATGACTTAAGACAATAGCCAAGTCACTACAGGTTAACATATGGTTTATTTACTAAAATATGCAAATTATTTAAAAATCTTGATAAGTAATAATATTTTCATTTTGATGGCTTGATAATCGTAACAAACGTACAAGAATAACTAAGTTTTTTGACTGGTAGACAGTATCTTTGTGATGTCGCCACTGTTCACAAAGATTGACGAAACCGCCTGATATTTTGTCAGGGTTATCTCCCTTAACCGAACGGCTACATATAGTATACGTATTCCTTAACTATTCTGGATGCATGCTTGCACCCACCCGCTAAAGCGGGAACCCAGTTATACCACTGTGCACTCGGTCCCTACTGTTATTAGTCTAGATGCATACAGGCACTTAGTCCAGGATGCACCACGTGGAGGAGGAACTGTCAGGAATATAATAATAATAATAATAAATATTAACACTGATATATCATTTCCCAGCAATTAGTGTTAATCAAATGCTTTCCAAATTATACGGAAAAAGTGATCCAATTCACAAAATAATTAAACCCAACCTCTGACCGTCAAAGAATATGTATTCAAATCCCACTAGCTAATTTGATTTGCATTTGGGAATGCAACATACTATGAGAACTTTACATTTCCGTTATACCATTATAACGTTCAACATATTTAATATAATTGTTACAATGTACATTGTTTAAATAATATCTATTTGAATATCCTTACACATGCTATCTTTTATTTTGGGCTAACACGGAAAATTACTATTAGTATTTAAAAGTCAATAAAATAGAAATTTAAGGTTAAAGTCGAAATAAAACAGTGATAATGAATAAAAGGATTTAAACGACAAATTATTAACCGTTTGCTAATAAATTATGTATTCTTTGAAGTAACAAAATTAAAACAGCACAAATCATTTCTTCAAGTAAACAACGTTCGAGTTAGATTAACAAAAACTCTTATCTTGGTTCAGTCAAGTAGCGCCATCCTGAACGAGGACTCAGCGTACAGCACTATATTTCTGTTTCATCTTTAGCGGATGGATACAAGCATACATGATAGGTAGTGAAAAAACATAACAATTCCTTAATCTTGCTATATTGATAAGGA
The DNA here is from genome assembly GCA_025895645.1 of Cardicola forsteri. Lineage (NCBI taxonomy): Eukaryota > Metazoa > Platyhelminthes > Trematoda > Strigeidida > Aporocotylidae > Cardicola > Cardicola forsteri. Next base: position 1,090,483 of record JAKXYG010000963.1, read on the forward strand.
AATTCATTTTGACAAAAAACCGGTTGGCTTGTTGAATCTTGTAAGTCGTGCCGGGGGTGGTCTAGCAGCACAGCGCTCGAATTTGGAACTTGTTGGCCATGGGTTCGAATCCTAACACCGGCCCACGTTTGGCTTCGATAAAATGTCCACTACTGAAAACTGTTTCTCGTAAAACATTCGAAGTAATAAACATAAAATAAAAAAATAAATATAAGTAATGACGTCACAAGTATGCTAATAAACCTTCTTTTGTCCCAATATTGGTTATGCGTATGGAAGGTAATTGTTGAAACAAAGTCTATAGACAAATATACCAATCAAGTATAACCCGATTTAACTTACTGAGTTCGGCCAGAACGACAGCAGAAGCTGGAGGAGCAGGCCAGTCGTATCGTTCGATTGGAGCGGGCAGGTCGCAACTTGGCTGTTGTCCGGATGGATAGGTGGCCAGCTTGCGTGCTTCCAACGTGATCGTCTGATCCTGTTCGGAATGAAGCGGTTCCGTGACCGACAGCGTATGTGACCGGTCGAACTTGGAACTGGAGCTGAGATTCATGGCCGACGTTGCCATTACTTTGGGCGAAAACACGTGGGCGTTGCCGTTGAGGGTCGATCTAGGAGTGGATGAGGTCAGGTGGTTCAAATGCTCGCCTGTCGAGTGGGAAAACAACTTTTCATACGTTTTGGTTCCAGGTGGCAAAAATCGACTTTTACCTAAAGTTAGACAATTCAAATGTATATTATTATGCAATTGTTTTCTCGTTCAAACAAATTAACCAAATGCTTAATAATAATTTACAAATGAGTTATTATTAAATCCCAAACTGTACATTGATCTACAGACATATATATATATATATATATATATATATATATATATATATATATATCGCATTAAAATATAAGAAATATCGATTATTATTGTCAGTTAGATTAAATAAAATGAAATATACGCCATGTAATCAATAAAACTATTAACACTATTATATCGTGTAAATGCAATTAGTGGTTAACCAAATCACATTAAATTTATTTATTTCAAAATCCTTTCGATCTGGAGCAACAAGATTGTTCCATGTGATTGTACATTAAAATTTTGACATTGAAGATTGTGCACATCAAAGATGATTATTATTATTACATTAAGCATTAATACTACAATAGAGATGCATTTAGTACAACAATACATTATCACCATTTATTAAACAATAATAAAATTAGAACCCAATAAATATTAGAAATAATAGGAACAAAATGAAATATACAAAATTATTTACTACATAATGAATATGAATGTAGTCAATATGGTAAACAAGGGGCTCAAAAAAATTACAAACAAATGTGCTGGTGAAAAGATTCAATTAATGCTACTGTGATGGGTTTGTTTAATTTTGTTTGATTCTGGATTTGTTAATATTCTTGACAAGTATGGCAGTTTTTGCCCAACCCCGTCATCAGAAGCATGTTGCTTTCGCTTTTTTGCCATAGGTTAATAAAATGATGTCATCTCGATGGTTTTTTACCATTTTTGCACTCAAACTCTCTTCTTTTCTTAACCAGACTTGGAACCGGCTAGGTTGGATTAATCATGTGGTCTAGCGGTACAGCGCTCAATTTGGACCTCGGTGGGATATGGGTTCGAATCCCGCCACCGCCCACTAAAATGCAGGTCCACATTCGGCCTCGCTAAAATGTCCACTGCTGAAAGATGTTTCTCGTAAAAGATTCAAAGCAGCAAACATAAAATAAAACAAACACTTCATCATCCCAACACAAATAAACAAACGTACAACAATCATATTAATTAAGAATATTAATTTTAAATTTAAATCCTACAACAGCTAGCTTTAAGTCTGGTTGAGAAAGGAGGAGGACTAGAACGCAAGATTAGCAGCCTGATCTCTTTGAAATATGACAATTGACGAATGAACAAGAGGACGATACACCAGTAAACCGCGGCAAACAAGTGAAAGCATGATTCCGATGGCATGGATGAATGAAAGCTGAAAGTTTAATCTTCAAGATGTAGGATCTCCAATGCTAAAAATTTAGTCTTCTTGCTACACCTTGTTCAAAACAAGAGTTCTATAATAATAAAAATAAATTTTTATTATTGTCACAAAGTGACTCATTGGTAAGACTGAGAGAAACGATCCAGTCTCTTGAGAATCACTTCCTCTATAGGCTTTGGTAACCTCACGATTTTATAAACCTAAAATTATACATATACATGAAACCAATTAATGGTATAAATAATTATATCGAACTCGAGCTTACAACCCAGGTACTTATCTAATTGTAAAGTTCTATTTTAAAGATCAATAGTTTAAAGAAAATCAATATTTACTAATAGACTTATATAATAGAATTAAATTATGTCGTAGAAATGACGTAACAATACCTTCAATCGTTAACGAAATTAATCAAAAATAATGGTAAAAATGACAGTAATAATACGTCTTAATATAAAAAGTGCACGATCAGGACCAATTTAAAGCGGTCCGGTTAATTTTTCATCTTCAAATCCACAGCCTTTTAAACAATAAACTCACCATTTATAATTTTGTATAAAAACTTTTAATTCTTTAAACCAAAATAAAATTAGGCAGTTCCGACGTTTATAATGAGAACAAGTTGGGAGGATAAAATCTTGTAAGAAAGTCCGAACCCCTCCATTCATAGTACATAATCTACCACGATAATGATGATGACATATCACACTGTTAATAGTTCTATGTAGTGCTTTTGATTCAAATACATTGGGGCAAACATTTTCTTTACTTACTTCAAATTTGTGAGAAATATTAGCAATACCTATTAAATGTATACAATCCCTTAATTTAAATTATAGATGTTAAAACTAAGGCTCTCTAAACCATAACATTATATACCGTTTATTGCAGTATTGTAGATTATATCCCAAAGATACATCTCTACCGCTCCACAAATGTGATAAAACACAACAGATTGGTTTGAACTTTCAAAATTCTATTACTAGTTTTGAAAGAACAACGATTTCCAGAACTTCCTGGTCAGTCTTCAAACTGTACTTAAGGTCCTTTCTTAGCAAACACAAAAAAGTAATAATTGCTAACATTTTTCTAATAAATTGTGCTGGAATGATCTAGTAGTGCAGCTCTCGATTCACACGAGTTTTATCCCCACTAAATGCGGGCTACCCCCTTCAGTTTTATTAAATGTCTACTTGCTAAAACATGTTTTCCACAAAACATCCAAGCAATAACAATAAAATAGCATCATAAAGGGAACCCAATACTTTAAATTCTTAAAGCAAACTTGACAGAAATCGTGTGTCTCTTTGCTCTGTGCATGTCGAAAGCCATCAGACACGATCAAGATAAAGAACTACACGAGTTTATCAACGTATTGACAATATTCACTGTGTATAATATAAAAAATACTACAAGTAAACAAAAACGAATGTTTCCATTTTTTGATTTTATAAACGCCCATAAGTTCACTTAAACGACAACAATTAAATGTCTTTTGAAAAATCAAACATACTTCTCCGTTATTTTGCAAATGTCCTTTAGTATGTAACTTATTCAAAGCAAATTTTAAGTGTCCCACTTTTGTTTATTAGAGCGAATGTACTTAACAAAAATCAATATTTTCGTAGAGTATTTATTTATGTTTTTACTACGTAAATGTTTCACGGAAAACATTTAGCAAGGTCGAACAAGAGCCCGCATTAGGTATCGGTAGTGGAACTTAAATCCATACCAACCTGGTTTCAAGTCTAGCGCTCTAGAAATTTCTTTGCCAAGATGTCCATTTGTAAATAGGGAAAGGAACCTGATTTTAAAACTTTAATTTACATTCCGCAACACAACAATACAACAAACAATATCCCCAAAAACTAAATAGCAGAATCATTGTCTAACGAAAATAGAATTCTAATAGCTAAACTTATATCAACTGATAATGTATTTGTATTTTTTAAAATAAAGTATAAAAACAGATAAAAGTACGATATATAACAAAAAAACATATACGCTAATTTGAATTATTTAAATGTATGTATAATCACGAGAAACAGAACAATAAAGCAATATGATTAAAAATATAATAAAAAACAATTACACTTTTGTGAACATTATTAGTAAAATACAAACTAATGTGTGAACTATTATCTAGTAAATTTCACGGTTTTCTAGTCATATTATTAACTTAAATATACTTAAAAATAATTGATTTTTTTATATTGACTATATACCCATGGCAGGGATTTTAAAGTAATAAGGACAAATTAGCAGTAACCCATTAAAACGCCTTGTAACTATGCCACCTTACTCCATGGCAGGTTAGGAGTTAAATGGGGTTTATGGCTCTACGACCTACTTCATAATACTTGCGGCAATGCAGTGGTGAAAACACCTGAAATATACTAAACAGAAACAAAATGCTCTGCATGTAATGGTTTGTGGAAGTGAGTTCACTGGTGATAAAGGCCTATGCGATCACAATAAATGCTGCTACCATTCTACAGTCAAACACTGGCCGGCGGTGTTTTTAGTGTCCCAAAAAGAAAAAGTTCAGTTTCTTACTACAAATATGAAAAAAATAGTTCTTTTGTTAAAAAACAAACAGTTCTGCAGTGCTCATAGTTGACTAAAACCAAGTGGATTTATTATTCAAGTGAATTTGACATTTCAATTATTTAACCCCTGAAAACCTATAATAAAAACAAATGTCTAAATTTTTATAAACGCTAGTAAAAAACCGTAATCATTTTAGTAATAAAAATAAGGTACAAATAGTTCATAAAAAAACATTTTATATATTAACATAAACAATTAGTTCCATTATATTTTAATATTCTTTAAAATGCAGCTTAATATGATACTTAACAATAACATCTCCTACAATTAGAGCAATTTGTATCAAGACAAAACCCATAAAACAAAACGACAAAGTTTGGTATTGAGTACCCTTCAGAAATATCCTTTTAAAATAGTTGAAAATTTGCCGCAAGATAGCAAACTTATTTTAGTGGGATTGTGGATCCCATTCGTGGGTAGGGGTATTCTCCGCTGAATTTATACAGCGAGTGAATTTCAAACCAACATTCATCTTATTTCTGCAGCCGGGCACCTTAATCAAGTCAGTTACAAACTAATAAAAACGGAATAATCGTCTACAGTGCTCGAAATACCCACATGTACACATTCTTTTACTATCCATTTCGAAATATCCCTAAATCAATAACAGTGGAATACATAAAGTAAACCATAAATACAATACTTTCCACTAAAACAGCAATTACACACACAGTTTGGTTTCAAATAACTTAAATTACATAGTGTTTGAAAATGCAGAAACTAACTACACACTGCGTCAAATGCCGAATTTTCAAGGAATCGGTTATCCCTTGCAAATAATAAAAAGTTCGTTTACACAATATACCAAGCAACCTTGAACTGCTTGACTGCTAATTCACTAGAACATTAATCTAAATCTTTATTTGAGATAATTTTGGATGAAATCGAGATGCTAATAATTTTGAGGATTTGAGTAATGCTTATCAAGTTTCAATTTCCAATAATGATAATATTTCTGACTGTTCGTCCTCCACATGGTGCATCCTGGACCAGGTATCAACAGGCATCGAGACTAATAACAGCAAGGTCCGAGTGCACAACGTCACTGGATTTCCGTTGAGTGAATGGGTGCTAGCATACACCCAAGATGCTTAAAAGGTATCTCAAGGTAACTATGTACCATATGTAGCCGGTTAGGCTTGCGAATCCGCCAACCGACGTGAACACTGGCGTGATTGCAAGAAAGCGGTCTTCTAGCCAAAAATCTTCATTTATCTCTCCAAATTCAATCCACATCCAACATTTTAGCATAGAAATTTGAGAAGCTATTCAAACTTGAAATAAATGAAGTGGCTCGGTTATCAACTTATGTTATGCTTATGTTGGACGAGATGAAAAAAACGTTGCATTCAGAATCTATTCTGTGTTTAGTCTTCTGTATATAGGCCAAAACGAGCAAACACTATTGAGATAGTGTTTGCTCGTTTTGGGTTGCTAATGATCCTGAGGATTTGAGTAATGCTTATAAAGTCTCAATTTCCAATGATGGTGATATTCCTGACTGTTAATCCTCCACGTGGTGCATCCTGGACTAGGTGCCCCTAGGCATCTAGACTAATAACAGCAGGGTCCGAGTGCACAGCGGTATAACTGGGCTTCCGCTACGGCGGGTGGGTGCGAACATACACCCAGGATACTTAAAAGGTATCTAAATGTATACGCATAACATATGTAGCCCTTGGGCTAAGGGAGATAACCCTGACAAAAAATCAGGCGGCCTTGTCAATCTTTGCGAACAGTGGCGACGTCACAAGGATGCCGTCTACCAGTGAAGAAACTTTGTTATTCTTCCACGTTTGTCTACGCTTGTCAAGCCATCGAAATCGATCGTTGTACATGTCGTATAAATATGGGAAATAATGAAGAGGTGACCACGTCACCAACCAAAATGAATGAATGAAATGACTATCTCAATCCTTAAAACAAAAAGATTCACAATAATGCATTAGAATACTTGTGTAATAAACTAAATCGTTACCTTGGGGCACATGAAATTGTTGAGGTCTCCACAAATTTTGCAACATACTAGTTGATCCGTTGCGCTTGTATCGATCCTTGACACACGACTGGTCGCCTGCACTCGAATTTCTACCAAAAACCGAATGGGAAACACGACCGGACAAACTCTAAAAACGAAAAGACGCAGCAATTCGTTTGTATAACAACCATTAGCATTTTATATGTTACTATTCAACCAGATACTTCAATAGGACAAGTGCTGCACGACCAATTACACATGACTGATTATGGACCATCGGGGCAACACAAACGGTTGAGGTGTTAAATTCGTACTTGGGTAAGTTTGACTACCATTACCAACACTAAATTCAAAGCCTTGTTTGGTCTGGTCAAATGGTTTCCCACAAAACATTAAAGTAACAAACTTGAAAAAATTGGCCAAGGAGATATAAAGATGTACAATAAATTGAAAAAGAACAAAAGTGAAAATGATACATACTTTTGTAATATGGGATGTTTGGTCAATGAAAAATAGAAGAAACACTAAAATCTGACTAATTAGTTACATTCAGAAAGGTAAGCAAAAATGTTTCACAAAGCAATTAGGACAAACGGAATAAAGAAAAATAATTAATTAATGCATAAAAGGTCATTTTCTGCATTGGTTAAGCATCTTAATAATTATAGAAAAACATAAATCACTGAACATTTGTTCTGTATTTGGCGTAAATGTGTTTTCTTCCAGTTATTGACAATGCAGCGAACATTTGTGCTTAATTATTCCTTCGATCAAAAAACGACCTATTTTTAAATGTCCCTCAATAAGTTTGCAAAATGTTTCTAAATGTAGTGTCTGTGAGACGATATCTAATTTCTAGTAATAAAATGAGTAAAAGTTAGGTTTTCAAAAAATTATATAATGAGAGGGATAAAACCATTTGTTTAATAATAGATTAACATAGAAAACGTAATAAAATGAGGACTTTAAGTGTATTTGTAATCATAATACAAACCAAAAACATCTATCTACCATATTCCTTATTAGACTGCCACATTGCATAAAGCATAACAGGCGGTAAACTGTAAAGTTGAAAAACATTCATATAAAAACAATTTTCGTATTGAGCAAAATCTAGTTAAACTTCTAAATTTGGCTTTGTAAATTACACAACTTGTAATTATTTTTAATCCAAACAAACTGGCAAAAAAACCATTCACACAAACAAGTAGGAGATTAAAGTAACTTGACATTTTAAAAAGTGTTCACACAAGTGCTTTTCGAAACGATAATCCCAAATATTTTCACTCAATTTATTTACGTCTGTGGGAAAGTTAAGTAAAATCTTATATAAGAGAGACGTTGAATTCATATTTTTGTTCTGAATTACAACTGGATACAAAAGTATATAGAACAGTAAAGCAAAACATTTTAACAAACTTTTTAAAGCGGAAAAGAATTGTATTAATGAATGTTGATATATGTATATATATATATATATATATATATATATATATATATATATATATATATACAAACTCTTTAAAAAAATAGTACAATAAATAATAATGTAGGATTTTCTATTTAACTTAAAAATAATAGCATAAACTCTAGAAATATATTAAATATATAAAAGTTTACATCGGTGATAATCTAACTTAATTTGATTATTTACAGGCAAGTTTTTGTAAAAAACTAGAAATCTCCGTTATCATTTAAAAAAGTCAAGAATTTCTTCATATACAAGTTATTATTTTGATTTTAATATTTTTCCCATGAATTCATGTTGTTTTAGTAGTTTTTCTTACTTTTTTGAAAAAATGTATCACTTTAATGATTACACAGATCAGTAGGTGTCACATCATTAGAAATTATTAACAAACTCTTTATTGTAATTTAAAAACCATTGCCTATTCATTGTAAGAATAACAAGCTGCATACCTACCTTGACAATGCAAGCATATGAGGAAATTGAGAACAGAATGTATCCACATCAAGTTTACTATTATTATAAGATCGCCTTGTAACAACGTAACACTATCTTCCAATTTATTATTTCTAATTGTAGCATAACTTAATGCATGTGTATTTTGTTTTAGCTTACGTGCCAATGCTGTAAAAATGGTTTTCATATATTCGATGATAGCGAATGCACTTTTATCGGAGTTAATAATTAATGATAATTATAGAGAGAAGTGGCTTATAATTACAGCCACATATGTTCAATCCAAATCGTGGTAGAAAGTTTGTATAATCGTAAAACAGGGGAAAATAAAGATCTTAGGTATCTAGTAAGTTCTATTCAAGAAACCACGCCAACAATTTGGAAAAGTAATTGTGCTTTCTATATACAAACCCAACGTTGGTCATTTAAAAGCTTTATAGTGAATATGTAATTAAATCAACAGGACATTTAAGATATAATTAAAAATTGTGATAAAACGATATTTTCCAACTTCTACTCAGTAACTATTTTAACAAGACTCCAATCTGATATTTTATATACAATGTAACAATTAATTTATCAATAAAACACCAATATAAAAAGCACTATGCCATATCATTTATAATATCTTACCAACAAATTACACAAAATAAAAGCAATAAGAACAAAAATTGTCTAATTGTAACGTTTTATTCCAGTTTATTTTTATAACATTACAAACATACTATGAATGCAAGGTGGTCCCAAACGCTGTATTGATGATCGCACTCAAAACTCAATTTCGGTAATTTTGTTAAGACTGAAGAATTACACTTACAATCCCGCAGTATACATTTACGGTATTGCGGTATTACTTTAGCGTCCAATGGTTTTAAATAAACCTTTAAAACTAACCAAACTAACAAATACAACTATAGCTTTAAGAAATATACAATTGACTTATCCTAAATGTTAAAACGCAAGTCTTATGTAAATATTAAATTTGGTTTTACTACAAAACTAGAAATTAAACCCGTCTATACATCTATCCAATTAACTTAAAACGCTGATCATACCAACCAACAACATAATACAAAAGTATTCTTAAAAAATAGTACTTCACAATTTGTTGAAAACTCGTCTTCTAATTGCCAACAAGCTTGAATAATTTGCCTTTAAAATTGCATTTTACACGACTAATAGTAAAAAATATGGGTCAAAGTTAATTCAGCAACAATAGATAAATATATAAATTAAACAATAAACAGTTTATAATAAAGATAAATTAATTTTTTAAACAATAAATTAAATTCGTTTTAACAATTTAGAACTTCACTAGACACAAAAAGAATGTATTTCACGCATCGACGTATCAATGCTTAGTAACCTAAATGTTTAAAATTATACAAATTTAATAAAACTAATCAGCTTAAAAAAACAATCAACTTTACTTACAAAGTTTTTCACAATAAATATTATTCTATACATTGTAAAGTGTTGCTTTCTTCAATACCATGGTAACAAAAGTAAATGTAAGCAAACATGTATAGACCTTTACAATGCAATCTCTATAACAAATGATTTTGTATTATTTATTTATTTAAATAAAATAAAATAATAGGATATTAATAATCCAATTTAAAGTTGTATGAATATGAAAAATAAAATTTTTACAGATTTTTACAAAAAACCTGTAAACACTTATGTATTAAACCATATATTACGTGCTAATAAACATGTTATTCTTATAATACATTTTGTTTGTAGTTACTTTTAAATTATTCTCTCCCTTTCTCTTTCTATATATATATATATATATATATATATATATACTTGTCGGGGGTCACTACTGTTTTTCAGGACAATGATCCAAAAAGGTAACGTCATATTAATCTATGTTCATTTTATTTGTTTTATATTCACATTTAGACATTATATGGGCTAAAATCCAAAAAAACATTTCTATAATCTAATTACCACCTAACAGTCTAGGTATCAATGTTATTAAAAAGGTTTTCAGTATGCTAAAGCGTAACATCAATAAACATACTTAAATTAAGAATTTGTGATCGCATTCGGTTTGTTGTTCAATATGAGATAAAAGAAGAATATATGAGCAATTTCACTAACAGCATTCAAAACCACTTAGATCAAGTGGTTAAAAATAAAGGCAATCATATTGATTATTGAACATTGAATACTTTATAATATAGTCAATTATTTGGAAACTAAAAAAATTGCATGTGATCCGTAATTTTTAATATTTGACGTTTTATTTTGTAAATGTTTTACTCCATTAAAACTTTTGCACCAATTAATATTTTATACAATTTTTTTATAAGTTACAATATACATCTATAAAATTATACTTGTATTTTAATTATTATATAGTACAGTATATTTTATAATTAAAACGATGTTTTTTGTATACTATGTGGTTGCTAGAGATGTTTTAGTATTTATTAACAGGTATATGTATATATATATATATATATATATATATATATATATATATATATATATCATGCACTGCTGTTGTTAAATATATAAATCAATACAACTATATAATTTATTTGTGAATTTTTATGTTATAAAATTGTAAAGATTAGTCTCAATTAAAAAATAACTTATAAGGTATTAAAGCTTAATATAATAATAATAATAAGTTTATTTTTTTAATGTCAAAATACAATTATATTCACAAATGTTTACTTCTATAATCAATTATTCAAAACCAATAAAAATTCTATTTTTATAAAGTTTGCTAAAATATTAGATTCAAAATTGTGTTCAAGCCCTTTATTAACACCAAATGTGGACCGGTGTTTAAATTTTTTAGATGTCCACTCGCTAAAGTGTTTACCATCAAACATTCAAATAATAAAATAAAATTAAAATAAATTAATAAATCATTAAGAACATCGATTAGTTATTCTAAAAATTGCATCAGTCAAATAAAAGATTTTCTATGTACAACCATGCCAGATAAAAACTTAACCATCATTATCATTATCATCAGAGATAAATAACACCCATCGGTCACTATCGTCCAGAATAGTAACATTAAGTAAATAATTTTACAAATTCAAAATATTTTTAATTACTTAAGCAATATGAAAATATACAGCACACAATATCAACTTACATGTCTAGATGAGTTGAAAGATAAAAATTTAAATTTTCCGTGCTGATTAGAAGAAAGATTTCCAACACTATGATTATCGTTTGTAATACTAATCGGATTATGTTTTTCATTATTTTTTGACTAAAACATTAAACATTAAATTAGTATTTATTAAAAAATAGTAGCATGCACACTATTAAATGCATATTTTTTATTTAGAACAAAATGTTTGTTATAACACTAACATACATCAGATAAACGTTCACCCAGACCAGAATCAGTACCTGTAATAAAGTAAAAATTAAGAATTAACAACCTACTTAAGTAACAATGTTCCTTCGATAAATGCAAAGTTGATTTGTTATTATCTCGATTACGCAAAATGGACCGCGATTTTTGAGGTAAAGTATCTGAAGGTATACAAGGTAAAGTTAACGATTGAAGTTGGGTTTTATCTTTCTGATTATAGTATTCTGGTGAAAGTAATTCGCTCGCGCTGACATCCGCTGCACTGATGCATCCCTCGTCATCAGTAATAAATAAAGGTGATTGAACGCCATTAGTTTTGGATTGAATGTTTATTTTAGGTGGTTCAATGTTTTTTTGAGAAATACATTTGCAGCAATAAAACTTTTCAAGTAAAACTGTCACTTTATCACCAGGTAAAAAATTTGCTCTAAATATAAAAAAATATTCAAATGTACATACCAACCATTAAATTTTAAAATATATACTTAATATGTAATTATATTATAAACCTAATAAAAACTAGTCACTACAAGAAAAATCAGACTCAAACAAATATTAAATATCTTATATAAATAGCCCAATATAAAAATGCACAAATAATTTTTTTTCATTAAAAGCCTTAATGTATAAGTTAAGCATATCAGATGTCATTAATTCAAAATAAAACATTCAAGTAATTTAGACTAGCAAAAAATAAACTCTGAATATTACTACTAAATAAAAACGAAACACTAAATTAAAAAAACACAATTAGATTTTAACATTTAGACGTAAAAAACTTAAACAACAAAAATATTAAAATATATAAACTATGTTAAAAATATTCATAACCATTATAGATTTAAAAACTTGTTGAAGACTGTTAACGGTCACAAAGTGCCATGCACGTAGTATAAAAATAGTAACAATATATTTCCTATATATTAAAATCAAATAAACATAAAACTAAAATAAAAATACTTACGAACATTTACCGCATTTAAAACAACCACGATGAAAAGAAAATGACAACGCAGTAACGACCTCACCAACTAAATCTTTAGAACAAATTTTACATTTGGCGACAAAGCAGCCATAATAATCATCCTGGCAATAAAAATTTCCATTTTTCATATAAAATCCACCATGCTCTAAACTATTTTTACACTCTTGATTATTGGTTATAATATCACAGGAAAACATACTTATACACTTAAAACAGCTTTTATGAAAATATTTATCGGAAACACGAAGAACATCTCCACAACATTTTCTTTTGCAACTTTCACAATAAATTTTACCTAAAATTCTAAAAAATTAAAATAAACGTACCCATAATTCATCTTGTTATGGATATGCCAACTAAAAACATATGGTCAACTTTAAATTTTCGCCTTCCTAAAAAACACGCTATATGTAGAAATAAATACTTTCATTAAACAAAAAGTTTATTAAAAAATAAACAAAATAAAAATTAATTTTAAAAATAAAATTATTTCTAATATTTATAATGTTAAAAACGTGCGTTAAAAAAAAATTTATGTTTTAATAGGTTAGTAGGTTGTATTTTATGTTTATTTACATATTCTACTTGGCATAATTTTTAATGAATAATGTTAAAATATAACAAAATAAGCACACGGTTTTTTGTTTATTTTTTTTATTTGGTGACGTTGAGAAAAGAAATATTGAGATTAATTATTCAGCGTGAAGGGTTGTAAATATAAAGACAAAACTTCTTTTGAGTTTAAAATATGTTTTTAGAAATTGTTTATTTCCCCCGTATATTTGAATACACAATTTTTGAATAAACTTTTAAAACAAAAAATTTGACATTTATTTAAAATTTTTAAATTTATACGTTTTATTTATACATGAAATTTTTATTACTTATTGCAAAAAAACAGCATCTTATTAATGTATTACAAATTAGTTAACGAAAATTTGTACCTAAAATCGCTAACAATTTAATTAATTTTACATAAGCGTATCAAGTAGCAAGTACAAATTATTGTAATTTATTACACAATTTAACTATTTGACTTTTAACACTCTACAACCCTCACAACAATTACTGCAAAAAGTGATTATTTAACTAAAACCTCTCTAGCATCTACATAGCATACAAGAGAAACGTCACTTCAATTATAAAATATACAGTACTATATAATAATTGAAAAAAAACTATAAGTAAAAAAAATTATATAAAATATCAACGGGTGCAAAATCGGAAATGGAGTAAAATGATTAACATGATTTATAACGTCAACTATCAATAAAAATACAGATTGCACGTAATTTTTTCAGTTACCAAATGATTAAGGATATTACAACGTTCAAAAAATTCAATATATGATCGCCTTTCTTTTGAACAACCTGATCCAGGCGTTTTGGAATGCTGTCAATGAGAGTGTTGATATATTCTTGTTTCATCTCATATTGAACAACAAACCGAATGCGTTCACATAAATTTTCAATTTCGGTATGCTTATTGATATAGCGCTTTAGCATACTGAAAAAATTTTCAATAACATTGATATCCGGGCTGTTAGGTGGCAATTGAGCGAAAGATAGCTTTTTTGATTTTAGCCCCTCTACTGTCTAAATGTAAATATAAAGCAAATATAGTGAAGTTAGATGAATATGACGTTACCTTTTTGGACGTATGACATGGAGCATTGTCCTGAAAAACAGTAGTAACCCCCGTGTAAGTGTACTGCATTTCATAATGAAAAACATCCTTCATAACTGAAACAAATTTTTCACTATTTAAGGTACCAGATATAATTCTCCATTTGATAGGTTGATCATACTTAATACCAAACCAACACATTACTTGTCGAGGATGGGCTTTCTTTCTAACAACCGGGAGTGAATGTTTTTGAAAACTTGTCCCACACAACACTTTGTTTTTAAAGCCAAATGGTTTATCCCGAATCATTGTTTTATCAGCAAAGTATACGGAACGCCAATAACATAAGTGTCGTTCACTCCATAGTTTACAAAAGGCTGATCGGTCATCCTTTTGTTTTTTGGTAATAAATGGCTTGATCTTTGGTGATTGTAGAGTTAAACCAGATTCGATTGCTCTGTTTCTTATAGTGGAATAAGTAAAACTGTTTAAACTATTTTTTTTAGTTTCTGAAATAGGTTTATTATAATTTTTTTTTAACTCTATAATAATTTTTTGATCATCTGTACTTGTTGTTGCACGTTTTCTTCCAACATTATCATAATTTCGGGGTTTTTGACCGTTGATAATCCGATAAATTGTTGAAAGGTTAACTCTATATAAATCTGCTAATCTTTTTGGTGAAAATCCTTTATTTTTTAATTCTTTAATAACACGGTGTTCATTTTCAGTGAGATGAAAGCATTTTTTATTACTATTCTCCATTTCAAAAACAATGCAATCAGAAAGCAGAATTAGCGGCTGAGCGGAATCTCAAGGTTAAACATAAATAATAAATTATTAGATTTATTTTAAAATTTTTATTTAAAATTAAGAAAATAAATTTTTTGTTATTTTTATTTATATAGATTAGAATAATTAAATGTTTATTTTGATAATTATTATGACATCACAATCAGAACAGATTTGAATGTTCGCTTAACATCAATTTTAAGAATTAGTTATTGTTCATTTTTAATGAAATTAAGCACACAAAATAATAATAGGCTAATTATTATAAAAATTATGTAATTTTAACTTATTATCCACGTTAATATAGAAGTAGCTTTTAAAATATGCTATTTTGGCCGACTCAGCCTTCTTAAATAAATATTTCTAAGTATATATAAAGGATCTATTAAGCACTAGACATTATTTTTAATTCCCGATAGTTGTTTTTACGAAAAAACAATTGGACATAACAAATTAATTTAGATTTAATACCTTTGTAATTTTTTGCAGTAATTGTTAAAATGGGTGTATATGTGACTATTTAGTTAAATGCTATACACAACTGTATTTATTTAATTTTTAAAAATAAATAATTATCACATTTTATACTTTGTGAATTTTATTTACTTATTTTAAATTGTTTAGTATGCAAAATTATTTTGAATTATTAATTTTCTAACGTAACTAAATAAACAAAAATTTTAGTTTTATTGTTTATTGTTACTATAATAATAATTTGCAATTAACCATTAATAATTAACAAGTATACATTTGTAGCGGACTAAATTAATAAGAAAAATAATTAAAAATATTTTTAATAATTTTTATTATTATAACAATTAATTTAATTATTATTACTGTTATTGTTATTATTATTGTTTATACTTTTTGTTTTAATGTAACGAGTTTTCTAAATACTTTCTTTTGTTTTACTTTTGTTTTGTGTACGTGACTGATTGTTACAATCAATAAACACTTCCAGTTTGTTCGTCTTCTTTCTATCGAGTTAAGGTAAGCGGATCAAATCCTTGAAGTATAGGCAGTACCAGTTTATTTGTTAAGTGGAGTCACACAATTATTAGTATTATTAAACGCCTAAACATTTTTAACGTGTACATGGACTTTGCATGATAATTGAATCCATAACTTGCTAATTAACAATATTAGTTTTTAGTTATTTGTACACATAGATTATAATAACAAAAAATTAACTTAGGGTTTATTTAGTTATTTTAAGACATTGTCAATGTAACATAATTATAAAAACTAAATTACTTAAACTAACAAGTGAATATGTAGCGGTGACAATCAACGAAGACCAATCACAAAACATAATGTTTTCTTTAATAAATAAAAAAAAATAATTATAATAATTTATTATAAATAACTAAATGATTATAACTGAAATATTTTAAAAGTTATATACCTAAACTATTTTTAATGAATTAAATTTAAAAAAATTGAAAATAACAAATAAATAAATAGAACAGTTTAGATAAAACAAAATAGTGCAAAAAAATTAATTACTAATTACACATAATAAGTGGAAAAATAATAAATAAATAAATAATTAAACATAACAAAAACAAATGCTAATAAATATTATGTTATACATAAAGTGTCACTTAAACAAACGTGAAATGTGTATAGTAAATTAATTATTTTATTGAATATCTTACTTAAAATATTAATAACGTTTTTTTGAAAACCATTTTAGATTCTTTCCTCATATAAATCAGGAAATTTCTACTTAATTGTAGTTTTAATGTTAAGCTTTAATTTAAAAATAAGCATGGAGCAATAAGATATCAATTACAGCAAAAACAACAACAAAGTTTTATAATAAAAAAAAAACATAAGACAACAAATTTTTTCTATTTATTTGAAAATGTTGTTAAACGTTTTATTTCATTCCATAAAACATTCATTTTAATTAACTGTTAAAATATACAAATGTTGTGCAGAATACCAAATGATTCTGTTGCCATTAAATTTAGTTTAAAAAGTATTAAATTTGTCAAGTTTTTAACGTTTTTGGAAAGCATTATTGTAAAGGCATAAAAACTATAATTAGAGTTAAAACCAGACCTAGAAAAGTTATAATAGTTTTTTCATAAATTAAAACTATTACACTTTTTTACTCTTATATTTCTATGTGTAAACGAAACATGAAAAGTGACAAGCAAGATTTGTAAAATGAATATATTTTATTGTTTGTGTTTTCAAAATAATTTAAAAATTACTCAGTGCAATCATAATGCAAATAATAGAATTATAAAATGAACTGATTGGTTTAACAAAAACAATCTCTCCCTTAATCGCTTAAAATGTAAACACATAATCTTTAAAAAACCTTTGGCTAACAAATTCTTCCTTCCTCTCCCTAACGATTTAGCCATCTCAATGGCTTCTACAATAAAAAATCTTGGAGTCACTTTTTTCTCATTATAACACTTTGAGCATTACACTAAGGTATTTTAATTTTGCTTTTGCTTAAAATTTTTTTTTAATTTTAAGAGAATTCATCTTAACTGCGTATGCCTCCTTTACATGCTCTACATCAGGCCTCATCTTAAATACTGTATCCAAATTATATCTCCTCTTATAAAAGCAGTTTAAAGATTTATTTCAGAATTCTCTCAAGGGCCCTTTCCTCAAGTTAAGGAAATCTAAAGTATTTCCTTGACTAAAACAACATCGTGATTCAACCTGTAATGTATAACTGACTTTTATATACTAAGTGACATTATCACAAATAATTGACTTCTACGTTTTCCGTACAAAATATTAACATAAAGTTGTCTTTTAATAAAATATCAAAACAGTAAAAAAGCTAAGAAACTGCAAAGATATTTTGATAAAATTAATTTATTTGAACTAATTTTTACGTAAGATTGAATAAGGATTATGGCAAAAAGCATAATTTTCAGAAACAATCTTGTTACTTCTTTTTTTTTATAGCAATAAGCTTTTATAATAATAATAATAATAACAATAATAATAATTTTTTTAAATAAAATAATAATTGTATTCAAACCATAATTAGATATTAAAGAAATTATATTTTGCCTCCAGTACATTTTGTTACAAATTTTTTACTTAGGACTGCTCTCATCGTTTTTACTTTTTTAGTAAAATGTGGACATTTTTGTTTAAACATTTAAAAAAACACACAATTATGTTTTTATTTGATAAACGCCGGAGTGATATGGTGGTTCGAATCCTACTACCGGAACTAGAATGCGGGCCCACGTTCGGTTTTGCTAAAAAGTCTACTGCTAAAGTAATAAACATAAAATAATAAATAAATAAATAAAATAATATTTATATATTGAGTTTTCTGATAATCTCCGAAAACCATTGTAGTGTAAACATCGAATGAATTTGGCAATCTAAAGTAAAAATAAATCAAATTAATTATTATTATTTTAAGTAGTGTAAATTGTTTTATAATTTTAAATGACAATACAGTCATTAAAATGTGCGTATGTATGTATTCTAAAATTTGAAAGCTAAATGCATCCATAAATTAACTATCTACATATGTACATATTTCATAATATAATTTATTTTTAAGCAAATAATGTAGTAGTTTTTTCATGTTGTCGAAATGTGTAAATTCTGGGTTTTTGGTCTAAGCGTAAATTTGATAATGCTATTTGCAAAAAGAAAATATTTTTAGTGTTTTGAATATTGATATTGCTAATGTGATGTTTAATGCTTATTTTAGTAAAATGTTGATGTGCCTAATATGCTTAAGTGATGTAAGGAAAGTCAATCAATTTCAATATGCTAATTTTGACAGCTCTTATTTTAGCCCCTGTATACTAATGCAATGTTTAAAAAATTAAAAAGTAAAATAATCTAAAAATTTTTCAAAAATTTACTAAATGTAACGTGTTTGTATTTAAACAGATTGAGTAAAAGGTTATTTTAAATAAATCAAGTTTTTGAAATTTCACATAATTTTTTTGTCCGGGAGTTATGGCATTTTAAAAACTTATTAGCAAACGTTATATTTAATATAATAAACATAAAAATATTACAATATAAACAAAACAATGTATCCCATATAAAAAATCAAAATTTTATTGTTATATTTTTTCCCCAACAGGTACATTATTGACCCGGGATTCTTTTTTACATTGTGTATATATTAACTTAGTATAACTTTTATTTTAATGCATTAATAAATTTACTAAGTAGCCAGAAGCGCTATGTTTTAGTACTATTAAAATTGAAACAGTTGCACAAACGTTCATTAAACGCGAGTTGAAAAGTTTGATTGTTTTTTGACAGTTAACATTGATAAAAAAAATTAATACAAATCTTCTTTGTTTAAACGTTTTACAACTCTGTTAAAGACTAATTGTATTTGTACTACAGTTTACAATGTGGTTTCTCCAGTTGTGGTTAAATAACCGCATCTGTAATCTACAAACCAAATTCTTAAAAACATCAAACATTTGTAAAGAAAACATTGCCGTCGAATTCAACTATTTTATATGCCGTAATAATATAGGTAATTAATTACCAACCAAAATGAAAGGATATGAAATGTCTTAATCTTAATATTACGGTTTACCCAATACCAAAATATGATAAATACGTCAAAATTCCAAAATAAATTATCCTTACAAATATATTCACAATGCTAACATAATAATCAAAGACATACTTGTTTCAAACTTTGAATAAACTCGTCAGGACAGCCAACTAAAAAACAAAAAATACAAAAATCCCATCAATAAAAACAAATTTTACTTTAATTTTTACAGTAATAAGTAATTATAAATAAATCAAAACAAAAGATCTTTTATAATAAAACTATAAATTAGAAACCATTAAATAAAACCTACATCAGGTAGTTTAAGGTATTTTGGCACAACATTACAATTTTTAAATTTAAAAAAAATAAAAAGTTGCTATTAAATGTGTCAAAATGCTTCTGTTTTTTTAAAGATAAGTAAACAACAATAAAAAAACCCAAAACATTTAACGGTTACATACAACAAACACCGTTACAATTACTAAATAATTTTTTATTTTTAGCTCTCTCGTATACTTACGGCAAAAAATTGTTGTTTTATTTTTTAGAATTTTTACCATTTTTTCACGAAGGAAATTCGTAAAACGAACAATTTAAATATATTTTATTAAAAATTAAAAAATATAACAATAAATTGTAGCGACATCAATTATTTTTTTAACATTTCAGTATTACTTTATTAAATTTAATAAAATATTTTAGATTTGGTAATTTTAATTTGTACAGTGAGTTTGCATGTAGGTTTAATAAACATAGATCCAGTTTATTCGTTTTCTTTCCATCTAGTTAGTGGACGAAGAGACATTGAAATCGTAGATTACAGGTAGATTAATACAATAATGAATTAAATTTATTATTTATAGTAATAATATAATAATTAGTCAAAATTATAGTATTAAAGTTTATAATTACAAAAAAGCGTATATTGCAACATTTTATTTTTCAATACCAAAAAAGGAATACCTGATAATTACTTTTTTTTAAATAATTTTAAATTATTATTTATTTTTTTAAATATGCATTTTGTTTAAAAATTAATTAATATATTTAATGTTTACTAAAACTAATAAAAGTTTGTTTTAATAAGTTACATTATTATTAATAATTTTATGTTTATTGCATTTATATATATTTTTGTAGTTAAAATTATTAATGTTTTTTATTTATTTTGTATTTTAGGTAATTTTTGTCAATGCTGAGGAACCTGTATTCAATTTGTTTTCGTGTACAATTGTTGAGAGGTATGTCAACAGTTACTGGCTGCAATTTGCGTTGGAATTTAAATCCGGATGGAATAAAAGAAAAAACTGATCTGTTGATAACACGAATTCGTTCAACATTTGATCGATTGGGTGCTATCGAAAACCCAACTTTTGAATCTTTTGTTTTGGTATGTAAATATATTTATACATCAATTGTTTTTCAGCCTTTGTCATTATTTGAAGCTGTTTATTACACAGAAAGCAATGAAATAACTTTTCCCAAACATGTATGTTTTATGGCAGATATGCGCGGATCTAGTTGTGAAGCTAGTCGCAAATTAGCTGATGTTGAAGTGGAACTAGAGTAAGTACTACTTGAACATATTATCACAGATCAAATGCTATATTCACTTAAATCATATTATGATAAGTTCGTACAATCTACTTCTATTTAATTTTTTTGAATTATTTTTTATTTTTGGATATTTTTATTTTTCTATTTTGTTACTTAATCCATATTTTGCACCAGATACATTAATGCTTTCAGATAAATTAAGAGGAATATTTAAATTTCTTACATGTTTCTTAGTTTTTAAATTGATATATGGATTGACAAAGATGCGGATTCATGTTTTTTATTTTATAATTTTATCTGGATATTGATGATAATCAGGATACTTGTATTCAAACATGATGTTAAAGATGTTGGGCAAAATTGAAAATTGATAATAGGGTATCATTAATTTTATATGGGTCAATATAATTTAAATTCAAAAGTATTCTTAAACACGAATACGTTTTATTGACATAACTATAAAAATATAAATGCAGATTTAAAGTTACAATTTAAGTATAATTGGGTTTTTGCATATATTAAATTTTATATTTTCAGTTATGTCAATAAAACGTATATATATATATATATATATATATATATATAATTTATAAAGAGTTTTAATAGCAACATTTTATAAAGGGTTTATTGGGTTTTAATCTTTAAAAATTTAGGATGAGAAAAGACATTTTTGATAAGTTTGTGGCTGTTAAAAGCAAATTAGATTCTTCAGTTTCATCAGAATTCCATCGATATGTTGATAAGAAAATTAAATCTGGTCGATGCAACGGTTAGTTGGATGTGTAAATTACGATTATTTTAGGTCTCCATTTGGATGAAAAGACGCGGCAAGAAATTGAAAAGTTGAATAAAGAGGAAAATCAATTAGCCATCGATTTTGAGCATGCGCTAAACGAAGAAAATACTTTGCTTGAATTTACAAATGAAGAGTTAGGTAAGCAGTAACATATACGGTGATTGTGCTTATTTGCAACTATATATATATATATACTTTTGTAAACATTTTACTAAAAACAGGAGTAATTACAAAATTTACTTTACTGTTAAAATATTATTAGAAACTATGCAGTCATCATTCTGTTTATCACAAATTTAAATAAAAAAATTATCTATGAAGTATGAAGGTGGGAAAACAATATTACAATATTATTTTGAGTATTTAATTAAAATCGATTATTATGGTGAGTTTTAAATTTTCAAGAATTTATTGGCTGTTGTTTAAACGGTAGCACTTCTTTTAATTTATATTTTAAGAATTTAGAATATTGCTGAAAATTACTCATAGTTTCATTATAAAAGATCTTTTGTTTTGATTTATTTATGATTACTTATTACTGTAAAAATTAAAGTAAAATTTGTTTTTATTAATGGGATTTTTGTTTTTTAGTTGGCTGTCCTGACGAGTTTATTCAAAGTTTGAAACAAGTATGTCTTTGATTATTATGTTAGCATTGTGAATATATTTGTAAGGATAATTTATTTTGGAATTTTGACGTATTTATCATATTTTGGTATTGGGTAAACCGTAATATTAAGATTAAGACATTTCATATCCTTTCATTTTGGTTGATAATGTAATTACCTATATTATTACGGCATATAAAATGGTTGAATTCGACGGCAATGTTTTCTTTACAAATGTTTGATGTTTTTAAGAATTTGGTTTGTAGATTACAGTTGCGGTTATTATTATTATCAATTTTTATTAGCAAAATATTGTGTAAGTAACAGAAATTATGTCATGTAACGTTTTACATATCAAGGATTAAAAATATTTTGAGTCTAATGTAGAAAAGAACAAAAACTCAACAAATAAATAATGGATGAAGTGAAGTTATATTAACTAGTAACAATAAAAAATAAAAAAGTTTGTGTATTTCGAGTTAAGTTTTTATTATTAATTGTATATTGGATTTTTATTTATTACTGTAAACATATTGTTTTATTTTCAATATTTTTAAAAGCTTCCCAATGGTAAGCGCGAAATCACTATAAAATATCCTCATTATTTTACCGTCGCTCAACAAGCGTGGAATCCGGAAACTCGTAGAAAAATGGCATTTGCTTTTAATTCCAGGTAGGATGAAGTTCATCTGCGTGTTTAGAGAAGTTTTATGTTCCAGTTTTTCGTATTATGAGATGTAGGATACTTTTTATGTTAGTATGTGTGCATGTTTTTATCGATATCATTTGACTGAATCATCGTTAATATTGTATTTTTACTTTGTAATTACATTTATTATTCGTGCTGAAAGTTACTTTTACTACAGCATCTAGGTGAATAACAATAATAATAATAATGAAAATTTAATAATAATACTACTATACTACTACTACTACTAATTATTATTATTATTGTGGTTATTGGCTTGGGTACTCCAATAGATGTAGTTTTTAACACAATAAATTTATGAGCTGTTTTCACTAATAGTTATCTATAATTTTATGATTATATAGAAGTTTTTCTATTTTAGTATTGTATCGTGGCGTTGTCAACTCTATATTATTGTCGTGTTTGCTGAGCATTTTGAGCTATCGCCTATTGTTTTACATATGAGGGGAACTTCTCAATAAACGCAGGAAAGCAACAAGATTTATTGGTTATTAAATGGCATCTTTGTGACGGCGCTACTATTCATAAATATTAACGAGATTGTTTAATTTTTTGTTAGTTATCTTACCTTAACTATATGGCTGCATACTATTTATATACACTTTAAGATATTATTTAAATACCTTGCATCCACTCATCAAGTAGTAAATTCAGTTATACTTATGTGTTCAGTCTCTAATCAGTGCTAGATTTATGAATGTTACTATTATCGGATATTTGGACTTTATATGCATTACTCAAAAATTATTAGCATGGTTATATATATATATGTATATATATATATACTGAAGTATTTTATAAATTGATTCCATTTTTATATTAACAAGTATTTACTCCATGCTATAAACACAGGTGTTATGTTAAACATAACCTTTTTCGCATTAGTTGCTTATAGTGGAAATAATTATAGTGAGTGAAATGTATGTAATGTTCAATTTACATGCTTTTAGAAGAAATGAAATAGTTGTCAAATGTGATATAAATAGGTGTCTATAAAAACTTTTATTTTTTATTTTTAATTGCTGAAATTTTATGTATGCATATACTGAAAGTGTTGTTTCTGATTTAACATGCACATCATTTTTAACTCTTTAAATACATATTTTTTATTCAACCTTTTCTAGGTGTATCAAAGAAAATACTCCAATATTGAAACGTTTGATGGAGATTCGCAAACAGGTTGGTATTTGCGTTGCTATAATGTATTGTTTTTAAAAAATTATATAATACAGTCTAACTTAATGATCGCTTGATTTGTTTAAACACGTTTTGATACATTTATATTTAAAATGAAAGTAAAATATGTTTTCTGGGTCATTTTCAGGAGGTGGATATTTTATGATGCCATACAAGGACTGGAATTTAGTGACGGTGGTGGAACTGAAAACTTTATCTACCTAGATACGAGTATAGAGTTTTAGCTACTGGTTTCTAATGTGTGTATTATACTGAGGATTGTAGATCATTAGAATATTTGATGTAGAGTACATTGTAGATAAGCCTGGTTAAGGAACTATCAACTTTCACCAGGTAGTATGTATTAATTATTGGTTGTCAATGTATTTATCTATTGTTCATTCTGTTAACCGCAATAATTGAATTACTGCTGTTAGAATGTTTATCAATTTTTATGCTGATGCTGCTGAATTAATTATCTGAACACAGTTCATACCGTATCAATACTAAGTGAATATTTCGACAAGCATTATTTCAATATTATTATGTAAAATGTGTAATAAATGAAATTAGGTCAGATGCTTTTTAGTAATCCAACAATAAGATGAACGTTAGTATTTGGTAGCATTTGTCATTCATCAGTCGGTATAAATAATGATCTGGTAAGAATGAAATATTGAATAACTAGTTTAAGGTTGTTTGATGTAGATTTGTTGTTTATGCGTTCACCCTCTATATATTATTCTTTTTGTTCACTTACTTTGTACAAAGCGTTCACTTATTTTGGGATTTCCTACTCATGCTGACTTTGTGCTCGACATTCGTATGGCCAAAAATGCTGCAAATGTTGAAAAGTTTTTATCCAATCTTGGCTCCAAATTGGAAAATATTCGACAAAAGGAAAAAGCTCGTTTATTGGAATTGAAGAAGGAAGAAGTATGGTTTGTTTTGGTGTTCAGTGTTTAGTATTTTAGTCCTGTTAGGAGCAACTAGTGATTATTTGCCAACTCTGTTCTGTCTAGAGATACAAACAGAGCGAATGCTTTTAAAAATGCACACTGGTGTTAAAAAAAAAACTGTACTAGAGGCGTTTACCCATTGTTCGATGTACCAGCTAATGGTAGCGACACTGGTACCTGCTGTTTGAATACTGCATCTAATTTTAATAGGTTGTTTTAATTTAAATGCAGAAAAAGTTGCGTTGAGTGCACTAATATATATAACTTTGCGGTCAGTTGTAGTGAACCAAAACTAACATGGATAACTAAGACTAACAAAGAATTTGTTAGGGTCATGTATCATTCAACCTTACAGTAACGTGGGTGATGAAAGGATACTATGTTTGTGTCGCATTACACTAGGACTAATGAGAAATTTGATTAGTTAAGCACAATAATTTATAAAAAAGGAGCAATAGACAAAGTATTCTATTGTCTTTGTCTAATGCTTACATTAAACATGGATGTGCTACAATGAATTAGCCAAGTTTTTATTTTTATTGTATGAAATTGAAAATGTATATGTACTATGAAAGAGATATATTTTAGCGAGTATGTTGTTGCACTTAATTTGTACGTTTTCATTTCATGTTTTAGTGCCTACGCTTGAAATTGGAATTTACTAATCAACTGGATCCATGGGACATGCAGTATTATCAAACTTTAGTCAAAAAGAAGGATTATAATGTGGATGTTGAAATGTTAAAGAAATATTTTTCCCTCAGCAAGGTCAAAGCTGGAGTGCTGAATTTGTACCAACATTTATTGGGTTTGAAGTTTGAAAAAGTTGACAATCCCGAGGTTTGGTTTGACGGTGTCGAGATGGTACGATCCATTAATTGTTCATTATATTTTACTCTCTTCTAGTAGACGTGAAATAGACCAAGTTTGGCAAAGCTATTGTAGGTTGTAGAACAATGATGTACGGTTCAATTCTAGATTTTATTTTTAGTCTATATTTCAACAGCTAGACAACATTTAACATTTCATGATTAAAACGTTTTACTAATGTTACATCTGCGTCACTATTTGTATAATTTGTCAAATCTACTTTTCCTTTAATTTCCAATTAAATACCAATAATGTTTAGCAAGTGTTTAATGACTATATAAAAATAAATTAATATGAAATTAATCGTTCTTAAAACAGGACATTCTACTCATTTGAAGTAGTGTAAAACAAAGTGCCCTATTCTGAGCGAGAAAGGCGATATCACTTTGGTTAAAAGATTGATTCCAAAGTTTGGAGATTAGCATTCTGGATATAAAAGTATTTCTTCAAATTTGTAAAACATTTATGGGCGCTTTGTGAGGTGCACCTCCTTTTATGTCTGATTTTATTGATGAAAAGAAAGAACCAGAACTTAGTTGTAAATTATTTTTTTGATGCTAAACATCGAAGTTTTTTTTACAGGCTTGTAAGATTTATTCGCGAGTGTTAATATTTTTGTCAAAACTTGTGGATTGTTAGCCTAGTTAATTAACCTACAATTAGCTATATTTTAAAAACGATTTATTTTTTACTTTTGTACATTATTTTTTAGTATGGAACATATGATTCGGCTTCAAACAAACTATTGGGCTATTTTTACTTAGATTTGCATCCCCGCGAGGGCAAATATGGCCACGCAGCCGTCTTCGGTTTGCAACCAGGTTGTTTCAGTCCAGCTGACGATAAGGATGCATTTGCATCCAAAGGTTTCAAGCGTCAAATTTCTGTTGCTGCCATGGTTGCTAACTTTCCAGAACCCGACAAGGGTTCGGGCGAGGCGTACATGTTGCACGATGATGTGGAAACATTTTTCCACGAATTCGGACACTTGATGCATCACATTTGCGCTCAAACGGAAACTTCTTTGTTTTCGTAAGTTCGTTTGTCATTGTTCATGTGTTGTATACACACACACAAACACAGTGTAAATTTATTGGTCATTGTATACACAAGTTGCTTTTTATTTAGGTTTTGAAGATTTTTATTGCAAAAAATTGTTATTTATAACATGCTAACTATACATGTGCTGAAATGTTTCAGTGAACGACGGCACTAATGTACAACTTTTTGTTTTATAGTGGAACTAATGTTGAAACCGATTTTGTCGAATGTCCGTCACAAATGTTGGAAAATTGGGTTTGGTGCGAGGAAGGTTTGAAATTTCTTTTGGGTACTGACCGCGATCCAATGCCCAAAGAATTACTCCATTCTTTGTTATTGTCGAGAAATGCTAATGCGGCACTATTTTACAGTCGGCAGTTGTTATTGGCCACTTTTGATCAGGACATACACAAATCCCAGTGGAATGTACGTGTTGGTATTGTTTTTTGAAAAGAGTGTTTGTTGTATATTCAGTTCTCTTACTTGCTCAACCGGTAGTAACTTAGCAGCATTTGGGGACACTGGGTAATTAAAATTAATCAGATTCATCATAAATAATAAATGTAATAGGTCAAGTTCATCCACCTGTAGCTCAGTGGCTAAATGCACTGACCTGACATCAGATAGGTCGTCGGTTCAAGTTTATGTGTGTGTAAAACTTAAAAGGTATGCGCTGTTGATGATTCCAAATAAGGATGAAACAGTTGTATAGTGCTCCTGGTTGACTGACAACCAAGTGAATTTTTCATTCAAGTGAATCTGACAATTCAAAATATTTAGTATTGTTTTTGTTCTTTGACACATCAACTGTACGTGAAACAAATTTTCAAGTTATAGTAACTCAATGATTTGCCAATTTTAACAAAAGAGGATGGCAATTAATTAATTAAAAATTCTTTTATATTTGAAAATGTTTGTTTAGTATTTATTAGTAAACATATAATTTAACACAATATAAAGAAAAAGAATTATGATATTTATTTCATATATTCAACTTTTTACTTCTCAATTTGTGATAAATTTACTCAATTCTTTACAGGTTGATCCAGTAAAAACATTGAACGATTTAAGTGAAAAATTAGTTGATATGAAACCAATTCCAGGCACGTTTATGGGTGCTTCGTTTGGTCATCTTGCGGGTGGATATGACGCTCGGTATTATAGCTATTTGGTAAGGATTTCGTAATATCAGTAATAATAATAATAATAATAATTTTTCAAGTATTAATTATTGATTTTAATGTTTATTTATTTATATTTTGTACAGTGGAGTAAAGTTTTTAGCGAAGATATGTTTGAATCGAGATTCCGACATGCACCTGATGGAGGATGTTTGAGTAAAACAGTTGGATTAGATTATAGAAACACTATTTTACATCCCGGTGGCTCAAAAGATGCCGTTGATATGCTTAGAAATTTTCTTGGCAGAGAACCTAATGATCAAGCTTTCTTTAAATCTCTTGGCTTTGATGGTTGATTTTTTAAATGTATTTTCGGATATTTTTTAAATTGATGTTTGTATGCTTTAATATATGTTTGTTTTGAATTTAAAAGTTTGTTTTACGTTAATTTTTGAGGGTCTTGTTTAGGGTTTTGGTAAGATATGCATTGATTTAACTGTTTTCAAAATTGATATCTGAGTGTTAATAACGTTTTAAAAGTACAAGGAGTAGTATTTAAACGCATATCTGCATTACTATGAGGCATCGATTTTAAATGTTAAACTCTAAATATATTTCATTTTTCAAGTAATTTAGGTATGTACCGACTGTCTGTTCACATAATGTGCATTTAATAAACAATGATGACTACTATAGGCAAATTGAAAATTATAATAATTGAAAACTGTTTTTTGGACATTGAAAAAATCTGAAAAATGTAAAAATAACTACTTGATAATGCACATTGGCATTTTGCACTACTGGACAGCGTAATTTTTTTGTATAATACATGTTAATTACCAGTTAATAATTTAATTTTCTAATTTTAACGCATTGATCTAATGAGATTTAAATATCAAGAGTAAAATGTTTTTGGGTGTATGACAAATACTTAATAAGAAGCATTTGTTAGGAATTGAATAATTGAAAAAACTGAACGAGGGTTTACATTTAATGCTATCAGTAAAATATACCCATGTCCATTTTGCTGCCAGTCGGGGTACAAGTAAAATTTCTTAACAAAGTTAATATGCAATCCCCAAAAATAAAAGAAGGTTACAGGTTGATACACGAGTTGAGTAGGAGTAAAAATCCTTTTGATCCTCGGTTCTATTTATCGATGGTATCAGTAAGATTCAGGGGAAATATGAAATGAATGGTGAGGTAAAGGGGGATTAGTCACAAAAAATGTTTAAAATTAAGACAAAATCAAGGTGGATAGTGGAAATTAACAATTATAAAAAACGAGTTAAAATTAGAAAAATGCTAAAGTAATAATAAAACAAGTTACGTATTACAATGCAAAAAAAAGAGAAAATGATTAATAACGCTCCAATGGACGTGTAGCGTGACGCGCGCCTGATCTCGAGTAAGCTTTAAAATGGAATTGTTTTGTTTACTCTTTAATATATATATATATATATATATATATATATATATAATTAAAATCTTTAAGGCAAACATTAATTACTATATAAACACATCCAATAAGTTATGACCAAACAAAGTTGGGTAAAATTATGAAATCATTGTCTATAGGTTTCAAGAAAAATTATCCATTGACTGATTTATTTCTAGTTAGATGCGGAATGCGCTAACTGAGACACGATTTGTTTGACTAGTGTACTTGTTACTGCAATTTTAGTTAAAATGATTAATGCAATAGTATAGAACATGTAGCTTTAACTTTAGCATTTTCGTATTCGTATACTAATAATTATGTTGAACTGACAAGAATATAATAAAATTACTACAGTTTACGTTTTCTAATATTATTGTTTGTGTTTTCGTGCGTTTTGCTTGTGCATCGTGCTTAAATACTAATTTTCTAATCTTGTTTAAAAGATTATCATTGGTCTTTACCTAGTAATAGATTTTGCTTAACTTTATTTCTTATCTTTACACTAAGTTTTATATTCAGAGATGGTGTCTTCTCGTTTGTTTATTTCTAGCCTTATAGTGTTACATCGTAGTGAGATGTCATCCCAAAGCTAAAATTTTTTTGATTGGTAGGCTATCATGTAAACGACCCCATTCGTCTCCTCCCATTCTTGTTCATCCTCTACGGAGAGAGAAACAGTACTTAGAAATTGAACCAATTTCAGGTCCCAATATAAAGGGATTAAAATTACCAACAACCTATCTCTCTCAAAAAGTTTACCTAAAAACAGTCTAAATCTTCTATTCCTTCCCACCATACGTTACCTATAGTTAAACTCACCACTAATAAGCTGGACATTGATATTGATAGTTAGGATTTTCGGTCAGCACCCCGGAATTCTCCCCGTCCCCCAATCTTTTACAATTTACTCCAACTCACTCCATTTATTACTTGTATCTATATGGAAGGTCGCTTTTATAAGACCTATTCATAAGTCAGGGTGCAGGTTTAAACCTGAAAGCGATAGGCCAATCAGTATCGTCTCTACTCCGAGTAAAATCATGGAAAAGATTGTCAAATCCCATTTACTTGATCACTCAATTAAGCTCAATGTTGTAAATCTTGCCCAGCACGGCTTTATGCCTAAAAGGTCTTATCTTACTAACCTAATTACCTCCTTCAACAGAAATTCTGAACAACCATAAACCTGTCGATTCCATCTATTTTAATTTTGCCAAAGCATTTGACAAATTCAATCATAATTTTTTTATCTCCAAGCTAAAGGTTGTAGAGATTGTCGGCTTTATTTTAGTATAGATAGAAGATTTTTTTTCTAACCGTACCTTTAAAGTGTGTCCGGTCTGATTTCTCCTCTTCATGTCACATCTCCTGTTTTAGGTCCCCTCTTGTTTATTCTCCTTATTAACGATCTACTCTCAGTTGTTCACTTTAACATTCTGTTTTATGCGAACGATGTTGAGATCTGGGGTACTAATCCCAAACTACTACAGGTTGATATTTTAGTACTTTTAACTGGTCACACTCTAGTTGCGCATAAGGGTTTTAGACTAATCAACTATTTTAAACGTACCTTAGGGAATATTTCCCTTAGCTATGTACGTTTACTATATATGCTCTATATTAGGCCTCATCTTGAATATAGTATTTAAGTTACCTTCCCTATCCTCAAAAGGGGTATCCATCGTCTTGACCAAGTTTAAAGAAAAGCCTCTAAAATACCCAAAATCTTTCTTAAGGTTGATCATATTAATCGTTTAAAAATATTAAAGTTATTCCCTTTATCCGTCAGAAGACTCCGAGGAGACCTTATTTTAGTTTACCAATTCGTAAATTTTGGCCGTAGTGCATTGTTTTTCGTTCTTTTTCAGGACTCATTAAGGGGACATAAGTTTAATTTTTTAAAGCCTAGAGCCTGTACCCGTCTCTGCGGTTGTTATTTATCCCGTAGGGTCATTTCAGTGTGGAATATTCTGCTATTCCATATTGTTTCAGCCCCCTCTCTTTATTTTTTTAAGCATGTCTACAATAAACACTTTCTTCTTAATTTTATTTAGTTTCCCATTATTTATATTTCCCCATTTTCCCAAGTTTATATTCTTTTCCCACCCCAGATATTTTGATATTTCAAAACCGAGAATCAAAAAATTTTTCTCCTACTTAACTCGTGATTTGTCTTATATCTGTTAGCAGTGGTTATTTTAACAAAACCAAACGTAGGCCCGCTTTTGGTACCGGTGGTAGGATTCAAACCCATGCCCATTCAGGTCCAAATCGAGCGGTGAACTGCTAGACCATATATACAATACGAAAATGAATAAGAGTTTAATTATAAATAGTAGCAAAAACAATGACTTTTAAACACCGCATTTATCACAAAAAATCAAATAAATAAATAAATAAATAAAATTATAAAAAAAATTAAATATATTTTACAAAAAACATTTTACTAATATTTTCTTTAAATACCTTAAGTAAAAATAGTATAATTAATAAATTATAATATAAATAAATTATTTTGTATAATTTATAATATTAATTTTAATTTAAAAAAATTTAATTAGTTTTATTTTGTTTTTTTGATTAGCACAGTTTTATAAATGACCTTATGCCAAAACGCTCCTTGTACATAAATTTATGGATACCTGGTTTAAGTTAGGCGATGCACCGTTTGCACGAGTAAACCATCAAGCTATTTATTTAAGTGGATATATTTATGTTTTTGGGGGTTATAATTCACGTTTTTACAATGTTCAATTTAATATTCCCCAGATAGATATACATAAATGGGATATTCGTAAGCATTATTTATATTTTACTTATTATTTAGAGCATAACAGGTGGATAGAATTGCAATGTCCACTACGTTTACGTTCATGGGATTGTTTGACAAAATCATGGGGTGAAGATTTAGTTAATGAGGTAAGTAGATTTATGTTAGATAAAGTAATGTTTTATTTTACCATTTTTTAGTGTATTAATAAAATAGTTCTAGTAAATATTTGTTACAGATGTAGTTTAATTATATAATATTTTTGTTGTTGTATAAGTAAAATTTTAATTCATATAGTTGACTAAAATATTTTTACGTTAAATTAATTTTAAATTGTAAGTTTGTTTACATTAATCGTTTCTAAAAACCAATTTAAAGGTGTTATGCTACT
Source organism: Cardicola forsteri (assembly GCA_025895645.1). Lineage (NCBI taxonomy): Eukaryota > Metazoa > Platyhelminthes > Trematoda > Strigeidida > Aporocotylidae > Cardicola > Cardicola forsteri. The sequence continues at coordinate 1,123,729 of JAKXYG010000963.1, forward strand.
TTTAAAATGTATTTTGGTTAAATTAGAGTTGTTTAGAAGCAATTTTTTACTAATTGACTTGTTTTTGGGTTTTAATAGATTTGTGTATCTATGTATTTTATTTTACATTGATGTATATATTTTTTGAATGTGAAAGTTATCTGTTTTGTAAAATAATGAAACAGTTTAGTTTAATATTTATAATGTAAAATTGCAAATAGATTTGTTTTTTATTTTATAGTGATATCTATATTATTACTTTTACAAAATTTCGATTTTTGAGATTGTTACTTAGATCCAAATTTAACATACTTTTTATGATATGCATACATTTTTAGTTTCTTGTTTGATTTTAACTTATTATTTACAAAATGTATTTAATATTAAAAAAGTATTTTTTTATTTACTTGTTTATATTTTTATTAGTCTACAAATCTTGCTTAAATAACTTAGCGATTTTAATATTACACTGGTTACTATATATAAATTGTAGAGTAATGTTTATACACAACCTACTCTGCGATTTGGTCATACGGTTGTTGCGTGGCGTGGTCGCGGTTGGCTCTTTGGTGGTCTAATGCACGAGCACATGTGCTCAAATCAGTTTTATATGTTTGATCCGGGAAAATCTTACTTACAAAAGGATGTGTTTGATTCATCAATGGCTACAGTTAGTTCCGATTTAAGTGCTATTCAACATGAAGTAAATCAATCAAATCTTAATCAACCTTACTGGGCTGAAGTCAAAAATATAATGGGAAATATTCCTCGTGCTCGTGATGGCCATTCTGCTGCAGTTTTAGATAACTCGATGTTTATATTTGGTGGTTTTCAAGGCGTTGTAAGTTTTTGGATTTTTTAAATAAATTTTATATGTATCACGATATTGAACAAGGTAAATATACATTTTGATAAAAAGAAAATTTTTTATTTAAAAGCATACATATGTTCTAAGAAGTATGTAAGTTTGTTTCGGGGATAGAAAATTGATTTTAGTCAATAAAATTAAAAGCATTTTATATACTATTAGAGTTCGTTTTCTAAATTTTAAGAAACTGACAACTATATGTAATAATTTTTGACTTTGAAATTTTAGTAATAATATCAACTAATGCAAAATCGAAAATGGAGTAAAATAATATTCATGATTTATAACCTCAATTATTAATAAAAATACAGATTACATGCAATTTTTTCAGTTACCAAATGATTGAAGACATTACAAAGTTCAAAAAATTGAATAATCTATGTGATTGCCTTTCTTTTCAACAATCTGATCCAGGCTTTTTGGAATGCTGTCGATGAGAGTGTTGATATTTTCTTGTTTCATTTCATATTGAACAACAAACCGAATGGGATTACATAAATCCTCAATTTCAGTATACATTATTGATGTTACGCTTTAGTATACTGAAAAAAAATTAATAACGTTAATATCCTGGCTGTTAGGTGGTAATTTAATGAAGGACAGTTTTTTATTTTAGCCTATTTACTATCTAAATGTAAATATAAAACAAAAAGTGAACCTAGATTAATATGATATCACATTTTTGGACGTACAACATTGGACATTGTCCTGAAAAATAGTAGTATGCTCGTGCTGCATTTTGTAATGAAAAACATCCTTTATAGCTATTTAAGGTACCAGATATAATTTTCCATTTGATAGGTTGAATATACTTAATACCAAACCAACACATCACTTTACATTATTTTTGATTATCAATATTTATTTTTACAAAAAAAACAATCGGACATAGCAAATTAACTTAGATTCGATACTTATACATTTTTGTGGAAATTTTTGAAATGGCTGTATATATATATATATATCTTTTACTTTACTGGATGGGTGCAAGTACATATCTTGGGTACTTAAAAGACATTTTAAAGTATACATATACCATAAATAACCATTGGGTTTCGTTAAATTTTGTGAACAGTTGGATGCCGTTTATCAGTTAACTGTTTGTTATTTGTACCATGTTTTTTGTATATAAAACAGTGGGAGGCGATCGTTCAACGTGTTTTACGAATGTAGAAATAATGAATTGGTGACAATGTTTAATAAATTGATTGCTTTTAACAAAAATAAAAAGTTTTAATACTTATAATTATTAGTACATTAAACCGTACTTTGTTAATTTGTTAAAACTGTTTTTATAAAATTACAGCCATAGCTAATGTCATTCATTTATTGGGAGTTATTAGTTTTGTAGTGATTAGTCTGTAATCATCCATATGTAATGATGGAAGTTGATGTTTTAAAGCAAAATTTTTATTTGTAAAATATGTTTTTAGCTTTATTATTATTTTTGCATTGGTAATTTGTTTATTTATTAAAAACCTCTACAGTTTGACATGTACGATCATAATGTCTATCGTTTGGACTTTATTACGTGGAATTGGACTCGCATTGAAATCTACACTGATGTCAGTTTGAGTCCAATTCCTCACTATGTTTCAAGTGCATACCTGTCTGATGCTTACCGAACACACCAACCTTTGGCACGTGACTTTGCTAGCTTGATCAGTCATCAAGGTCGTTTGTTTTTGTTTGGAGGCCGTGGTAAGTTTCCTGAACAACAAAACACGGATGTCGAATTGTACGATTCAGCTTTGTGGGAATTGGTTCCACTTCAAGTGGATTCCAATGGACTATTGGAAGTGGATAAATGTCAGAGGTGCTCGGCTGGACTTATTCAGTCTATGGGATCCAAAGGTTATTTGGATCGGTTGGTATGGGAAGAAGAGTCGGGAAATTGGATCAGGTAATAAACAAGTTTTAAAAAAAATATATTTATGAGAATCTTTATTCTTGTATTGATAACATTGAACTATTTTTTATTTTTAGTACGAATGATTAAAAAGTACTTGATTTTGAATAAACCAAGAAATTTTGTGTATTTATTAAATCAAAATATTGTTTGCTTAAATTTGTAAACAGATTGTTTACATAATTTTTTTACATTAGGAATATATATATATATATATATATATATATTGTAGTTCTGAGTATTGGGCTACAAGTTCTGAGTATTGGGCTACAAGTCCTCCTCGCCCCTGCTGCTTATGGAAATATCATAATTTAACATGTGAACCTAGTCATAATCCAGATTTGTCTTTAACCCTATCCCATCCGACTCTGCGCTGGTCACATAACAAAGCAACTTGGATGGTATTGCATCCCGGTCATGGAATAGAACTTCCCGAAAATCTATTCGACAGTTTGACCACTTTCGATGAAACTGACTGTGCTAGATGGCCCCATGGTCGTCGAAGTTCTTCACATTATTATTATTATTATTATTATTATTATTATTATTATTATTATTATTATTATGTTTTGCTATAAACATTGTTTAGGAATTGAAAATTTGGCTCGACAGTTGGATTTAAACCGTCATTTAGTTAAATTAGAGGCTAGCATTTTATTTAACTGTGTCATATCAACTAAAGTTTTTCGCATTGTAATTCAAAGTTTGAATTCTTGTTAATAAGTTTTTTAATAGGTCTTGTTATAAATTATGGTTGATGCGTTTGTCAGTATGCGTTTTGAATCTTTTTTGTAGTCTGCTCTCACAATTAATGATTAAAAGTTAATTATTTTGGAATCATGTATATGGTAAATGTTTTAGTACCGAGAGAACTAGTCAAAAATGAGAATAATGCTATTTATATTGATGAGTTTTAAACGGATAAAATGTGTAAATTGCACTACGGTGTACAAAAGTAAGACAATTTTGGAACTAAATTCCTGAATAAGGTTTAAGGTCACATAAAATAAGCGTATTGCACATTTATCACTGAATATTTATTTATTTATGGATTATTGACATAATCTTTGATCGTTCTAATTTCCCCGAATGTTTAGTTATCTAAACAATAGTTGAATTACATTTGTTCCTATTTTTTGATGCAATTGTAATTTTTTTGAAATGTAGGGGCCTATAACGGCCAATTGTACGTTGCTTTTGGATCGGTTCGCGGTCAAGGAACGGGACCGTTGGAAGTGCATTACAACGATACTTGGCGATTTGATTTGAATACTAATTCGTGGTTTTGTTTGACTAATGCAATGGAAGCATCACACGGGTCGCACTGCACCAACAGTCCGGCGTCAATGTCGGTTATTATTCGGTCCAAGAATCTTCCTACTCCACGTCGACGGGCAATCGTGTGTCTCTATCTACCACGTCCGTATTTTGTTGGTTCTGTCAATAGTTATGTACATGGATTTTCAAAACCTCGGGTGTATTTGTTTGGAGGTACGCAGCCGTTAAATTTGCACAAATCACTTGGTTCGACCAAATTCAACAAGATGTCCGTGTCGGGACGACGTGGCTACACGCATTTGGCTCGAATTTCCGACTTTTTACTCGAACGTTTTCGAAGGCGCTTTTTGCCAAGTAAATGATTTTATTTATCTTCAAATTTTATTTGGAGTGGGATGATACATGGCTTTCGGTTTTAGAGTTTCTAATTGACTGCCACAAATTTAAAAATACTACCGATTGTATTGAGAAAGCATAGGAGGGTTGAAGGTCAAAGTTAGCAACCTGGTCATTTCGAAAAAATAATGCCAAGGCAGCACTTCATGGAATTATGGCAAAGAAGTGAAAGCAGCTTGGTTCCGATGACAGGTTTTAGCGAAATCTGAATAACATCCTAATCTACGATATGCAGGATTTTCAAAGTCAACAGTTTTAATGCACAATCACAATCTTGTTGACCTATGCTCTTTAGACCGAAGTGGTTTTCAAATGTATAAGTCTAATAATATCGGTCAAATGTATCAATTTTATTACTGTTAATTTTGTTTGGTTTGGTGGTTAATTTTCCCATTTTCAAAGGGACACAATTTCAAGCATTTGTACATTCATGACAGTAGCTTTTAAGGTTTGTTTCTTATTACGCAAAAGATGGGATCGGGTGATGGGACAATGTAATTTTTTGTTTTTTTCTTGACCGATTTTGTTTGTTGCATAAAAATGTTGTTTTGGAATGAAAGATAAAAGATACGTTTGTGTTACTTGAATAATTTAATGACTATTTTGACAACAAAATGTTTGTGGGGGTTTAGCTGGAGTTTTTTGACAACGCATGGGCTTAGATTTGAACGTTTTGAAACCTGTCTGAACATGGCTATGAACACGCAACGTTTTGTCTTTAAAATGTTTAATTTCGATAGGCATGTGTCTGAAATAATTAATGCAATAATAGTAGTCTACCAAACAATACTTATTAATTAGGTATCCTTTTTTGGGCAAATGTTTGCAAACCCAACTGTATTACTAGTTGGTTCGTTATTGTTGTTAAATCGATGGATACAAGACAATGTTTAGGCTTCAACTCTGAATTTGTTTTGGTTTGAAAATTGGACTTTATTTTACTGGTTTTGAGATAGTAGATTGATACGAATTTGGACTCGCTAATCTTTGATTTTATTGCACAACTACGGAGGTAATTTTGCTTTTTTTCATGACTGACATGTTTGTTTCAATGGTGGAGTGGTAGGCACTAGATACTAAACACTGATTTTTGCATAAACTCCGACAATCTAGCAGTATGATGGCTTTATTAATTTACATAATGATAGGATGGACTAGTGGGTTTGATGCAACGTTTAAGAAAGCAGCGCTTTGATTGTTTTGTGGGCCAATGGATAAGGCTTTAATCTGACACTAAATAGGTGTCGGTAGAAGTTTGTGTGAGACTTGTTGATTTCAAACAAAGATGACACAGCTGTATAATGCTTTTGGTTGGCTCAAACGAAGTGGATATTTGGAATGCTAATGATTCTGACGATGTGAGTAATGGCTATAAGTCTCGATTTTTAATGATGCTAATATTCCTGACTGTAACCTCCGCGTGGCGCCTTTTGGAGTAGGTGCACTTAAGTACCTAGGCCGAGAGCACAGAGATATAACTTGATTTTAGTTTGGTGGATGGATGCAAGTATACACGCAAGTTACTTAAAAGGTATCTTATACTATATGTGTACCATATGTAGCTCTCGGGTTCAGGGAAACAACTCTCATTAATTTTTACGAAGAATGGCACTTTTACAAGGACCAGCCAAGAAACGTCGTTTGTTGTGTTTATGAAGCTATTGGAGTCGATTGTAAAAATAGAGAGCATAATAACAAAGAGATGACTACGTTATTCATCTCAATGGAAAAAGATGACATTCCGATTGATCATTCGGTGTGTAATTTGCCATTTTAGATGTTATTCGGTCGGATCCGAGTCAGTTGTTTCAAAATACGCACGACACAACCGTTCCCAATCCTTTCGACAATTTGTGTCGCGTTGAACAATGCCAGTTGGACGAAAGTTGTGCCAGTTTGTTGCTTATCGATTCGTCCAGTCATTGCAATGAATCGTCAAAAAAGATTCGCTTTTATTTGGTGCTCATTGTTCCGTCCAATTTATCAGCTGTTCACGGCGACAATACGTCGTCGATCAATTGGTCTGCCTTGTGTGTGCTCGATTTTGCCCAACTCAATGCGGTGTTTGGATCGGTCAAAGATGATCGATTTGACGAACGACAGTTTTTCGTGCGAATGTTGCAACGCGAATTCGGATCGATGGATATTTGGGCCAAGTTGTGGCTGGGATGGGCTGGTGTTGGCAAATTTAGGGAATTTATGGACTCACAAAGGCAGACGACTGCGTTTGATCAGGAACAGGAGCAGCGTTGCGAATTTACTTTGTTGGTGCTGCAAAAACCGTGGTATGTGTTTGAAGAGTTTAGGTGCAATGTTTTCACTAGTGATAGGCTTTGGTATTTGTACGCGTAGTTGCAGTTGTGAGAAGGCATAGGTTGTGATGTTGAATTAACATATTTCACTTCTACCAAGGTAGCAGATGTGGATAGGGCATTAGATTTGTAACTGGATGGGCATAGGTTTGACGCCTTCGAGAAAAACCAAATGTGAGCTCTTGTTCGACTTTTCTGAATGTCTACTTGCTAAAAGATGTTTTCCGTAAATACACACACACACACACATATATATATATAAATGCAAGGTGGTATTTTAGTACATTCACCACTTTATTTTTATCTTAGACATGCGTACCTCAGGTAATACTTTGCACCTAGTCATAAAAATGATGAGCAAATAACCCAATTATTTCAATTCGTTTTATAACATTTTTCTTATTGTATTTCTCGATGCTTTTTCCAACACAGTTTGGAAAGTACGTCATCAACAATCAATGCCTCGACCTCGCCAATCATTCTCGAACAGCACTCGTTTGTTGTGAACACGGACAATCAAGTATGCGAGTCAAATTATGCCAACTGCCATGAAAAAAACGACTTGCCATCTTCGCAAACACAATTCAGCAATGCAATCTACGTGCCCATTATTCGACTCTACTTGCTGCGTCACATCCTATCGATAGAAAAAGTGACGAAGCACGTGATTCACAAATTTCATTTGCCTTCGTGTACCATTCACGACCTTTTGTTGGGATACCAAATTCACACAGAAATGTTTGCTCTAGTACCGCCATCATCTTCGTCGTCAGACTCGTGTTCGACTTTCAATCAATTCATCCGTATCTGTATCGATTGCAATCAGCTGACTGTTTTGGTATCGCATGCCAACGACGCCCAACCGACAATTGTGGCCCAGGTGTTGCATTTGTTTTTGGCTTATTTGAAACGCTTGTTTTTACGCGATACCGTTTGTGCGCACTTGCACCAGTCGCACGAGTTGTTCCACGTTGGATCGTCGTTTGCCAATTTGGATTCCGATCGATTGTGTGATAATCCGATGGATTGTTTACAATCCCTAGGCGATTCATATGATTTGGTTGACCAAGGTTTGTTTGCGTTGGGTGTTTAGCTGTTTGCGCTTGGTTTGAAAGATAATTGATAATGGCATTGTCTGTCTTTCAGATATCTCTTTCTTTGCAAAAATAGCGAAGTTATGAGGATGGCATTACACAAAACCTATTCCCGAGTAAGTTGACAACCTCCTTGAACTTGTGCCAGAAGTGGCGCATTTGAATGCATGCAGTCGGGTTTTTTGACCGCTCTGTCACAGTTTGTATGCTTGGTCGATTTTTGGAGTTTGTTTTCCTGCCAGCCTATTAGCAAGACACAAGTACAAGAAGGAAAATTAACAATGATCCTCCAACGTTTTCTAGTTGGCTTTTTTATCTATACTTTTTGGTTGAGAATGTGGATTGTTTTTGAGTTTCGAGTTAAATAGCTTGACAATATCATTTCTTGGTATTACACAACATTTTTGTTCGTTTTAAAAATCGTGTGGGACAATTGTCAGGGTTTTTAGAGTTCTGATCTCTTAATTGGAGCATTCAGAATGTAAATTTAAGCCCTATTTATTCGCTTGGACCATCTTACAATGTAGTATTAGAAAATTGAGACAACAATGGTGTACGTATGTTGGCGACTATATAATATACTGAGTCTGTTTTTGTCAAAGTTTTTAAGCACATAATTGTTATGATTTTGATTTATTTGTAGAACCTCTATTGTTTGATGAAACAATGAACGAGATGGAGTTTGATGAAGTTGCCGAAAATTTACAAGAGGATGACGGCAATGACGACAATAATGACGCTGATGCTGTCCAAAACACGGATGTTGACGAGTCGTACTTGTCTGTAGTTGATTCGGGTTTGCCAAAGAATTACATTTCCGGAGTTGGCATCCTATCCGATGTCAAGGAAGGTATGTACCGATTGTCTAGGTGAATTGGGTTGATGTCCATAATTTGAACTTGCGTCTATATGGCACGAATTCTGGTTTTTCGATGCAGAATTCGAATCCTGGCATTATTTTATATATAAGGTTAAACATTTTAATAACAGAACTTGTGATATATATATATATATAGAGAGAGAGAGAGACAGAGATAATTATATTCATCTTCAATATCTTAGTAGAGATACATTCAGCACAAACATATTTTCACATTACATTGTGCTCCCTAATGTAAAGGAATTTATCTATCTGGGCTCTTCAGTTACTTGTGATGGTGGTTCATCTAATGAAGTCAATCGTCGAATTTGTTTAGCTACTGCTGCGTTTGGAAAGCTTGCCAATCCACTATGGAGACGCAAATCCATTAATTCAAACACAAAGCAGAAAGGAAAGTTGCAAATACTAATTGAAAATATTTCCGAGTTGTGTTCTGTTTAAAACTACATTTTTAGGTGTATTGAAAAAGAAGAATGCATTAGTTGGTTAATCCCATTTAATGGAAAGTCATTTTTTGCTAGAAGTAATGTCGATTTAAAATATGTACAGTTTTATATTGGTTTCATTTAGAGTTAAAAACGTTTTTGGGCAGTTAATTGAGTACGAAAGTAATCCACGAATGATTGTTTTTTATGTTCTGCGTAATGTTTATATTTCATATATTTTTTAAACGAATTTGTTTTTGGGCTATTTATGCGTACGTAAAAGAATTATGATTATAATAGTTTCTGGATAAGCGTAAGATTATTGTACGTATTAGTTTTTTGCAACTAATCGTAATTAGTTACGATTAGATGCGCTCATAGTTTATATAGTTTTGGAATTCAAAATTTCAGCTATCAAGTTTTTATTAGAAACATGTTTATTTCTCTTGTGATGTGGTCATTAGTCTTTATTTAGAATTTTCCTAGTTGTAAAAGTAAAAAGTTGTTCAAATATACAAGACCTACATGAAGTCATTGGTGCAGTAATTGCAAAATTTACTTTCGCTGTTTTAGGTAATAACTATTCACATTGCAAATGTGTTACAAATATTTAGTAATCTGATGCGCATCATGAACATTGTTTTGAAAGTCGGTTATCTTCTACTAAGCAGAAATTATACCTAACGTTAGTAGAAACCAAATTACAATTGATGTTAACGATTGTTCTGATATTATATATCTAACTTCAAATTTCGCTTAGGAAGATAAGTGCATTTAGTTTAAATGTTTATAATAAATCTTAAAGTTTTAGTCTGTGCAAATACATAAGACCTTTAACAAGTACACAGACGTTGTACGAAGATTGAATCCAATTCTGCTTAATTGGAAATACCTAGTCTTCAGTTGTTTGCCCAAATAGATTACAATAATGGAAAGCAAACATGTTAAGGCCAGTGTTTATTCAGTGGCGTTAAAAGCTGTATGAAGCAGTGACAACAGTAATTGCGGAATTTCTTATCGTTTCTTATGCTTTAACTGTTCACGTTTATAATTGGATGGTAAATGCATTATGACTTGTGTAAAGAGAAACCTTTAACTACTATAAAATAGATTAATAAGAAGTAACATCTACTAACATTATTATAAATGTATGTTATAATAAACACAGAACGATGTTATTCATTGACAAAGGGAGGAGATTAAGCATTTGTAAAATTCCACTGTTTGCTAAACATTTGAAATCGGATAATTTGATAAAACAATTTTTTTAAATGAGGTTAACATTATGAATGTGGTAATGACAATGTTTTTATTAATAATAAGGAATCTAGTTAACGAGTCCATGAGATAAAACAAGTTAACTAGATAAAGGGTTACAATAAACCAATAACAATTTGTTCATCATTCTAAAAATAGTTAGTTACAGAACAGTGTAGGTACAATAGATAAACGGACTGCTGTCAAAATCAATGTAAAATAATCAATTCATATTTGTGTCAGCATTTGTTTATGTTGAGCATATCTAAATTGTCCAAAAGCATTATTTAAAAGAGATATGTTTTATACAATTCTAATGTAGGTCAAAAACAAGAATATTGATATTTTAAAAATATTGAAAAACAAGCAAATTCGTTACTTCAGAAGAACTTATATTATAAAATATACACATATTTATAAAATACATTGAAATGTTTTTAGGTATTATTCACTGTATGCCAGAATATCTTCAAAGCTTTTATTTTTAAGTAACTAATTTACTTGTTTTTGACCTAAATTAGAATTTTATAGTAATATTGTTTTAAAATATATTTTTTTATAGAATATTTTACTTATACTGCTAAGACAATACTTAAAGAATGTTTTTGTACAATTTAGATATACTTAATAAATAGTGACATAAAAGCAAATTGACTATTTTACATTGATTTTAACAGCTATCTCTTCATTTACTGTATACATTTATGTACCGGTTTATACCAATATATTGGTAAGACTAAAATGCTGGTTCAGTTATACGGCACTTATTACATTGTAACAAAAACAAACATAATTTATGAAATACAATCCCTTGTCCCAATTTATTATAAGCATCAGTAAACTCGAAGCCTCGATAATATTGTCCTCACAATAAAAAAACATTTAAAAAATTGATAACATCCAGTTTAATATTAATTTTAAATTTATCATTTATACACAATTGCTTTTCTTTTCCTACTTTTACCCTGGAAATGAAGCAATTTTTTATTAATTACCGTTTTTCACTTGCTACTGTATTTTTAAAATTTTGCACTTTAACGTTTATTGACACTGTGTCGCGTGTGTGACGCAATGAAATATAAGAGTTTCTGATCTATGCTCAGTGTGTAGATATGTTGACATAATATTAATGTCTACAGATGGCTTATATTATCTTGGCACCTAGTTCCTAAAGTAAATGCGTACCTTCTCATTGTACTTTTATGTGAGAACTATTGAGACAACAATGACGTCATTTATTTCAATAAACAATTTTTCTTAAAACCAAATACTTTTAAAAAATTTGAAAAACAATTCATTCATTTCATTCATTTTGGTTGGTGACGTGGTCACCTCTTCATTATTTCCCATATTTATACGACATATAAACGATCGACTTCGATGGCTTGATAAGCGTAACACAAACGTAGAAGAATAACAAAGTTTCTAGCCTGGTAGACGGCATCCTTGTGACGTCGCCACTGTTCGTAATGGTTGACGAGGCCGCCTGATTTTTTGTCAGGGTTATCTCCCTTAGCCTAAGGGCTACATATGATATACGTATACATTTAGATACCTTTTAAGTATCCTGGGTGTATGTTCGCACCCACCCGCCGTAGCGGAAGCCCAGTTGTACCGCTGTGCACTCGGACCCTGCTGTTATTAGTCTAGATGCCTAGGGGCACCTAGTCCAGGATGCACCACGTGGAGGACTAACAGTCAGGAATATCACCATCATTGGAAATTGAGACTTTTTAAGCATTACTCAAATCCTCAGGGTCATTAGCATCCTTTATTTATTTACCATTTATTCAATTTTCACTATAAATTTTTGGTGGTAAAAAACTTTTGCCCTATATATATATATGTATATGAAATTTGTAATATTTGATTCTGGTCTAAACTTTTTGTTGTGTTCTTGTTTTGAACCCTGGGACTAGTGGGTTAGTAAACCAAAGTACTCAGATAATAAGTAGCTCAAGTGAACGCTAATCGGCCCAACACCCAGGTATAACAGTATCGAAGACGTTTCAATGTGGAATGAAGGATAATAATGTATTGAATATTTTGAACATAAACCGCACAATGTTTAATTTTTAACTTTTTTATGGATAATTTGTTTAGTTTGATGTGGATTCAAGAACAATTTTGCTACTATCCGGATATACGAAAAGTTCAAAATTAATTAAAATGATGCACTTTGACCTTTTAGTACTTTTAAAAAATTTGTTATATGCTTTATATTAGAATTGGTATTCATCGGGTTTTTCATTGGTAATCAATAAAATATTTAGCAATTACATTATAATTAATTACAAGTTTTAGTACTTTACAAGATTTAATAATACACATGCTACTAGGTCGTGAAAACAGAAAATTTCTTCAAGTCTAGTGTTATTACCTAATTGGAGAACATAAATAACTAATACCAATTGTAGTTTTTTTGAATATTAATTTCCAGAAAAAAATTGCAATTATATTTCTGTATAATTTTGTTATTTAGAGCTTAGAGAATCTTCTGAATGTTATGCATTTCATTTCGATACAAGTTTGTACGACCTGTGCCTTTGTATGGTACACGAAACTAAGCATAAACCGTCATTGTTGTGTTCTTTACCGTTGGAGATTGTGTAAGTTTAGATTTTTATATTTGGGTTTAAAACAGGTGATTTTTTAATAGTTGAAAGTCATTGTTTCAATTGTTGGCTTTTTTGTTTACGTGATATTTTAATATTTTTAAAAATTGTATGGAAATCCTTCAACTCCTCCATGGTTTAGCTCAGATACACAATGATAAAACTCACTGTTGGTATTTGTTTTTAAAAGCGTGAATAGAATTTTTCACCTCCTTCCAAGTGGAATAACTGCGTTGAATCTAGTCCGGTGCACCAACTAACGCTGTTGCAAAATGAGGCGAGAGCAAAAAAATTTACATTAAATAGTGCTTAAAATATCCAATTACAGTTTAACTATAAAATAAACCAATCAGAGAACAGAACCCACATCCAATAAAATTTCCTCAAATTTCGATTAATTAAAACAATTAAAAATTGTATGACGTACAACAATTACCGTATTTACTAATTATATCTGGGCAGAATGTTTTATATTTGAACCTACAGTATATCAGAAAAAATTGTCTTTATGACTGATTTGTTATAATTTTTGCACCTATGGTTTACAATTTCAAAGCTCTTGAACGGAGCCTTTCAAATATTTTCTAATTTGGGACCACGAATAAGCGTTTTCCATTGTGATCGATTTTAGGTACCAATGGTTCCTACATCAAGTTATTCATTTATTATTTTATTTCATTGTATCAAGCTACTTCTTTTTTATTTCCCACGCTCATATGATTGGCTTGATTGAAGTTTCGCAGCTTTGCTTTGACTGAAAGTAATACTTTGTTTTGAAGTGATGAAGATAGACGGCTAAATGCTCAAGTCAAATTGCCAATGTGGGCATTTGTTCGATGGGGTTGTTATTAATAGTAATACTTGATTTGAAAATGTGACCACTTTTGTTTGTGTTAAATTTTAATTCACCGTTTGCAGCTCTTTTTGCGAATTTGCAGTATCATCCGCATACGCTAGATATAAAATTGTCACTCTTTTTACATTGACTCAACTAAATCCTTTTAAAACGTTTTTGTAGATAGAAGTTTGCATAGCATCCCGAATTCCTGTACGAAGAGGTTTTTAGATTCAAACTAAACAAGAGGAGATGAACGAAGTTTCTTGACTAGAACACCGTTTCCTTGCGACGATGCCAGTGTTTACAGGAATTCACGAGGTGATCTTTGGGGGAATTGGAGGTTGATGGATCAACAAGCCCAACGGGCTACATATAGTAAATGGATACTTTGAGATACCTTTTAAGCACGTTAGATGTATGCTGGCACTCATTCACTTAGCGGGAATATGGTGAAAGCCCAGTTATATCGCTGTGCACTCGGTCCCTGCCTATGTGCACTTAGTCGAAGATGCATCACTTGGAGGAGGAAGTCAGGAATATCACCATTATTAGAATTTGAGACAATAAGCATTACTCAAATCCTCAGGATTATTAGCATCCCTTAAAATCGCTATTAAATTGATAATTTTTGACAGAACTCTGTCCTTAAGTAAATATTCCTGTAATTTATTTTCATTAATTGAATCGAAAGCTTTAGTCTAATTCCAATTTAGATATTGGTTCAAGAGTTTCTATTGACGAGTGAATGTGATTTGAATATTCCATTTTTATACCAATAACCAACTAAAGTTGAACTTTCTTCGTTTTACTGTATTCGATTAATTGTAATTATTGGCTGCAATTACACAAGAATTAGCCTACCACACAGGTCGATTCTTCTGTAATTGTTTTTCGATTTCTTTTTACAAAATGGAGGAACGATTATTGATTTGGATTAGTCGAGAGGAAGATGTTGTTGCCAAATGATTACAAGAAGAGTTGTATCGATGACATTGGTACATATGTCAGCCGTTCAACTGACATTTGATCACGTTTTGAAAGATTTCTTATTTATAATTTTTCAATCAATCGTTTTGCAAAACGATTGGAGCCAATCGTCTCTTAGTATTATGTAGTAAATCGATTTGTTAAATTTCTATTCAAGTATTAGGTATTTTTATAATTACTGATTATAAATTAATTAATATTTTTATTTAACTAAGTGGTTTTCTTTTTCCAGCCGATTAGCTACGGTAGAGTTATTGCTATCATATACAGATAAACCAAAACATTGTTCAGATTTAATTAGGAGATATTAGTCAGAATTCAATACTTATGAGTTTTTTTGACACAATTCGATGATAGGTTTGAAATTCTATTTTTAAACTGCATATTGTCGCATTGTGGTTGCAGAATTTTAGATCTCGTGATTACGATTTCCAGTTTTTTGTGCGATCCTAATGATTTTGGGGACTTGAGTAGTGCTTATTAGATCTCATTTTCCAATGATAGTAGTATTTTTGACTGTCACTTTTATGTAGTGCATTTTGGCTAGGTGCACAGCGGTATAACAGGCCTTGGTGGATGGATGCAAGCTTACGTCTAGGGGTAGTTAAAAAGGTATCTTCATATATACACATATCAGATGTAGCCGTTTGGATAAGGGAAATATCCTGACCAAAAACAAGTCTTGTCAATCTTTACGAATAGTCACATGGATGCCGTCTACCAGTCAGGAAACTTCGTTTTTCTCTTATGTTTATTATGCTTATGAAGCCATTAAATTGGATCGCTTAATTTATTGTACAAATATAGAAATGATGAATAGGTGACTACGTTACCAACCGAAATACATGAAATGAATGAATGAATTTTTCTTTTTGTGTGGGAGGTTAGTATTAAGATTATTAGTTTGTGGTTGAATGGATGGTTTGTAAAACCTTTCCAATTTGGCCTGCTGTCGAATTATGAATTTTTCATATACTTACAAATTAATTTTAGTTCTATTTGATAGATTTGCTTGAATTATACTTTACGTTTAGCACATAAAAATTGCATTATAGATTATTCAATGTTTTCATGACCTGGATAGATTTCAATTTTACATTTAAAATTGATTAGCGATAATACGTTGGCTTTAAAACTTTTTATAGTCGTCGCAGGTGGACTTATACATTAGGTTTTATTATGAAAATGTCTATGTGTGGTAACCTTGATTTTAACGATTTAAAAACATTTTTAGACTAAAAAGGCAAAAGTGTACGTTACAAACTTTTTTTTAACTTTATAGAAATGATTTGAAATGTTTTCACTCAGATTCTCAACGTGATTTTGACTATTTCGCTCGCAGTTCAAGACTTGGATGAATAATATATTTTTTTAAAGATTAATTTGATTTATTGAGATTTGTTTATATTTATAATTATGATACATACATTTCATTATTATTTACTTGTTTTTCTTGTGATGCGTTACAATGTTTATTTGATTAAACAGTTATCAGAAGTGGTATATTATTTTTTAAAAACCGGAAATTTAATGAAAAAGTTGTATCGAATATTACAAACATTGTAAAAATAAACAAAAATTGTGATGAATAAGAATTCTAACAGGTTTTAATTTAAACACGTAATAAGTTGATTGGAGTATTGGCAATTCCAACTTTGTATCTTTGTTTCGCATTTTTTGGTGACGTGATTGAATCTTGACTATCTACTACGAGCTTTAACAAAATAATGCATTTGGCTTAAATTAAAATAAAAAAACTATGAAATTAGTTTGTAAGTATTTTTGGCTGGTTAATTTTATTTCTATTACTATGAGTTAGGTATGTTTAGGGGACTGAGAATTCGAGAAGTGATAACACTTACGTAACTCTGTTCGAGTGAAGGCGATATTCTTGAGTTCGTAGTCTGATGGGGGTACATTCAGTACTAAGATTAAAACATATTAAGAACCGAGGCCATAGCGATGTATGCAGGCTAATTCCATAATAAATGGATTTTAAAATACACTGAAAAGGTATCGTAAATTACATCTACTACTAATTTTATTGGTTGTATTAAATTTTTTAAAATGTTTATTACTTTGAGTGTTTTACAAGAAACATCTTTCAGCAGTGGACATTTTAGCGAAGCCGAACGTGGGTCCGCATTTTAGTACCGGTAGTGGGATTCGAACCCTCATGCTCACCGAGGTCCGAATTCGAGAACTGTACCGCTAGACCACCACGTCTTAACGAAAAGTAGAAGAAAATTGTTTGACAATTTTGGAAATAATAAAGCTAAAACTTTGTCATCATTATATTATTACATTCTTATTAAGGAATACTCATCTTGGTTAAAGAGTTAAGTTGAAAGTTATTTTCTAAAGTTTTGAAATATTCAATTACTTATAGAAAACTTTAAATTTTGGATCGTTTTGATGTTGATTAAGTCTAACAGTTTTTAAAATAATAAAGGAATTTTTTTGTTTTACTTCTGTTAATACTTTTCTCAAGTATTGCGATAGCTTTATTTTACGCAAAATGTTTTTGTAAGTTTTCTACCTTATTGGTTTATAATCTCCCATTAGTTAGTATCTATCTATTATATTTTTTGTTTTACGGAAATTGACCATATGATTATAAGGTTATCATAGGTAGGCATTTTATTTATTGCTATATTGAATAGCCTGTATTGTGGAGAATGAAATTTTGAAGGATGTGCAAACTATAACTTAAGATGTTAGTTTAGTTATTCAAGTTATTTTACCTGTTTATCAAATTTAATAATAGTCGAATACAGTAGTTTATATCATAACTTATTTCATACTAATACAGTGATTTGTTTTTAATTCATTTTTGAAGTTGTCTCGAAAATTAATATACACGAGGTTTAATGATTAGTTTCAGTTTTTACATTATATTAAAATTAATCAAAGGTAATTATAAATTATATTTCACCATATTGCAAGTAAAATATTGCTTACCTCATCTTCAGTATTTACACGTGATAGAGGTTTTCTCTAAATATAAAAGAACGTATTCGTACATTTTGATTATTCAAAATAAATTCCAGTAGATGTTTAAAAATAAAGAATAGAAGTCAATATGTGATAGACAATAATTCTGTATAATTTTTCTAAGTGACTTGTTATAAAATAGTGGTGTCTTCATTACAAGTATGTGAACTTACTTTTGGTGTACGACGAATAGATTTGGGTGTTTGTGTGTTTTTTTGGATCTGTTTTTTTAAGAAAATAGTTATACCAAGTTACAAATAAACCAATTGTTATAAATATTTAATAATTTCCAAATTAAAAATTACGATCATTACTTTTAACTAAACTTACACACTTAATGGTATGAATAGGATTTCATAATTCATAATTATGAGAGTATTTTATGAATTAGGAGATTATTAACTTAAAACTTTACGTATTAAGTTTTAATAAACCAGAAACAAATGACAAAATGCATCTATTTGTGTAGTCGGAATGTATTAGCACCTGGAAATGAAGCTTTCAACTGTACCATAAGAACTTTGTTCATCAAAACAACTGTCTAATTAGGATTAGTTAAAGGGCATTTAATACGCAACAATATAATTCGTTAACAAATATTTATCAGTGTATTATACTACAATATTTTGAGCAAATAAAATGAGATATTTAAGAAATTGTAATCTGAATAATACTTACTTCCTTTGGTTGATTCATGGCATCTTTGTTTTTAAATATATTTGGAAAGACGACATTTTCTAAATATTCCTTTTGGACAAATCTTTCTCCACTAAATAATTTTAAAACAATGGTTAAATTAAATAACGTTAACATGTAGATTATTTTAACTGCTGATAATTTAAAATTGTAATAGACGGTTTTACACAATATTGAAAATTCTCGATATAATCCAATATTTCATTATAATTACACCTAAAAGTACTGGAATGGCGGGCAAAGCTTAAGCGCTAAAATTATAAGTTAAAAAAATGGGTTTGGGTCTCATCAGTGATTTTGTCAAATATTTAGTTGAGGAAAGCAGTAAAAATTAAAGCATTGGGTTCTCTTTATAATACCAAATAGAAATATTAGAAGAGTAAATTGTGAGATGAATTCATTTCGTATATCCTCATCAGTTACAAACATATAAAATTTTAGTATATATATAGTGATGTATTAACTGAATAGAGAAAAACAGTATTAACGAGTACAATTAATTATAAAAAACTGATTTGGAAAATTTAATAATAGGTTATAATATGGTTTATAAAAATTAACATAATATATTGGACATTAATATGGTCATATTTTTGGATATTTTCATAAGAAAGCTAGTTAGATAGCAAAAATTCATAAAAATATTTTAGAAAATTAACTTGATTTTTTAATATGTTTTGACTTACTGTTCTTTGTTACAAAATATAGTACAATATTTTAATAAATTAAATAGAATTAGTACATAAACCAAAAATTAAAGCAGCCACTTGTATATTTTAATTTTCTATAATTACTAAATGTATTCCAATATTATGCAATTTGTCTAACTAGTTTTAATTAGAAAATAATCATTAATATTATTGTACCGTTTGGGTCCTAATTCTTTGAGCACTTCCAGTTTAACTAAACGATTAAATATTCCTCTGGCAACATTGTATTCGGTCTCTAAACATTTGGCAATTGAAGATGGCGAAAGTGAGTCCACGGTAGTACACAAATAAACAGCACGTCTTAAAAGACAAGTTACCTAATAATAGCAGTAAATTAAAAATGAGTTTAAAAGTTAGGTAAATGAAAGCATATATATTTTGTTTTTAAACATAATTATGTATGATTATTAATATTCTAGACAAATACCATTAAATAACAACAACAAAAAGTTGTAATAGTTTATGAGAAGTATGCCTTGTAAAGTTTATGCATGAATAGTAATAAAAAAATTGTAAACAGAAAAATAAATGAATAAGGTAAAAAGATATTAAAACTGTAATACGTAAAAAATATAATTAGTACACTGTAAAGTACATTTTTTACCATATTTCTTAATACTTTCAACTAGGCTATAATTCAATTGTTTCTTCTCCATCTACTAAATGAATAGCTATTCATTATTGTGAAATATCTACAGATATCATCAATTTCTGGTAACGATTAACTGACTCAAGTGTTTTTTTTAGTCTTTAATAAAAAGATAATGCTTTGTATAGAACTAAACATTTTTTACTCTTAAAATGTATTTAAACAATTTTATTTAGTTTTAAAGTGAAATATTTTTTTATAAATTTTATGCTTTTAATTCTAAAAAAATCTAACGTCATAATTGTTGATGTGTATGTTTTAACTAATAGAATGCATAAATTAATTTAACACGTAAATTTAAAATATTTCTTATTCCAAAAATTATAAATTAGATATTAAAATAATTGTAGTATATTACATATAAAATATTTGTTTTTTATAATTACTAAATTTCTCAATTTTAATAATAAACTTACTTTTATGATTTCATTATCCATAGATTGTAGTGTTTGATCTGTTACTCCTCCGCTGTTAAGTAATTCAGGCTAAAATTATATATATATATATATATATATATAATTTTAGTTAAGTAAACATTTATTAGTATACAATTTAAAACATTTTAAATATGCTTACTTTTTAAATAAATAAATTGTTTCCAATTAAGTTATTTTAATTTTTACAAGTACATATATTAATATAAATATAAGTAACTTAAATATGTTAACAACATTTATTTAGTTAGTAATATAAGTACAAAATTAAGTTTAATATTAGCACTACTTTATTAGAATTAAATATGGTTACGTTGTTTAAATTTAAACAAGAAAAAAACACAATAAAATAAAGTAACAAATTTTCTATTTTTATTTAAACTAAATTATTAAAAAATGTTAACAATTGATCAATATATATATATATTGCTATGTACCATTTTTAGTAATAATTTGTAAATATTTTTAACTAAAAGATGAAAATATTGATATAAAAACCGTAATCATATTTTTAATATTTGATTAATTTATATATTAGGTAAAATATTAAAAAATGTAAATTGCATATATATTAAGTTTTAATCTATTGTTTTACAGTAAACGTTAGTTAGAAAAATACATTTTAAAAAACTATATAGTTTTGTACAAGTAAATATGCTGCTGTAAAATGTTTTTTTTTAAGTTAAATATAAAAAAATGTAACTTAAATTTTATATTTTAATTTTACAAATAATGGCATTAATATATATATATATATATAAACTATTATTAACTTTACTTTTAATTTTGCGCATAATTCACAAATATGTGAAACCGGAAAATCAATTTCTTCAACAATACGAAAACAAATAGAATGTTGCCAGTGTCCACAATTATCACACAAAATCATAATGCCGTCATCCTATAAAATTTAATAAAGATTCTTTTGAATAGGAATTTTAATAATAATAATAATAATTATTATTATTAAATAATTTTATAAATACACATATTCATGCACAGTTTATGTTATAATACATTACTTTGTTAATTCCACACGGACAACGAGTTTCGTACACTTCATCATTTTCAGTTTCATTTGATTCTAGGGTCTGTTGTTGTAAAGAAGATACCAAGTCGTCTTCTTTATACAAAAAATTATTAATTTGCGTTACAGGAGTTTGCTAAAATATTGTTTTAATTTAATATAAATATATAATTATTATGTTTCTTTCTCTAATAAATAATAATAATAATTTATATATATATAGTAAAAAAATAAACACTTAATGCAACTAACCGAAATAATATTTTGAGAAGTATTATTTTGTGACAAAGGAGTAAACCCTGGTAGTAAAGTTTTGCTAGTTTGTATATGCATTTTTATACTAAAGTTGGGTATAAAATAATTTGTAATCTACAAAAAACTAACTTGTGATGTTTCTAAAATTAAAAAATTAGCATAATATATCTTACTGTCCTAATGTTGCCAACTCGAACATTAATAGGTTGATCAAATTTAAAATTTAAGTTTTCTGCTGATCTAAATCCAGGAGGTACGTAATCTTCTGGTGTTACTAAAAATGCATTGTATTTTATCTTTAATGTACATTTTTTAAACATTGAATACTTTTGTTAAAAAATTTTTACATTATTTATTTAATTAATAATTATATATATATACATATATATATATATATATATATATATATATATATAATTACTGCTTATAATTTAATTCAACTTTACTATTTACCCAAAAATGTATTAATTATTTGTTTTTAATAAGAAATAATAATGATTATTATACAACGATTAATTTACTATTTATTAATTAAAATTTAATTTTTAAAAATTTAATTAATACATATTAATTATTGTTGTATGTTACCTTCATCATAATATTGAAGTCTCATTGTGATCATTATTTCAGACGGTAAATCGTTTAGTTTTTTCCCAGCACGTTCTATTGATTTTAGCAAATTAATTGTAGAAAATTGTACGTTATCTTTGCTATATTCATTTATGTTACAACTTTAATTATAAAAAATATTTAAAATTTACTCTGTATTTTCATTAGAAACATTTAAAGAAATTCCACCATTTGTATATGATATTTTAAAACAGTATGATTCGATTACATTAATTTCATTTGTATATTTATCTGTAGTTTTATTTTTGTTTGGAGTATATAAAGTAACCGTGGCAGATTTAAGCTAAAATTAAAAATATATAAACAATTTACAAATCGTCTGTCAATTGCATCAAAACATCCTCTTAGCCAATATACAATTTTTGATGAACCAGGGCAATCTGCATTTTCTCGAATAATTTTAATATTTATTCCTAATGTAAATATATAATATATTAACAAACCTTCTAAATTTTTATCATAAAACGCATTTTCAGGAAACAAGTTTCTAAAGTAAAGCACATAAGATATTGATACAGCAAACAGTTTTTTTATAAATACTAGTGAACATAATTCTGTTCCTAAATCTGTAGGAAACATTTTTGACCACTTTAAAATAAAAACAAATTTAAATTACTGTTCCAGCTTGCTGCTTTATAGCTACTGCTGTTGCCATTTTGTACCCCACGAAAACGTATAATCTTAAAAGAATATGTGCAAAATGAAGACTAATGAAAACAACTTAAACAAAACATTACTATAAAATTACAAAAATAAACATAAATTATTAATAATTACATTTAAAAAATTAAATTTATAAAATGTTTTGTTATATATAATACAAATAAACTAATTTTTTAAAATTATTTTAATTCGAATTTTCATTTAAGTAATCGTAGATATAAAAGCAGAATAATTATAATTACACTTTTACAGTTATAGTCAACCTAAATACTTTAGTAAACGTATATTTAGCGTTGTTATTGTACTATAATAGTTATAAATAAAAAAAAATTATAAAAAATAATTTAAAAATAAATAACAAGTTAAACAGTTTTTCGCGATTTTCGGGCCATGTCAATTTGATTGTCCGATTCCTTACATTTTTTCACTGTTAAAATTGCATTTTTTTTATTTTGTTGTTGTTGCTTTTAAGTGTTTACTGTTAATTATTATTGTTTGTTGTATTTGTTTAGTGTTTTTTTATTTTGCTATTATTTCTATATCTTGGTACCCTCGTCGACTTCAAATTGTCGATGACGTGATTATTGTATTGTTGTAAAAACTTGTATTTTTTTGTTTTTTTTAACAATTTTTGGTTTTATAAATGTTGTACTGGTGTATCGGTCAATAGTTATATTTTGTAATTTCAGACTGAGGGAGCTTTTATCTGCAGAAAATGCCTGATGATGAGGTTTTACAAACACAATACTGTATCTTATACCTATACGTAAATCAACAGGAATTTTAGGTGTTTCAGAGTTAAATTATACTGTCTAAATATTACAGATTAAGTTTAATCTCTATTCTACTAGAAAATCCTTCGTACTGGAAGTACTCGACACGAATACCCTTGGTCTTCGGAATAAATTGTTTAAATTAAAGTGTGTAGTAGCTTTTGTCAAACCTTATAGTACTATTATTACAGAAACGTTGTTGTTAGAAAAAATACTTAAAATACGCATTTTGGGTATAATGTAGTACAAAAGGATTCTGGGTGAGATAAATCAGAGGATGGTGTCTTTTATATAAAATAAAATATATTTTTGCTTATTGCTATTCTTAAACTCACTTAAAGGGTATAATTTTTACCTTTTGCACTTCTACTTTCCTTAACAGATAGAACCTTTTTTACTATTTATCTCTGTTAGAAAGGAGGAATTATTGCTTTCTCTTCTTTAATGTGCACATTTCTTCTGCTGCAGCTTGTATGACAAATTAAAACTTAATATCCATTCTTGATTTTTGTAAAACAGACTTTGCCGAGTTTTAAAACCTTTTAAATAACACTAAATAAAAGTCGGAGCAATTTGTAAATAAAGGTAGTTTATATTCTTATATTGTATAAATAATTAAAAAAGGTATAAGTTTATATGTCCCGTTTAAAAACCAAAATTTTCCAATTATTTCTTTTTACGTTGTTTAACTTGTTTAATAAATAGAATAAATACAACCGTTTATAAATAGAAAAAAAACTCTTAATCTGCTATAATAATATTTAAAATCAAGTTATAAGTGCAATCAGAAACCGATAGGTTATTATTATTATTATTATTATTATTATTACAAAACCTTGCTTTAAAAATAACCAAAGTAATAAAATAACAGTTGCAAGCATAAAGCAACAAAATTGTTCCATGTTTTCGGACATTTTGCCAAACATTTTGTTTGATTCTATAAAACATTTATTTAAATTAGATTTTCCCAAATAGTTTTTAGCCAAGTTTTCCATGGTCTACCAACCTTTCCTTTATTATTTTTAATTGTTTATTCCAAAACCGTTTTTGCTGATCTTTGAGCAGGTAACGTAGAATTTAACCAAGTATTTTTTTGGTTTATTTGTAATGATGTCATGTGGTGTATGTAAATCAGTTCTTCTCATAATGTCATTGTTTGAAATGTAATTGCACCAGGTAATCAATTTTGTTTGTTTGTTTTTAAGTTTTGTTTTAATGTATTGTCATAGGAATAATTATTGATGCGTACAAACAAAGTTTTGTTTTTAGGCGGATAAAAGAACATGACCCTTTTGATTTGTGTTTATAAAAAACTGACGTTGTTTTTCTAAGTTTGATTTTTAACATTAATTTTGGTTTTTCTTTTTTACCAATGATGCTTTCCAGATATGTAAAAGAATCAACAATATTAATAATTTGTCTACGAATTTTGATGGGCAAATAATTGTTTGACTTTGTGTGCAACACTTTCGTTTTTAAACAATTAACGCGTAAACCAACACTAAAACTAATATTACTGAGACAAGTTGTTATATTTTACATTATTTTTGGTTTGTTACTGAGTATATATATATATATATATATATAATACTTAGTAAATTTAACAAAAAACATCACCAGGTTGAATAAGTATTGTTTATCCATTAAAGCAATTTATTTTGACTTTCTAAAAGCCTTTTATAAAATATTGCACTCGTTACTAATGGCAAAAATTAAATTGCATGGAATTGGTTATCTCATTTTTAGCTAAATTAAGGATTTTAATTTTATTGTAGTCTTGGTGTAAAACTAGGCAATACGTTTTTTATGAATACATCAATCGTTACCTCTTGACTTAATATAAAAATATGAATCATCAAGTATTTTGTAATTACTATATCAAAACATAAACGTCAATACTAAATATTTTAAAATTAAAAATAGTCAATACAGTTATGCCTCACAGAAACAATGAAATAAACGGACAAAATACACAAACGGTTAGAGTTACACACACCGCGTTATAATCCACAAGCACGCCAATAAAAGTCCCCCGCACCTTCCGGTGCAATAATACAATAAAAATATTATTAATAAAAATTGTGAATTGTAAATATTAAAATATAAACATGTTAAAATATGATTTACAAAATAGTATAATCAATAAAAAATTTGTTAAATAATAGTAACGCTACACGTTTTCGATTCCGAATGGGATTACATCAGGCGTACTACAGAGTTCGGTACTAGGCCCCTAGTACCTTAAATTGTCATTAATAATATTTGTAATTGGTTTTAAAAAATTAGCTATCACTGAATTTAACCAAGTGCAAACACATCACTTTTGGTAAATTCTTATATATGATTTTTTCTATATCTGGGTTGCACATAATAAATTAAGTAAAATTATTTATTTATTATTATAAACTTTAATACATTAATAGAAATACATTTAGCATAATAATTAATAAAATCTTGGAAGTTCTTTTCACACCCTCCCCAAATTTTTACTTTATCAAAAAACAGCGCAAATAGGTTTTAAGCTGGTTAATTTTTTTAAACATAATCTGGAAGTTATTCCAAATAAATTTCTGTGCTTAAATTTTATGTTGTATGTTAGACCGTATCTAGAATATAGTATACAAGTCACTGCCCCTATTCTAAAGAATGACATTCGAAGGTTAGAGCATGTTCAAAGGTACATTACAAAAATTCCCAAAAATTGAATAAAAAGCCATATTTGGAAAAACTTAAATTTCTTAAATTATTTCTGTTAAGTAGTAAGAGAATCCAAGGTAATTCAGTATTAGTTAACTTAATATTTAATGTCATTTTATTTAACGGCTAACGCAATATTTTAATGTTGCGCAGGTTTGCCTAAAAGGCTTTGATCCTTCTTAGATTACATTATTTCACTCACAGGACTGTCTCAACGTAGAATAAACTTTCCAAGTATATTGTCAAAGTCTCAAAGCTTCATTTATTTAAATCATGTAATAAGTTTTTATTTTCTAATTTTATTTTTTATTATTTTTAAATTCTGAAGAAATTTTTATTCCCGGATTTTTTCATTTTTCTATTTTATTGCTACAATCCATGTTTTTATCATATACAGAGCAGATTTGAATGTGTGTTTAACATCAATTTTAAGAATTAGTCATTGTTCATTTTTAATAAAATTAAGCACACAAAATAATAATAGGCTAATTATTATAAAAATTATGTAATTTCAACTTTTTATCCACGTTAATATAGAAGTAGCTTTTAAAATATGCTATTTTGGCCGACTCAGCCTTCTTAAATAAATATTTCTAAGTATATATAAAGGATCTATGAAGCACTAAACATTATTTTTAATTCCCCCGATAGTTGTTTTTACAAAAAAACAATTGGACATAACAAATTAATTTATATTTAATACCTTTGTAATTTTTTGCGTTAATTGTTAAAATGGGTGTACATTATATAAATATAATGTTTAATGTAAGTTCATGTAAGTTAAAAACTGAGAATTAAAAAGAATATTTTATTTTCCTACACACCTTGTGTATTGTCCTGCTTTTTGTTCCTGTAAAATATTTTAAAAAATATATTATTTTAATAAAAATTGCTTGTTTGTAATTTTATAAAATATTTATACAATATTTATAAAAATTTCAATTATTACTGCAAAGTTTAACATTTTTTTACAAAACTTTTTATTAACTAAATTATGATGCTTTGTAATAAAATGTTTTGCATTTAAAACTTCTTCATTTTGTGAATATTGAAATCAAATACGTATACTAAGTTTTAAATAAAGTGTGAGCTTATATATTTTTTGTCAATAATTTAAATTAAAATGCAACAAAATTTAAAATTACTGCTAATAAATTAATTTACTTTTTTTAATATTGTGTTTAAACATGGCATATTCGAGTTAGCAGTTATCAATAAATTATAAAAATGAATAAATTCAACCAATAAAAAGGGGTATATATACATATACCATCGTAATTCATTTTTATATAACGCAGTCAACAAAATGAAACCTTTTTATTAACTGTATATTTTAAAAACCGAATTTAGTTTTATTGTACAATATACAATACTGCATCATAAATAAAATAGAAATAGAATTTCATTATGTTGTTAATAATAAAACACTTTACATTTAATGTAAAGTGTTTTATTATTAAATATTGAATAAAACAATGAACATTGTTAAATAAAATACAATATCTATCTATTTTTGTCACTAAATAGTTTTATATAATATTTTATAAAATATTAAATAAGTGATACCTGAAAACTTTAGAAAAAATTGTTGATAGAAAGATCCAGAAAAAAACAAACTTTGGATAAGAACAATTTGGTTTTATGTCGTGACAAAGTACAAGTGATACTATTTTTACCCTCTAAACAGTAATGATAAAAAGAGTTTATATGGTTTTTATTGAATTGAAAAAGTCTACATTCAGGTTTTTAAACAAAACGTGTAGAGAAGTAACATTTTTTATTTTATTTTATTTTATTTTATGTTTGCTACTTTGAATGTTTTACAAGAAACATCTTTCAGCAGTGGACAATTGCGAAGCCAAACGTGGGCCCGCATTTTAGTGCCGGCAATGGGATTCGAACCCATGTCCACCAAGGTCCGAATTTGAGCATTGTACCGCTATACCACCCCGGCACATACATACAACATACAAAAAATATTTCAAATAAATACGTGAAAATTATAGCATATATGTATGATGATATAAAAACGTTAGTAAGGACTATTGTTGGGAAATTGATGAGTTCCTATTCAAATTTGGTCTACATCAAGAATCGACATTAAGCCAGTATTT
This sequence comes from Cardicola forsteri, assembly GCA_025895645.1. NCBI lineage: Eukaryota > Metazoa > Platyhelminthes > Trematoda > Strigeidida > Aporocotylidae > Cardicola > Cardicola forsteri. The sequence continues at coordinate 1,152,209 of JAKXYG010000963.1, forward strand.
GTTTAATTTTGTTGTTAAGGTAATAACAAAAATGGGTAAGGTAGAATTACCACGAGTATGCTATTTGAATATAATATTATCTTATAAAATAGAAAAACAAAAGGAAAATAGGCTAAAGAAATCGAGAAAGGCATTGGAAGATTGAGTTTTGAAAATCAGCAGAAGCAATACAACGAAAGAAAGTGTTAGCAAAACCCGAATAAAAGCCGAAGATTATTAATTGTGAAAATTTAATATTTGGGCCTATTGCTAAGAGAAACTAAATATTTAGATTCGGAAATAGTCTAAAGACCATAGACAGGATGATATAACTGGAAGAAATTTACTAGAATACTGTGACAAAACAATAATAGCAAAGATAAAAAGCAACATTTTAAAGACTTTAATAGGATTCATTATAGTTTACAGACTTGAAACTTAGGATAATGAAAAACCTAAACTTAGTACAAATTAAGATACTATAATAGTCTTTGGTATTATTTAGATTAGACAAAATAAAAAAGTTTCTATTCATTTATTTATTTTATTTTATTACTTTAAATAGTTAGCCTTTTACAAAAGCCCGTATTTAGTACCGGAAGTAGGAATCTAACCCATATCCACCCAGGTTTGAGTCAATAGCTATTTGTTATTCCAGCCATCAAGGGAATAATAAAAGTTATTAAAGCTAAAAATTTGGGAAAAGAGATCGACGTGGTAAGACCACATTTTACAAGGAAAAAAAAGCTGCATTGGAAATAAATGGTAACAGAGAAACCGAGGTTGACCAAAGAGAAGATGGGTAGATTGTGTCAAAGCCGATATGGAAGAAAAGAGGCTGACAACCTTGTAGACGTTGCCGACCAAACTAATTGAACCAGATACAGTGACTCCTCGTAAAGGTGACAAAAGGTATGAAAAAAGAAAAATATTATGACGACTTGATAACAAAAATTTATTTTAGTTATATTGTAATAGCCGTTTTGTTTCTCAGTCCAATTATAAACTTTCTGTCTTATTTATTACTATTTATTGGCGTATCGAAACGTTTTTGTAATAACGTTAAATTATAAACTTTGTTTACATGTCCTTATAATCAGATAAAATTACTAGTAATGTGAAGCGTAGGAACATATGGGTACACTTTGAATCAATTTTGCATAAACAAGTTCATTTACAACATTCGAAAATTAAATGTCATCGTGTAAATTATATATAGGATTATATATATATATATATATATATATATATATGATTAGTTTAAAACAAAGTAAAATTTTATCGTCACGTTAACGAGTTTAATAAATTATTAAATGTTTCATTCAGTTTTTTTGATTTTATATTATTTACTATTTTTGAGTAATTATCAATCTTTGGGTAAGTAATATATGAATTAGAGTCTAACATGTGAACTATAATTCGCTTACTAAATATATGTATATTGTGCATTATTTTTTGTTTTATATGCATTAAATAAATTTTCACAAGTTATTATTTTTTGTTACAATTTTACTAATATTAGTTTGTAACTTTAAGACCACACAAATTAGTTGAGATAAAGGTATTCTATTTTTCTAATATGTATATATAATTGAGTTAATGAAACATTAATAAAGAACGCTTCAGAAAGCGGACATTTAATAAAGCAAAACAAAATTTTAAATTTACCTGCAATAATAAAGTTTAGATTTATATTCATTAAGAAGAATATTTAGCAATTTAAACACCGTATTATTATATATATATTATTTTTGTAGCTTTTGAAAGACACATTTTTACAAAATACTGTACATAGAATTTATAAATAACCTAAGTTTTACATTGAAAACTTTTATAACGACTGTTAACATAAAAAATATGTGCAAGTTTTATTTTTAGGTGTATCTTAGATTAAAATACAAAAATATTAGTTGTCAAGATAAAACAAATTTTTAATTAAAATGTATAATAAAATTAAATGCAAACTAAACATTTTCATCTACTACATTTTTAGGAGATAAAATACTCAGTCGTCATAAACGAATTATTGGTGGAAATATAGTTTCCGAACACAGTTATCCTTGGATTGTATCGATTCAAGGACGACATAAAAGCATTTGGAAAACCATAATTCAACCCGTTGATGAACAATATTGCGGAGCGGCTTTGATTAAGCCCAATTGGCTCTTGACTGCTGCTCATTGCTTGTATGCTGAAAGTAAAGACAGTGAAGAATTGAGGTAAAGTCTAAAAGAACATTTTAATTTAAAATATATGAAATAAACTGAAGAGAATACATACTATATATATATATATATACATAATACAAATTCTTTCGCTCTAAACAGTAAGGGTCAACAAGGTTATTGCGTGTGTGTACCACAAAAACATCATTTGCTGACAATTGATTTATTTATTCATTAATTTAAACATCGTTTTCTTTATCAATTTTGTACAACTTTATACATTTTTCAAAATGATTGTTACTTTGAATGTTTTACGAAAAACATCTTTCAGCAGTGGACATTTTAGCAAAGCCGAACGTAGGCCCACATTTTAGTGCCGGTAGTGGGATTTAAATCCATGCTCACCGAAGTCCAAATCGAGCTCATTTTTATTTTTTATCACTATTTTTTATTGTTATTGTTATTTTTATTATTTATTTATTTTAATTTTATATTTACTACTTCGAATCTTTTACGAAAAACATCTTTCAGCAGTGGACATCTTAACAAAGCCAAACGTGGGCCTGCATTTTAGTGCCGGCAATGGGATTCGAACCCATATCTCACCAAGGTCTAAATCGAGCGCTGTACCACTAGACCACCCCGGCACTAATCATAATAGTTGTCATAATAATCGAAATAATAATATTAATACTACTACTACAACTACAACTGATAATAATAATTGAAATAATAATAGTAAAATTAGTGATATATTTGGCTTTACTAAAATGTCCTCTGCTGAAAAAAATTTTTCCATAAAAATTTTAAAGTAGTTCGCTAATAAATAAAAATATTGCTAATAATAGAAATAATAATAGTAGTACTATTACTAATACTAATAATACTAATATGCTAACAATAATAACAATAATAATAAAATAAATAATAATAATATTAATACTAATACTAATACTACTAATAAAAATTATTATTATTATTGTTATTATAGTAGTGGTAGTAGTAGTAGTAGTAGTAGTAGTAGTAGTAGTAGTAGTAGTAGTAGAAATAATTTTTCTAAAAACTTGTTTTCAACTTTCAATTTTTAATGAGTGTGAGCATGTTTTATGTGGCAACACAAGCTACATTTTTAGCGTTTAATATCTTGCAAATAAAAAAACTGACACGTTTTTTAATATTTTCAGTCGTTTCCGTCGTGATTGGAAATGTGACTTTATTTATTTGGCATGATTTTCCAAAATAAAGCTCTTTTGTTGTTTCTGTAGCAACAACATAATTTCTATTTCGTTTTTATTATTTGTACGTTTGACCGGAAACATTTTTCAAACAAATTAGCTTTAATCACAACCAAACAAATGTTCATGTTTAGTGTTGGCGGTACAACTCGATTCTTTGCTAATCTATTTTTTTATAAATTTTTTCAGATACATTGACCACTGCAACATAGGGACAGAGCTTCTTCTATAACTATTCCACATTTTCAATCACACTTGGAATAAGCCATGATATGATTAGTAATAATAGAAAAACTAAAATTCTACATTTTGTTAAACAGTATTAAAGGCTTGTGTTTATCTACAGCAATTAAATAAAATGATTTTATTTTTGTAGATAAATAATCCCCCATTTATATTTTATATTTGTGCTAAGCGTTATGCTATCTCTTTACAACTAACAAATAAACAATAGTAAATTCTACTGAAAATATTAAAATGACATATTCGTTTCAACTATTAGTAGTTTTAATCCATACTTGTTAATCATTGTAAAATGTATTGTTATTGTAATCAATACACACGCACACATGTTAAAATGATGAATTATAACCATTAATAAAAAATTGTGATATAGTTCAATTTATAAGATTTACCTCGACATTTTAAAATTTACTCATTACTTTTTTATAAACTGAGTTAATTTGGTTGCCTTTTTTCTTTATAACTTTTATGTACGTTTAAGTTATTATTATTATTATTATTATTATTATTATTATTATTAATTATTATTATTATTATTATTATTATTATTATTATTATTATTATTATTATTATTATTATTATTATTAATACAAAACCCTTTTGCTTTAAAAATAAGCATGGGGTAATAAGATAACAATTACAACAAGAAACAACAACAAAGTCCTTTAATTTAAAAAGAACATAAGACAACAGAACATTTTGCCAAACATTTTTTTTATTCCGATGAAACATTTATCTCATTAAAATCTTCCCGAATAGCTCTTAGTAAAGTTTTTTTCTAGTCTACAAACCTTTTTTTACCATTTTCAATTGTTTATTCCAAAACCATTTTTGCTGGCCTTTCGGGTGGTGATGTATAATTTGACCAAGTAATGTTCTTTGCCTAATTGCAATGATGTCATGTAGTAAACGAGAGTCAGTTCTTCTCATAATCTCACTATTTGAAATGTGATCGGGCCAGGTAATATTTACAATATATCTAAGACACCTGCGATAAAAATCATCTACTATCTTATCAATCTTGTATGTTTACTTCCATGGTTCACTCCCATCTATTGATGCGTACAGACAAAGTTTTGTCTTTGGGCGGATGGAAAAAGATAACCATATTGATTTGAGTTTATGAAAGACTTGGAAACAAGCCTGGTATTACCATCAATTGAATTTTTAATTATAGCAAATGAATATAGAAATTTCTTAGTATTTTTAAACAATTTAAAAACTTTAAAAGAAATAAAGATATTTTATGAAAAATATCAAAATTTGGGACGGCATTACAAACAAAAAATATTTTAAATTGAATAAAAATTAATATTGTCTTAATTTGTCTTCAAATATATTTGTCACCTTTTTAAAAATAGCAAAGCTGGTTACACACATGGGTAAATATAGTGTTAGAATATCTTAAATAGTTTTAAGAATGCTCACAATAAAGCAATTGTTAACATTTTACAAAAATATTTAACGTTTTTTTTAGCCTAAAATTACTTAAAAATTGTATTTTTATATCTGGTTTGACACTTTTCACAAAGTGGATAGTTAACTCAGCTAGACAAAGATCCTCATCTAATTTTAAAAGTATAATTTCAATTTCTTCTTACTAAAGTCATGGTTTTAACTCTTTAGCCGCTGTAGTATTCCGAAACATAGCAAATAATAATGCTAGTAGTAATGCATCAGTCATTATAATTAAATTTTACTTAATTAAAAATTTTAGTGCTGTAATTTAACAATACTTTACATGTACATTATTTATAACATTCATGATAATTATTTAGGTTATTTCTTATTTTTAATACCCTTTGTGTTGATAACTTAAAAAATCAATTGTATTTGATAAGTATATATTTAATGATAATAATAAATTTTATTTATGTGAAGTGTATTTACACATGAAATGTGATAAATATAATGTTTAATTATATGCAATACAATAATAAGTTTAGTGATGTATGCAGTAAATACAAATTGTTTAAATGTATTAAATTCAGTTATGATTATGATCATTTTATAAATTAGTTAACATTTAAAATGATCGATTTTTAAAAAAATGTGTAATTTTTGCATCTTGATGATTAATTTAAAACTCATGTTCAATTGTTAAATTAATTGTATAATAGTGTGGTTAAATTTTAGTTTATTTTCCTTCTTACAACTTAGTCTGAGTGGACTAAGAAGTTTGAAATTAAGCAGTTAATACATTATTCATAGCTGATTAACCAGTATTTGATTTTTTTGATGTAAGATGTATGTTTACCCCTCAAAATTAAAAGAGAATACTCTTATGCAAATTTTGAGTTAAATAAAATATGTATCATATTAGTTTAACAGTTGATTAACTACAGTGGGCATATATACAAATTTGGAATGCTTACATTATATAAATATAGTGTTTAATTCTATTAATAAGAATTGATAGTTGTTAATTTAAAGAACTGCATTTATAAAATTATAAATTAAATTATCAAGTTGCAATAAATAAGTTAAACAAAATGGAATGTACATGTTATAATTTTTATAAATCTAAACAATTTTAATAAACTACTATTTCGACCCTATTTTAATAATTTTTTGATATTATTACAACTAAAATTATTTAAAACTTATTATTTATTAAAAAATATTAGAAAATTAAATCCAAAAATTTATTAAAACAAAGTGAATCAGTAATTGATAAAATCTTCTATTTTATATTTAATGCCGGACTTCAATGTGATAAACAAGAAAATTAAACAATTAATAAAAACAATCTTCTAGTCTATATTTAAAAAAACAACATAAATTTAATCACACTTTTAAAATCAATGTATTTTTAGTCATGTAAAATGCAAAATCCTTAGCTAAAATAAACGTTGCATTTATAAAATTGCTTACAGACAACACAAACCTTAATATAATTGAAAGTTTTTTGAATAATTTAAAAATAGAATGTAAATAGTTTGAGAAATAAAAATGTTTAATTAAGAAAATTAAATGTAATGCACAATCAAATTTCACAACATTGGGTTAAAATATGTGGGAACCCCTACAAATCAACCTATCACATTAGTCCATGTAAGATCCATGTTAAATCATAAGTACTTGATATACAGTACTTACCCTACATTAAGCGCCTTCAGAAAATTCTAGAAATTAATGAATATTACTTAAAATATTAAAAATCTATAGCTATTTTTGTTTATTTTTATATATTTGCAAATATTTTATAATATAAATTATTTCTAAGCAACTCATTTGCTTGTTATTATTATTTTTTTGATAATCTCATTCTCCTTGTTTTTGACATAAATTAGAATTTTAAAATGATATTGGCATAAAATATTATTTTTTATAAAACATCTCTCTTATTATTTTAAGATATTATTTAACAAACATTTTAGTACAATTTAGATGTGCTTCATATAATTAAATCTTCTAACAGAAGCGAATAAATTATACTGTATTGATTTTGACAGTAGATTGTTTATCGTTTGTACATGTTTTAATTTAATAACTACTTTTTTACTGGTAATTGATTTAGAGATCGTAAAACAATAATTTTGAAATAATTTGGTCTAGCAAACAAAAACTGTTCTATATAGAAAATTTTGCGTTTGCTTGTTTATTTACCGTACATTTAATTGTAGATACTTTCATAAACTTTAATTTGAATCAAAAGTGCTGAGATAGTTTGGTAGTAAGGCATTAGACTTGAACTTGAATAAGCATAGGTTTGAAGGCTACCGCCGCCAATAAATACGAGCCCTCGTTTGATTTTGTTAAGTGTCCATATGCTAAAAACTCTTCCTTGTAAAATAATAAAGCAATAATGATAATAATAATAATAATAATAATAATAATAATAATAATAATAATAATAATAATAATAATAATAATAACCATATATAACGAGTACGCAAATGTTGTATAATGATTGAATCCAATACACTTTAATTGGTTGTTTGCCACATAGATTATAATAACGGATAGCAAACTCAATCAAGCATTTATTCAATAGCGTTAAAACATTATCAGTTTAATTTAATTATTTAAATTACAGTATTTAAATGAACAAGTGAAAACAGCTCACGAATCGCAAAAATGTGATGTTTGTTCATTTAAGGGGAAAATCAATAGTTATAACAATCAATAATGTTGAAAATAGCTAAGTTGAAAAATATTAAATGTAAATTTGCATTAAATTCAAAATTTATCTTTATAGCTTTATAAATCCGAAATTATGGCACGTTCGATTGGCCACTAACAAATTAACCGTAAGTTCTTTATTAAGTTATGTCCTCAACTCACGATAAAAAATAGTGATCACACACTCACAGAAGGTCATCTGACACTTATTGGTTACTTTTTCGCCACTATTTCCGCTGGTTGGTTTTATCATCTATCGTGAATGTAAACAAGTGGAGATGATATAACCAACTTCAGAAAAAAAACAATTTGTAACTTCATTAAATTTAGCATATACAATATGGCTTGTGTTGTGTAGTGTATGTCTGTGTAGTTATGACTGTTATGTCAAAGCTTTAATTATTGTTTGTGATTTAAAAGAATATATAAAGTGAAATTATTTCACAATTAACGTCTTCTGTTGTTTTTATTTGAAATTATTCTAATTATTTAATAAATACTAAATTTTTATTTCAGCCAAATCTTTCAGAACGTTTTAAAGGTTTATTCAAACGTTTGTATAATGCAATTTTCGGTTATGTAAAACCCCAAACATTTTACCATGTAGAAAAAATATTTCCCCATCCAAAATACAATCCAGGTTAGTTTTAAAAATTTTTAATATCAATTTAAGCGTCTCTAAATAAAAGCGATATCCATTAATTATTACTTAATTAAACATCAGAATATTATTTGTTGATATATATGATTAAAATAGATATTAAATTTTAATAGATATTATTTATTGAACAGTTAAGCTACGTTTGGTTTAAATAATTTATATAGCAAATATATTTTTGTTCAATTGTTATCATCTTTACAAATCACGATTGTTACTTGGATAGGTTTTTTGGAATATGACATTGCGTTATTTAAATTGAAAGAAACGCCCATTTTGAGTAAATTTAAACACTTGGCATTGATCAACTTACCCAATGCAACTAATGACAAACAATGGCCAACCGAAAATCAAGTGAGTTTGTTTTGCAATTGGTAAAATTGGAAAAACAAAATACAAATTGACTTTAATAGAAAGACTCTGGCATAATTTCACTTGGTGCAGTTTGTAATTTATCAATTAGGATGTAATTTATATTCCGCATGACATTTCTACCCAACTGAATTTTTAATGCAACTTCAAGGTCAATTATAGCAAATACACTTGGTCCAGTACAGTTTAGTTTGCATAATATAAAATTAGGCATTGCGATAAGTCTGTTTTTGTGAATTATTATTTCATTTGTTTAGCAACAGTGTGTCCTTTACATCACATGATACACCATCTACTAATAATTTTTTACATAAAAAACATATAATAGATATTACACTTCAATTGTAATTAATAAGTGAAAAAAAGCAACTATAAAGCATTGTTTGGTTACATTTACAAATTAAAAAAAATAACTATAAATAGCTTACTTTAAATGTGAGAAAATTGTAGTACACGTTTGAACAATTATACATTTTTATTTATTTTATTTAATTGCTCTTAAAAATATGCTTTTATTAGCTACTTAATGGGGTTTTTCTTTAAAAAATCGTTTCATTTTTCTGCTTATAAATTGGGGGATAATAACGTAGTATGCATTAAACCTCTTCCTTTTTAAAAGAGACTTGAAACAATTTAAGATAAACTTTGTTCACGTTGAGCAAACGTAAATAATGTGCGAATAAATAAGTATATATAAATTTTAAAATCTACCGCTGAATAGCATCTCCTAATTTATTGTACAAAATCAAGGTCAATTTTTGTATATATATATATATATATATATATATATATATGTATATATACAACTCTCACAACAACTACGGCAAAAAGTGATTATTTAACTAAAACCCCTCTAGCCACTACACAGCATACAAGAGGAACGTCACTTCGATTATAAAATATACAATACTATAAAAATAATTGAAAAACAGCACTAGCAACTACATAGCGTACAAGAGAAAGGTCACTTCAATACTACATAATAATTTTAAAAAGTATAATTTTATATACATATATATTGTAAGTAATAAAAATTGTATAAAATATCAACTGGTGCAAAATGATTAACATTATTTATAACGTCAATTATGAATAAAAATACAGATTACATGCAATTTTTCAGTTATCAAATAATTAAGGACATTACAAAGTTAAAAAAATTTAATAGTTTATATGATCCTCATTCTTTTGAACAACCTGATCCAGGCATTTTGGAATGCTGTTGATAAAAGTGTTGATATATTCTTGTTTCATCTCATATTGAACAACAAACCGAATACGTTCACATAAATCCTCAATTTCAGTATGCTTATTGATGTTGCTCTTTAGCATACTGGAAAAAGTTTCAATAACATTAATGTCTGGGCTGTTAGATGGTAATTGAGTAAAAAATAGTTTTTTTCGATTTTAGCCTCTCCATTGTCTAAATGTAAATATAAAGCAAATAAAGTGAACTTAGATAAATATGACGTTACCTTTTTGGACGTATGACATAGAACATTGTCGTGAAAAACGGTAGTAACCCCGATGTAAATGTGCTGAATTTTATAATGAAAAACATCCTTTATAACAAATTTTTCACTATTTAAAGTACCAGATATAATTCTCCATTTGATAGGTTCATTATACTTAATACCAAACCAACACAAAACTTGTCAAGGATGGGCTTTCCTTCTAGCAACCGGGAGTAAATGTTTCTAAAAACTGGACCTGCACAACACTTTGCATTATAGCCACATGGTTCTTCCTGAATCACTGTTTTATCGGCGACGTATGTGGAACGCCAATAGCACAACTGTTGTTCACTATACTGTTTACAGAAGATCAATCTATCATTTTTTGTTTTTTAGTAATAAATAGCTTAACCCTTGGTGATTAAAGCGCTAAACCAGATTTGATTGCTCTGTTTCTTATTGTAGAATAAGTAATATTGTTTAAACTTTTAGTTTCTGAAATAGGTTTATTATAATTTTTTAATTCTATAATAATCTTCTAATCATCTGTATTACTTGTTACACCTTTTCTTCCAACATTATCATAATTTCGTGGTTTTGACCATTAATTATCCTATAAATAGTTGAAAGGTTAACTCTATATAAATTTGCTAATTCTTTTGGTGAAAGTCCTTTATTTTTTAATTAATGTTTATTTTGTTAAATTTTAATAAATGTTTATTTTGATAATTATCATGACATCACGATCACGGCAGATTTGAATGTGCGTTTAACATCAATATTAAGAATTAGTCATTGTTCATTTTTAATAAAATTAAGCATACAAAATAATAATAGGCCAATTATTATACAAATTATGTAACTTCAACTTATTATCCACGTTAATATAGCTTTTAAAATATGCCATTTTGGTCGACTCAGCCTTTTTAAATAATTATTTCTGAGTATATAGAAAGGAGATATTAAGTACTTGATATTATTTTTGATTCTCAATATTTATTTTCACGAAAAAACAATCGGACATAACAAATTAATTTAGATTTAATACTCTTATAATTTTTGAAATGGATGTAAATATATATAATCAAAATAAAAATCGCATTTAGGAATGCACAGCAGTTGGATGGGGCTGTACGGTTGCTGACGGCCCGCCCAACATGAACGTCAAATCTATCATGCTGCCTGTTTTGTCGCCAGAAGTTTGTCAAAAAATGTACGCGGCAAATATCAATTTGACAATAGAACACGAATTTTGTGCCGGTTATTTCAAAAAAGGAGTGGGAATTTGTCCGGTAATGCTGGTTAATATTTTAATTAAATTTATAATATTTTGCAATTAAATATTATTACTATTTATAAAATCATGCTGCTACAATTTGCAAATAATTAAATAAAACATTAAATGTGAAATTTTGTAAAAATATATTTTCTTTGTTGAAACGATTTTTAAAACATGATTAACATTATCGAAAACAGCATACATTAATAATTAAAATTAAAATTTGCTTAATTATAATGATTATAAATCAGAGAATAATAGTTGTAGCATATCAAAAATAGAATTTAACTTTGTAAAATTTTAATAAATTACATATATTCATTTTGTACCAAATTTTTTTTAGAAATTTGTTTTAATAAAAGACACTAGCTTTGTGTAAAATCTAAATTTTTATTATTGCCAATTCAAAATTTTTAATTTCTAAAATTTTTAATATATTTCAAAAATTAATCAATAAAAATATTATTATTATTTTTTTACATTTTTTTATAGTAATATATTTTAAAAGAATAAATGCTTTAATATGCACATAATTTTACATTAGACATTTAGTTGTTTAATAATTACTACATTTTGTGAATAATTTAATCTGAAGAATTTAAAGACAATCTTTTGTTCAAAGAATATCCAAATCCATTGAGTAGTGTAAATACAAGGTCATTTTTCTATTTTGTTTTTCAAAACCTTCAACGTAACCTATAATTATCACTGTATTTCTAATTTTATTTGATTGTTTTTAATATTTTATACACTTTTCCTCAATTCCATTTCCCTCATTTTATTTTTCCATCTTTGTTACCTGATACCCTTAAAATAAGAACCGAAAGGGTTTTTACTTTATTTAATCCATGTACCAACTTGCAACATTGTAAAAATTATTTAAAATTTTAACGTGGCGTCACTTATAATCGGAATATCTATGTTAATGTTTAAGAAGCATTTGACCTTAGTATTATATGTAAAAAATTTGAATTTTTTTTATACAAATGGCGTAAATGTCTATAAAATCGTAAAAACATAAAATAAAATAATTAGTTAACGTACTATTTAAAAATATGTTTAATAACATTTACAGAGAAGAAAATATACATAGGTCCGTTTTAAGCTTATTAAAATAGGTAGAACATAAAGTTATACTAAAAAACACATAATCGATTATGGAATAAACACAGCACACACTTTTAAATTTATCTTCTTTTAAAATTGTAGAATATAACTTTTATACATTTTAGCAAACTTCAGTAATCTCAATCTTTGCTTAAAGCTCAATGGAACATGTGCCATGACAGGCTTCAAAATCTAGTGTATCAATTTCGTTCATGTTCTGAAAATTCAATATCAGCAATTTTCTACAATATTTGTTTGCTTCTTTTAAATTCATTATTGATCCTTTTGTTAAATTTGCAATGGTAAAATAATTATCAATCATGCGTAATATTTGTAGATTTTTTCAGTTTACTGCCAAATAATTAGCAAGAAATTTTTTTACAGACTAGACACATTTATTTTATGATTTACGGGAAATACATTTCAGCAGTGGACGTTTTAGTGAAGCCAAATCAAGGGCCCGCATGCTAGTGCCGGAGATGGGATTCAAACCCATGCTCACCCAGGTTCAAATCGAACGCTGCACCGCTTGTAAAATAAATCATTTGTTATAAAAAATCACATTTTAAAAGATCTTGTTAATACGTTAATACGTAGGTAAATTATCAACATGTCTTAAGTTGGATTACACTATAATGTTTTTTATGTTTATTTTTTATATCTATATATTCTTTTTTATAAAATTATGTTTTTAAAAGAACTGTTTGTTTTTAGGTTTTAATAAATAGTGGTATTCTGCTTTGTTGCTAGAATGAATGTCGTTGATTATTATTGTAACGAGAAATACTTTTTGCAATTAATGGTTTTTATTAATATTGGCATTTATCGAAATATGTATTAGTGAAAGTTAGATATATCTAAAATAAGTAACATACTAAATGACCTAACAATAGCGGTGTGTTAATTTTCGATTTGGTTCTGTTGACTACCGCACTAAACTTTACCGTAATCGTTATTGTGCAGTGGTGTATCTGTTAAAGGATCCTTAAATTAACACAATAGCCAAATCGCAAGACAAGAGGAAATTTTATATTTACTACCAAAACTAAATGCGGCAACGTATTTATCTGGGTTTTAAATGCTTACTTTCTGAAAAATGTGTTGAAAAATATTTAAATAAATAAATCCCAATATGTGTATCCGATTTATACTTTGTTATAAATTTTCCAAACCGATTTTGTTCTTCACAGGGAGACAGTGGTGGGCCGCTTGTCTGTTCCGATTCAACAGGTCAAATGCAACTGGCTGGAATCGTGTCAGCTAGACATGCCCAATTTCCTGAAGAATATCCGGGCATATTTACCCGAGTTTCCTATTTTATTGATTGGATCAACGAGGTGATTAAAAAGAATCCAACCAAACCAAAAATCAATTTAATGAGCATTTTCAATATAAAAAATTAATTTTTATAGTTTAATAGTGCACATTATTATTACTTGACCAAGTCTAAGTTGATTAATTTTTTTTACAACCCGATTTAATGCAATTGTGCGTTTTTATTAATTCCATGGGGAAGAAGTGACTTTACTGTTACAGATATAGTTCAATTTTTTAACTAATTCCCATCGATATCAATCGAAAATTATTTATTGTATCTCTCAATTAAAGCAATAATAGTAACTAACATTACTAAGGTATTTAAGTAAATAAATATAAATATATGCACCTTGAATTGTTATCTAAATTGTCCAATTTGAGGAAAACGGATAGGTTTATAGTCAAATACGGGATGTCCTTATTGACACAATATTGTGCAAAATCATGGATAAGTAATTATTAACAACTCACCATAAGCAATTTAAAACAAAAAAATTTCTGACATAAGTTATAACTTGTTTATATATATATATATATATATATATATATATGTCTTTAGAAAAAATTATGAATCAAAAAACAAATTGTTTTTGATTTTCTAATTTTGTTATGTGAATGTTTCCCTTTAAACAAATAATTGACAGTCACGTGACAGTCAGCATTTCGTGTAAATAATGGAATACAAACTCTTGTTTACTACTTTAAACATTCCAGCAGTTTAGCCACTGGAGAGTGTTAATATAATTGTAATTTTTAAAATAAATTTATATATATATTTTAAGAAATAAAAATCTTGGTTGGGCAAATTAATTGTGTAATGCAAAATGAACATTAGGTTAAAAAACGTAGGAACCCTACAATAAGCGCTATAAAAAATTTTAGAAAGCAAACAATATTACCTAAAATATTTAAAATGTGTAGCTTTTATTAGCTATTTTCATATATGTATGTATATATGTATACATAATTTATTGCTAAGCAGCTACTTGCTTGTTTTTTAATTTTTAAAATGTGTACATTCCTGCTTTGTAACTAAATAAGAATTTTATAATCACAGTGGTGCAAAATGTTTGTTTTTATAAAATAGTTTACCAATACTTTTAAGATAATGTTTAGAGAATATTTTAGTACAACGTAGATGTGATTCATATAATTGAATGGTATCATAAAAATGAATTAATTGTACTACAATGATTTTGACAGAAGTTTGTCCATGTAGTATATATAGTTTTTAAAACGTTTCAAAATTTGTAATAAAAACAAATTTAATTTTTTTAATAAACCACGGCACTGCATATTTTCAGCTGACATAATCTCAGGCTGAAAGAAAAAAGAAAAGTTGAAACCTACTTTTGTAAAAATATTGTTTATACAATCGGCACAAACACATTGTGGTTTAGATAGACTAAAAAACACCTCAAACATACGACCATTAGCCTGTCACTCAACGTTGTCCTACTTCCCTCCATCATAAAAAATAATGAACCTAAACCAACATAGACCAGATATAAACCACGGATGCAAAAATAGAAACCTGTATTTATATATACGTAAAATGAGAAAATTGATGTAAAGTAATGTCAGTGAACACAGAGTTATTCGATATGCATTGGATGTCGCATGGTGTTTGACAACGATGAATAAAGTCCACGTTGTCGAAACAAATTTGGAAACGTAACATGCATTGTTCGATTTCCTTTAGTTTCGAAAAATGTCGCAATCAGTTGGGACTTGATTGACGTGTCAGTCACGTGCTTTCGACTTTGATCTTTTGGCTGGTTGCAATGGTAATCACTCAAATAATTGGCCAAATTTTCCGCTTCAATCGCTCTAAACAGAGTAGCCGATCCCAAAGACACATTTGACGACTGTTTGTCGTAGTGGTCCAACGATTGGCGATTGAAAAATTTGTGCCAAAACAAGACAACATTGTATCGACCAATCAGCGTTAGGGCGAGAACGACAACAAGAAACACGTGACCAACGAGAACAACATTGTAGCACATTCGAAAATATGCGAAAAAGAATCGCAAGCAAAATGCAAACAGAATAGATACAATCAAACAGGATACAAAAATCAATTGCATAACGCTCAATGGATTGTCCAATGCGTATTGTATTTTGTGTATTGGCTGGTGCAAGTGAATCAGACCCAAACGCCTGTCAAATACAAGTGGAACAATTATATTGGCAATCTGATTCATTACTAATTTGTTCGGTATCATGTCTTCTTCCATGACAATGACAAAATCCATCGATTGAACACGTGATGCAGCTTTATGCAAACACCGAGATGTGTCCAAAATGTGGAGACAAGTAGATGATGATACGTTGTCGACTCGTTTGGAACGATAATGCATATTGTTCGCATCGAGCAAACGACTCATCGGATTCGAATCAATAAATTCATCAGGCCGATTGCCAGACATGCAAGACATAATTTGAATGTCGGAAAATCGTTGGCCATGTACCGATACGTCGTGGTAAATCGATTTTATCAGATTGATGGACGACTCGAATAAGTAGTGCGATTCAAAATTGTTGATGCGATTGTCAAGTCGATTGGCCGACATAATCGCAATGGCGATTGCAGGCAATGTGGCCTTTGTCGAACGAGATATCGATTGGTTGGCATACGAAAATGGCAACTGATGTTGACTGGACCACCTGTTGAAAATGGTAAGCGCTTGAGCCAATCGATATTCTTCATCATCGCGTATTTGGGATGCAACATAATTTAAATTGTTCAATTTTAAGAATGTGGAAAATTGCGACCACATGTGAAGTAAAATTAGAAGAAGTATTATTGCACGAAGAACGCACATAAGCCGACATTTTCTGGTCAAGCAAATCGACATCA
Source organism: Cardicola forsteri (assembly GCA_025895645.1). NCBI lineage: Eukaryota > Metazoa > Platyhelminthes > Trematoda > Strigeidida > Aporocotylidae > Cardicola > Cardicola forsteri. The sequence goes on from JAKXYG010000963.1 coordinate 1,169,003, forward strand.
TATACAACCATCGTTGCATCCCTATTCCGAAAACTCTAAAAATACACAATTCGATTGAAAACATAATTTTGTTAAATAATAAAATGTATTCAATCTATTAGGCAAAAATATTAAAAAAACATGGAGATAATAAAAACAATCTTTTACATTTTAATTGTTTAAATCAAACGTGCCAGAATTCACATCTAAGCACTGCTCGTTATTTAACTTGATATAACCTAACATTATTACAAATTTTACAAAATAACATACTGTGAAACCTCTAAAGGTTAAGTAAAATCTATATTATATGAACGTTATAGATGATAAGTTAAACTATAATAAATGAATTACAAAAAAATAAAAAAGGATCAAGGGTATGTTTGAGATACACTTAGAACGGCAAAAGTGGCTAATAAGCTAGGATCATAACTGGCTGATCGTAAATTCGGGTCTCACCACCGTTACCAAATTTAACTTCTCGTTTAGCTTTGCAAAATTTCCACTTGTTCAATTATCTTTTCCATAAAACATTTAAGCAACAAAAACAGGTTCAAAAGATAAAATTCGTAAATAAGATTATTTTTTAAAATATTAATGCTAGTCAATTAAATGCTTAGAAATGTAAACATCAATAATTCGTTATTTTTGACAACTTGAATAAAAATAAAACGATCAACGCTTTGAATACCACAGTTAACAAATTGTGTAGAACCTAATTTGCTAAGCTGTTACACTCAGGATTTAAAGAAAAAATTCAATTTGATAAACAATATACTGGTTCAGAAATGAACCGATCTAGCCAGTCCCAGGAAGGGCATCCAGCAGTAAAACCTACGCCAAAACACTAAAATGGTCAGAAATGGTACTGATTCGATATAAAGTATGGAGTAGACATGTCGGAGTGATCTAGCGGTACATGGCTTCACTTGGACCTGGGTATGTATGGGTTCGATTCCCACCACCGGCACTAAATGCAGCCCACGTTTGGCTTCGCTCAAATGTCTACTGGTGAAAGATGTTTCCCGTAAAGCATTTAACGTAGTAAAAATAAATTATATATATATATATATATATAAACCATATATACCATTTTATTTGAATGTTTAAAGATGTTGTTTTTACACTAAACTGAGATACGCTAAAACATTGATTAAAATGTTTTTCAAAACAATATTTTTATCACATTTAAAAAAAAATTAACATCAAAATAATCTAAGTGCATCTCATTTATTTAAAATTTCATTTTAGCTTAAATAAAAAATTTATCATTTCTAAAACCACATAACAGCTTGAAAAATTAATGTTATTACGCATTTATCATAGTAAAAATACAATGCATATAAGCAGGCCGCCTAAAATTAAATAATTATTTATTCAAACCAGTTTCTATTAAAAATAAGATTAAATATTAGCCACTTCACCAACAGCACACCCAACCATGCAGTCCAAGAAAATAATACAGCAATTGTAACCTTAATTATTGTATATTTTATAAGGTAAAATTCAAGAAATTAACTAGTGGCTAAAAGATTTCCCATATACTATGTAATTTCTTTAATATTTGAAGATGTATTACATGTTAATAATTTCTAAAAGACGGTTAATGATGAACAAAATGATGTGTAATGTATTTCTATTACAAACAAGGAAATGATAATTACATTACATTCACAATATGGCATTTTATATTTTGTAAGAAGCGGAATTATTATTTCCAATTATGTAGCTACTAAAAATAATGGTTATATTCCCGACTGTTACCAAGCTCATAGACTAAAATAATAGGGACCGAGTGCACAGCGGTACAATTAAGCTTCCACTCCAGTAGATGGATGCAAACATACATCCAAGGTACTTAAAAGGTATCTTAAAGTATATATACCATATGTAGCTATTGGGCTAAAGAAAATAACCCTTATCAAATATCAGGTAGCCTCGTCAATCTTTGGGAACAGTGGCGCCGTCACAAGGCTGCCAATCAAGAAACTTCATTATACGTTTATATTTACTGGGCTTATCAAACCTTCGTATTCGATCGTTTAATATATTGTACAGACAAAAATAATAAATAACTGAATAGATGTTATAACTGTAACACACTTTAAGTTAACTTAGTGGCAATCAATATCGAAAAAATAACAAATATAAAAATAAATGAATCAATTTTAAAATTTAAAAATAGAGTAATAAAAATTAAGCATAATTAAAATGTATAAATTAAATTTAAAGCACTTAAATTACACTATTTTACGCTGAGAATAATATTCAATCACATATAAAAACATTAACCCAACTATAGCCGTTCACAAGCCAGGTTGAGAATGAAAAGCTAGAGAGAAAATTTAAAAAAATAGTAAGTAATAATAAACGGATATCGTTCTAACAAATTACAATACAGAAATGTCAGTACGATTCCGATAACAGATCTAGGTAAAAGCCAATAAAAGCTCCATCAAGATATTTAATGCCTAAATTCAAACCTGTGTAGACACATATAGGCAATTCTTTTAAAGCAAACAGATACAATTTAGATATTTTAAATATTAGCAAAATGACTTGGATAAGTCAGTCAAATATTCGATTGAATATAAACTTAGTCAGCATTATGGAAATAAAATATACAATCTTCATAAAGTTGGTATTATATAATTTCGACCAGATTCAACATTGCATTTGATAATACAATAGTTTTGCAAATTATTATTATTGATACCATCTAAAAGGACCAAAACATGTCATTAACAATCAATTACAACTTTTATTGGAAAACATTTAACGACACATTAAAATATTGGCAATTTAAAAAATAATTATTTTCATTTATGTTTGCTACTTTAAATTTTTTACAAGAAATATCTTCCAGCAGTTGACATTTCAGCGAAGTTGAACATAGGCCCGCATTTGGATTTGAACCTATGCCCACCCAGGTCCAAATCGAGAGCTGTACCCCTTAACCACCCCGGCACATGCATTTTAATGATAAATCAAACCAAAACAAAAATGTCGAATTGGTATGCTGATAAGATAAATGACACTGGTGACAAATTGTATGCTGATAGGATAAATCATCATCATCATCGGGGATAAACATCCCCCACCGGTTATTATCACTCAGAGTAGTCCAAAAAACCAAAACATCTGTAAAAACGTCAACTTTTGTAGTGTGTACTCAAAGAACGACACTTGAGGTGTGCTGACATTAAATGTTAATTACATCCCGAGTTAAAACCTTCAATGATCTCTGTTGGTTGCATAAGATAAACAAACGGAAGCCCATTTAAATAATTCATTTGGACGAGGGGACTTAGTATAAATAAAAGGACTGAGTTCGCATGCTACAATGTCTGTCCAAATTTTCCGTTGGCCGCCTGGCCTTCTTTTCCATCCGGGTACTGGATGGGCGTCAATAGCTATTCTGGCTGGATGAGTGGGCGATCTACGTAAAACATGGCCAATCCATTTTAATCGTCTTTCTTTTACTGTACTAGAGATACATGGCCAATAAATGTTAAGGGACTTACAAATATCTGGGAATGGTCGAAATATTTTACCAGTTGTTAAATGAGTGCGTTCAATAAAGGACAACGAGCAAAACCATATAAATCTTAAACAGCTTTGCTCAAAAAGAACAAGCTTTTGCGTATCCGCTTGGGTGAGAGTCCAAGGATAGGAGAAATAACACTGGTGACAAGTTGTTAGCAGTTATTGTAGATTAATTGTATCTGCATTACCACAAATGTTGGTCTTAATCATTAAAAATTTCGTTCAACATTAAAAAACCCACAAATATTTACTTCCATTTTTGTTGAAATAAGTAGCCAAATATCTCGAACCAATTCTACATTTCATTCAAAATTTGTTACAATTAAAAAATAATACAAATTATTTTAAAATTTATTCACAAACTTTACAGTTAATCTGCTGTAAGTAGATGCGGTTATTTTAAATAAAAAACAGAAGTTTGACAATTTAATGAAAGTTGAGAAAATGATAAAATGAAAAAAGGATTAATCAGGTTTTCCTGTTAGCTACAAGATGTTGGATAAAAGGTATTACAAGTTGGATAGACAGGTCAAAAATGCAATAGATAAGCATCTGTTAAAGCTGTAGGAGGTGGATTACAGAAATACTCACTCTCGTAACATCATTGAACAATGCCAAAGATATCAATCAAAGATATTACAATCAGTTTTACTAATTTCACAAAAGCATTCAATAACATTCACTGACAATTTCTGTTAACAAATACTGGCTTTATAAATACCATTAAAGCATTAAATATGATGTGTTCATTATACCAAAAAACTAGTTGTGGTGTTTAAACTAAAAACAATTCCATGGTGCAACCTAAACTCAAATTGACATCAGGGATTAAACAAATAGCCGCATAACTGGGGTTCCCCTTTAACAAATAAATGCAAGTATATTTTCATAACCGTAACAAAAGTAGAAAAATAACAGAGTTTATAAATCAATAAACAGTATTTTATCTACACAGTGACGAAGTCTCCTAATTTTTGAATTAAAGTTATCTCCTTCAAAATACATTTCAGGCACATACTTCCACCCATCCACCAAGGCGGAAATAAAATTATATCCCTATGGAGTCGGTCATTTATTCGTGTTGGTTTAATTCCAGGATAAGCCATATAAAAGTACACAAAATCATTAATATTACCATCATAAGAAATTGAGGCTTTATAAGCACCACTCAAATCCTAAAACAATTAATATCCCAGGATACTAAAAAATATCAAAAAGTAAACATATATCTTATGTATAGGTAAAGTACATACCTCTTACAAAAAAATATTTAACTTTATTACTTTTTATAAACAATTGTACCGTCTAAAGATGTCAGTTATTAGCCAAAAAACCTAATTTATTTTATATTCAGGATGTTATTCGTGTATAAAACATGGGGGGCAATTGTGCAAAATAATATGCAATTACAAAACTAATGAAAAAGTAGATACATCACCAACCCATATATTTATTTAAATTCGCATACCTTGGAAGCATCATTGATCAAAACGGAAAAACCAAAATTATTGTTAAAAACAGACGTAGAAAAATAATAAAACTTTTATAAACAGAAATTAGTATAATCATGTTCTTTCAGCACCTTCTAAACAAAACTATTTTAAACATATCAATTCTCCCTCCTACAGTCCTAGACAAAATAAAACATCGTCAAGGTCTCAAACGCATTCTAGAAATTATTTGCCACAAATATATTTTAAACATCAATATCATAAACAGAACTTTTATCTATTAAATAGCATCATCATAATTAAACAAACAAAAATTATTTAGTCTAGTTGTACATTTACCAACCAAAGAAAACAGTAAAAACAATTTCAGAGTAAACCATTAAATATGGTAAAAGATTAGAAAACAACAAAAATTGGTTAAAAACCATTTTAAAAATATTTAACATAAACGTCACTAAAGAACTTAGGTATAAGTACACGGAACAATCATATAGCCCTTTGTTTTTCAAAGCAAATAGATTTTGTATTAATCGAAAAACACTTATTAATACCAAAAAACAAAAAAATAATAAAAGTATTTAAATATATCTACTTAAATAGTTTTCTATTTGCGTTTGTATAAAAAACAATAATTTAAAACAAATTCACAAATTTATAATGTAGTTGAGTAAGCCAAAGCGCCTTTTGGTATTCACTTTTATTGTATCTCTGTAGCAACTTTAAACATTTGTAGTTATAACCATTTAACTAAACATTATTGATTATTATAATTAATAATTTTCCCATCACATTTTGCGATTCGTGTGTTGTTTTCACTTGTTCATTTAAATACTGTAATTTGAATAATTAAATTGAACTGATGATGTATTAACGCGACTGAATAAACGCTGGCATTAGTTTGTTTCCTTTTGTTGTTAACATCTATGTAGATAAACAACTAATAACTAAGTATCCCCAACTAACAAAAATTGGATTTAATCATCATACAAAGTCCGCATAAAAAATTAGAAAAAGTAAAATAAAAATACTTGTTAAATTTCAGTTATCGCGTGAATAGGAAATAAAGAAATTTAAAACAAAAAAAAAGAGATAAAGAACTATAATAAAACGGATATATATATATATATATATTAAAAATTAATAGTAAAACAAAGTTTCAATTACAATGCAAAAGCACTGTAATAAACTCCAAAACGCACAAAAAAGAACAGAATAATGCCAACATAATATTATCCTAATACTAAATTAACAGTAATTACATAAAAAACAAAATCGTTATTATTCATTAGTTTATTCTCTCAAATATATATTTAGATTTGCAATTTTGTTTACTAAATTAAAAGACAATCTATTACTAAATGTTGTTAACCAGTAATAAAATCAATATAATTATTATTATAAAACAATATAATTAATTATGTATTAAAATAAACAATTTACATTATATTAACCAAAAATATTTGCTTTTTGAAATGTTAAAAGCAGCTTGATTTACATATATTTGGTAATAGCTAGTACAACACTAACCAAATTAATATTTTCAGTCATATATATATTGTAATAAATAAAACTAACTTTACAGTATATCGAAACATAAATAATAATTTTTATATTCTACAAATCTAAGTACACAAATTAATTTAATTTCAAGGTCGAAATGTTTATTAATTGTTTATTTAAACATAGTAATATATATATATATATATATATATATATATAACTATCTTAATATAAATAATTTTTAATTTTAAATTAAAATAATAATTTTAAAAAATTAATATTAAATATTTTTGCAAAGCCTTTGACAAATTACCCCATTCGGCATTATTGAACAAGCTAAGAGCATATGGGATTAATCCTCCTCTTCTCGATTAAATACGAGATTTTTTTTCTAATCGGCAACTAAATGTAAGATTAGGTGATATCACCTCTACAGCCATTAATATTACCTCAAGCGTCTCCCAAGTGTCCGTCTTCGGCCCTTTGTTATTTATTATTTATATCAATGACTTACCTGATGTTGTTCGCTCAGACATCTTGCTGTATGCTAATAATGTCAAGATTTGGAGTTCTAATCCTAAACAACTTTAACTAGATATTATGGGCATCTACAATTGGTCTATTGCTAATGTGCTTCCACTAAATTTTTCCAAGTGTAAACACTTTTCCCTTGGTAAATCTTTAGGCAATATATTCAGAGCTCCAGACTCATTAACTATCACTTGAGTCAACTCAGTTAAAGATCTAGGGGTTACTTTTAACCATTCTCTAAACTTTTTAACAAATCATAGGATAGCAGCTTCTAAGAGGTTTCAACTCACTAAGTTCTTTAAGCGTAATCTAGTGAATGTCCCTGTGATTTGTGCACGGCTACTCTGCCAGCTTTATATTAGACCCCATTTAGAATATTGTACCCAAGTTACATTCCCTTCCCTAAAAGCAGACATTAAAATTTTAGATAAAGTACAACGCAGTTTCACTAAAATCTCTAGACATCTTAAGAATGTAAACTACACCAACCGGTTAAAATCTCTTAAGCTCTTTCCTCTGCAAGATACAGGCTCCGGGGCGATCTCATCCTAGTTTATAAATGATTAAAGTCGGATAGTGTTGAATATCCTCTCGTCCCTGCTAATGATTCTCAAAAAAACGCCCTTTTAAGTTATCCAAACCTAGAGTAAAATCCCAGCTACATCTAAACCACTTCTTGTATACGGTCATATCCGCGTGAAATCTTTTACCGAACCACGTTGTTTCACCTTTGTCCATTAACTCCTTTAAATCAGCGTATAATAAGTATTTTCTTCATGATTATATTTAAATTTTATATTCCTGTTTATATATATAAATATATTTTATTATAATTATATACATAATATTTTTGAGATTTATTTTTTGTTGATATTTGATATTTTGTACCGAGTACCAAAAGGAGTTTCCTCCTACATAACTCGTGAATATACCTGAAAACCTGAATAGTACATTTAATAACATCTAAACATAAACTGTACTAAAATTGCATTAATTTAGTTACATATTACAGGTTGATACATCAGTTATGTAATCTTTAGTTTTAGTTAGCAGTAATATCAAAAAAAATATATAAAAATAAATGAATAGAAAAAAGAGCCTGATTACTTAAATTTGGAAAGTCATTTTTTTCTTTTTTAACAAAATCAGGCAAAAATTTAATAACAACGCGTTTTAAAAATTATTATTTACTCTAAAATTAAAAATATTAAAAATATGTAAAATAAAAATACTTTTAAAAATAATGTTAATATTAGGTTGCATGTTGTTAGTAAGAGAATCTCATTTTGGTCCTCTGTTCAAAAATATTGTATATGTTGGGAAAAAAGGGGATAGGTAAATGAGATAAAGGTAAAATAAAACATAATAAAAATAAAAAAACGCATAATGCGGAATAATGTGGATAATCTGGGATTTTGGATTTTGAATTGTACACAAAGTAAGTAGGCAAAAAACGCCTTTTGTACTCCGTTTTAGTGTGTTTTAAATTATCGGGGGAAAATATGAAATAAAGGGCAAGATTTGTTAAGTTGTCGCAGTAGGAAATATATCTAGGTGTCCAAGGGTGCTTTGTGGAGTGTTTCTGGATATTGTTGAATACCTGTGAGTAACGTTTTAGCATAGGTGATGTCACTCGAATGCAGAATTCTAAATGAGACCGAATTCTGAAACGTACATAGCAGACGAGTATTAATAAGAGAACACGATCTCAGTTCCATCTGAAAACTGCACAAAAAAGATGCAAGTTTGAAAAGTTTTTCGGTAATGAGCAGAAAACAGGAAGGAAGAATTGAATACTACTTTAAAATCTGTGATTGTGTGGATTAGGGAGATTTACGAAAATCTAGGCAGCGAAACGTGGAACCCCTGATGCTTCAGTTTCTCGATAAGAAAGTGGTAGCATTTAGACAAGTTAAATGAGCAATTGTGCTGAAAGCTACTTTTACTGGAGTATCCAAGCCAATAACCATAAATAAAAAATAAATAAATAAATAATAGATGTTTTGAATATCAAGTTGTAATAATTTGAAATTGGTGTCCCAGATCTTCACATTCTTTACATTCACTAATTTTTAAAGAACCCCGGAGTTAATCTCACATTGTGGAAACGATACACAGCCGAGTTTAACGCTATAGAATCAACTTATTAAAAATTCTATAATTTAATTAAGTAGGAGTTTGAAATGCCCAAAGTGTTTCGTTTGGCCAGTAAATAACTTATGGGGTAGCTAATTAAAAGCTTTTACAAAGTCAATTGGGAGGCCCTGATCCAAAAGCGAGATTAGGCTATTAGTGTTAGTTAATAAATTAGTAAGGTAGGATCTGGGGCATAAACCCATGTTAAGCTGGGTTTTATTAAATTATTATTAATAATAAAATTAATTAAATATCTTTTAATAATTAAAAAAAAAAATTACTAGAAGCGGACAAAATGCTAATTTGTCTGTAACTGTCCAGAGAGAATCTGTTTTCAGATTTGTGAATAAACCTTATAAAGGCCTGTTTACAGACTTGAGGTAGAGTATTAGTTTTGAGGAAGAACTTAAAAATGTTTGAGAAAATAAAAACGATTAAATTGATGACTCGTAGATAAATCCCATTAGGTCCTCAAGAAATTGATTTTAATTTGCAAAGCAAATGTTGAACTGAGGTAATAGAAACTATGAGGATGTCAAAAGGTAAAGAGTGTTGCCTGAGAGATGTGTACGGGCTATCCGTAGTAAAGATAAAGTTAAAATATTTACTAAAGACTGAGTACACTTTGGCAGGAAAAAGGATTAGGCCATTGTTATTTTGTAGACAGGATCTGCTTTAGGAATATTAGAAACTGACTCCATTTCAGCCTTGGGTACCAGGTTATCAAATAATAGCAAATAGATTTTGCAGGTCAAGAGAAAATAATTGCTCTTTCTGAAAGGAGCAAAGTGTTTAACACAATTAATTAAAAAGGGGGTAATAATAAGGATAATATATAAATATAATGGTAAGCAACCAGCTTTATGTATGGTAGGAAAGCTAATGTACTGAAGTCTTAAAGTTGGGTAATAAAATAGTTGGAGGGTTAGACAAGGAGTTTCAATTTATTAACGGGGTGTTAAAATCCCCTAGCATAATACAGTATTAAAAATATTTTTTCTAGTTTGTTGAGCAAAATAAAAGCATTAGTGTAGAAAAACAGTTATTCTAGAAGAATGGGAAATAATAATATTAATCTTCTCATTCTATGCAACATTAGAGGAAGTGATTAATTATGAGGTTCAATAAAAGATACAAGAAAGATCTTCATCTATCATTAACGAGGTTAACTGAACTATATAATTTTTTTTAGGAAAAGTTATAAAAATGTCCAGTGTTTGGAGAACCGCACTTGGTGGAACAGAATGCTGCAGTTTGCTAGGCATTTTAAAGATCCCGAAATCTAAAGCATTGTGGAGGCACGTTTTAAGTAAGTATGTTACATTTTTTAAAATTAATGACACATTTCGGAATGCTTTTTAGCTATTACATTGTGGGATCTTCTGCTGCATATTGTTTTACAGCAGCAACGATTTTCTCTTGGGAAAGATAAAATCTGCCTTTATCGTGAAAGAGGGGCAATTGAAGCCTTTAAGAAGTTTTTAAAAACATTAATTTTGAGATAGTTTTGAGGTGCATTTGAGTATATAGGTTACTAATATTAATAGTATATTTATATATATAAAATTATCACAGACATCAACCTGCAAATTTGAATTAAAGTTTTTAGATTCCACTCAATTAACTGTAATGAAGGTATTTTTTAAGTTAAAATTTATCACCAAGCATTTTACAAAATTTAAATCTACATTACAGTTTAGTGATTTTTTTAATACTCAGCAGCTAAGTTAAAATATACAATTTATCATCGAATAAAAAATTAACAGCATAAAATTGCATTATCTTCTTATTTAAATAAAATAAAGGGCCAATATAGTTTAAATGCTTTAATATACAACAAAAGTATATGTAATAAAAAATAGAAAATAAAGAGAAAAGTTTATAACAATAGAAAAAATTTGAAAATTTAGATGACAAACCGAAAAATATTGTGGAATGGTTTAGGTTAAAATTTTACTACTAGTAAGCAAAAAAGATAATCAAAATACAAAAACATAAGCAATAATAAAACAAAATTTAAGCTACAGTGCACAACCGTAATTATATTCAAAAGATTTTAAAAAATTATCATTTTTGAATCACTGCGGTACGCTTGCGTGACGTGCTGATCAAAAGTTGCTTATTGTTAACGCGCTGCTAGTTGTTTCGTGGCATTGTTATTTGTTTTGCGTCGTTTTTAGTGTTTTTGTTGTTTTAGTGTTGTTTATTGTGCATTCTGTGTTGCCCAATTTTTGAATCGGTCTAATTTGTATAAACCGTGTTTTAAATTTTTATTAACGTTTTTGGTATCTGTGTCATCTGTGCAACCTGAGTTGTACAGTTGATTGATTAAGTGCGAATTGCATGATTTGTATTTAAAACTTTTTTATTAATTCTTTAACTGATTATTACCCTGCTTTGCATTGTGATATTTGTTTTTTTTACTTTATTTCATTAAACCGCACTTTGTAGAAGACGGGGATGTGGAAAGTCGGTCAAGTCCGGTATGTTTTGTTCTAGGTGTAACACCTGGTTTCATGAAAAATGTACTGGCCTTTCAGATTCCAATTATACAGATTTAGCCAACAGTAGCATCGATTTCAACTGCATCAACTGCCTTTGGGTAAAGAACCTTAAGTCTTCTGACCCAAGAGATTGTTCTATTTCAGAACTACTAAATTTAGTCAAAAAAATCCAATCCAATAATTTAGTCCTTAAAAACTCGCTCGCTGCACTCTAGGAATCTTTTTCGATCGTATCTACAAAACAGTCTGATAATATCAGTTCCCTTAAAGACTCAGTAGGGTATCTTTCAACAACTGTCAAGGACTCTTTGCTCCCAACTACAAAAGCCGTCCTCAGACTGTCGCAGGACGAAATTCTATCTGCAGCCAAACAATTTGCTGCTGATAGACGCCGGGAGAATAACCTAATTGTTAGAGAAATCCCAGAGGCGGCTACGAATTATAAGGACATTATTTCTGAGTTAATCAATTCCTGTCTCCCTTTGCCCCCTGAAGTTAAGATAACACGTATGTCCTACAAGCGTTCCCATACCTTCCCTCCTATCATTGTTAGCTGTACCCCATGTGTCGTTTCTGATATTTTAAGCATGTGGCCCTCAATCCGCAAAACTTTTCCAGGGATCTGTCTCTATAAGGACCATCTTATGGCGGATAGGTTGGGTAAATCTCTTGTCTTACCCCACAGCACTTGCCCCAAACTCGCGGCCATCCCAGTAGTTAAGCTTACCCCTTTTAAGCTAAAGGATACCTTTACACCTCTCTTTATTACCCAGGATTTTTCCTACCCGTCCCGGAGTCGCATCCCATTTCACCATTGCCTAAAAGAATTAGGACCGTTATTACCCTTCCCAACCCCGTCCCCCTGAATATTTTTTATACCAACGCTTTCAATCTTTCGAATAAGCTTACCGAATTAGCCAGCCTAGCTGAAGAATCTAAACCCCACATAATCGGCATCATTGAAACTTGGTTATCAGATGATATACATAATAATGAATTACTAATTCATGGCTACAACATTGTCCGATGTGATTCAAGGGTTTCTAGATGCGGGGGTTGTCTCTTCTATATCAAGGAATGCATTAGTGTCTCTCCCCTTTCCTCCTCGAATTTTTCTAAACATGGATACGATTTTCTCTCTGTTGCAATCACCCTCTCCTTAGATAAACTTGCTCTCTTCTCTATCCTTTATCGTCCCCCCTCTTTCCCGGATGCTTCCAATAGGTCCCTTTTCCAAGACCTTCACTCTGTGTTAACGACCAAACATAACTACCATATTCTAATAGGTGATTTTAACGCCCCTTCCATAAATTGGCACACTCTCAGCTGTTTCCATAAATCCTTTAATACCACGTCCTCCAATTCAGTATTGAGCACGCACTCTACCAGCACGTTCGCTCTCCTACCAGGTTTAGGATTGGCAGCTCCCCCTCCTGCCTAGATCTAGTTTTCACGAACAAAGCCTCATTATTAGATAGTATTGTCCATTTCCCCCCTTTGGGTAAGAGCGATCACACTCTACTTGCCCTCAAAATCCATTTCCCTTCACTAATTGTGGGCTATAAGCCTCAACCCCTGCCTATTCCTAATTTCCGTAAAGCCGACTTTGTAGGCTTTAAGAACTTTCTGAGGCAAGTCAACTGGGATCTCTCAAATAATGACTTAGATAATTCATATAACCATTTTTGTCATTCCATTCAAATAGGTACAGAGCGTTTTATTCCATTTCACATCCCTACCTGTTCCAAACCCGAAATTCCCCGCTTTATTATTCGTATCATTAAGTCCCGCAACATAGCTTTTTATAAGTGGAAATCATCAGGACTCCCCTCCTTCCTCTATTGCTACCTAGATCTTCGTAATAAGTCTGTTGTTTGTCTCAGACTATTTAAAAACCTCAGACTCCATTCACTCCTGAGCAATGCCAGATTGGATAATAGTCTTCTCTTTAAATTTATCAAGAACAAACGGGGTTACGACATTTCCCTTCCTAAGCTGAAAAATAATACCTGTTCATTTTTATCGCTCCCTGAGGTGTGCAATACCTTTGGAGAATACTTTAAGTCCGTTTTCAATTCCGACTTTTCAATCAATTCCCTTTCTGATCCTGCCCTCGATTCCGGTAGCCCTATCATCACTCCCCCTTTAGTGTCTAAGTATTTGTCCCAACTTAAATCAACATCTCGCGGTGCTGACGACCTCTTCCTGAGAGTCCTTAAAGAATGTGCATCCGAACTCGCTCCTCCCCTCACCCACATCTTTACCCGCTCCATTCAGTCCGGCATTTCCCTTGCAATTTGGAAGCTTGTATTTATACGTCCAATTTATAAATCCGGTTCCAAGTTTAAGCCTGATAGCTTTAAGCCCATAAGTATTCTGTCATATTCCAGCAAAATCCTCAAAAAATAATTAAATCTCATTTGATGGGTTTTATCACACACAACAACCTTATCAGCCCCGCTCAGCATAGGTTCATGCCGGGAGATCCTGTCTCTCCAACCTCCTTGAGTTTACCAAGAATATTACCAAGAAGCTGGAACGTTCACCATCAGTCGACGTTATTTACTTTGACTTTTGCAAAGCCTTTGACAAAGTTCCGCATTCTGCACTGCTTAGTAAACTCAAAGCCTTTGGTATAGGTCCTCTTCTCTTAAAGTGGATACGCGACTTTCTCTCCAATCGCCAGTTCAGCGTCAAATTAGGAAATGCAACTCCCCCTATTCCGACTACTTCAGGCGTCCCCCAGGGATCAGTACTAGGGCCACTTCTTTTTGTTATCTATATCAATGATTTGCCCTCGGTTGTTCATTCTGATATCCTTCTCTATACTGACAATGCCAACATTTGGGGCTCCAACCCTGAACAATTGCAACAGGATATCAATAACATCCATCAATGGTCCCTCGATAATGCTCTCCCTCTAAACACTTCCAAATGTAACCACTTCTCTTTTGGGAAATTTTCCGGGAATCAGTTCAAATTCCCTAGTTCCTAAAACATAACCAAGATCGACACGGTTAAAGATCTAGGAGTTACTTTCAACCCTCCCTTAGTTTTTCGTCCCATCATAATAGAGCAATTCTAACCTGTTATCGTCTTACCAAGTTTTTCAGGCGTAATTTGGGGAATATTCCGGTTAGCTGTACACGACTCCTTTATCAACTCTATATTAGACCGCATCTTGAATACTGCACGTTGTGTTAGCCCCATCCATTCAAGCGTTTAAATTGGCATACGATAAGCTTTTTTTCTTCTTAATTTTACCTAACTCTTTTATTACCCTTTTGTTTTTATTTATTCATTTTTTGTTATTTTTTACATTCATGATATCCGATAACTTTAAACAGAGTAATAAAAGGAGTTTTCTCCTATTTAACTCGTGTATAAACTTGAAACCTGAAACGTTTTTTAATTTGTCAATGTTTCCAAAAGTGAAATTTAACTTTGGATGCATTTAAGTTTAACTCCATCTAGTTTGGATCAGAAATGATTCAATCTAGCCAGTCCCAAGCCTAGATAAATGAGGAGGGTTTGAGTGTAAGGTTAGCAACCTGGCATCTGTAAAAATTGTATACTGCTACGGAAAAAATAAGAGGACGCCATTCCGGCAAACAACGGCAAAGAAGTGATCGCACGTATCTAGATGACAGTTACACAGATGACAGGGTTGAGTAACAATCGACTCCAATAGTTTTATAAGCGTAACAAAGATGGAATAACAATTGTGACGTCTGATAAAACACACTCTTGTGACAGCACAACTATTCGCAAAAATTAAAAAGGTGATTATCTTTTAACAAGATTATTTTCCTTGGCCTAATGGCTACATATGATATACGTACATTTAAAAATATTTTTAAATAAAGTGAATGTATGTTCGAATATATATAACACCGCCTAGAGGAAATCATAAATGGACCAATCTATCCAGTATCATGGCCGGATAAGGAAGGGTTTAAGCGAAAGATGAGCAACCTGACCTCTGTAAAGAATGTATATTGCTACAGAAACATTAGGAAGATGCAATTTTGACAAACAAATGCAAAGCGGTAGCACGACCCAGGTGACAGAATTGAATAATAAAAACCGAAAAGAGCCCAATTTTCGATTAAATAAAGTTCAAATTGGTCAAATTCGACAATTACCTCTCGAAAGATTTTGGAATGGACAATTAATAATGATAAAAAAACAGTTGTGATAAACCACAGTAAACTTGGCTCAGAACCATTCGGAAATGCAATTTTTTTTACAAGAAGCACGTTTTAGCAAGTTGGCATTTAGCATAGCCATGCGACGATCTGCATTCATTACTGTTGGTGGGACTCGATCCCGTGTTCATCCAATTTTAAGTTTAGCACACTAATGACCTCTCAGGCATTTATTTGTATAAATGGAAATCGCAGAGTTACATTATATGAATAGTATTTAATGCTTTGTAAAACTACCTATTACCATTATATTTTTATGTCAATGGTTTGAATATTCCACTTAATATAAATAATTTTCAAGATTTACTCAAAAAGAAGAACAGTAATTTTGTTCATTTCTTTTTCCTACAGTTAACTTTATATGACTAGTTTTATGTTAACTGTAATATTGCAATATATAATAATATATACACCCATAGTCAATAAAATTTAATTTTATTGTCTTTACTTTAATAATTAATTTTATTTAAAAAAATTGAAATCATTTAATTAGTGTCAAAAATTAAGTCAAAATAAAATTAACCAAATGAGTTTACTGCGTAAATTTAAATAAAAGTGTTTATTAAATAAATTTAGAAAACTTTGTGCTAAAAATATTTAATGTTAGAAACAATCAAACATAACTGACACTGAAATTCATGTAATTTGAATAACCAAATGATCCGCTACCAAATCCAACAAAACCGGCACGAATTGTCTGAATACAGAATGCATTAATTACAAGCGAGTCGTTAACATAAAATTTAACTTGAGAATTCTGAAAAGAATGAGATAATTAACATAATTAAACAAAAAATGTAAAAAACAAACATTTTATACATTAAGCCGTTCTATATTATTTAACGAAAAGTGGGTTTTATGTTTTCCAAAAAAAATATAAATAAAACCATTCTTAGAATGTTTTTATACCAAACTTTATTATACTCATGAGAGTTACAAGTGTTCTAATAAATAATGTCTTAAATTACAAAAATGAACGTTTTTCTTACAGTACACTTCAAATAATTGAACACACTCATAAATAGTTTATCCATTTAAAAATGTGTAAAATATTTAACTTTAGTTCCATCAAATAATTAATTTACTTATATTGATAAAAAATGAACAATTTAAAATTCCGCTTATCGTCTTAATGTAAGATCTTGTTGTTGCAAACATACACATGCTAGAATCAAACAGATGTCACAGTATTTAACTTTTTAATATATTAAAAAGTAATCACTAATGTTACAGTAAATTATAAAACAAATCTAAAACAAAATAAAACACTCGTTTGCAATATATATATATATATATATATATATATATATATATACAATGACAATTTATTTAGATAATATCAATACTTAAATCTTTTAAGTATAAACAGAAAGTTTTTATTATGTTTGTCTTAGTCCAGCAATGTCAGTAGAAAGAACATTTACCCAAAGAAATACAAAAATATAATTCAAACGTATAATACATATTTCAGCTTACGTTTAAAATCAATTTCATACGATGCCAACTGTCAAAATTCAACTTCAACAAAAACGATGCCACAACCGAATTTCCATCTACATTGAAAACATAAATGAAGTAAATCCTTTATAAAAACAACCATGTTTCTTTTACTTGAAAACATTACAATTCTCACAACTAAAATAAATCGATAGATCAACTATTGACATGTTTTATCACCATTTTAAAAGGGTTATTGACCTTGCATTATAAAATATGTTTTAAAAAGTAATATTAATTGACTTACACATATCCAAAGTAATTCTGGCTCTTTGTTTAGCAAAATCCAACCAAGCAAATATTCCTGGAGTTGTGAACACACTACATCCTCCTTGTTCCACACGACCGGCAACAAAAAGTGAGTCGGTTCCATTGATTGATGGTATATAACCTGACACTGCAATTATCATATTTTTCCTATAGCCGTCCAAAACAAATTTGGACAAATTTTTAAAAATAAATTGACAAAATTACAACTGTTAATAAACAAAGTCCAATTCGCATATGCACATCGAGTTAATTGCACATAAAATAGATTATTCACGTATTGTTAACACTTCCAAGACCTTCAATATAATATTCAACACAAATATTATGAGTAGTCCTCAAAAAAAAACTATTCTCACTGGTTCCGTACATTCAAGGGAATATACATTTTACTCCACAATGCATATCCGTTTTAAAATAACTCAAAGTATAATAATTTTAAATCGTTTTTGAATAACCCTACTAACATATATTCGTTACTTCATATACATTGATTGTCATATAATTTCGTCCATAGTTCATTATGTTTCTATTGTTTGTACCATTTAATGTGTTGTAATCTTATCATTAATAGTGAAAATTTGTTTAGATGCTAAATGTATTTCATTATGATTACCAATATTATTGATCACTAATATTTATTATTATTATTATTATTGTTACTATTATTATTATTACGACTATTATTTATTTTTTAATTATTACTATTATTATTATTATTGATTACTATTATTTATTATCATTATTATTACTACTATTGCTATTATTATTATTATTATTATTATTATATTGTAATGTCACTAGGTTACACAAGGTGAAACAAAAGACGGTACATGGGTTTAAACGCAAAACATTTTGATACAGCGACCAAATGTACTTAAAAAGCAATAGTAGTTTGAATAGCAGTTTGTATTTCAATGCCTTCAATAAGACTAAATCAAATTACAAGTTACAATATATCAAAAAGATACTTTATCAGTTTCGATGACATAACATCATGAAATACAATTGTAAAATGTGCAATTAAAGTTATTTATATATATATATATATATATATATATATATATATATATATATATATATATCTTAATTGTTACATGTATTTAAGCGTATGTGCACAAAATACAACAAAATTATAATTAAATTATGCAGTGCCAGACAAGTTCAATGCTAAGATAGACTGGCTTTTAGTTTCAAATACATGTACAACTATTTGAATGTAGGAAAATCTAATATGATACTTCTCATTATACATAAGTGATATATGCAAAATTGGATATTCATTACCAAACAACATATTTTCAACATCATCCATTTTACTTGGCTTAATTTATCTCAACTCAATCATACGTAAAATTATGGCAAGTCTCTGCTAGTTGCCCTGATACATTTTTTCATTCATTTGGTTTGTAAAGTAGTCACCTCTTCATTATTCCTATATTTGTACAACATATTGAGCGATCAACTTGATAAGCTGGCTGGTAGACGACATCCTTGTGACGGTGCCACTATTCGCAAAGATTGACAAGGCCGCCTAACTTGTTGCAACAGTTGTCTTCCTTAGCTCAAAGACTACATATGGTATACATGTACTTTAAGATACCTTTCAAATACCCTAAGTGTATGCGCGTACCCATCTACCAAAATGGAAATCCAGTTACATCGTTGTGCATTCAGTCCCTGATGTGATAGTCTAGATGCTTGATTGCACCTCGTCCAGAATGCGCCTTGTGGAAGAGGAACAGTCAGGGATATCATCATTATATTATTTAAATCCTCAGGATCATCAACATTCCCTGCTCTCATACCGTGATGCAATGTTGCAAATAGTTCTTCCATTTGTCTTTAACAATAACTTTTTATAAGAAATTGTTTTACTATCGCAACACATCAACATTTTTTTTTAAATAAAGGCTTGAAACTGACTATGCGAGTATGCAGTACAAATAAAGTTGAATAAATATTATCAAGTAAAGATACAGCACACCATTCATCTGAATAATGCAATGAAACCACTTCAATCGCTTATGATATAAATTACGTTCTAGTGCACTTCATGCACAATACACCTATTGGCTTACAAAATGCTTATATCGAACAAATGATACCTTACTTGAAACCGTTGAAGGATGCTAAAATTACATAAATATTTTTTTACATTCCAAATTGCATTAGTAATATCAGAAAGCATTTAGGCCAAACTACAACCATGTTTGTTACATTGAAAGCACAAGTGTACAAATAATATCATGCAAATATTTCACTAAACGAATACATGATACAAATTTCAAAACATACAAATCATCAGAAACATTCGTACTTATTTGTTTAAATTGTTCGAACCTACATAAATAAAGACGCTTCAATTCAAATCTCGTTGCAATGTTAATAATTCTGAGGGTTTGAGTAATGCTTATATAGTCTCAATTTCCAATGATGGTAATATTCCTAACAATTCCTCGTCCATGTGATGCATCCTGGACTAAATGCCTATAGGCATTTACACTAATAACAGCAGGGACCGAATGTACAGTGGTATAACTGGACTTCAGCTACAGCGGGTTCATGCGAGTATAGACCCATGATAGTTAATAGATATTTTAAGTTACATGTAGTCTTTGGGCTAAGGGAGACAACTCTGACAAAAATCCGGCGGCCTTATCATCATAGGTTTGATAGTAAGTATCAAACCACTCTGCCACTATCGTATTCTATATGCAGACAAACGCTCAATATTTCCATACATTAAAAAACATTGAACACATGATCGTACGAGTACATACAAACGCCTTACCACGAGGAGGCATTACCCATAAGAGTGATGGGACTTCGACTAGCTCCACACCAGTCAATTGGTCGTTGTAGAAGCATTTGTTGAAGTACGTAGTTTGGCTTGGTGAGGCTTGACTTGACAATTTCAAAACTACCAACTTGGGAAGTCAAATATTGAGGTTCCCTAATGTAGGCGGGAGGTTTGACTAAAATCGAACAATAAAAAAAACTAAATTGAATAAGCATCGAATTTGAAAACCGCCTTGTAAATCGCTTTCGTCTCTAGAGGAAAATTAGTAAATCAGCAATACTATCTCCGATTGTTTACTGTTATGCCGGTAGGCGTTTTTGTACATTGTTCTTCTGTTGTTTCTTGAGCATCAAATCTTGTGTCTAGGGCTAATATATGTTCTAATTTCAGAAAAGGTTTTTCAAGTAATACAGTAAAGTATTTTATTACCATTGTCATTATTCACTGCTTTGACACCCAATACAAAATGTTAACCTGTATGGAAACTTGCAACAACAGAGATGAATGAAAAAAGAGTTTCGACATTTTGGCATTAATGAGATGCGTTGAACTAGTCAACGACATCATCGAAGTAGAAATGCATCAATTCAATATTGTATAAAAACTCTGCACCATGAATTTGGTATTGTATTGAATAAAAATGCTGCTAAATCCATTATTGGATACAAACCCTTAAGTGAATAATTGTATCATTGCGCTCAAATTCAACACTACATTTGTTTTGGGAGCAAGAGTTTGCAAAAATTAAAATTTAAAAAAACGAACAATTCTCAATAATATGCCAGTCCAAAATGTTTGCAAACTTCTAGAAATAATTTCTAACCCTGCTTCTTAAAATGTCCAGTGATTTAATTATAGAATTGAATTACCACCACTGGCATTTAATGTATGAGCCCTCGTTTAACTTTTCCACATGTCCACTTGCTAAAATATTTACCGTTTCGTTCTACATTGGAAGATGACCGAAATTATATCAAATTAAAGCCCTTTCTTTGATTAATCGTTAAATTGGAATCAAAATGCACTATTCAACAAAACCATTTTGCTTTAAAAGTCAAACTATAAAATAGAAAAATTACTCTGATTACTGAAACAATTCATCCTATAACTCTTGAAACTTTTTAAGTTTTTAGCAAAAAAACTATAAAAACTATTTTGGTTTACATTTAGAAATAATCAAATAATTTTTAAATTAAATGTCAAACAAAAGTAGAATCGCGAATGCAATTTTCTAATATATATATATATATATATATATATATATATATATATATATATATATATAAACTTTGGACGTGGTAACTGACATATTTAATAACGTACGTTGAAAGTTATCAGTGTAAGGTAAAGGAAATGGTTTCGAAGGTGATGGTTTCAATACGGTTGGACGATTACCTTTGATTGTAGATAAAGTAATCACTTGATCCACACCCAAACTAAGGCTAATTGTATGTGAATCAACCTGTTAATTAAAAGAAAATAAATAATAAATACCAATAATCTAAATAAATTAAAACATATATATATATATATATATATATATATATATATATATATTTAAATAAATATATTCTTACTTTTTGAACTCCCTCATATACAAAAATATATATATATATATATATATATATATATATATATATATATAATGTATTTAAATAAATATATTCTTACTTTTTGAACTCCCTCATATACAAAATATTGTGAATTCTGAAATTGATATATATATATATATATAAAGTAAATCGTCAGTAACCTTTTAAGTAGCTGCTTTAAATTTCAAACCAAATCAAAGCTTTGTACTTCAAAAACTTAAACAAAAATTGTAAATTCTGTTGTTCAAAAAATCGTTTTACAAGTGCCATGTTTCCCATCTTAAGAAAATTAACAAAACATATATCAATTATTGGTAATAAAAATTAGAATATAAACAAAAGCCTTGTTAACTTACATTAATAGAAAATAACTATAAACCTAACCGTAAAAGCACTTCAATAATCTTTTTGATGGAAGTTTCAGTACTGAAAATAGAATTTTATCGTCCTAAAATGCACTTACAAAAATACAAAATTGGATTCATTGGTTGTAAATGGCGTAAAGTAATTTTTAAAATGTTTACATTTGTATGTTTTCAATAATCATTCATTCATCTACATCTTTTGTAACGTAGTGACCTTTTCACTATCGCCATATTTGTAGAGAACATGAATCGATTACAAAACGAATCCAATGTGCGCAACAAACGTACAAAATAACGTTTATGGCTAATGAATGGCATGTCTAAAACAGAATTACTGTTCACAAAAATTAACCGTTCTGTTCGTATTTTTCTTTCGATTGTGTTAGCAGTCCACGACTTATATATAATGCACATATACCTTTAAATGTATTTTATATATCCCAAATGTACTTGCCAAATTATATCATTATGCACTCAATTCCTAATATTAACCTGAGTTCAGAACGCACTAAATAAAAGTATGGAATCAAGAATATTATCAATAGGAATTAAAACTTTATAAACATTAACTAAATCTACAGGATTATTAGCGCCATCTTTCAAACAAAAACTTAATTATTCTTCGTACGTACAATACATATTAAAAATATACAAGAATTAAAACACCTGTATTGTGATTATCATGTATAAAATAAATCTAAAATTTCAAATTAAAACTGACTAGTTCATTTCAACTAAACATTAAGTTATGACAATCTTATATTTAAAATTAAATTTGCATAAGAAATTGAAAGTAAATTGCTTGATAAAATAATACTCAAAAGTAATAATAATAATAATAGTTTTAACACCTATATTCAATTAATGTTTAAAAACAATTCCCACAATGTTATACGTCATGTTATTTAGATATTTTACTAATAATAATAATAACCTATTATTTAACAAATAATTTATCTTTAACTTACCACGGTTTTTATTTGAGACTTCCACATATGTAAATGCTTTATATTTTGAAGCTATATACAGAAACAAAAGAAAACTTAAAACATAAGTATTAATCAAAACAAATAAAAGTAAACTAGAATAATAAATTCATTATTCTAACATCCCATTTTAAAATAATGTATAACATATAAAAATATTTAGTGTTTGAACATTGTGTATAAATAACTTACAAAAGTTCCATTCAAAACTATAGTAATATTTTGAGGACGAACTTGATAGTAAGGTATAATTGGCCTTATACATATTGAATTATCATAAGACTTAAAAAGAAAACAAATATACAAATAAAAATTAGTAATAATTTTTATCAATAGATCATAACTACTCAAAAAACATATTTTCAAAAACTTAAATTGTTAAACTTCAGAGTAGAAAACTTATGTGTTAACAAACATGGAAAAAATATGCTTTTTTGATCATTTGTTTCAGTAAAATATCTTCAATTCTACACTTAATTAGTCACTATAACTTAACCATTAATATTTCTTAAATTTTATTAAGTAACAAGATGTATTATTACAAGAATAATGTAAATTACTAAAACGTAACAAATGTTTTCACCAACCAATTATAGTTGCTTCAATAAAATCTGTCGTAAAACACAGAAATCATTAATAATAACTATTTTAAACTAAAATTAAATGCATTAGACCGAACAATTTAAAATACAAACAAACCGTCCAATTAAATACTAAAATTATACCCAAAAATGTTATAAAATTTACATTTTATATTTATCACATAACATAAATATTTACATTTATACAAAAATAATAATACAAAACCATTTGTTTTACAAACATTATATATATATATATTTACCATTGTTTCTATAACAATAGAAAAGTCTTTAAAATTAGGACTAATAAAGGATACATAAGATCCTCCATTTGGTAACTTTCCTACACCATACTGATGACTAAGATAAATCCACCCAGGTTGAACAAACTGAGTTGTATGCGCTGTTATCCAGGCTGGACCATCAATAGTAAAATGTCCAGACCAAGGTTCATTCGCCGTCATTAAAGAACATCGCGGAAATGGAAATCCATCAAAATAAGATGCCACTAAATTCCAAGCTATTGTACTGTTAAAACAAATACACTTATTAAAATATATATATATATATATATATATATATATATATATATATATATATATATATATATATATATATATATACTTACCTTGTGTAATAACCATTAACATAATTTTGATTGATTATCTACCAAATTTAAATCTTTAAAAAAATACATACTCTAGCCCAACAACCAGCGCCAATTTCATTATTAAAAGTTGAATAATCTTCAGCAGACCAAATAGGCATATTTAAATTAATAGCATATTTTGGAGATACGGTTCCAGGATAATGAACACTACAATAATATATTTATAAGGTCATTACCCAATAGCATAAACACGATCCTTAAATATATCCTCTTTCAAATTTAAAGAATTCCAACTTGAATCAGATAAAATAATTTTTGTTTTACGAAATCCCTTATTGTCAAGCATTTTACGAAGTAATGAAATATAACGTGCAGAATAAGGCTTTTCGTTCCAAGCCTACAAGGCATTAAACTATAAAATATTTACCCCAATGTAATCAATAGTTAAATTATAAGTATCATTCATACATTTGAACCAATTATAAATGTAAAGTACAAGTAATTCTGGTTTTTCGTATGGATTCTGCCTAGAACTAATCCAACCAGGAAAGGCCCATGATAAAGCATATATTTTAACATTTGGGTTTATCTGTATTGTTTTTTAATAAGTTAAAACTACCTTTTTAACTTTACTTGCTAACCAACTTTCATATCCTCTAGAACAATCTAAATCTGATGACGAATGCATATGTGATGCTTCCACACCCTCTGTACTCTGTGAATCCCCTCCAATTTCTATTTTTAATATTTGTAAAGAAGCTCCATAATTTGGCTAAACTTTAAAACATTTAAAATTTTAAAAACCTTATAAAGAAATTTCAATATGTAATCTACTAGACTCGTTTTATAATTTGGTAAAAGTTTTGTGGTAGCCTATAATAAGTAATATATAAAACACAAACTCCACCGCCGCTAACTGCTCCAATACCATCAAATACACGACCGAGAAGGTTTGCATTAAATTGTATTTCAGTGCATAAAACAAACAAAGGTGAATGTATAACAATTAAATTAAATAAATTTATCACATTCATCCAAATCATTATCAAATGATTATTCCTAAAGGTGGAATAAAACTTTTATACAGTTATCGAATCATTAAAACAAATGTAAATATTATATTGACTTTGCATTAAAATGCCAAAAAAAAATTTATAATTAATTTAAATATAATTTTTTAA
This sequence comes from Cardicola forsteri, assembly GCA_025895645.1. NCBI lineage: Eukaryota > Metazoa > Platyhelminthes > Trematoda > Strigeidida > Aporocotylidae > Cardicola > Cardicola forsteri. Next base: position 1,194,740 of record JAKXYG010000963.1, read on the forward strand.
ATATTTAAAAATAATATATATATATATAATTATTATCTAAATATATACAAAAAACATTCTTAACGTATGACAGCATTAACTATACAACTGTCAGTCTCATAATATTAAATATTTAATAATACATTTTAGTGTTTTAAACATATTTATAATGTAACTTAAAATAACTAGTTATTATTGTCTAATGCAAAAATAATTTAATAAATACTAGTGTTTTTATTAGTAGTTTCAGTTATTATTTTATTTATGCATTTTGTTTGTATGTATATAAATTACCGTTTTTTAATGTTTTAACAAAAATACATTAAGAGGTTGCGTTTTGTAATAATAATAATCTTGTTTTGTATTACTGTATTTGTGTGCAGTTTGTAAATTAATTAAGTATGAAAAATTAAATTGTGTTTTATATTATATTAAAAAATTATTAAAATTATTTATTAAATAATAAAATCAGTTGTTTCTTATTTACTTTATTTTTTATATGCTTTTAAACTTTTATTTTTTTTACTTATTGTAACTTTTATTTAAAAAATTCCAATATATTTCTGTTTTTTATCTAATTTTTCAAATTTTTTCTTTATTCTTTACTTACCACTCTCCCCTCTTTACTAAAATATAATAAAACCGATTACAAATAGGTGTTTGTTTTACACAAATTGTTTACAATTCTGAATAATAAAACAAAAGAATATATTCTCTATGCTTGTTTAGATTAAATTATAGAAAATACTTAAAATGTTTATGGCTACATTTTAAAATTAAAAATAATATAAATAACTAAAAAATATTTTAAATAAGTGATTATAATTTTGATACGCTTGCGTGACGTACTGATTAAAAGTTACTTGTTGTTTTGTGCTTGCTCGTTGTTATACCCGTCATTGTTAATCGTTTTCCTTTTGCTTTTAGTGTTCACTGTTTATGCGGGTTTTTCGTGTCGATTGTGCAATTTGTGTTGCTTAATTGTCTGAACTAGCATCATTTGTATAAATTGTGCTTGAAACTTTTTGGTAATTTGTTGGTGTGCTTTTGTGTTAATTGTGCAATTTGTGTTACCCAATTGCTTAAACTCTTACGATTTGTATAAATTGTACTTAATTTGTCTGCATTCTGTTTAACTAATTATCACTTTGCATCTGCATTATTATATTTGTTTTTTATTACATTTATTAATTATTTTAGATACTTTTGGCTATAATGAAATCCTCCCAGTCTATAACATGTGGCAAACTTGGGTATAGGAAATCTGTAAAAACTGGTATGTTTTTTTCTGGGTACAAGACCTGGTTTTACAAAAATTGCACTAGTTTTTCAGATACTTTTTACAAATAATTAACTAAAAGTAACGTTAAATTTAATTGCAAAAACTGTTTATAGTTTAATGATCCTAAAAGTCCTCATTAATGAGAGGATCCTAAAATTGATTTTCTCAATTAAGCTAACGAGATTAAAACGAGTAACTCCGAGTTGAAAAAAGTCAATCGAGGTTCTGCAAACTTTTTAAACCTTATTTGCAGCTTTTTATAACACACAAACTAAAGAACTAAGCCTACTTAAAACCCTAATAGAGAGTTTGTTCTCATTGGTAAATAAGCTTCTATTATCTCTAGCAATTAACGAAATCTTTCAACTCTCTGAAAAACAGATCTTATCAGCAGCTAAACAATAAGCTCCTAATAGAAGGAGTGATAAAAATATAATATTTAGAGACATTTCTAAAACAACAACTAACTTTAAGAAGATAATCACCGAGTTAATCAAAGCATACTACCCGCAGTATAAAAACTTCAGATCTACTTCTATGATCTGTAAGCGTCTCTATACTTCTCCCACCATCATAGTCTCTTTTCAATTCCTGGACATTGACTTGAATATCCTCTAAATGGTCTGCTGTACGGTCTCAGTTTTCAGAGATCCAATTACACAGAGACCATTCCACAGTCAAATCTTCTAAGTCGATCCCCATAGTTAGTCCCAAATTATTAGGAATTTCAATAATTAGGTTAATTCCCCTCAAATTAAAAAACACCCTTCCTGTATCTCCAATATACCGGATTTTCGTCTAGCGTTCTGAAACTGTGCCCCTTTCTTCTACCGTTTAAATAGATTAAAACCGTTGCTTCAATGTCAAATCTCCTCTTTATAGAGGTATTTACACCAACGCATGTATCCTCTTATATAAGTTAACTAAACTAAGCAGTCTAATCGTTTATTTTAAGCCGTACATTATTAGCATTACTGAAACTTGTTTATCAACTGACATTTATAATAATGGGTTAGTATTTAAAGGCTCCAATGTCGTTTAATTGGACAATATGACAAATAGATGCGGAGGTTACCTCTTCCACATCAAGGAGGGCATTAATTACTCCCGTTTCCCTCCCCAAGATCTTACTAGGCACGGATACAAATTACTTTCTATCGTCATTTCACTCTCGTTTTATTCTCCATTTTTTACTGACCTCCTTACTTTTCCGAAGTATTTAATTTTAACTTTATTACAGGAACTTTACTCCATCTTTTTTTCTTCTTATGAATTTCATATACTCATGAGGGACTTTAATTCCCTACTAAGTCCTCTAATGCTAGCCTTCTCTATTTTAGAATCAAAAATACACTCACGTAACATGTGCATGCCACAACCAGGAATAAGACGTGTAACTTATCCTCCTGCCTAGATTTAAATTTTACCAATGTTCCTTATTTAATAGATGTTGTTAATTCTATTCTCCTTTTAGGTAAAAGTGATTAATCTTTCTTGACTTACGAAGTACACATCTCTGCATCTGCTCCCGTCACCAAACTTAGTTCTGTGGCTATCCTTAATTTTCGTAATGCCAATTTTGTAGTTTTAAGGAATTACTTTAAGAACATTGATTGGGATTATACTAACATAAATTACATTAACTTTCCCACCCCAAGCCCAAACGTTCACGGCATATTATTTGACTTGTTAAACTTTGTAACAGGATCAGGATCAGGACGGTACACAAGGTGCGTAGGACTTTATCTTTTTAATCCTCGGTTTTCAAAGGATCTGAAAATTTAAAATCGGGGAGAATAAAAAAGGAGGAAGAAGCTGGGACAAAAAAAAATAATATAAGAGAAAAAGTAATAATAATATGGTGGAGAAAAATAAATGAATAAATTAGAAATTAAATGAAAGTGGAGAGCATGTGTTGGTTATAAGTTATCTTAAATGACCCTAAGGATTTAGAATTGAGTACATGACTGGGAAGCTTATTTCATTCTGTAATGGATCTGTGTGCGAAATGATTTAGTCTAACACGAGTGAGAACTCTGGTTTTGTGAATTTTTAAACAATGTCCCCTAAGGTTACCATAATTTACATTTTAGAAAATGAGTGATCCTATTATTTGCGAATAACTGATATATTAAGATTAAGTCGCCTCGAAGTCTCCTATCTCCTAAAAGGAATAATTTTAATATTTGTAAACGTTTTGAATACAATTTGAATCGAAGCTCATGAGGGAGTCTGGAGAGCATCCTTTGGACTCTTTCCAGTTGATATATATCACCCTTCCGTGATGGAGCAGTTACCTAGATACAGTATTCTAAATGTGGTCTTATATACAACATAAATAGTAGTTAAAGGCTGTCTATCGGAATTTTACCTAAATTGCGTCTGAAAAACTTAATCAGGCTAAAATATTTTTGGGACGCTAATTTGTGATATAGCGAGAAGACTAGGGATGACGTGAATGTAACACCTAGGTCTTTAACCACTTTTACTGTTGCAATAAATTTATCCCAAATTTTAAATGTCACCCCCGAGGATCATCCAAAAGTTATATGTTTACACTTTTCTAAATTTAAAGAAAGCTTACTTTTAACCGACCAAAAATAGATATTATTAATATCTTGTTGCAAAAGTTTAGGGTTCTAGAGGTTCTTTTCCTTTTTATCTTCTCCGAATTTTTCCTAATTACCCCCAATTTAGTCCATGTTCATTTATTCAGATTAAAGTTATTTTCTGAAAAGCAGACAATTTATACCCGAGGGTCCTTAAAGAATGTGTGTTAGCACTTTAGAACATTTATTTAACCTCTTCTTAAACCAAGGTAAAGTACCTACGATCTGGAAATTAGCCTTTATTCGACCGATTTACAAATTTGGTTGCAGGTTTAAACCAAATAACTACATGCTTATCAGTATATAATTGGTTTTTAGAAAAATTATGGAAAGAATAGTTTAGTCTCATTTAGTCAATTATATTATTGATAACAACCTTATAAACTCGGCTTAACATGGGTTTATGCTAATGAGATACTGCTTCTCTAACTTAATGATTTTTACTAATACTCTTAGCAGAATGCTAAAGTACTCTCCTTTCATTGATGTCATCTATTTTGACTTTTACAAAACATTTGACAAAGTAATCGAATCCGCATTACTGAGTAAATTAAAGTCAATCGGAATTAGTCCTTCTTTTTTTAACTAAATACGTGACTTTCTCTCAAATTACCAATTTAGCGTTAGACTAGGCGATGTCACCTTCCATGCTAGTAATATAATCTTAGGTGTCCCCAAGGGCCTGAACTAGGTCTCTTATTATTTATTATTTACATTCATGATTTGCCATTTGTTGTTTAATTTGACATACTTCTGTATGCCGATGATGTCAGGAGTTGAAGTTTAAACCCCGAACAACTACAGTATAATATTAATAGCATCTACAATTAATTTTTAAATAACGCGCTCCCACTAAACTTTTTTAAGTGTAAGCATTTCTCTCTCGGAAAACCTTTAAGCACCACGTTCAGAGTCCAAAATTTGCTACTTATCTTTTATGTAAAATTGGTTAAAAATCTAGGAGTTACCTTCAATCTTCTCCTTAATTTTTTATTACACTATAACACAGCAGCTCACACTTGCTTCCGATTTACAAAGGTTTTAAGGCGTAACCTAAAAAATATTTTTGTTGGTTGCGCGCAGTTACTTTACCAGTTATATATTAACTCCCGCCTCGAGTATTGTATTCAAGTCACGTCCCTTTTTCTAGAGGCAAACATTAACACACTTGATAAAATACAAAAAACTATACAAAAGTTTTTAAACAGATTAATCACATAAATTATTTAGACCGTTTACAGTCTCTTAGGCTCTTTCCTTTACAAGATATGAGGCTCCGGGACGACCTTATTCCAGTCTACAAATTATTAAAATCCAAACATGTAGATTACTCCTTTGCAAATAACTCTTGCAGAGGACACCTTTTTAAATTAAGAAAACCTAAAGTTAAATCCTTTTTACGTGTTACCATTTTTTGTATAGGGTCATTTCAGCATGGAATAATTCACCAACTCAGGTCGTTTCGGGTTTATTCAAATTGGCCTACGATAAGTATTATCTTAATAATTTTATTTGAATAATTTATTATTATTTTTTTTTTAACATTTTTATTTTTTCTTGATAACTAATAACTAATAATTAAAATTTTATCCAGATTTAGCTAAGCCCCGATATTTGAATTATGCTATTTTACTTTTTTTCTATAGTTTAATAAAATTGTGTTCCCTTTTCATTTTTTAGCAATATTTTCACAGAGGCCAAGTTGCTAATCAGGTTTGGGATCGGGTGTCATGTAGTTATTATGCCTATAATTGTTGATAAAAATTGTTTTTATGTGAAAAAAAACACATAATTTCTAGCTCTGATGAAAACAAAAAGTACAGTACGTAGAACCAGACAAAAAATTGTATTTTAATTCACTTTTTAGCTTACATAAAAAATGCATTTATATTATAATGTTCTGAGTGTAGAAGCAATCATTCTACTGTTCTTTTAATTGCAACCGAAATAATAATTATCTTAGTTATGTGATATAAAAATATTATTTAAATCTAATTTGTATGACGTTTATTTTAATATTTGGTGTTAGCATTTTATATGATTTACATTGGCAGTTAGAAAGTATAATCAATAAATATATAAACGGTTAATGTTTTGCATTTCTACAAAAAAAGTTGTTTAAAAAATTATATTTTGTAAATTAAAAAAATCTATTATACATTTTGTAATTACAAACAAATGTGCAGTACATAAAAGTTATTAATATTTATTAAGAACATTGCAATTACAACCATTAAAAATTAAAATAAACACTTTTAATAATTATTTTTTAAATTGTTAATATAAAAACTCTAATTTGACGAATGTATTGAATTAATAATGTAAATTTAGAATGGGTTATGTACCTATCAATATTTTATTTAGTTATAGCAAGAAGTTACTTTGTTAAATATTTAATTAAACTGTATATAAATAACTTATCAAAAAAACATTTTATTAATTTTTAAACGAAAGATAAGTTATTTGACATAAAACTATAATAAAAAACAAATATTAATAGTTATTTGCACATTTAAAGTCACATAATTTGTACAAGTACAAGTTATGCAATATCTATTAGTTAAAACAAAATTTAGGATCCAGGGTTAAGGATTTAGGATTGTTTACAAGTTGAGTAGGCCAACATGTCTTTTAGTACTCGGTTCTCAAATGGTCTCAAAATTTTAGGGGGGAATATGAAATAAATGGTGAGGTAAAGGAGGATTAGTCAGAAAAAAATAATTTGAAATTAAGACAAAATCATGGTAGATAGTAGAACAGTTAACAATTATAGAAAAGGAAACAAATAATAAATAGAAAAAAGTAATAATAAAACAAGTTACGTATTACAATGCAAAAAAAACATTGCAATAATTTTCAAAATAGAAAGAAGAGAGAAAAAGATGAATAACCCTCCAATTAACGTGCAGCATGGCGCACGGCTCACGTCACAAAATTGGCAAATAATTAATGGACAAGAATTAAAGCTACATGATAATGTAGCTAAAATAACGCTAGTCCCAATTTATTTTTCCTACAAAATAAACCATTAATTTTAGAATTATGCTTTAGTTTAAAAATGGTTATTTCAAAAGTATTCGATTTAAAAATCAACCTATAACGGTGTGCACATTAAAAGTGCATTTTTTAAATAATAATAAAATTATTTCAAATGTGTCAAAACAGCAACTTTTGTTAATTAATTTTAGTCAACCAATAATAACCTAGATTAGATTATTATAAAAAATTTCTGTTTTTTTTTGTTGTAATTCAATTTGCACCTTATGGTTATTAAAATTGTACGGGCATTTTAAATTTCATTATTTTAATATTTTATTGCTTTAAATATCTTGTAAGTGTATCTATATATATTTTATTTAAACTTTAAGTAAAACATTTTCAATTTGTATAAACATTAAGTCTTAAAATATTGTTTACGTCAAATGTTAATGACAAAAATCTAATTTATATATATATAAAAATTGTAACGTTTCAATAAAATTAAAATAGTGTAAATTTTTAGTACGCATATCATTAAAATGTACATTGACATATATAATTTTAAAAAAAATTTTTTTTCTATTTAAACTTGTTTTTTAATTATGCCTTAAATTTTTAAATTAAAAACCTTTCTAGTTAATAAATACGATTTTATTTATTATTCAAAAAAATAATAAGTACTTGATGCATAAATTTATAGTTTTTACTTAAGAATAAGTTTTAAAAATGTGATAGACATTTATCATTACTTTTATTAACACAGTGATTTATTTTATTTACTACAAAATATATTAGTAATACAAAAAACATTATTTTACATTTAAAAACTATATATATATATATGGTTTGATAATATAGCAAATTTATTTACATTAATAGATTATAATATATTTTCATTATTAAAAATCGATATTGCACAATAAGATAATTATAAATTATTTGTATAAGAAAAATTTATTTCATTGTGTTTTATGCACACAATAAAATAAGCTTAACATATTTTTTGATGTACAAATATTTTAGCTGTGTAATGAATACACAATCTCTAATTTTAAATGGACAGCCATTTGCAATTTATCCATGTCATAAAGAATTTGAAAAACCACCATATAAATATTTTGCGATTTATGGTAAGTGAAAATGATTTTAAACAAATTATGGTTCAATTACAATAATTACATCTAGCCAGTCCCAAGCCTAAATAAAGGACGCGGGTTTGAGCGAGAGGTTATCAACCTGGCCTCTGTAAAATGTTTATACTGCTACTGAAACAAGAGGACACCATTCTGGCAATCAATAGCAAAAAAGTGATTGTATGTACTTGGATGACGGGATTAAATGAAGGTCGAAAGGAAGCTCTACCTTTGATTTGCAAAATCTTCAATGTCAAAACCTTAACCAGTGTTGGGACATGGACAGTTAGAACAAGTTCTTCGAGAAATGAAAAAGTACAACTTAGATATTTTGGGTATTAGCGAAATGCGATGGAAAGGCCAAGGTTATTTCAAGAGTGGAGATATATTAATTTTATATTCCTAACATGAAGAACATCATATTTATGGAGTTGGTATTATGTTGAATAAAAGTGCTGCTAAAGCTATAATTGTAAGCAACTGTATCATTTCAGCCAGATTCAACACCAAATTTGCAAAAGTAACAATTTTGTAAGTCTATGCCCATACTGAGACTACTGAGAAGAACCATAAAGATATGTTCTATAATCAATTACAAAGTTTGTTGGGTAATGTACCAAGAAGAAACAATAATATATTGATCGGTGAAGTCAATGCAAAATTAAACAAAAACAGATCTGGATACTTCTTGAATGTTGGACCACATGGCTATGCTGATAGCATAAATGATAATGGTTATAGGTTGACACTAAACAGTCATTGTGGAATGAGTATTGGCAACACATTTTTCGCTCACAAAAATATACACAAGATAACGTGAGTTTCTCCAGGGCGAAAAAACAACAGACGAGATTGACTACATTTTTATTAGCACAAAATGGTGATCTTTATTGCAAGATGTATACGCATATCGCGGTGCAGATTTTGGTTCTAATCACATTCTTATTGTTGGTAAATTTCGTTTAAAATTAACAACAATAGAAAACAGACAAAAATTACATCTATTTTCGTGTGAGAAGTTTAAACAGCCAAATATCTCAAATCAATTTTACTATTTGTTAAAAAATACATTTCAAAATAAGATAAGGGTAAAAGAGTCTGATGATCAATGGAAATTGCTTTATAAAACAATTACAGACTGTGCAGCAAATATTCTGGGTAGAAGATGTGGCTCTACAAGAAACAATGGATTTCATCAGTCTTCTCGAATCTAATTGATCTCAGAAAGAAAGCAAAATTAGAAAGTGATCGGTCTAAGAATCCTATTATCTGAAAAATATTTGATGATAAGTGTAGAACTTTAAATAAACAAGTTAAAAAACTGCCGCAAAGGTAAGAATGATTGGTTAGAAAAACCGATGCAAAGAAGCAGATAGGGCAGTAGCAAAAAAATGATTCCAAGATTTTGTATAAAATCGTGAAACAATTGTTGGGAGTTAAAAAGAACACCAATATTCCAATGAAAGGAAAAGACGGTCGTTTACTTTTAACAAATGAAGAGTAATTATCCAGATAAGTAAAGCATTTTGAAAAAGTACTTAATCAGTCCATGCCAATTACCCTCATAAATTTTGATAATGATAAAAATATAAATGTGATTCAAAATTAGGAAATACATACTGAAGTTAACTGAGATTAAAAAACAATAGAGCAGGATGATTTAACGCAGTGATGCTCAAACATAGAGGTGACGTGTTATTTGGTATATGTTATATGGCATAATGAACAAGTACCAAAATAGCTCAACAAGCAAATTGTTAATTTGTGCAAATTAAGAGTCATTAAGTCAAAAACATAGATCGGACAATTTAATTTGTCATTCCTCTACTCTATCTGAATGAACTCGTGTCACACATAAGCAATGGAGTATAATTTATTAGCTTTTGTGACATTGCTTAATTCCAATATTTGTTAAACCATTTTTAAAAACATTACTTTAAAACATTACTTAAAACATTACTTTAACAGAATAAATAAACAAATTAAATCAATACAAGCAGTTTCTGCCATTACCAAATTCTAGTTTACACAATAAAAACAATTTAGACATTTTTGAAAAATGCTGGAAGAAGCAAATTATTTGCATATTTAAAATGGTTAATAAAAGATAAACATTTTTAATATTTTAGGTAATATTTATTGCTCTCCATTTTCATTTTTAGACGCTTAATTTGTCTTAATTGTGACTTTTAACCGACTGTTGCGGATTTTGATATAATGCATAATCTAATGCACAATTTATTTGCTTTCTGCAGCAAATGACAGTATAAATAATAACGTTATTAATGTTAATATTAACATATAAATATATATAAAGATAATAAAGATAAACTTGCAAAACAAAATAATTGATAAAGAATGATTATTTAAAGCAGATTACTACAAATTAGTATTTCAATATTAAAATTATGCTGTTTTTCGTATTATTTAAATATTAAAACGGTTGGCCAGAAAATAATGAAATGTCGGATTTTTTACAATTAAAAAATATAGTAAATAACAAACATGTTGAAATGTGCTAAGGTGGTTAGGCGTTACAGAGCTCGAGTTGAATCCGGTTGTACCTGGGTTTAAATCCCATCACCTGCACTAAATACACATCCATGTTTGGCTTTGCTGAAATGTCCACTGCTAATAGATGTTTGCCGTAAAACATTCAAAGTAGTAAAAATAATAATAAATTTTAAATAAAAAATGCATTCAATTAAGTAACATTTTATTTTACAATGTATATTTTAAACCATTAACACCATATATATATATATATATATATATATATATATATATATAGAGTCTGAAAGTAGCGATTTAAATGCAATATTCAAACCGTTGCCCAAACGATTTATTAGACTAAATTCAAGTCGGTCAAGTGGCATGCCCCATTCGCGTTCGAGCAAAGAGAACGGACCCAAGTCAAAATGTGCTGTCATTGGTCGATATTTGGGCAAGCAAACCAAACCCCATTTGTTAGACAACAATTTTGAAAATTGGCTAATTACCAATAGACTACAATTGAAACAACGAGTACCAATTGAGACTTGTTTGAAATAATTGTTTTTAATTTTTAATTGTTACAATTGTTAGATTAATTAAAAAATATGTAATTTAAATTGAATTAAATTTTTATATTATATAACCGTTAAAGTAGATAGGCGTAATTAACAAAATTAAATGATGCGATTAAATTTGGTTTAAAAATATTTTACTATATTGGATTGCATTTTGATACACATTGTTATTATTAATTAAACACGTACAAAAAATATGTTTGCTTTTCGTCTAAACAATTACAAATACAAAAATGTAATAGCAAACGTTTGCAAATAAATTTACAATTATTTTTAAATTAAAATAAATTAAATTGAAGTAGGTTTTTAACTATCTACATAATTTGTAACTAAATCAATTGTAGCATTGAACTTATGTTTTGCTATTACTTACTTGTATTTTAATAAGAAATGTGTTTAATTTTATATTAAAATATTTACAACTATTTAAGCTTTCAAAACTAGACTTTAGAAATTAGTTAAAATTGTAATTTTTGTTATAAACAATCAACTATGTTGATAAAAACTTGCGTTGTGTCAATGAGCATTTGTCTTTACAGCCAGAAAAGCGTCGAACGGTCCCCAAACTCAACTTTGGCGAAACAGCCTCAAATACTTCTCGTCCTACAACTGCTCATATAAAAAGAGACAGATTGAAAAGTGCCAGATGTGTTTCAGAAAGACGTCCAAAAACTGCGCCAGTAAGTTTAAAATATAAAAACTACAATACTTAAAATAAACATAATAAATATTATTTACCTGATAAGTTGTTCTATGCACAAACTATAAAATTTTTATCACATTTTATTTGACTATATGATTGATTCTATATATTTAATTAATATGCGGCTTAAATAACTTCTATAGTTTACGTAAAACAAGTAGCAAGTAGCTATTTATTGGGCGGTAGAATTGAACATGAGATCATTTAGATAAGAGCCAAGCGTTTTAAGCATTTCCGCTATTCCGACAAACACAACTAAAATAAAAATAATGACATATTTTTTTATTTTTTGCTATTAATTTTTGTTTTGAAAGACATTTTTTAAATTTAAACAGTTTGCAAATAATTATTAATAATGAGAAAATACATACGTATTTTATTACGTATTGTAAAAAGTGAAATAAAGATACACTGATAAATTTTAAGTAATAAAATTAGTAAAAATTGTTCAAAAATTATTTTTTGTATTTAGGCATTGTACGACTTTGTAGATAATGCTAAAAGTACACCAAATGAAACCGTTAGGGTCACTCAAACTGAAATTAATTATCTCACTAATGATTTTCATTCAACTAATGGCAAACGATTAAATGAAGTTTCATATCAGGTGAGCAGTTGACTAGGTAAACTGATTCAAAATGATTTAAAATTTGATAATTTTTTTTTTTTATAATTGGGTATAATTAAAAATTAACATATATATATATATTAATTTAATTGATTTTAGTAATAAATTATATCAGCTTTTAATTTATATATTTATTTTTTGTTAATATTAACAAATAGTTAATTAGATTGGTAATACACTAAAGTATTTTTTTACAAAATTTATAAATTATTTTTGTTATTTTTGTTTTAAAATATACTTCAATTATTAATTTCATAGCTAAAACAAAATTTTGTGTATTTTTAATTTAAGCATTAAAAGTGTTATATATATAATGATTATTGGCTTAGATACTTACTGTTTTAAATGTTGTAATAGAAACGTTTTTTGAGTAAGTGGGGATTTAACAAAGTCACAAGAGAGCCCACAATTAGTGCCGACAGTAACACTCGAAGGCATGCCTATCCAAGTTTAAATATGGCGTCGTATCACTAGAATACTTCGACACGAATAGCAAATACAAATTATGTTAATTTATTATAAACAAACTGATAACATTATTTTTTTTCATTGTAACTACTTTTTCAATATTTTAAACTAATAAAAAATAAACAATTAAATATTGCATTTAATAAAGTTATAATACTAAAATGTTTAACAATAGACAATTTTTCAAAACGAAACAAAACGCTGGTAGTAATATTAAACTACTTTCTATCACAGTATATATATATATATATATATATATATATATATATATATATGTAGTATGTTCAATGCATCAACAGTCAAAACGACGAAAATGAAACAGATAATCAAACAAATAGGTCGGATCGTATGAACGATCAAATTGGCGCGTTAAACACGCCCAATAACCTTGAATGCAAAACGAAACGACCCATGACTGCATCGGCCAAATTGCTGTCTTTTGAAAACCGACCAATGACAGCTGATCTCGAGTTGGCAGAAAAAATCGAACAGTGCACAACCAGTTCGGCCTATATTCAACTGGCCCGCAAACAAATGGAAAATGATTTGTCGACAAATTATGACAAACATTTGCGAAGGCACGGCTGGAAAATGGAAATTCCCGGTGATCCCTTGAATTTGAAGTGGGTTTTGTTGTAAACGAAAACAACACACTGAACTTATGATTAGTTTACTGTCTTAAATATGTGCATAATTTATTAACAACATTTTTAAAGAATATACAACATATACGTTTAGTGTTGGTAATAAAATGCAAAATCTTTTCTCGTTTGTAGCACACTGGAAAAACTGTGTTGTTTTGACCCATACTTTCTGAGGTGTTTTAACAAGTTGAATAATGATAGCATCAAATGCTTGTTAAATAGTGATATTTAGTCTTTTGTTACTTGCTCACATAAATTAGAACAGAAAGCAAACTAACAAAAACCAGCGGTTATTCAATCGCATTAAAACATTATTAATTCAATATAATTATACAAACTGCATTATTTAAACAAACAAGTGAACACAATTCACAAATAACAAAATATAATATATGTTTATTAAAAAGAAAAATTGACACTTGTGATAATAAATAATGCTTAATTAAATGGTCGTGACTGAAAAATGTTAATAACTTGATAATCATACGTTTCTTAATAACTTTTTATAAATCGAACTTGCCTCAATTAGGTTGTTTACATGTTTTTACCTCAAAAGATTTTAGCAAAGCCAATTAAGGGTTATAGCAGTGATAAACTCGTTGTGATAATTGCATTTAAAATACAACTCATAGTACAGAATTCTATTTGGTAGTGATTTTTATATGAAAACGAAAATTGCAAATACCCATTTAGCTAGATAACTCGTTAAGTAAATGAAAGCAATTAGATAAAACAACTTTTATAATACTTTTTTTATTTAAAAAAACATTAAGTTTAAATCTAATAAATTTAAAAAGCAATCTAAGCATTTAAAAATTTATTTAACTAGTAAAACGTTAAATAAATTAAGTCTACATACGTATTTATTAGAAAAATAAAACAAATTATTATTATTTATGGTTATTGGCTTAATAATAAAACAGATTTTTTAAATTTTATTAGAAAACCCTATTTGCCACAACGTTTATCCTACAGCATTTCGTGTGATGTGCCGTCTTCATTGAAACAGCCGCCACTCATCTACAAACAAAATTCGGAAACGTTTTTCCATCCAATAAACAAAATTCAAGCCGCCAGTTTTACATTGCATCCAGATTTTGCTTCCGAAAGGTCCAATATTCGAAAAAATTACCTAATTGACAAAGGTCAATGGAATTATGCAACACGAGCTTATTCATTTGTTTATTAATTAATAAAATATTTATATGAATGTTTTGTTATTGTTACTAGTTTATTTCTATATGTATGCATTATATATAAACGCCATTAATATTGCAACATTTTCACATAAGTATTTTTGTTACTTTACCAATACTTCAACAGAAAACGTTTACATTTAATTTTAAAATAATTTTATTATTTCATCACCAGATTTGCTGTCAAGTGTGCATTGTTATTAGGCAAATAGAAATAATAAAAATAACTAAACCGTGCCATATAGTCTATGAAACCTGTGCAGTCTGCCAGAGTCTATATGTTTACCTAGTGAAAGGAATTGTTCACTTTCTTGTTAGCAATAATAACACAGTATTTGAAGACACTGGGCTATTAGCACTAATTGGATTCGCCATAAATGATGAATTTGTAGTGTCAGTTTTAACTACCCGTAACGAAGTAGCTAAGGTTTCAGCTTGACACTAGATAAGGCGTACGTTTAAGTTGGTATAATACTTAAAAAGTATGCACTATTGATTATTCTAAAGAGTACAGTGTTACCAATTGGCGTAAACCAAGTGTATTAATTATTTGGTGAATCTGACAATTCTGACCCTTAAAAATTCCATCATAGAAATAAAAAGAACTATATTATGACATAATGTTGCATGATTTAATTTTTACATAAAAGTAAAGTTAATGTTAAAATAACTCTGCCTAGTTTGGATCAGAAATGATTCAATTTAGCCAGTCTCAAGCCTGAATAAAGGAGGAGGGTTTAAGCGCAAGGTTAGCAACCTGGCCTCTGTAAAAAAATTATACTGCTACGAAAACAATACAAGAGGAAGCCATTTAGGGAAACAACGGAAAAGACGTAATTGCATGTATCTCGATGACAGAGTTACACAGATGACAGGGTTGAGTGAAAGCCGAAAGGAAGCTCAATTTTCGATTTGCAGAATCTTCAATGCCAATAAAACTTTGTTATTGTTGTTGTTTTGCTGTAATTGTTGTCTTATTGCCCCATGCTTATTTTTAAAGCAAAAGGGTTTTGTATATATTATATATCTAATAATAATGTTAAAATAAATCAATTTTATACTGTTATAATTTTCTTACAATATTAGTTCACAATTGTAGTGCTTTAATATAAGTTTAAAAAATTAACGCTTTTTTCTATATGGAGTTTAATAAATAAATACTTAATAAATTTTTATTTAAAAAATTGAAAACAGTCATTTTAATTTTGCTATAAATAAGTTTTAAATCGTGTTAATTACGATATATTTTAAAATGAAACCTTCAAAATTGATATGTAGCATAATTTTATTAAGAACACAATGTCCTATTGTTTGTAAACAAGTAACAAATGATATATATGACGTTTAAGTTTTTATTACTACTCTGATCGTTAGTATTTGTTCAATGCCTAATTTGTTTAAGTGGTTTGTTATTACTGCATTTCTTGTGGACAAAATATATCGGTGCATTGAAAAAACTGATAACAAAACGACGTTTTCTCCTTTCTTACAATCAAGTAACATTTATGCTAATGTTATTAGGACAAAGCATAAACCGACAAAATTTTGGGTGATTGCTCTACAATTAAACAAATATTATTAGATAACAACATATTTTTAAAAAGAAAACATATAAGTTACAAATTCTAAATTTCATTAATAAATCATTGGATCAATTGAAAGCTGTAAACCTGAATTTTATATCCTCTTTTTTTGCGGCGTTTACCTCTCTTACGAAAAGTTGCTGTTTCTGGTCAAGTTTCTCTATTTGGTTTTGTATTAAACCAAATTAAAACATTATGGCCATTAAATGGTTTTGGTGTAGGATTTTTACTTCCGGATGTCCTTGCTATCGTAAACTTTCTTCCTTTATCCAAGCTTGAGACTGGCAAGATCGGTTTATTTTAAATCTTCTCTAGGCAATGTTAAATTATTAAAAAATTACAAAACCAACACAGCCATAATATCAGTCATATTATTGATTAAATGCTCATATTACAAAGATTATTTATTTTATAAAAAATGTTAAATACTTGAAAAATATTTTTAAAGTTTAATAATAGACGTTACAAAATGATGACTTCAATCAATTTGGGGATTACTTTTTGTAAATGTGTTGTTTGAGAAAATTGTACAATGTTCATGTAACTACATCATACCAAACAAAATTTTCGCAGTTGACGATTATACAAGTTCTAATTAATCTTTGTAGACAATGTATTTCAGTCGAATTTATTGTCGAACAAAAATTTTGTTTTTAAAATAAATTTTTATACACATTATAAGGATTTTGTCAATAAGCGACACTTTTTTCAATCTATGACGTCAGTACACACACTGGTGATGCCATGTCTAAACTTTAACTTTGTCTTGTTAAATTTTGTAAAATGTTAAAATATGTAATTTATTTGTAAAAATAATTGTTAAAAAATTATTTTAATTTTATGTGATTTTTATTTTTTAAATAAAATAAATGCTCACATGCAAATTTACACTGTATTGTTACATAGTTAACAATTATTGGAAACTGGCCAATCATTAGAAGAAAAAATTAATCATATTGTAAAATATTGTATTTCAAAGGACTGTATTGATACGTTTAAAAGATTTATAATCAAAGCAGCTTAAAAAGTTAACAAATGATGAGCAATTATCTAGATAGGTAGAGCATTTCGAAAAAGTACTTAATCAATCCATGTCAATTATCCTTATAGATTTTGATAATGATAAAAATATGAATGTGATTCAAAATCAGGAAATACATACTGATGACATTTCTGTAACTGAAGTTAACTGAGATTAAAAAACAATAGAGCAGGATGATTTAACGCAGTGATGCTCAAACATAGAGGTGACGTTGTTATTTGGTATATGTTATATGGCATAATGAACAAGTACCAAAATAGCTCAACAAGCAAATTGTTAATTTGTGCAAATTAAGAGTCATTAAGTCAAAAACATAGATCGGACAATTTAATTTGTCATTCCTTTACTCTATCTGAATGAACTCGTGTCACACATAAGCAATGGAGTATAATTTATTAGCTTTTGTGACATTGCTTAATTCCAATATTTGTTAAACCATTTTTAAAAACATTACTTTAAAACATTACTTAAAACATTACTTTAACAGAATAAATAAACAAATTAAATCAATACAAGCAGTTTCTGCCATTACCAAATTCTAGTTTACACAATAAAAACAATTTAGACATTTTTGAAAAATGCTGGAAGAAGCAAATTATTTGCATATTTAAAAATGGTTAATAAAAGATGAACATTTTTAATATTTTAGGTAATATTTATTGCTCTCCATTTTCATTTTTAGACGCTTAATCTGTTTTAATTGTGACTTTTATACGACTGTTGCAGATTTTGGTATAATGCATGATGTAATGCATAATTAATTTGCTTTCCGCAGCAAATGACAGTATAAATAATAACGTTATTAATGTTAATATTAACATATAAATATATATAAAGATAATAAAGATAAACTTGCAAGACAAAATAATTGATAAAGAATAATTATTTAAAGCAGATTACTACAAATTAGTATTTCAATATTAAAATTATGCTGTTTTTCGTATTATTTAAATATTAAAACGGTTGGCCAGAAAATAATGAAATATCGGATTTTTTACAATTCAAAAATATAGTAAATAACAAACATGTTGAAATGTGCTAAGGTGGTTAGGCGTTACAGAGCTCGAGTTGAATCCGGTTGTACCTGGGTTTAAATCCCATCACCTGCACTAAATACACATCCATGTTTGGCTTTGCTGAAATGTCCACTGCTAATAGATGTTTGCCGTAAAACATTCAAAGTAGTAAAAATAATAATAAATTTTAAATAAAAAATGCATTCAATTAAGTAACATTTTATTTTACATTGCATATTTTACACCATTAACACCACATATATATGTATGTATATAGAGTCTGAAAGTAGCGAGTTAAATGCAATATTCAAACCGTTGCCCAAACGATTTATTAGACTAAATTCAAGTCGGTCAGGTGGCATGCCCCATTCGCGTTCGAGCAAAGAGAACGGACCCAAGTCAAAATGTGCCGTCATTGGTCGACATTTGGGCAAGCAAACCAAACCCCATTTGTTAGACAACAATTTTGAAAATTGGCTAATTACAATAGACTACAGATGCAAAGAAGCAGATAGGGCAGTAGCAAAAAAATAATTCCAAGATTTTGTATAAAATCGTGAAACAATTGTTGGGAGTTAAAGAGAACACCAATATTCTAATCAAGGGAAAAGATGGTCAGTTACTTCTAACAAATGATGAGCAATCATCTAGATGTGTAGAGCATTTTAAAGAGTACTAAATCAACCCATGCCAATTAACCTCATACATTTTGGTAATGATAATGATATGAATATGATTCAAAATCAGGAAATATGTATTGATGACATTTCTGTAATTCAAGTGATTTATGCAATTTAAAGGCTGAAAAACAATAAAGCAAGAGGATTTGTTGAGATAACTGCAGAGATGCTAAAACATGGAGGTGAAGTTGTAGCGTGCGATTTTGTTCATTTATTTAATGTTATATGGCATAATAAACAAGTTCCAAATGATTGGCGGCAATGAGTAATTATTAAACTTCCCAAGGAAAGAAAGTCCGAACGATTGCAATAATTGGCGCGGAATAACCTTATTGTCTGTTCCTGGTAAGGTGTTTTGCAAAGTAATTTTAAATCGTTTAAGTAATGCGGTAGATAAACACCTTCGAGAACAACAAGCAGGTTTTCGGAAAGAAAGAAGCTGTGTTGAACAAATACTTACCCTCCGTAACATTAATGAACATAGTCAATAACTTCAGCAATTACTTACAATTAATTTTATTAATTTTATAAAAGCTTTTGACAGTGTTCATCAAGAATCCTTATGAAAAATCGTTCGTCATACCAAAATTCAAGTTACTGTGTTTGAACAAAAAGTGGTCATACTGCTACGTTCAAAATTGTCACGGGAGTACGTCAAGGATGTATTTTGTCACTATTTTTGTTTCTTCTGACAATTGATTTCATTATGACTCAATCCATCAATAATTTGTTTTATGGTATTAAGTGGAACCAAAACAGATTAACAGATTTGGATTTTGCAGACGATATTGGTTTACTCAATGAGACTCCAGAAATGATGCAAAATATGACAACACGACTCAGTGATATCAGTTCTCGTATTGGCTTACGGATTAATTGTTCAAAGACAAAAGTGTTGTGCATAAAGTCAAACAATTATTTGTCTATTAAAAGTAATAGACAAAATATTGATACTGTTGATTCCTTTAAATATCTGGGAAGCATTATCGGTAAAGACGGAAAAACCGAAATTGATGTTAAAGCCAGACTTGGAAAGGCAATGTCAGTCTTCTATAAACTCAAATCAATATGGTTATGTTCTTCCATCCGCCTGAAGACAAAGCTTTGTCTGTGCACATCAATAATCATTTCTACGGTAATATATGGGAGTGAAACGTGGAAACGAACAGACAAGATTGATAAGATGGTAGATGTTTTTAATTGCCGGTGTTTTAGAAGTAATTTAAGGGTTACCTGGCGCGATCACATTTCAAATAATAAGATTATGAGAAGAACTGACTCTCATTCACTACATGACATTATTACAATCAAACAAATAAAATTACCTGGTCAAATTCTACGCTTACCGCCCGGAAAACCAGCAATAACGATTTTGGAATAAAAGATTGAAAGTAGTAAAAGAAAGGTTGGTAAACCACAGAAAACGTGATTAAGAACTATTTGAGAAGGTCTAATTGAAATGAATGTTTTATCAAATCAAACAAAACGTTTAGCACGATGTTTGAATAAGTGGAAAGATTTTTGTTGTTTCATATTCTTTTTGAATAGGACTTTGTTATTGTGTTTTGTTGTAATTTTTATCTTATTGCTCCATGCTTATTTTTAAAGCAAAAGTACTTTGCAATAAAATAAATAAATAATAAAAACGTATGGTCTTACATGCGTTTTTTTATACAAACATTTATTTTAATGTAAAAATATTATTTATTTATTTATTCTACAAAAAATTTAAAATTTAAATAATAAAAATTCTCCACTATAAATAATTAAATGTTTGGGTGTAGCATAAACCCTTTATTTCTAATAAATAAAAATTTTTTTAAAAGTTTGTATAAAAACAAGCAATTATTTTTAAATTATATATTTTAAAAATATTTTTTTACATCAATTTCATTAACTACTCTAATAAGTACTTTCAATTAATATATTATTATAAACCCAATGTAATTAATGGAATAAAGCGTTGTTACAAACTCAAACTATTTAGCGAGATCAAGAATATTAAATTTTTTACACAACTTGTATATGACAAATAATGTAACATGAATAATTGTAATAACGCCTAGTCCGATTGATTGAAAATTGCGATATTTCATATTGTCGTTAATTGATTGAACAATTAAAAATAGCAGGCCAGTAATTGTTTTTTCCAACAGGTTAGCAAATCCATGAATAAATGCCGACGTTTCCAAATGGGTCGTGCCAATCAAATCAGTCAAAACTGTTAGGGCTCGAACACTATTGATCAAATTGCCAAAACCGAACATGATTGACAATGTGTACAGCGCGGGCAAATTGACGTTGCCCGGTTTCAAAAAATACATGCCAATGCAATAGCTCAAAGTAAATATGGTGCCAATAACAAGTATGGCCTAAAAATAATTTTTTTCATGAAAAACATTAAGATACAAAACGTTTTGTTAGCAAGTGTAATTTATAAAAATTCATGAAAAGTAACTTGAATATCCAGTTTTTAAATTATTTTCTAGTTAACCAATTAATTAAACATTATCGATTTTTCCTTCAAATTAACAAGCATCGCAATTTTGCAATTCGAGAGTTGCATTCACTTATTTGTTTAAATAATATAGTTGCTATAATTACATTGAAGTGATTATGTTTCAACGTGACTGAATAGACACTGACCTTGCAGCCATTTCAAAAATTACCGCATAAATCTACAAAAGTATCAAATCTAAATTCATTTGTTGTGTCCAATTGTTTTTTCGTAAAAATAAATATTGAAAATTAAAAATAATGTTAAGTACTTAATTGTTTCTTTATATGTACTTAGAAATATTTATTTAAAAAGGCTGAGTCGACCAAAATAGCGTATTTTAAAAGCTACTTCTATTTAAACGTAAATAATAAGTTGAAGTTACATAATTTTTATAATAAATAGTCTATAATTATTTTCTGATTAATTTTGTTAAAAATGAATAATGAATTGTTAGAATTGATGTTAAATGCACATATGATTATTCCAATCTATATAAATAAAAGTAAGAAGAAGAACTTTTAAAAGGTTTTAAAACAAGTCGAATTATTTATTATTTTCGTTCAACCTTGAGATTCCGCTCATCCGCTCATTTTGCTTTCTGTTTGCGTTGTTTGTGAAGTGGACAATAGTGATAAAAAATGTTTTCATTTTACTGACAATAAATATCGTGTTATTAAAAAATTAAAACATAAAGGATTTTCATCAAAAGAATTGGTAAAATTATACAGAGTTAATCTTTCAACCAATTATCAAATTATTAACGGTTAAAAACCGCAAAATTGTGATAATGTTAAAAGAAAACGTGTAACGACTACTACGATTGATCAAAACATTGTTATAGAATTTAAAAAATTATAATAAATTTATTTCAGAAACCAAAAGAAATAGTTTAAATAATTTTACCCATTTGACGATTAGAAACAGAGGTACAGAATTTGGTTTAACACTTCAATCACCAAAAGTTAAACTATTTATTACTAAAAAACAAAAGGATGATAGATTAACCTATTGTAAACAGTGGAGTAAACGACAGTTGTGTTATTGGTGTTCCGTATACTTTGCTAATGAAACAATGATTCGAAACAAACCATTTGGCTTCAAAAATAAAGTGTTGTGCTGGTCGAGTTTTCAAAATATTTGCTCCCGGTTGTTAGAAAGAAAGCTCATTCTTGACAAGTGATGTATTAGTTTGGTATTAAGTATAATCAACCTACTAAATGGAAAATTATATCTGGTACCTTAAATAGTAAAAAAATTATTTCAGTTATAAAGGATGTTTTTCATTATAAAATGCAACACACCCACACTAAAATTGCTACTATTTTTCAGGACAATGCTCCATGTTATACGTCCAGAAAGGTAACGTCATATTAATTTGGATCCACTTTATTTTTTTTAATATTTACATTTAAACAGTAGATAGGCTTAAACAAAAACCATTCTTTATAGAATTACCACCTAACAACCCGGATATCAATGTTATTGAAAATATTTTCAGTATGCTAAAGCTCAACATCAATATGTATACTGAAATTGAGGATATATGTGATCCCATTCAGTTTGTTGTTCAATATGAGATGAAACAAAAATATATCAACACTTTCATCGACAGCATTTCAAAACGCCTAGATCAGGTTGTTCACATAGACTATTAAACTTTTTGAACTTTGTAATGTCTTTAATCATTTGGTAACTGAAAAATTGTGTGTATTCTGTATTTTTATTAATAGTTGGCGTTATAAATCATGTTAATCATTTTACTCCATTTTCGATTTTGTACTAGTTAATATTTTATATAATATTTATTACTAACAATATGTATGTATATAAAAGTATACTTTTTTTAATTACTATACAGTATTGAAGTGACCTTTCTCTTGTACGTTATGTAGTTACTAGTGGTGTTTTGGTCAAATATTCACTTTCCTACGGTAATTGTTGTAGTGGCTGTATTTGTTTGCTTTCTCTCATTATAACCTATGTGGTAAATAACTAATGACCTAGTATCCCCATTTAATGCGTAGTGGATCTGATTGTCGTACAAAGTCTGCGTACTCGTTAAAAACAACACGTTAAACTTTAAAAAATAATAAGCATTATTCAATTATATATATAGCTTGACAGAAAATATAGCAAGCATTGAATTTTAATTAGCTTTTTAGTTTCTGTTGGTTTTATTTTTTTTAAACAAATTATTACAGTCTAAAAATGGTAATAAATAATATATAATATTCCACATTTTGTTTTACATGTCATGATGTATACAATGCATTAAAAATAAATATTTATTACTTACCGTATCACCTAGATATTTTCTCAATAAATGCACAACAAACGATGAAAATAAATAGCACGAAATTATAATTAGAAGAAAGTTAAGTACAAACGTTTTATCCAACAACAAGTAATTTATAAGAAACGGACTAAAGTATATCTAAAATAAATTATTTTTTAATGCAATATATTATTTAATTAGTTCATAATATTAATTTTCAATAAACTGAAATATCATTCATTGCTAACATTTATGTAAAAAATAAAATTTATTTATGACATATTTGTAAATTCACAAAAAAATTGCAAATGCTTATACAAATAATTAACAAAAGAATAGGTTTACCATTGAAATGTTTACACCAAATCGAATTACGCCAAACAAAATACAACTCAGCCAAAATTCAAGTTTTTTAAACCACTTATACCAAACGATAGTATCCTTTGAATTTTCAAAATCTTCTTCGGAAATAATTGAATTGTGTTGAGGATTTTCTTAGTAAAAAACATATTTAACATATAAAGTGTGGATAATTATTGTATGCATATATTTATATAATATATTTACGCACAAATTAATATTAAATTATTTTTTATATTAATTTGAAAATGAACGTAGTAGTTTTTGGTCTTTTCAACAAGACCGAATGTGAATTTGTTTGTGTTGCCAGTAGTGGGGATCGAACCCATACCTGCCACTGTTCCAGTAGAGGGCTGTACCGCTAGATTACCCTGGTATACTTTTTTTGACTCATTAGGTTTTTGCACCATTATTACCATTTTTTATTGCCTTGATAATAAATAGTAAAAAATAATAGTAAGAAACATAATTTAGGCAAAAATAGAATTACTCGCTTCATGAATTAAAAAGTAAAACAACATTATCCAAACAATGCCAAATCCAACAACAATCAAGCTGATATTTCGAAAAATGGGCAAATCGAATGGGGTAATGCGCGTTTTTTCGTCCAAAGCGGTCTGATGTTCTATTTCTAACAAATCCAATTCGAAATTGTTTTTTTGTATTCGGAATAAAATAAATGAAATTAACAATACGAAAAGATCGCCAATTCCTGCAAAAAAGTAGCGCAGTGTTGCAAGTAAAACACGTTCGCTTCTTTCTTGTGTCAAACAATTCATAATAGATAAATGTGAAATTTGAATAATTGACCAACTAATCTACAAAATAAGACAATTTAATTTTATTGAGGTCAAGTAATTTTATTTTCATTAGAAAACGGATTAATCTGTTAAATTGACACATTTTTCCCAACATTTTTTCTACATTATATGGTTTTTCAATTAATGATATTTTGTCAGTAATAATATTTTGCTTGGGTAGTCAAGCGATTTATTGCTTAATTTGGATCTTGGTGGGCATAAGTTCGAATTCCACTACCGGCACTAAAATGCCGGCCCACGTTCGGCTTCGCTGAAAGATGTTTCCCATAAAATATTTAAAGTAACAAACATCAAAGATAGAATAACAAGGCATTTGTTACAATTTTTTTAATCTTTTTTCAACACAAATTTGGAACAAGATATGGCGTAGTTGGGATTACAAAAAGGTTAATTTTTAATTAAATGGTAAAAATATATACATAATATACATAATATATACATAATATAACTCCGCCTAGTTTGGATTATAAATGATTCAATCTAGCCAGTCCCAAGCCTGGATAAAAGAGGAGGGTTTGAGCGCAAGGTTGGCAACCTGGCCTCTGTAAAAATTTATACTGCTGCGGAAACAATGAAAGATGACGTCATTCTGGCAAACAACAACGTTTCTGGATGGCAAAGTTACCAGATGACAAGGTTGAGTAAAAGCCGAAAGAAAGCGCAATCTTTGATTTGAGGAATATTTAATGCCAACGAGACTTTGTTTTTGTTGTTTTGCTGTAATTGTTGTCTTATTGCCCCATGCTTATTCTTAAAGCAAAAGGGTTTTGTAATAAATAATAATAATAATAATACATAATATACACATATTTAATAGAATTTATCTTCATGATTGTTGTTTTTTATTGAAAACCATGGATTTTAAATCATGATAAAGATGTCAATCATTAGTACAAATAAAAAATAAACTAGTTAACAAAAATTTATCAATAAACTAAAGATAAAAGTGACAACCTCATTTTTTATTGCATACTGTTTGTACAAAATTAAGATTAAAGTAGTTTGTGAAGTACAATTTATGATCCTTTTAAATAATAAAACATTGAAGTAATATTTTTGTACTTTAAATAAAAACAATATTCCTAGTACATATACAACATACTTAGACTATTTTATACTTGATAAATTTCATAAAATCGAGTAAAACCAGTTGATTCTGATAAACGTTTAATTTTTTCAAAATTTTAAATAAATAGTATAGGTAAATTAAAATTCTTATTATTTTCAAGTTACAAACATCAATAGTTTTTATACAAATAATGAATAAGTGAATTTTACTGATAAATTCGTTTTTAATATTATTTACCATATTGCAGTCGAAAATACACCTTACATAATGATTAAGAAATAAGTACATACGGCTATTATTAAAATTCAATACACAAACGGAGTTAGTTAACTAACTCAAAATAATAGAGTAACTGTATAATATAACATTTAAAAAATTAATTTTTTATACAATATATATACAATTCCAATTTTCTCAATATATATATCATTAATGAAAACATTTTACATTAATTTTTATCTGATTTATAATCAAAAGTTGAGCAAAATTATTAACATAAAATACGATGTCAAATTTATAAGACAATACAAACTATATGGAATTGTTTAGGCTATTAAACAGTTTTGTATACTACATACTACAAACTCCTTAATAATATACGTAATTATTTCTTTTTTTTAACCAGTTGGCTTAGATGGTTCGATATGCTATTGTTTAAGTTGTAAATGTAGTTTCGTGTAATTTTTTAAATTGAGTTTAGACAGATAATGTTTCAATTGGAATATATTATAAGTGTTATCTAACAAAATGCTATAAGAATAAATACATTAATGTCAGTATTGTTAGGTAGGAAATTTAGAACATAGTTTTGTTAATTAAAGCCTGTACAATGCCTAAATGTAACTCAAGTTTAACCGGTTTTAAGCTTGGATGAATAAAAGGGAAGCTTAAACACGAGAGTGGCAGTTCAGTACTAAAAATATTATAGAAAATGATGCCATTTTGACAAAGTACAACAAAGAAATGAAAGTACAATTCTAACAACAGTGTTGAATGGAAGCTGAAGAAAAGCTCCATTTCAGATTTGCAAAATCTACAGTACATTTTTTTAAATAAGAAGATGTAATTTAAATATTTTGGACATTGACAAGATGCGTTGGAAAACCATAATATATAAATAGTAAATATGCATTGGAAGTAGAGTACGCTACAATTTTCAAGTTGGTATTATTTGCTGCTGAAAATTTGCTTAGATAAAAATGTTAAGTATAGAACTTTAGATAGACCGGTCAAGAAAAGCTGTTGCAATTATATAAATGAATGGTAAAATAGCAAATGTAAAGTAGCAAATGCAGAAGCAAAAACTTTGCATTCAATTGTAAAACAACTGTCAAGAAGTAAAAAAACCTTGACAATACTACATGTAAAGAAAAGATTATATTTTACATTTAACAAATAATGGGCAATCATCCAATAGATAGCGCATTTTAAAGAGGTTTTTAATCAGTCTGCGAGAAATACTTTTTTTGTAAATTTGAATAAAGATAAATATGGTATACAAGGTGTAAATGACATTTCTGTAACTAAAGTAGCCCATGCAATTTAAACGTTGAGATGCAATAAAGCAGGAAGGCTTGACGAAGTAAAAAAAACTGGTTAAATGTGACATAATAGCACGTGAGATCATCTATTAAATATAGTTTGACACACTGCTTAAAAAAACATTTAAATAATTGCACCAATTGGCAAGGAATAACCTTATTGTCTCTTCTTTGCAAAGCGTTCTGAAAAATAGTTAAAAATGGTCACACTGCTATACTGGAAGTTGTTACAAGAATGTATGTTGTCACCGTCTTTAATTCTACTAGTATTAGATTTTATCATTACACGGTTTATAAATATTTTGGCATATGATTAGCAGATTAGCAGATATGGACTATGTAGATAACATTGATCTACTTAGTAAGGTACCACAATTAATTCAAAATATGGCGAAAAGTCTCTATAACTTCATTTCTTGAGTTAGCATGTATGTATTAAATGTTTAAAAGACAAAAGTGTTGTATAGAAAGCCAAGTGATTATATTCCTATTGCAATTAGTGGACAAATTTTTTACTTAACTGAAAAAAAAAACAGAAAACAAAAAATTGGTGTAAAAACAAGAATTACGAAAGCGATAGCCTTTTTTTGGGAATTAATTTTAACATAATTATGTTCTTCTTTTTTTACAGTTTTTCATTCTCTTATAAAAAGTCTCTGTTTATGATCAATTTTTTTGATTCGGTCCTGTATCAAACCAATTTGAATCATTATAATCATTAAATAGTTTTGGTATAAATTGTTGTTACTGCCGGATACCCTTCCTGTAGCAATTATTATAATTAGCTAAATTGTACATTTACCGTCTAAAATTAACAAAAATGGCTTTGGAATAAACAATTGAAAATGATATTACAATAGGTTAATACACAGCAGAAAACTTAGCTAAGAACCTTTTGGGAAGAGTTCATTTGAATAAATGCTACGGAGGATAAAATGAAAGCTTTGGCAAAAAGTACAATCGCACAAAACAATCTTTGTATTCATCAAACTAAAAACGTTTTGTAATGTAATGTAAACGTTTTAATCTTAACTTTTTTTAAAACAGACTCAATCGAGCTTCAGTAAGTCTTTTAAAAGCGAGACATTCTAATACAAATGTGTTGCATTTTAGCTTAAAAAAACATTGAATTAAAATTTTAGTGTTAAAGAAACAAGGTAACATCTGGAATATGTTAGTTATTTTATACTTTATAAAAGATGAAAACCTTATTTTAGCATTTATTTTGGTAAATATTGGACAAGCAATATTTTGGTTGCTATTTTCAACTTTCAAAAAAGACATTTATTTACACATAAAACTAGTTTATATTGAAAAACTTTCGTTTCAATACCGTTAAAATCACGTTTATAATTAGTTAGTATACTTTCATAAATATTTTGAATTCAATTGTGTACCTAGTTAGTGCAACTAGTTGATACGCGTTTGGATGAGTATAGATTTAAATTTGACCTTACCAGGTTGGTTTAGCGGTACAGTGCTCGTCTCGAGCCTGGGTGAAAATAAGCTCGATTTCCACCACCGGCACTATATGCGGGTCCACATTCAGCCTTGTTAAAATGTCCACTCCTGAAAGATGCGTTTCCTTAAAACATTTAAATTAGTAAATACTGGTAAAATAAATAATTACGGACTCTCGTTTGGCTATGCTAAAAAAGATTTTACAAAAACGCTTTTTTTCTATTCAATAATCAATAACTTTTATACAAAATTGGACTATGCAATTACCTGAATTAGAACAATGAGTGTGCCACAAATGAAACATTTTACTCCATTGGAAAACGTAAGAAATTGCCGTGGTTGTCCAAATAAAAAGCAAATAGACAATACCATTGCTATATTGGCAGCCAAATGCCACAATTTTCTTTTGCCAAACATCGAATGTATGTTGGACGCTTTCAAGTACCACTTGGCGATGCCGGTTTTTAAAGTCGACGGCCACTTGAAATTGGCATCTTCGACAATGACTTTGTCCAATGTCATGTTGCGGTCGTTTAATTCGTGCTGCCAAAAGACAGATTGTGGCTGTGCCAAACATCCGTCCATCAAGTAGCCAATAAGAAAACTGACCAACGCGTTGGCAATTTGGCCGATCAGCAAAATTGCGCCGACGCTAACTTTGGACAAACACACGACGTCTTCCAAAAAAATAATAATGTAGACGGACAACATGGAAGCAGCCATGTCTTTTATAATTTGACCAGATGCGTAAATAAATCGAATTATCCATTTGACAATAATTGATTTGGTCAACATTATTTGCTGTTGCAATTGTTCACAACAGGAATTAGCGAATTGTATTAATGAATGCGATAAATTTTTACAAAGTCGAAATTTGTGTAACTGTCAAAAAATAGAGCCAATAAAATGGACAATTAAGAGTATCAAATAAGATTTTGTAAATTAGAATGCAATTAACTTAGTGAGTGGCATCAAAAACTAACGGTAAATATGTTTTTTACCCAAACGTGACCACTGACGTTTCGAAAAATAACAATTTATGTGTGTGTCTGCGTGTACCGAGGTTGTATGTGGCTAGAGCGCAAGACTCAAAACTGTGTGAGCTTAAGTTTGAGTCGGTACTAAATATAGCCCTCTTTTGGCTTTGCCAAATGTCCACTTGCTGAAAAATATTTCTAATGAAGCATTCAAGCAGTTCAAACCAAATATAATAATAATAATAATAATAAGTTAATTTTTTCAAAACCAATAATGATGGTAAGTACAATTAATGCCTATAGCACATTACCCGTTACGTCAAAAAGTAAATTGAAATTAACACCATACAAAAATGTTTTCATAATTTAATTATTTGAAGAGTAATTATGTTAAAAATTCTATTGCATTCTATTACATTTTAAAATTCTAAAAATATATGATAATTTTTACTCTTATTCTTATTTTGTATTATTATAGTTTCAACTGTTATACGTTTATTAATAATGTAATAATATTAAATAAATTTATATACAACTATTAGAAAAATAATTTAATAGAAATATTTATTGAAAATGTAAGGACCGTAGTAAAGAAAATTGAATTGTTAAGTTAAATAGAAACTTCCGTTTTGAAAAGTAAAATTTTTTATATGAGTAGAAAAAAAACTTTTTGATTTATTTTAAATTAGTTTTTTACAGTGTAAATAATTAAATAACTGCAATTATTTATTTATTATCAAAAACAATAAAATTTGGGTAACATTACAACAACAAAAAGTCATATGTCAATTATGTTTTTAAAACATTATGTACATAAAACACAGTGTGACAAAATCATATTGCAAATAAAAATATGAGAAGACGTAAACTGTGAGATAAATTCATTTCGTATATTCTCGTCAGTCACAAACATAACATTTTAGTATATATATATATACAAAAAAGGGGTTACAGATAACGTTGAAGTCTTTTCATATTTTTATTTGCAATGATAAAGCGAACCCAATGCTTTAAAATCGTATTATTTTTAAAAGCATGGAGAAACATGATTGTTCCACATGTTTGTACGTTTTACCAACATTTTTGTTTAATCCCATGTGACATTCATTCTAATTACCTTTTCCCAAATAAATCATGGCCACGTTTTCTGTAGTCCATTAACCCTTTTTACAATTTACTATTTACTATTCTATAACCGTTCTTACAAACGTAAAATTTAACCAAATCATTTTTAGTTGTAATAATAATGAACAAAAATTAGTAATTATAATAATTTCATTATTTAAAATGTAATTGTGTCAAGTAACTTTCAAAATACTTCTAAATCACCGGCCATGAAAAATGCCTCACTATCTAATAAATCATGTCTGTTTGTTTCCATATTTCATTTTTATATATTGTTGTAGAAATAATAATTGATACCCACAAACAAACTTTTGTTTTCAAGCAAGTTGAAAAATATGCCAATATTGGTTTTCCGTCATTATCAATGATGATCCCCAGATATGTAAAAGAATCGATAAATTTAGTATCTTATCCAATAATAGACGTATAATTACGTTATTTTGTGCACCATACTTTTATTTTTAGACAATTGATACGTAACCCAATTCGAAAGCTTATGTTACGGGAACATGTTGTTATAAAGGGTGTCCACAAAGTTTCTTTATAATGTTAGAAATCTATTACAAAATAAACAAATCTGTAGTTTTTATTACAAAATGAGAAGTATTTATTAAAAACAATTAATTTCATTCAATACACTCCTATATAAACATTGTTAGGTACACGAAACACATTTAAAAATAATCCACTTTTTTCTACTTTGGCTGTGGCATAGCCTTATCATTGATAACAATAGCATCAGTAATCTTTTATTGTTTATGTCTGGTATCTTTGTTTGATACAAAATATTTTCAACTTTACCCTGTGGAAAAAATCTAGAATATTAATATTTGAGGAATAAGGTGACCATAAATTTGGGTCGTCCCTTTAATAAAAATTAAAATTTTGATTCATTTTCATCATTTAAAACGAATTGGTGCATTTAATAAAATTATATATTTGCATATAATGTTGAAATGTGTAAAACCTATGTATTATGTTTATACTGAAGTAGCTAGAAAGATGATTTTAAATATTGGTCCTCAATTGTCGCTTTACGAAATGACTACTTGCTGAAAACGAATTTGTATAAAAACGCGTAAGTAATAAATCTCAAGAAATAACGTATAATAAATTACTAAAATACGTCATGACATGAATATATCTTGCATATTTCATAAATCACAAGGTGTTATTATATTATTTAAACTAAACATAGACAGGTATTACTTTCATAAAATCACATTTTCCACTATCCAAACATATTTATTTTAATATATATTAACAATTTAAAACACTCAGCCTCATGTCACATAAATCTTTTATAAATGACTTAAAAACTTACAGAGTAAATATAAAACAAATTTTGTACAAAAAATGTTCAAAATTCTTAAATGTTATTACAGAAATTATTTTCTTTACAAAATAATATTTTCAATTTCTTAAATGGATATTAATAAAGCATTTTGCATTAAATAGTAAATACAAGTAATAATACAAGTAAATACAAGTAATTGTTATTGATTCTCAAGTTGTAATTAAAAGGGCCTATTAAAAATAGGTAGCATGTGTATGTATCAAAAGAAAATTAAAGTTTTAATAACGACAAATAAAAGTTAAATCACAAGTAATTTATTGCATAAAGTTGGAATTAAAAACATCATTAAATTTTAATTTAGAAACATTTGTTTGGAAAAATACTTTTTATTTATGTTTTTGTAATTGAATATGAATTAATAAATTTTAGCAACAAGTAAAATACGTTTTTTAATAATAAGATATTTTAATGTTGTAATTTAATAATTTTTTGATTTCTTTTTTGTTTTTTTTACAGTTTGTACAAGTATTTATTGTTTATTTGTACGGATTATTCGTACTTTCTGATTTAATGGTTAAGTAATAAGAAAATGGATTTATCTGTTATTTCAAAAATTGTGTATTGCAAATATGAGCTCTTAATATAAATTTTGTGCATGCAGGTTATAAAAAATATAAATAAATAAATAATTATTTTAAATGTGGTTATTTTATTATAAATCTTTGTAAGCTTCAATTAATATATATATATATATATATATATATATATATATATATATATATATATATATATATATATATATATATATATATATATATATATATATATATATATATATATTACTTTGTGATAATTTCATTGAATAGAATAAATATTTATATTTTGATAACTGCAAACCAACAAGCATATTTTTAAATAGTACTTTTATAATTGTTTTATTTATTTAAATATTAATTAGTTCAATTTCTAGTTTTAAAATTTTTCTTTACAACTAATTATTTATAAACAATTCAAACTCAATATTTTACAAATAGAAAAATTTTCAAATAGCTTTATAAAATGGTATATTTCACAGCATTTTTATATTAATAAAAGATAAATAAAAATTTAATAAATTTTTTTCTTAATGTAAAATATAAAAATACTTTTGCGTTCCAGAATACAGAATAAGAAACATGTTTAATCAAAACATTAGCAAATAAAAATCCATTAAGACAGACTTAGTTAAACATTAATAGCAAGTAGTATCTTGCTAATTATCATACGCCTAGTTTGGATTAAAAATGATTCAATCTAGCCAGTCCCAAGCCTGGATAAAGGAGGAATGTTTGAGCGCAAGGTTAGCAACCTGGCCTCTGTAAAAAAATTTATACTGCTGCGGAAACAATAAGAGAATGCCATTCCGGCAAACAACGGCAAAGAAGTGATTTCACGTACCTAGATGACAGAGTTACACAGATGACGGAGTTGAGTGAAAGCCGAAAAATAGCTCAATCTTCGATTTGCAGAATTTTGAATGCCAAGGAGACTTTGTTATTGTTGTTTTGCTGTAACTGTTGTCTTATTACCCCATGCTTATTTTTAAAGCAAAAGGGTTTTGTATAATATATATATGTAATAATACAATGTGTGTTAAAAAAAAGTTACGTTTTGTTTATTGGAGCAACGTTTGTTTTTCTTATTTGTACAAAAAGTAAATAAATAAAATTATAGCAAATGATTTAAATTTATTACCTGTTGTTTACTAAGTATTTAGATATT
This sequence comes from Cardicola forsteri, assembly GCA_025895645.1. NCBI lineage: Eukaryota > Metazoa > Platyhelminthes > Trematoda > Strigeidida > Aporocotylidae > Cardicola > Cardicola forsteri. The sequence continues at coordinate 1,228,937 of JAKXYG010000963.1, forward strand.
GTTTGCACTTTACATATTGTAAATTACAAGTTACAATAGTTAATATTTTAAAACTTTTAATAATGTAACAATTAACATTATTGTTCAGATTTTGTATCTTATTTTTGCTACTATTAAATAGACAATAATGATTTTTAATTTTACTACATCTATAAGTATACTCTAGTAGTTTATCTTGTATATGTATGTCCCTAATTTTGAACAGAATAAAAATTAACTTTACTAAAATATTTAAGCATAATGCTAAATTAGAACAAATTAAATACTATTGTTTTAAGAACTACACATTTAATACTTTGTTTTGTAATTTTCAATTTCATAAACTTGTTAAAACTAAACATTTATTAGTTCTTATTTTATTCATTTAAGCATTTTACACTTTGTATAAACAACTAATTATTGTAATTTGTGATGTAATTTTTTTATTACATTTGTTTTAATTGAAAATGTATAATAAATTTAAAAATTTAGTAACATAATTGCATCTTAATTTAAATTATTAAGTTTTTAAATAAGTTTAAATTTAAAATATATAATTTTTGTTTTAAAACATTTAGATGAACAAACTGCTTAATTTAAAACTTATTATTTTCTACAAAATGTTTTGTCTATGTAACTAAATTGTTAGACTTTTATACCTGTACAGGCATATGCTTAACATCCATTACCAACATTAAATGAGGGTTATTGTTATTGAGAGTTATTATTTGTTAAAAAACTATGGTAAAACATTTGAGCAATAAACTTAACACAAATCTAACATAATAAAACTAACATTATAATTAAATAATCGATTATATTTATACTTTTAATATTGATACAGTTATTTTGTTAAATAAAACAAAAACTATGTTATTTTAAATGTATTTTTTTCAAACTAGTCAATTAATAATTCAGAAAACTAATTTTTAATATCAACCTTAGTTTAAAAAAATGAAGATGCAGTAATAATAATTATTATTTTTACATATAAAAAGTTGTTTTTTAAAAGTACTTTAACATATATTTTGCATGCACTAATAATGTAAAATAAATATATATATCGTTAATTAATTTAAAATATATACTGTTTTTATTCTTAACCATTAACTGTACAACAATAGTAAAAAGATAATTCCAAGTCTTTTTATAAAATTGTGAAACAATTGTCGTGAGTTAGAAAAAACACTAAAATACTAATTAAACAATTATTATTTACTTATAATAGATAGTAAACAATTATCCAGATACCTGGATGGACCTGGGTGGGCATGGTTTTTAATCCCACCACCGGCACTAAATGGGAGACCACGTTTGGTTTTGTTAAAATGTCTATTGCCGAAACATGCGTTTTCCGTAAAATATTCAAAGTAGTAAACATAAATAAACAAAATAATAAACTAATAAGTATGGTATTAAAAGAAGTACTTTACCAACCTTATAAAATTTAATAACGATAAAGATATGAATGTAATTTAAAAACTGAAAATGTGTGTTGATGACATTTCTGTAACTGAAGTAATCTATATAATTTAAATGTTAAAAATAATAAGACATAAAGATTTGATGAGGTAACCACAGGGATGCTCAAACATTAAGGTGATGAAGCAGCATGTAAGCTTGCTTATTTATTCTATGTCGTATAGCATAATAAACAAATTTTAAATAATTAGAGACAAGGATTAATTGCTACTTTTCCCAAAAAAAAAGTTTAAACAATTGCAATAATTAGCGCAAAATTGTTGAAATAATGTGTTAAATAAACATCCTTAAGTACAACTAACGGGTTTTTAAAAAAAATAAATTGTATTAAGTAAATACTCACTCTCCGTAACATTATTGAACAATGTCAAGAAATTCAGTAATCACTTACAGTCAAATTCATTGATTTTATAAAAGATTTTGACAGTGTTAACCGAGAATCTTTGTGAAAAATTGTTAAGTTTTATGGAATACCGTTAGAATGTGTAAATAGTATGCGTTCGTTGTACCAAAATTCAAATTGTTGTGTTCGAACAAAAAGTGGTTAAATTGTTATGTTTAAAATTGCCACAGGAGCACGTCAAGGATATATTTTGTTACTGTTTTTTGTTTCTATAGTAATTAATTTTATTATGATTAGGTGCATAAATAATTTGTTTTATAACATTAAATGGAACCCTGTCAAATTAACAAATTTGGACTTTCCAGATGATATCGATCTACTTAATGAGATTCCAGAAATGATGCAAAATATAACAACATATTTCAGTGATATTATTTCTAATGTTAACTTACGGATTAACTGTTTAAAAACAAAAATGTTGTGCACAACGTTAAATGATTTATTTGTTATTAAAAAAATTACTTGGTCAAATTTCACCAACAAGAACGGTTTTAAAATAAATAATTGAAGGTGGGTTAAGAGAGATTAGTAGACCACAGAAAACTTGGCTGTAAACCATTAAAGAAAATTTAATTAAAATGAATATTTTATGGGATCAAACAAAACGTATGGCAAAATGTTCAAATCCATGGAAAACATTTGTTGTTTTATGTTCGTTTTGAATTATGGGACTTTGTTGTTGTTTTTACTGTAACTGTTGTTTTATTACCGCATGCTTATTTTAAAACAAATGGGTTTTTAATAATGAATAATAAATAGTAGTTAAACTCATAAGGTAATTTTAGATTAAAAATTATTATTTAAATTTAATTTATTATTTGAATAAATGTTTAATTGTTAAAAATTATTTGTTTAATAATGGAATTATTTATTATTGATTTAGAAAAATGTAAAATGTGCAATAAATACAAAGGTAACGTAGATTGTAAAACAGTTAACAATTACGAAAAAACAAAAATAATAAATATACAGTAATAATAATAAAACAAGTTACGTATTACAATTCAAGAACACTTCAATAATCTTTAAAAAAGAGAAAGAAAAAAAAGATAAATAACGGTTATAAAGGGAATCTACTATATAAGCTCCTAAATTAAGCTAAGTTTAACAAAAATTTATTATTTAAGTAATATGCGGAAACCTAATCATTTCTACCATTTCCTCAAAGATCAACAAGGAAGCATAACTTTTGGACCTTCTGGCTGCGACTTGTTACGGGATTATTTCAACTCAGTATTCCACGCCCCATCTTTTACCCAGTTTCTCTTTTTTATTTACAGTCCAGTTATACAACCTCTAACCTCTAATGGTTTTACAGTCCTAAATTGTTTTAAAAACCTTAAGTCTAAGTCCTTTGGGGCTGACGGTGTCTATCCTATAATTTTGAAAAAATGCGCAGATATTCTAGCCCTTCCTTTGACCTACATTTTTAATCTATCAGCTGTTTTTTTACCGAATTTCCTCTATATGTAAGGTCGCTTTTATAAAACCTATGAGTCAGAGTGCATGTTTTAACCTGAAAACTATAAGCCAATGAGCATTCCTTTCACTCTGAGCAAAAGTATAAAAAAGTTTATCAGATCCCACTTACTTAATCACTGAATCAAGCTCAACATAATTAATCTTGCCCAGCATAGCTTTATGCCTTCTCTTACCAAACTAATCACTTACTCCAGAATGCTAGATAACCATAAGTCTGTTGATGCCATTTATTTTAATTTTACTAAAACATTTGACAAAGTCTCTTACAATATTTATAAGCTGAGAAGTGTAGAAATTGTTAACTCCATCCTAGCATAAATTAAAAAAAATGTTCTAACCGTATTTTTAAGGTTTGTGTTGGATCTGATTTCTCGTCCTTTTGTCACATTTTCTCAGAAGTGCCTCAAGAATCTGTTTTAGGTCCCCTCTTGTTTATTCTCTTTATTAACAATTTACATTCAGTTGTTCACTCTAACATCCTGCTTTATTCGGACGATGTTTAGATCTGAGGTACTAACTCCGAACTACTGCAGGCTCACATTATTAGCATTTTTAACTGGTTTATGTCCAATCAGTTACCGTTTAATGATACCAAATGTAAGCACATAACTTTTAGGCGGTCGTCGGGCAATGCTTACTTCTTACCTCCTACCGATATTCAGCTTATTGAATCTTTTAAATTAATTAAAGACATAAGAGTCATATTTAACTCCTCCCTTATGTTTGCCGAACATCACACCATAGTCACTCAAATATTTTACAAGCTTATTAAGTTTTTTAAAAGGAACCTTGGAAACACTCTCCCTAAACGCTTGCGTCTGCTTTATATATGTTGTACTTGAGACCACATTTTGAATATCGTTCTCAAGTTACAGCTCCGATTTTAAAATCTGACACCCAAATACTAGATTAGGTACAAAGAACAGTTACTAAACTGCCCCGTGTACTCAATAATCTACTTTACGAACAGAAACTAAAATTCCTAAAATTCTTTTTTCTAAGCGATAGAGGTTTCCGGGGTAATAATATCGTGACTTAATAACTAATCAATTACGGCTCTATTTCGCCATTCTTTACTATAGCTCAAAGCTCTCTTGAAGGTCATAAATTAATTATTTTATAGAATAACCTATCTACCAGAGTAGTTTCTGCATGCTCACTTCCTGCTTTCAAAAAGGCTTATAACAATCACAAGCTTTCCAAGTTTAACTAGCCAGGTGCCTTTCCTTTCACCATATTTAGGTATTTATTTTATTTCATCTATTTTTATTCATATTTGTAACAACATTAATAATTAAAAATGGGAATTAAAAGAAGTTTTACTCTTACTCAACTCGCTTAGAAACCTGTAACCTGTGACGCTCCAATGGACGTGTAGCATGACGCGGGCCTCACCTCGCGAGTTTGAACATTAATTTAAATTTATTTATTTAGAACGCTTAAATTTAGTTTAATTAAAATTAACTTTTAATTTAAAAATATAATTTTTTTTAAACAAATTACTAAGTTATTTTAATAATAATACAATTATTCTTAGATTACATTATAATTTTTTTTAATATGCAAAAAATTTAAAAAATAATTAAATGTAAAAATTGTTAATTTTATTAAATTTTAAGTACATAAATATTTTTTATCTATGTAACTCAATTTATCTATTTGTGACAAGGTCTTCCAGAGGTTTTGGGTTTTGTTGTTGAATGCAAGAATTACAATTTTGATTTAGTAAATGTTACTTTATGAATTTGTTTTTTATTTTTTTATATTATAATTATGCTTTCTAATGAAATTAATAAGTTTCACTTGATTTTGTTTTTTTATCCAGTTTTTCAATACGATATATAATGCTTATTATACGATTGATGCTTTTGAACTGATGTTTGCATGTGTTATTTATTGACGTTAAGTTTTTTAATTTTAATTAAATTATATTAATTAATTCTGTAATATTGACCGTTTAACAAATTCACGGACATTGTATAATAATCGAATTCAACACTCGTTAAACCAGCATTATTCAGTTTGTATTTATTTGTTTATATTAATTTTAATAACAGAAAGAAAACAAATTATATATATATATGCTCAATACGTTTTTAAGTCAGTGCAAACTTTATTAACTTTAAATACTGTTAACGTTTTTTTGTGTTGATAGTGTTTTTATGTATTTTGTATTACTATACAGAATTTGATAAAAAAACGTTTAATTTTTTTACTTTTAAGAGCTTCCTTAATGACCAAACAAGATCAAGCTCCGTTTGTTATACTTGAAACAAGGTAATTTTGTTTTATATTATTAGATTTATAGTCAAGGCACAATTCATATTGAATTGTATTGGAAACATGCACCTAAAACATGTCTAAATTTTTCTGAATTGGCGAGACGTGGTTACTATAATGGTGTGGCTTTCCATCGGGTTGTGCGAGATTTTATGATACATGGGGGTGATCCAACTGGTACAGGACGAGGTGGAACTTCCATTTACGGATCTCCTTTTGATGATGAAATACATCCCGATTTAAAACATACGGGTAAGTTTACTTTTTATTATTGTTTATATTTAAGGTGCTGGAATAATTTCTATGGCTAACTCTGGACCCAATACAAACGGCAGTCAATTTTTCATTACACTTGCTCCTACACAATGGCTAGATGGATTGCATACAATTTTTGGACGTGTTGCTTCTGGAATGAAAGTGGTACAACGTTTAGGTTGGTATTCTTTTGCTAAATACTATTTATTTATTTAGGTATGGTGGACGTTGATGCACATGAAAGACCAAGAGAATCCATTAAGATAAACAAAGCGAATATTGTTCATTCCATTTAACTAATCTGCATTGGTTTAACATTGTATAATAGAACTTTTGTATTTATTACGTCTTAAGATTGATTATATGTGGAAAGTCTAGAAAATTACTGTAATACATGTTAATTATTCATTAAGGCAGTATCTGTTTTATTACCAATTTTCTACAGCATAAAGCATTCTATGCACTACTAAGATACTAATAAAGTTAAGCAATTATCAAGGCCGTGAATTTAAATATCAACACATTTTAAGGTATACTTGTACAAATGTATGGAACCGATTATCATTCTATCTTTGATAACATTTCTGATTATCTTTACGTAGCGTATCCTGGACTAGGTGTATCTAAGTATTTAAACTAACATAGGGATAGAGTAAATAATTTGATTTCCACCATGAAGGACAAGTACAAACACACCCAGAATCATTAAAAGAAATTCCAAGATATGCATATGTTATATATAGTTGTTGAGCTAAGTGGCATATGACTAGGCGCTCTAGTCAATCTTTAAGCACCGTGTTGTTACGATTATACCGTCTACCAGCTAAGAAACCCCGTTGTTCTCTTTGTGAAACCATTGGAGGCTATTTTTGATTTGCTGGATAGATATGTAAATCGTAAAGACGACCACGTTACCAACCAATAATAAAATTTAAAATTATTCTATTTTTACAGATTATGAACATTTTCTGTAATATTCAATAGTATAGCGGTTGTTTTTCTAGTTCGATAACTACTGTAGGTAGCCCTACAGTACTATGTTAATATACAAGACGAGTCAGGTTTACTAGACATCTAAGTTAACGGTATATCTGTTGTTAGGGTTGCTGGTTTTCTACCAAAACACTATTTTCACATTGCTAAATTATTTGTTATTAAGAAATAATCAATCGTTAGTTTAGAATAATTTGTTTAACAAGTTTTAAAAAGCAAAGTCATTTATTGGATTACAACTGCGCCACAAGAATGGATATACCTCAGGCAGACGGTTACAAATCCTGAGAAAAAGAAAATAGGCGTTGCTACCACCTCTGTTCCACTCATTAATATTCAATATTTATACATGTAAAAGTATGGAGCTTGCAATTGTTACCTATTCATGCTGAAAAATTGAACGAAAATTTTTGTGATAACTAAAAATGTTTTCAAATTTCAGCAGTTTCTTGGTATAAAAAACAACGGAAGCGTACATTTTTTAATAAACAGAAAAAAAATTCATGAAAATAAAAACAGGTTTTATCACATAATAATCTTTTTCGTAAAAGCAAAAGAATTGATATTCCTCTTTTGAAACTTGAAAAAGTTGACAGTAGGATAAATCCACAGTCCAAATTCCATTTGAATGAATTCATTTGTCGCACTGCGTCGGTTTTTGTTTTACATGTGTGTGTGTGTGTAAACAATAGATTTTATGAAAAAAATAGAACAATCATCTTTACTACGAAACATTCATCATCAAAATAGTGTTATGACAATAGTTTGGTTTTAAGCCGACCATTGATCAGTCACTCGTTTGAATTTATAAAATGTATAAAAAAACATTTCTAATAAGGACGTGATCAAGCTATTCCACATGTGGGGTCTCTACGATGCAATAATCAATGGAACTACAAGTATTGGTTTGTCAAGTTTTTCGTTAAAAAGAAAATAATGTGAGTGGAGAAAATCAAATAATCACCAATTTTTCAACACATGGCGAAATGAATGAGTAATCCATTGATTCTCAAGTAGGGTCAGTCGATCGGAGTTTAGATACAGCGGTCTTCCACGTCTGCAAAAATAATAAGGGTATATATATATATATAATAGGTTTTTTAGTTCCAATTGATTCAAATTACTCGATAGTATTTTTGTTTCTTTAAGTATTCGGTTTTCTGCATTAAACACCACTTACGTTTATCACGTCTATAATTGGGTAATGAACTATCATCTACAATCGAAGTCCGTGTCCGATCCTAAACAACAGGTGTATACTAGTTCAGATCTGGTATCAGCTCATGTAATAGCACAATTTTAAACAAACAACGTACACCAAATTTTGTGTATTACAAAAACAGTGTATACAACAAATAGATGTAACAATCAATCAGCAATATTCTTTTTTTCATTACTGGTGTGAAATATCACATCCAAGTAGTCCATAAATTTGAACTGCTTGTTCAATTAACTTTATGATTAGCACAAACAACAATGTTCTATGCACTGGAGTGACAGAGGTTTCTAGTTCAAAAGACCCAAAATTGAATTCGATGACTCAACACCCAGCCCCGGTTTAGCCTTGCCAAAAGTCTACTTACTGAAGACGATTTCCTGTCAAGCATTCAATAGACAGTGGGGTCGTTTAAATCAAACTTTGGACACTTCAATCTCTCAATTAAACAGACTCAAACTTCTTCAATAATCAATCAAACAAATCTATTTCAAAACTAACTTGAGTTCTAAATCTTCTTCACCATACGCATCCAAATATATCGATCCCCATTCCCAAATATTTGCTCCAATCGAAACATAAACGATCGATGTGTTAATTTCGAGCACAATGCCAAAATATCCACTACACATCGAAACGTGCTATAAGTGTTCAAATGCAAAATAAATCGCATTGTATACGTATGTCTATTATCAGCCGATATAATGCTCCAAAAACAAAACACAACAATCTACTTACCCGACTTATAACCGAAGACATTTTGCTACACAAATGGCATAGCACTGCTCCGCAAACGAGGCACAAAAGATTGTCGGGAAATTGATGCTTGACGGATGCACAATTGACACAATGCAGAGCGTTGAACAAGACATCGAACGAGGCCGGCGTGCGAATCAAACGTGGCGAGTAGAGTTGACGGCCGATTTCGACAAAACCCTGAAACCGACGAATTTTACACATTGTCAGTGCCATTAACAATTTGCCAAAGTATGGACCATTCTATTACTACTACTATACTATATAATGCTAATAATCCTGTGAACGTATCAAGTTACAATTTACGATAATATTTTTGACTATACATTTTCAGATCAATTCAACACATTTGGGAAACTGATAATCCATCTTGAACGATGGATGCAAGTATACACATGCAAATATCCAAAGGCATAGCATTATCATGTGTAGCCCCACTTGGCTTAGGTGGATAACCCTGGTAACAAAATCAAGTGACCTCCATCAGTCTGTATCAACAAAGATGCCATCCATCAACTTGTTTGTCTACTGCTGCACATACCGGGATTTGTTCGCATAAGAAACAGGAAACAATCGTTTGAGATGCTTCGTCAAAATAGAATTAATGAACTATTGTCTACAAATGAAACTACAAAAACCTACGAATTGATTACTGCGTTTTGAATCAATTCATCAACAATTCTATAAACCGTGCCTTCAAACAACTACTTTGATTGGCTTCATACTACGTCACCAGTTGGTTCTACACGCACATACATATATATAACAACAAACAAAAGTTAGTAGGGCGAAGCCACATCATCATTAGTTCCAAGTTCGCACAGCATCACGAATAATTCCTTTCCATTGTTCACGGTTTTCAGAGGTGTGTACAGATACATCAGTCCAACAGACCTATCCATTGTTTCCAAGATAAGGTCCCAACCAAGATCGTCCCGAACAGCATCCGTCCAAGTACATTTCCAACCACCTTTCCTCTTCTTCCAGTCGGCATTTGGACAAGCCTGGGTTACGATACGTGAGATTGCATTAGGATTTCTACGAAGAACGTGTCTAAGCCAGCGCAATCTTTGTTGTCGCGATACCAATGATGGAAGATTGTGAAATGGAGGTCATCTCGAATTTGGCAGTTGCTGATCTTTTTCGTCTTTTCGGAGGATGCGAAATGGGTGTTGTGCCAAATGTATCTGAGACACCTTGCTTCAAATTTGTCAAGCTCTGTTATCTCTGACCCTGTAAGAGTCCAGGTTTCAGCTGACATATGAGGCTATTTCCCTAACCACTGTTCCACGTGGTTTAGTGGTAAAGCGCTGAACTCGACCTTGAGTAGGCATGGGTTCGAGTGCCCTCGTTTGGCTTCAATAAAATGTCCACCCATTAAGAAATGTTTCTCGTGAAGCATTTAAGCAATAATAGTAGTAATCTTGTAAAAATGCAAATCAAATACACCAGTATACGTACCTTCAAGTAGTTTACCATTTGAGGAACCTTGTATTGGGTTGATGGAGCCTTTTTCATCACCGTTTGACTTTCGTCACTGTCGTGGACGACGTCAATTGTTTCAGCATTTTGTGTGCTCCAATCGACGATGTCCACAGATGCGGGCGGATGCAACTGGCCAACCCAATGTCCAATCAACTGACTCATAGTTGACGCGGGAAAGTCGGAAGACGGCGACGATTGATTGGGTTTCGGATTAATCAAAGTCAACAAACCGCTTTTTTCAACTGCGAGGTCAGCAACTTGAGCTACGCTTATAACAACAGCGTCACCACAATCCAGAGACAGAATGCGACACAAATCACTGAATTCTGTGAGATATTGCTTTGAAGATATATGAAGAGATATATATGGTTAAATATGAAAGAGAAAGTGCGATAACCAGACTTAATAATTTGGGCTAACCTAGACAAAAGTCTTGAATAGAGGTCCGCTTTTTCCAATAACGACGATATGATTAGTTCAAAAAGAAAATTATACTCAACCGATGGACAATATCTGGACCTGAAAATAAGATTAGATAGTTGGGGCATGTTCTTAGAATATAGAGTAATCGCTATCCAAACAAATGATTATCTTTAAAAGCCAAGGCCGTTGACATGGTTACGGAAAATGAAGAACGTCTAGCAGATGCGAGTAACTATTGCTTAAGGGGATAGAAACCGAAAGACAAACTACTTGGTCGACTGGAAACACTAAAAGTACACGAGACAATCGTTCTGTGGCGTGGCTATTCGTATTTCCTCACTCATCGCCGGAATGATACAGTTAGTACTAGACTCAAAACTGGCTGGGCATGCATTTGAGTCCGCCTGTTAGTACTGCAAGTGTGCCCTTATTTGGCTTTGCTAAAACTTATTTCTTGTCAAACGTTCAAGCAGCGAAAACCAATCAAACATTTACAATTTCATTATAAACCAACAAATCAATATGGCGGATTTGCAACGTCATTTTTGATGGCTGACTATTATCAAAAAGATATATAGGGCATGTAATGAGACATCACCATTTGACATAGACATATGTATAGTACATTTAAATTACAAAGTCAGAAAAGGAGAAAACCCTTGAACAATATTCGAATGCAAAAAATATAGTCAAACATTAATTTGCTATTTCTATATAGCATGTCCTTAAACATCTATCGTAAAAAAGCACTGGTCAGGCAAATAAAAACAACCCATATTTATTGCTTGTAAGGTCATTTCTTAAGTCACTAAGCGTTTGATGCACATAATGAAGCTTTATGCAACACGAAAGTACTTTAAGGTTTTTGAAATAAAAAAGTACGAAAGATGTCATGTTCAAAAAATAAACTAACATTGATGGGGCATGATTTTTAATCAACTCTTTTTAAGCCTGTTAAGACATGTTAAGCAATAATCAAATCCAACCAGGTCAACAACAAAATTGACTCAAATCTACAGCCACTGATAAAACCAACATTATTTTATCATTCACTATAAACTGATCCAATCAAACATTGAGTGAAATTATCGGCATAAAATACTACGTTAATAAATTGACAAAATACAAACTGTATGCACTTTTCAGTCAACGAATACTTGTAGATGTAACAAAGTACTAACGAATATAACGACTCTGTTTAAGAGCTTTGTCGTTGATGGAGTTTCAAGTAGGGTCATTTTTAACGAAAAATGGATAAATATAATTTGAATACGTTTATGAGTGTTTTGTTTTATTATATTCAAAAAATGACTAACTTTGACATCGGTGCTGTTAGGTGGCAACTTGGAGGAAAAACAGATTGTTTTAGTTCGTGTAATGATCAAGGTAAACAAAATGAATTGGATTTTTCGTAAACGATTAGGTCAAAGTACGGAATACTGTATACATTTTTCCATTATTTTTAATTCTTATGTACTATGAGAAACACATTAATTTAGACTAACCAATCCCCGTGTTCCTCCACTACATCTTCTTGTAGCAAAACTAATGAATCATAACATTCGGATTTGTCATCATTATCGATCAATGTTTGATAGAAAAATATCGTAACATCAGTAATCTACTATATAGGACTGTCTAATGTTAACTAGTTTCATAAAACCGATTGCATTATCGGTAAGACTGATCCTTTGTAACCGACCAATCATATTCGAAACAAAATGCAGCACAATTCCACGTCAACCAACCAATTAGATTTGCATTTAGATTGCAATAGGCTTTGTCAAGCGACCACACTCACTTCATCCGACACCACAATATCGTCGTCGGCATCGTTCGACGTAGACGGTTCGTTCGTTCGGGAAGTGACCAGTTGACCAACAAAGGGCAGTCCCATTGGGGTGAGACACGCGTGCTCCACATTTTTCGACTTCCACCGAGTCCAGCACAACGTGGCCATGCGCAACGTTGGCAACAAGCGCCGAATCAAGTGCAATTCGATTTGGCTTTCGGTCTTGTGGTCGGTCGGATGCGGCCGGACGCGGTCGGGCAATTCGGCAGCGCTGCAAAACACATCCAACTTGTGGCCGTATTCCCATTGGTGGTTGCGCAATTTGGACGAGTCGAATTCGAACGTATCGGGTGGGAATTGGGACAAATGCTCAAACACAGCCGTCACGTGATCTTTGATCGGATTGGACAGCTACGAACATGTACAACAAAATGAGGTTATGGAATGCATAAATGTAGCATGTATCGTTCTTTAGATGATTAATTGTTATTGAAGAACAGGAAAACTTCTATAGTTGTGGATTTGCAAGTCCCAGTCCCGACTATTGCCAATCTTACTGAATGTGTACCACGAGTAGGATAGGAAATAACGGAAATGGTCCATAAGTATCTCGTTATACATCCATTAATGTTTTTGTAATCAGCGTGTACGTGTGTGTAATGAGAGGATTTTAATACTAACAATATAATAGTGATTTCCTAATGCTGTAATGTGTTCATTTTTGCTGACAAAGGCAAGCACGTTGGGATATTTATCGACCTAAGGCGTAGAAACGTGCGAATTTCGATCACAGTTCCATTCCTAGCTTACTACTTCCAAACGGAGTGTATCGTAGATCAAGACTAACACGGCAAATAAGTGCGAATAGGCACTCAAAAGTACTTAAGATAGAGCTTAGCCAAAGTGGATAACCACGACAGAAAAACAAGCATTCTCGTCAATCGTTGTCAACAATCGCATCGTCGTAAAGATGCACTAACTAAGAAATGTCACCACTTTCCTACGTTTGCTGTACATATACAATTTCCATTGCATATGAAACAATTGAAAGCGATATGCTTTACAAACACAAAAATAACAAATAGATGATCACATACTGTTATCGAACCGATTTATTATTTTATTGTACAATCAAAATAATTGTGCGCACAATACATGACATTACTTTGGTAATAAATGAATGACTTTCTACATTTTGCAATGTTCGACCCAATTTCAATCGGTTCAAAACCAAACTAATCAACGCTCGCACGTAGGCCAATAGAACGGTCAGAGATACCAAGGTTTGGAATAGATCTGATGTAACAAAATGTAGAAACATATAGCACAATAACAAATGTTTTGGTAAATGGACAAAAACGCAATGCAATCGACATTTTTGAATTGTCAAAGTACACGACAAATCAATAATTGGTGTATAGTATTTCCATTTAACAATATAACGTCGTATTTCATGATTCGATGTTGTTAAATTTCTATTTTGTACAACTCACAACACTGAGTGTTGTACACAAAAGGGAGAATGTAATCTGCACGTATATTCAAGCTTTGTCTAAACACATTGTGATATTTAAGTGACACATGCATGATGTTTGAATTGATTTCGGTCGTGTTAGCAAATGCTCAAATGGGTTTATGACAATGACAATCTTATACCGAAACAATCATCTACATCTGCGGTATATGATACGATAGTCAATCTCATTGTAAGTATCTTCACATAAAACTTTGTTTCTTTTACTGTAGTTTTGAATAGGGAATCACCACTGCCGTATTTTGTTGCGATTATTACAATCCACACAAAACACGGAGTAATTATCTAGCATTATCCATATATTTATTTAATCAGGATGCATAAACCAACATAAAGTATGTTAACACGAATTTTTGTTGTAATCAATAAATACAAATCATCCATTTTGCCGACAACAAATATTCATTCATGGTTGGTAGCGTTTAGTTCATCTGTTCATTATTTCCATATTTATGCGGCATATAAACGGTCGACTTCGATGGCTTGATAAGCGTAACAAAAGTGAAAGAATAACAAAGTTTCTTGTCTGATAGATGTGACGTCGCCACTGTTCGCAAAGATTGACGAGGCCGCCTGATTTTTTGTTAAAGTTATCTCCCTTAGCCCAAGGGCTACATATGGTATACGTATACCTTAAGATACTTTTTAAGTACCCTGGGTGTATACTCGCACCCATCCGCCGTAGTGGAAGCCCAGTTATACCGCTGTGCACTCGGTCCATGCTGTTATTAATCTAGATGTATCATATTGAAGAGGAACAGTCAGGAATATCACCGTCACTAGAAATTGAAACTTTATAAGCATTACTCAAATCCTCAGGATCATTAGCAATAGTATTCGTATTGAATGATGACGAAAGTGGCAATAACATACTTTCTGGTAAAATCCATTTTAAAGCACGTTGGAAGCCACTGTAGTGTTTAAAAGTTTGTTTAGTAGTTACTTTGGAAATTTTATTACATAACAACAATGTATTAGTTTTGGTAATGTTAATGGTGTGGTTTTACCAGAACAAATTCTCATGATGCAGTACAACAAATAAATATGGTATCTTAGGCTAAAAATTGGTGGATAAGATGTTTAGTATGTAATTGGTGCAGTTACATGTAACTTAGCCATAATGACAATAATAATAATAATAAACCATTATTACATTCACATAAATACGTATGTCATAAAATTTACCTTCACGGGGCCAGGTATGAGGAACTAAGCCTAATAGGATATCCACCGGATCTTGGAAAAGAGCGTACATACAATTGCTAAATTAAAATAAAAATATGAATAATTCAAATTAAAGCAAGGTAACAAAACCGAAAATCGAATGCATATGTACATTGAACTCGATAAACTATTTACTTTTCAATTACTCAACGTTTTTTAAAAAGTGAATAGTTAGTAAAACCAACGTCCGCATTATGTGTCAGTGGTGGTGGTGGAACTCAAATCTATGTCCACTCATGTTTGTATCGAGCTGCTTAAACACCATCCAAAACCAAACACTTATTCAAGTTTTGTATTGTGTACGGAAATGTAATTTGTGACAACCACTCTATAGACTTCACTTGTTGGTATTCGCCAATCAATTAATGTATATCGGTGCAAACCAGTAAAGTTCATTCATTCATTTTGGTTGGTTACGTGGTCACCTTTTCATCATTTTCCACATTTATACAGCATAGAAATGATCGAATTCGATGGATTGATAAGCGTAACAAACGTACAAGAATAACAAAGTTTCTTGGCATCCTTGTGACGTAGCCACTGTTCGCAAAGATTGACGAGGCCACTTTATTTTTTGTCAAAGTTATCTCCCTTAGCCCAACAGATACATATGGTAGACCTTTTAAGTATTATGGGTGATGCTTGCACCCATTCGCCGTAGAGGAAGCCCAGTTATACCGCTGTGCAATCGGTCCCTGCTGTGCCCTGTTATGCCTACAAGCACCTAGCCCAGGATGAACCACGTGAAGGACGAACAATCAAGAATATCACCATCATTGGAAATTGAAACTTTATAAGCATTACTCAAATCCTCAGGATCACTAGCATCCCTAGTAAAGTAATTTTGCTGCATATGTACAACACAACCCGAAAGCAGATAAACTCCTTACAATTAAAGTGCCGGGGTGGTTTAGCGGTACAGCGCTCGAATTCGGACCTCGGTGGACATGGGTTCGAATCCCATCGCCGGCACTAAAATGCGGGCCCACGTTTGGCTTCGCTAAAATGTCCACTGCTGAAAGATGTTTCTCGTGCAAACATTCAAAGTAGCAAACATAAAACATTTTTTTAAAATAAAAAATCAATAATTGCTAACATGGAAAAGATATATGCAACATGAATAATTGTAAGCAGACTTGACTATCACTTCCAATTCAAAATACAATCAAGGATTGTGGTCAAACATCAGCTTTACGAAATGACCCACTGATAGATATATAAAGCGATACGTCATAATCGGACTTACGAATCTTGGATTAAGCAATGTTTTGATTCGGTTTGGGAAAATTTGGGCAAATTACTTTCGTCGCTCTCGATCAAACATTTTAGTAAATTTTGAATATCGACCGAAGATTGATAAATGCTGCGTAAGTAGTTGATGAAGTCGTCTAAAGGTAGATTTAAACATTTATTTGAAATTTGTGTAGAAAAAATGCAACAAAAAGAAAATTACGACATTACGAACATTATGGAGGCCTTATGTATCGTATTTAATCATGGGTGCTAGCATACACCCAAGATGCTTAAAAGGTATCTCAAGGTAACTATGTAGCCGGTTAGGCATCTAGATCCGTCAAATGGCGTCAACCCTAGAGAAGATTGCCTCGTCTATTTTTGTCGCAAGGAAGCGATCTTCTAGCCAAGAAAACTTTATTTATTCCTCCAAGTTCAATTTGCATCCGACAACCTTTTCGTATATGAATTCGAGAAGCTATTCAAACTTGGAATTGATGAAGTGGTGGATCTGCCACCAACTTATGTTTTTTATGTTATGTATTCAATCATCATCATCATGGATTAAAAATCGAGTGCACAATGGTATAACTAAAATTCCACCTTAAAGGTTGGATGCAAAAATGTAAGAAGAAATCTTAAAACGTATATCTAGGTAACCATTTGATAAAGGAGATAACCCAAATAACATTTGAATGTCCTTGTCAATCTTTGTGAATAGTAATACTATCATTAGGGCATCATCTATAAAACCCCAATTACTTCCCTACATTTGTTTCTTTCGCAACAGTGAAACAATGACAAGCAATTGTTCATAAATACAAAAAGTTGTTTTTTATAAACTCGTCCTTATTTATTTCATTGGATTACAAGGCAGTTTGGCGCCATGTGATATTTAGTAATTTCTAGCTAAACACGCATACATACATGTGTGTCAAACCCAATGAAGTACGAATATAGTTAGGTAATGCTTCAACAACAGAACCTCACATGATCTACACCTTCTGTTTACATTAAAAGGGCACATAAACTATACATTACAACAAATGACCAAACTCGTTACATAAGACAGCAGATAAATATATCAAAACTGTGACACGTAATACAGTTAGAGTTGGTGAATTGATTGACTTTCAAACAAGACTCACTCCAACTACACCGACGCGAAACAGTTTGGTATTGAGAGGGGCATGACATGAGCACGGACAATTCGCATTCGAGTTGACATCTAAAATAGTTTCAACGAAAACACTATTATATGGTAGATGATAAAACAAACTAAGGTAAAAAGAATTTTAAAAAATTCTATTGGTCAACCTCCGTGAGTGAGTGTGAATCTCGTTACTTCTATCAAAAGATTGTTTGACCTTGAAAATGTATATAACGTGGAAAAATCAATATTTACAGAACACTATACAATTTGTATTGCGTCATCGTGCAAATTTGGTCACATTTTTTTAAACCTTTCCATCCCCAACTTACGAGTAATCACACACTCGCAAAAAAGGTTATCTGACTCTTATTGGCTCCTTCTTTCGCAACTTTTTCCCTTGTTTGGTTCACCAACTGTTCTTCACTAGGAGAAATTGTAGAACCCGTATTCAAAATCCAAAGAAAACTATAGTAATTATTCGTACTTTAATTAACAGATTATTACAAATTACACGATAATGGTCTCTACAAAGATGCATTAAATTCAAATTCAGTTGTAGAATTGGTGTTGCAATTAAGCTATATGGTATTTCTATGTGCACGATAAAGAAAATACTAGGTTAAAGGTAATGTGATAAAAATATCGAAATCGATACAATTGTGTAACCTTAAAATGTTTCACTTTTCTAAATTTATATATATATATATATATATATATATATATATATGCAAACTTTTGCCATACACTGTTTTACTTGAGAGTTTTAGTTCATCAGAAAACGACACGCTTGGTTTGTGATACAATCAAATAAAATAACATGCTAAAGAACGGAACTTTATCATCAATAAAATGTCTGAAAAAACCGAAATGTATGTCAGCATAAAAACTGCGCTAAAGTTTTCGTAACTGTTGACAATCACTGAACTAAGTATCTTCGTTGGATTTCAGTTGTACAATGCCATATGTGCTACTAACTGCTGCCGTATATATACACACATGTATTTAAGATTGTATCACCCTGTTAAAATGGTCGGTGAACTTCAAACCCTCGACCTTCCAACCCGTTTGAAAGACATAATTCTTGTTGAACATGGGAATTAAGGCCAAAACCAACCTTAATAAAACAATAGCTTCATTGTTCGATCCAATCAAGTGGGACATAAGGATTCGACGTTGAACGTGAATATCATCCACTACGGTCAAGCCGTCCCAAACACTGATTCCCGACGGTTCCAAATTATGCTAGAAAGCCAAATGACATATACACACACAGGTACAATAATATAAAATCATCCCTCTATCCAATCCACATATATCCATTATACCAACAAAAATTTACAAAAGGGAAACTTCACTTTCCTTTTCCTTATATGATGACCAAAACAGCGATGTCCAAAACAAAAGCGCTGGGTTAATTTCTAGTTACTACAAATACTGCATGGGTACATGTCCCCAATTGGTTAGTTCACCTAATAGTAAACACTTAGCACATAGTTACACATTGTTCTAAATCCTAATCCGATTTCCTCGCATTCCTTTCCTACTTTCTGACAGTTGGGTCTTGGATATTAAGAATGGTTGTAGTGTTGAAAAGCACATGGAGTAACTTGACATGTGCATCATTTGTTCAAATATTTATAACTGACATCGACGTCAAATAATCCAAATAAACCAACGTCATGAGAGATACTACGTACATGTACTTTTAAATTACAATCATTGAAAAAGTAGTATAGAGTATCATAAAAATTATAACTTAAATTCCCAAGCTCCCATTTGAGTAATTACAAGTTCGAACTCCACTGCCGATACTGAATACACTAATTGTCGATCTATTGAAAACATGATCACCTATTCATCATTCCCATGTTCGCATAGCATCTCAAACAATCACCTCCAATTGATTTATATGCAAAATAAACCTCTTATTTGCACTAAAGAAGTAATAGACAGTATCTTTGTAACGCTGCTACTGCTCATAAAAATTGATGAGGTCGCTCCATGGTCAAATATACTATACGTATACCTTAAAATGTCTCTTAAGTACTCTACGTGTGCTAAAACATCGAAGAAACAGTAAGCAAAAATAATATATACAATTACTATTATAACGAATGTCATTTTATCGTAATTTGTACAACTGCCAATGTGTTGGAACAAATACCAGGACTATGATTTGGATTCTAGATCCAGCCAATCAACTATAGCTAGTCAAACCAGCACAAAATCAATTATACGAATATGGATCATTGCAGTGAATGGAATTGCAAACCAAACCAACTACACACACACTCACCAATATGTCCCAAATGACCTTCAAATTATGCTGACCGCAGTCGTCCGAGTCCATCGAGACACAATGAGACGGAGAGGACGAGTTGGTTGTAGACAGCAGCAACAAATGATTAACGGTCCGTCTACAAAGCGGACAAGCAGGACCAGATCGATTCCAACCGGCTCCCGATTGGTGGGAAATGTTGGCCTGAAAAAAATGGATTTATAGAACTATTTGTCAAAATGTTGATGTAATATAGTTAAAGAAATTTATTTGTCAACAATTAACAAGAACAATGGTATCAGACAAAGTGGAATACGCGTTCGAATTCCACTCCCAACACAATTTTAGGGAGATGAAAAACGTGACTAAAAATTTCTAAATTTTATTTTATTTTAATATTTTTCACTCGATTTTATTGAATAACCATTCAATCGAAATGTCAAAACAAAGCTATAGAAATATATTATATCACTAAAAAGGGCACCGTTTCCACGACAGTTCTAAACATTCAGTTGTCAAATTCGCCGATAGGCGTAATAATCACCTTGGGATGCTAATAATCCTGAGGATTTGAGTAATGCTTATAAAGTCTCAATTTCCAATGATGGTGATATTCCTGACTCTTAGTCCTCCATGTGGTGCATTCTGGACTAGATGCCCCTAGGCATCTAGACTAATAACAGCAGGGTCCGAGTGCACAGCGGTATAACTGGGCTTCCGCTACGGCGGGTGGGTGTGAACATACACCCTGGATACTTAAAAGGTATCTAAATGAATACGTATATCATATGTAGCCCTTGGGCTAAGGGAGATAACCCTGACAAAAAATCAGGCGGTCTCGTCAATCTTTGCGAACAGTGGCGACGTCACAAGGATGCCGTCTACCAGCCAAGAAACGTTGTTATTCTTCCACGTTTGTCTACGCTTGTCAAGCCATCAAAATCGATCGTTCTACATGTCGTACAAATATGGGAAATAATGAATAAATTAGACTAGCAGGTGAAATTGTTAAAAGTTGAATCCAGACGAACATGCCTTACTGTAGTTAGACGTATCAAACAACCCAAGTATCCCAACATTTACCACAGCTACTTCAATGTTATTGTTACCAATTCAATCCGTTCAATGACAAAAAGATATATATATACTCTCTAGATAACCCGGCTAAAAAAATCGTGTCAATAGAGTGCAATAAACACCAGTCTGGTAATTCGAGAAGCACCACATTCGAGGTCACTTCGAATCGCAAACTTACTTGTTCGCGATACCGCCGCATGCATGCCCGATGTACCACATGGCCGCATGTTTGCAATAAAATTCCCGGTAGCAAAAGCGGATATTTGTTTTGTTTAAATTCGGTTGGCAAAGCCAAATTCCACCATCGCCTTGTTTCCAAATAATAGTCGTGACATTTGAACGGAACCCGACTAGCAGCATCGGACGTCGTGGCATCATCATCTTTGTCTTGCTGTGGTTGTTGTTGTTGTTGATGATGATGATCCACATCGAATTGAACCAACGAACCGGGTTGGGACAATTGCTGTCCAAGATTTTGCATGTCCAAATGCATACTCAAATGCACGCCGCCCGAATATTCGGCAATATACTCGACAGACGCGTTGAAAATGGATTCCGAATGGAGCACATTTGGCCGATGGCTGTTGTTGTCGTCGTCGTCCAATTCCATGCCGACGATTCCAGCCGGCGCAGCCTGGCCCGGCTTGCGCGAACGATCGAGACCGAATTCGGACCACGAAGTGGTGGGTGACAACGACGACGGTTGGGTGGGAATTCGATTGGGCAAAATGTTGAAATGGTTCAAGCCGTTGGAAACGATTTTGTTTGCAAAGGTCAAATTGCGGCCGTGCAATGTCGGTAGTTGGGGTGTTTCGCGGAGCATGGAAGGCACTTCAAGTGGGGGGGGTTGAAATAAAAATTGAGAATTCACTGGATTTATTACTATTTAAGCATTGCAATAATAATGATGCTAATTATCCTGAAAATTTGAATAATGCTTATACAGTATCAATTTCCAATGATAGTAATATTTCTGACTGTGACCTCCTCCACATGGCGCATCCTAGACTAAGTGCAGTTAAGCTCCTAGATGAAAACAAGAACCGAGTGCACAGTGATATAACCGGGCTTCCGCATTAACGGGTAAGTGCAAACATGCACCCAAAGTACTTAAAAGGTTTATTAAGATATGCGTATACCATCTGTAGCCGTTGGGCTAAAAGAGATAATCCTGACAAAAAATCAGGTGACCTCGTCAATCTTTGCGAACAGTGGCGATGTCACGCTGAAGCCATCTACCAACCAAGAAACTGATATTCCTCTACGTTTGTTACGCTTATCAACCTATTAAAGGCGATCATTTAATGTAGTACAAATGTAGAAATGATGAAGAAGTCACCAACCAAATGAATGAAAGGATGACTACGTAAAAACGATTGACTTGCAGATGGATAACGTTTAATTCCCGCAATCGGTATTAAAATCACATCCTCGTTGTCCGATCTCGCCAAATAATCAAAAGTATTTTGTGTGAAATAGGTGAACAATAAATTGAGAAAACGTTCAATTATATTGTAAACAATGCTTTACTTCCAAATGACGATTAACACGTAAACGTACATAATGATTTACGGATTTGCTAAAAATTTATAAAATTGTAGCATGACACTATTCCCAAATTATCGAAATGTATACAGCGCAATTAAATGTCTCTTCAATATTAGAATGTTGGAGCAAAGCAATAACGTTCTAAAACCTCAGCAATTGGTACAGAGGATGACAAACTTAATTTTAAAAAATGTATGCTACAAATGGAATTTCAAGACACGTCAAACAAAATCAAAGTCAGCATATCCTTTGCATACACACCACTGCTTGAAAATTCATTTATCCATAAGTTGGAATAAATACGAATATTGTTAAATAAGACATTTCATAAAAAAGTGCAAACAAATTTACAATCAGATCCGGTGATCAAGCCAAGTAAAACCAAGTGATCGGATGCATCAGTCGTTACCGTTTGGCAAATGACACATTTGTGGGACTTTTCATTTGGATCGGAAGAATCTTGCGATTTTTCTGCTTGTTTGGCTGTGTAGGAAAATATGAATAAAAAAGCACGCATAATGATTAAGATGCACGCTAAAATAAGCATTATCATCGTTATAGCGGACTGGTAGATGTGAATAGAGGGCCAGGCTCACCACCGCTGGTGCTGGCTTTGTTAAATGTTCACTTGCCGGTTAAATGCTCCCCGTCAAGCATTCGAAACAAATAAAAACACGATATAGTCGTCCAATGTAAACGTTTACAAAAAATTGATATTTTATAAAGCAATTGAAATTTCAGATGATTTTCACCAAGTTACAATCGTTCAGTTGAAAATTTAACCTAAATATCTTATAATTACAATTTTTGCAAAACATTAATAAATTGTTACCTATAATTGTAACGCCAATACATAATTCCATGTATTTAAACATGAGGTCAAAACATCAAAACTAATCAACAAATTACTGAATAGGACTTCCCAATCGGATGTATTGGCTAAGTGTTACGTAGACACAAATATGCCACCAGTTGGTCAGATATGCATATGTATAGTTTTATTTTAAAATTACATAACTGTTAAGTTGTCTTAATCTGTATAATAGATAATCATTTCAATGGATAGACTACCTTTCCAGTTAAGTGAAAAGCTCTTCCTAACGAGCCATTTTATACGTAAAACTCATTAAATAAGAAATGACTACAATCCTTTTGGTAAATAAAGACAAAAATTCAGGGAGTGATAAAACTTCATTAATCTTCATTTCTGGATGGGTTTTTTTAATAAATAATATAATAAATAAAATAAAGTATTCCATGTTTAATTATATATTTATTTTTAATATATACCAAGAGTGAGAGGGCTATATTTTATAGTCAACACGTAATAACTAAATACATTCTACAATTTTTATAACAGCTAATTTATTATTTATTAATTTATGTGCTTAATTTCATTTATTAAAGATATTGTTTAATCGATAAAATATAAACTTTTCAAATACAACATTGTAATTAGCTCATATCATAATTAACCAAAAACTTTAAAATTTTACAAACGTAAAAAAATGAATAACTATTTTTTTTATTGGTTATTTCCACAAATAAATAATCTTTTGAATTATTTGTTTCAATGTGACGCTTATATAATGATAATAATTTTCAGACTCCAATTTTTCCATGAAATATTACGACTAAAACTTTTGTATTCTCTCAATAAAAATACAGTTTTTTATTTAACAATAAGTTGAAAATCGATATCTCTTTAAGTTGTTATTAAAAAAAATTTTAAATGCATTTGTTAAGATAAAGTTAAAATAATCTTGAATTTCAGGATGTAAAAAGAACGAAATAACGTGTATTTTTGTTAAAAGTGCCAAAATATTTGTATACATTATTACACAACTTAAAAAATAATAATAATAAACTAGTAGTTAAAATTTTTAAATACAATTCACAATAATTCAATTATTTACTGGTAAGAAGTAGGTTGGGAAATATATTTTATTCTTTCAATCACTAGAAGTTGAGTTATAAGGCGAAAAATTTTAAATTAGGTTTTATTGAAATTACATTAAACCACTTTAGGTTTTTAGCATTTTTTTTGTAGCAGATAAAAAATTAAAACTTTGGATATTAAAGTAAAATGCCGTATAGAAACAACTTTGTAAAACTTTTATTTCTAGCGGTTTGAAAATTAACTACATTTAACAATGATTTATTTTGCTATAAGATATAAAATAGTCATCGTATAGCGAATTTGTATCAAATGCCTTAAACAAGTATATTTTTTTATTTCCATGTGTGAAGATATTTTTCAAGCTAAAGTACAATACACTCATGTAATAGCTGCAATTATTTTATGCAAAAAACAATGTCTTATATTAAACAATTTAAATAATTAACTTCAAATTTATCTTAATTTATTGTATTCATTTGATAATTTGAATATTACACAGCATAAGATAAAAGAATAATTTTGTGAGTTTTCACCTAAAAGTACTTCAAATTTCGTATACAAAAACGAAACAACCACAAGCATAGCCAACTTAAGGAATTACCTGTCCGAACTCGTTTTTGTTCAAAATGAGATTACTTGGTGGTAAATTAATAACCAAATCAAGAGCAGACCAAATTACTTGATCCAAGTATTTTTTTTAAAAAGGAGAACACATTTATTACCAAGTAATAAAACGTGAAACTATTTGTTAATTTAAAAAATTCAACATGCTTTGCACTTTCTTCGAAATTTAAGGTTATATATCATATTGACGAGTTAATTCAACCTTTAACTATAAACTAGTTTACTTTTAAAGTACAATTTTTGAATTTTGAATAATATATATATATATATATTGATGAAATCATAAATGTATTTCACATATATTATAGTGTTATATATTGTACAACAAATGATCTAGTTGCCGAGATACATTCAACCTAGACAATTGCGTGTACGTTATCTCGAGGTTGAGTACGCCAACATCAAACTATAACAATTGGTGCCAATGCATACTGTGCTTACAAATCATTTCCAATTCTTTGAAATGCGTTGCAGCGAATGCCTTCTGTTTCAATGCCATGTTGTGCATGAGTCGTTTTTGTCGTTCTTGGGCGATGCGATTGCGTTCGACTTTTGTGGCCAGCGGTTTGGTCGACAGGCGATTAGACAAATTCGAACTTTGAAAAGGTCAAAAAGCAATATTTTTAATTTTTTTTAATTATTTTAAATGTTTTAGGAGAAACATCTTTCAGCAGTGGACATTTTAGCGATGCCGAACGTGGGCCCGCATTTTAGTGGGCCGGTGGTGGGATTTGAACTCCCATACCCACCGAGGTCCAAGTCTAGCGCTACGTCACCCCGGCACAGTTCATACAATGAACAGGTATCTGGGGTACGTAGTGAAGTTGTATAAAGACCAACTGCGCCACCAGTTGGTTCAACATGTGCATATTTTAGGACTGTAAAACTGTCCAAGGTTGTCTAAGATTAGACAGGATGCAATGCTTAAGAAATTGATTGTGTGCTCTTCGGTCCAGAAATCAGAATTCTTACCACTGAATCATTTGCATTACAAAATTAAGCTAATCAGTCAATGGTTTAATTTGAAGTTACATCTTTCGATTTTCAATCTATGCACAAACATGGAATCTTAATTATTATCATTGGGCGTCAAACAAAAATATCTACTAAAACAAATTCAAACACGAAAATTTAAGCACGACTTAAGCATTTTAAAGTTACACGTCGAAAACATGACAGAAATATTCAACACTACAAAAATGTATAATGATGAGCATTTTAAGTACCCTCAAATCATGTGATAAAACCTCCCTATCAATCCAATCAATTGTATCATTTCTGTACTTTACAGTATTAAAAAAACCCTAGTCTTCTGTATTTTAAAGCGACACAACAAAGATAAATACCAATCCACATCCTTTCTCATCGCATTTTTTGTTGTTACTGCTTTGATTGCTTTATGGAAAACATCTTCCAGTAAGTGAATATGCTAGCAGAACCGAATAAAACCCAGACTCATCCAAATTTGGGTGGAGCGCTGTACCTCCAGATTACTCCATCACAAATACTCAAGTGCTTCCATAGCACCATTAAAAAATTATTAAATAGAAAATTGGATTAATTGGATCGATGCCAATAATCTTGTCGATTTGATATCAATTTCTGATACTTGTTGTATTCCTGATTTCAAACCTCTGCGTGGCACATCCTAATCGTACAGAGATCAGGGGCCGAGTACTATCACTTTAGTCGATAGGATTCAACATAAATGTACCATACGTAGCCCCTTGGTTAAGAGAAACAACCCAGACAGAAAGTCATACAGCATCACTAGGTTTTGCAAACAGTTGCACTATATAAGAATACCGTAAATTAACCAAGGACTTTCATTACTTCCCTATTTATTGCACATACGGAATATTTCATTCGCCATACGAAACAATAGGCAAACATGGTACCAATCAAGAACAGATCATATCGCCAACCAACAACACAAGAATCCCGCAAACGTACTCGTCGTCTTCGTGTGCATTCGGATCGGGATTTTCGGTCATTTCTTTGTCGGTACCCGATCCAAACAAATCCGGGGCCGGTGTCGACACCATTTCGGCATCTTTCTCCTTGGCCAGCGACACCGGCGACGACGATGACGACGGGTGGACTGACACATGTCGAGCCCGATGCAAAAAGAAGTTGAGTATGTTTTTGTGTTCGACCGATTGTTGGCATATTTTGTCCAACAACCGTTCGATCCAATAGGCACCATCGCCGAAATTGCCATAGGAACACGAAGTCGACGGCTTGAAATAATCTGCAACACAAGAACGAAATTGAAGCATTGGTGAAAGAGATAGTACAAAACCAATTGGCATCCCCAACGGAGCACAGCTGCTACAATCAACCGTGGCATACAGAACCAACAACAAAACAAGTAGTTCGTTGGATAGAACTTCGCAGAACAAGAACTAAAAATAAATGAATGTATAAGCGTGCGTCGATGCAAACAAACCCATTCAAGTTGTTTCATGGACTGCACAGTGAGCTTCAGTCTCTTCACGTCCCTACAAAGGAACATCGATCAACAGATTAACGTTCCCAATTTCAAACTTTATACCACAGTCTTTTAGTACATCGTTTTCAGTGTAATATGCCTTTTGGTAATAATATTTCCCTCATGTTCATTGTTATTAAAACTAATAGGTTATTGCTCTTAGAATATCACGTACTTCCGTAGTTAAAAACTGTGGACCAAGGATTAAACAATAATATAGTTCCAAAAAGAATATATTAGAAGACCTAAACTGCAAAATGAAGCGAACTTCGCTAACATCAATAAAGTCAACTTGGGTGTAACGCAATTTGTGGGTCTTTGTTGTTGTGTTTTCATATGGATTTTTTTGCACAATTTGAAATTTAATGTACGACATTCTAACTGAATATTCTATACTAAATCAATTTATCAGACAGCTTACGTATTCCGAAAATCTTATTTGGAAATATAAAGAGAATCCAATGTTCGAATAATATAGTAGTCTAGTAATACAGCGCAAAACTAAAACTTGGGTGGACATGTATTCGAGTGTCACCACCGGTACTAAATGCGGACCTCGTTAAATGTCCACTTGCTGAGAAATGTTTCCCACAAAACATTCGAGCAGCAATCAACAGAATAAATTAAATTAAATTAAATGTTCTCCAAACCAACCTTGATCGGATCCGTTCAAAGTGCGTTCCTCGGGTGTGCAATAGACCGGCTTGGTAACATAAAAGTATCGCAATTCGGGAGCCAAACTTGTGACCTCGTCAAACTGGATCTGTTGTTCGTCAGCCGATGCCAAATCATGCCCAGCCTGATTCATGAGATGCACGTGTTTGAGACAATTGGCCCGGCCGGGCACGAGCACGGACATGCAACGAACAGCTGCGTCGTTGTTGCCTGAATTGGTGGACCCGGCGCGATCGGGATCGGCACATGTCGAATTGGGCGGCGTAACAAGGGTCACTTTGTCCAAGCCCGACACACGAGCCCAATACAATCGCGCGTGGGCTTTGACGAGCAGCGAAAGCAAATTGTCGATCAATACGCTGAAATAGACAAGAACGATCGACCCAAACGTCGTGACATGTCAATAATGAACAAATGAAATTCAGTACGTGAAATAATAATGAATCGATTATTATAGTGGTAATAATAAATCAATTATTTTAAAAAAACAATTGCAATCAATAATTACGTTTATAGAAGTGTTGACTCCAAAGTATAACTCTCACTGTATATTTCTAAATCAATATACAATAAAGTGTGCAATTATTTTGTCATTCATTATATTTTTAATTCCTATTACTTACTGTAAAAGGAAACCGTCAAGAAATAAGGAATAATTTCAATTTAATCCTGCATCAATTCGTGTCCTTGTTTTCCTAAAGGGTTACATATAACCACTAAACATAGTATTAAAAACGTAGTTATTAAACTAAAACATCTCTAGTAACTACAACTTGATTAAGACTGATAATTCTATTCTCATTTTGACCATTAAAATATCAACTCAAAACACCATAGTTCGCAAAATAGCGAATTGACGCAAATTGAAACATGCAAGTACAATCTAATCGTCATAAATTAGTCACTTTTTAAAATAGAATTAATACGAAGAAATTTCAGTAAAACAATCATTAATAAAGCATTAACATGTAACAAAACACAAGACGGCTAACAGTATCCAGCTTCAAACAAACAACTTCTAAACATGTGCAAAATACATTTCTTTAATCGCATTAAAAATGAGCATCGAATGTGGCCAACTCAAAGCTCCTCGCCAATCCAACGTACTTGGCACTACCAAATTGCTTGACTTCGGGCAACAAAACGGGAGCAATTCCTTCTTGTGTAGAATTTGGCTGACTAAAAGGTGCAACATTCGCTTGCTTGACTTGGGGCGTAGGATGATGACTGATCAGAAGCCAACAGGCCAAATTGTCGCAAATCGTCGTAAGCGGATTGTACGGACATCGAATAAGGCTTTCGTCCCACGCGCGCACATACGGATAATTTCGACGCATAGGACGGCGCTTCGACTTGGGCCAAAACGTTGCCGATACTGTCTGGAAACAGCTGGTCAGCGTGGGGTTTTGATCTCGTTCGTCCGACGCTGTGCTCCCTTCGCCGTCCACCACATCCCTGCCATAATCTGCTTCGGCGTCGTAATCCTCTGGACTGTCATATTCAAGTTCGTCACGAAAGTCTGACTTGGTGGTGTAGCCATCATCTTCCTTCATAATGGAATCAAACGATTCGGTCAGTGTGCTCGAATCATTCAAAACGGGATCGATGTTCGGAGCTAACGATAAATCCAATGGCGGTTTGTTTGTGGTAGCCTACATAATTGAAAATTAAAAAAGTCGAATTAGAAACACAATTTTGCAGATTAATTGGAATTGTAAACTGGAAACGGATCATAAAGTGGTGGGGTAACTCATTGGTACAAACTCTGATTTCTTGATCTTCAAGGATTCGGTTGAACAACCTAACCGTATTACAGCCCTAAAATTGTACATAGGACTAACTAGTAGTGCAGTTGGTTCTACACAATTCCAATCAACCCGATTCAGTGATCTTTATTAAAAAACCCTTCATTCAATAATTCAAAATGTAAAATGTTGTACTGAAACACAATTTGCATCAAAACAATATTAAACATAGTAAAATGGACACACGATAAAGAATGTTCGTTTGAACAAAATCCAAATCGACAATAATTAATTGAATGAGACAGAACAACGATGCCCTACAAACTAGTTCCAGTAAAAAAATTGTAATGCAAGACACCAGGTTGGAATTTGAACATCTAATTAAAGTTAATAATAATCCTTTAAAAAATAAATACGGAAAAACCTCAAACAAGTGCTTTGCAATTACTTCTACTAGTGTCTGAAAACTATCATTTATGTCGGTAATAATAATAATAATGGAAACGATTCCATAAATACCACCCAAAAATAAACCCAACGATAAGTTTACCAGGCATATGGAACAATTAAAAATAATCAAAATATCTGAAAACAATACCTCGTCTGCAAATGTTGGAAACAGACTGGAACTTTGGTAATCCACAGCGCGATCAATCAAATGAATTATTATGGCCAAACTGTCTTCACTCACCAACGGATCACCATAAACAAACTTTTATACATCGTTTCAAAATAAAGCAATAATAAAAGAGAAATCACTTTCAAGTACAACATATTTTTGAATTAAATTAAATGAATAAATTTAAAGACAAAAGTTTTAACTCTAATGTAACAATAAAGTTGAAATAAAAGCCCCAGAAAAACTTATCTTTTGCTTTCTCCTCTCCAAACGATCTATATTGCCACCTATTTGGGATGCTAATAATCCTGATAATTTCAGCAATACTCAAATTCCAATGATATTGATATTCCTCAACGTTCCTGATCCATTTGGTGTATCCTGGACTGGGTGTCCATAGGCATCTAGATCAATAACAGCAGTATAACTGGACTTCCGCTTTGGTGGATGGATGCAAGCATACACCCAGGGTACTTAAAAGGTATCTTAAGGTATATGTATATCATATGTAGCCCTTGGGCTAAGGGAGATAATTCTGACAAAAAATAAGGCAGCCTCGTCAATCTTTGCGAACAGTGGCACCATCACAAAGATGCCAAGAAAAGTCGTTATTATTCTACGTTTGCTGCGCTTATCAAGTCACCGAATTCAATCGTTTAATATGCCGTACAAATATAGAAATAATGAAGAGGTGACTGTGTCACCAACCACGATAAACCTATTTTTATCAATCATTTTCAATGATGAATAAAAGCAAGTAATCAAACAAAACGATTTACCAAACTCAGTTGAACGAAAATGAGATAATGCAAATGACGACTATTCAAAACATTGTCCAATCCAGCAAATTGAACGGGCAATGCTTTGGGTTTGCGAAACATAGGCCACAATGACGAAGCTTTGGAAATTCCATGACGTTGGCGAAAACTGAAAAGTAAAATGATACAATTCGATACCAAGTGTTTTCTTCTCGAACAGTCAACGTAAAATGACTACGAAACAACAAAGTTCTTATAGTGGTACAATTGGGTAAATCCCACTGGCGGAATTATGTCATGGGTGAAGCCATGTCCACCAACAATGTCGCACCTTAACCAATCGGTCATTGTGACACAAAAATTAGAAATAGAAGAAACCAGTTGGAATGAACAAATCATTGTTGGCAATTCAAAATATGAATTTCAAATAAGACTTACTGATCTTGGTATTTCTCCATGGCTACTTTGAAATCGGCACGATTGCTGATACGCAAACTGTGAAATATTGGATCGAAATCGGTGTGCCACATTTCGGGTTTTAGGCAGAAATAGCCGCTAGTCAAATTGCCAGAAAATGCATCACATGTCGGTTCCGAATATATGGCAACCTAGCAATCAACCGATCAATATATATATATATATATATATATATATTAGTGGCAAGGTCACGTCTTCATAACAAACGTCCTTAACACTCAACTGACTGCCCATACTATTAACTAAATAACTCGAAAATGTCCACAACATAGTTTGGAATAAAAAGAAATTATTAATTAAGCAAAAACTTCCAAAAAATTGAGAATTATTCAAAACTTTCAAAACATCCACAACTTCGAATGTTTGGTAAAAATAGTAAAATAAAAATAAACTTTTTTCCAATTGCAGAATGTCTTGGATAACAAAAGCTGTAGTTTCCAACATAAGACATGCAAGCCCGATCTCTTAAGCTCCAGGCAAATCCTCCGTGCATGTAACCGTCTAAACTTATTTCAAAAATGCCCTGTGTCCATCATTCATGACACACACACGCACACAAACAGCACATACCTCTTTGAGTATTTTGTCCAAATTGGAAGGATTGGGTGCAATGCCGCATCGCTCGGGAACAATAGACGCCAAATCGCTGCGTTTGGAAACTCGTTCAGCCAAAATTAAAATTAATTCCTTCGTAAGCAATTCGTCAGGTGTCAGACCTTATATATATATATATATATATATATATATATATATAACAAGTTTTAAGACATTGAAGTATAGTGGGGTTCAAAAAAACGGATTAATCTCATGACAAAAGAGGAATAGAATGCACTTAGTGCCTTCTGTTTTATTTAGAAAGACGAATAAATGGTTAAGTGCTGCATCCATACGTATCTAATATAAACCAATAAATCATTATGATACAATGTAATTTCATGAAACTATCTACACAAACACATCAGCAAAACGTTTTACTCAAACATAACGAGTTCGGATAACAAATAAAATTCAAAGGAACCAAGCTGTTTGTGCATTGTATCCAACAATTTACCAACTGCATCATCTAGTGATGAATGAAAGAAATAAAAATCTCACTTACTTCAAAACTGTACATATTGCAAAAAAATACAGTGCCTTATACTGGTCACTAAATCACTATAGAAAACGCTTTTACAGCGCCTTTCAGTCGTAAATGATATGTCCAGCACACAACTAAACCAATAGTTAAATATATTAGTTTACACTTTATTACATTTGAAAAAAAATGAAACACAATTACGCTATTGAACAAAATACAAATCCTATTCCCACAATCATCATAGTACAGCGTACAAAGTATTAATGTTAGGCTAGATACAATATAAAGATAGCATGTCATTAGCACATCGATGGTAGAAAATCAAAATAGTATCTGAGTCAACTTTTCATAAAAACAAAACAATTATTCAATCATGCATTACTCATATTGTTGCGCAGATCCAATATCCAACAGAGAACGGTAAGCCACGCTTCCAAAGCCACATGTTTGCGATCCAAAACTCGCGGTACGTCGGGAATCCGAACCAAATTGAGCAATTCGTCGTGAAAGCAAATGCCCTTCAACAGACGAGTTTGGTCAACCAACGAATTTAGTAAAAAAGCGGGTGGCAAAAGGGCCGTACAAACCTAAACGCGCGAATGCAATGGAAATGGAAACAAAATGGCTTATATGTATTATTTGTACAAAGCTGCAAAACGAAACGCGTCTTTGGAAAGCGAACAAAATTGTAAAACAAAAGATTGGCAATCACTTGATCATTCGGGCAAAAATATTTTTGTGGTCTTATGAAAAGTACGTGTTTACTGTTGATTTTTAAAATTGCACTAATAAGAGCTTGTGACTTGTTGGAATAACTCGTGTCTGACAAGTCAAAAGTCAAATGCCAAAATAAAAATAATTTGAGCGCTGTCAGTTTTTTTAATAATCCTCTTACTTCATGTGCAGTGGCATACAACTGAAAATAATCCTCATCGTAACAGAGACACCAATGAAATCTGCAAGTGTCATATCCCTTATCCTCCCCTAAAACTTGTAATAAATAAAATGTTGAACCACTACCAAATTGTGAATCGGACATCCAGTTCCCATTCAGTAAACCTATCGACACATGAGAACACTAATCAAGACACGACCATAAAAACCTTTTCAGCCTTCCAATAACATATCTAGTATTAAACCGTTTTAGATACAAATCGTTAAAAAACAATAAGCACCAAAATTTCTTTTTTCCTATTCGTTGTCCACTATCCATATTCATTTAATCAACATTTATGACAAAAAGAAGAACTAAATAAACTAAACTAACAATTAGTCTTGATAAAAAACAAATGTTGTGTATAAAACCAAAAACGATTAGCACCCTGCCAGCACAATTTTTGTTTCAAAGTACATTCAAAATTGTCAAAATAATCAAATCACTTTCAACATGCAGATACATTTGACAAGGTCAGTATCATTAAAAATGACTAAATGAACGTCATGGATACTATTTAATATCAGTTCATCACGAAATAGACAACCTAAATTCATTATCCAAAACTAAAAAGTAATTATTTAAAATATTTAAATACAATTCTGTTTTGTAAAAATGCCATTCTATTTCATTTTGTTCCCATTATTTATATTACTACGTTTTTTGTAATTTGTGCTGTTATTTAGTTATTTATTTTTATTGATGGTAAAAATGGATTTTTACCATAAATGTATTCCTAATAAGATGTTAAAGCTTAATATAATAATAATTTTTTATCGTATGTAAGCATTGAAAAAATGTGATATACGAGAAACAGCAAAATCGCAAAAGTACATCAAACATGTAAATGCTTTACAGTGAATGGGTCTAGAGTCCGTAGTAGATTGATAACAATAAGACAAACAGTCTGTCACTAAATCCCCCTTAGCAATCTCTTTAAAAACATTTAAAGTATCGCTCCAATGTATGTAAGAAAGTTTTCATAGTAGAGTATAATTTTAAAATTGTTGTAACAGGATGCACTGCAGTTTTTTTATGCAAATATCAATTTTGAAAGCAAATCAATATTTTTAAATAAATACTATAGCAATTTTTTAGTGTACTATTATATTGTAAAGTCGTTAATATAAAATAATAAATTGCATTTAGTAATTCCTTGTGTCGGGGTGATCTAGCGGTACAGCGCTCGATTTGGCCCTGAGTGGACATGGGTTCGAATCCCACCACTGGCACTAAAATGAGGGCCCACGTTCGGTTTTTCTAAAATGTCCACTGCTGAAAAATGTTTCTCGTAAAACATTCAATGTAGCAAACATAAAATGTAGGTGTTGTTATTAAAGTATAAACTCCTCATAATTCTGTTTTCTAAAATTTTTAAACAAATAGTTCTCATATATATAAACTAATGTTGAGTATTATACATCATTTAATATAATTTTAAATTTTAATATTTATTTTTAAAAACTTTTTAATAGAATTAACCAACAATAACTATTAATTTAGCATTAACAATTTTTTATTTTTTACACTATTTTCTTTAATGGTTAATATATATATATATATATATATATATATATATATATATATATATATATACATATATACTGACAAAAAACTGTAAAAACATTTGAATAGTTGTTTATTTTCTAGTATCTGGTTGGTTTTATTCAAAACTTTGTTTACAGAAATATTAAAAAATTAAAATATTAACAAAAGAATGTAAATTATTCTACATTATATAAAATCAGAAATAATTGTCTAAAAATTTGAGAAATTGTGAAGATATACTTTAAAAACAACAATTATATAAAAGGAATTATTAAATGCAATTTATATAATATTTATAATTAATAAATTGTTAATTTATGCGCTTTTTTGTATATATATTTTATAATATTATATATATATATATATATATATATATATATATATATATATATATATATATACTCTATTTTTTTATATTTATATTTATCCTAATATAACAATATTAAAATGTAGTTATGTTAGTCAAAAATCAAAATTTTAACAAAATATATCATTTAAAAAACGATGATTTTTACTAAAAACTTTTTAATCACAAAAAGTTTAGTTAATTTTTTATTACAAAAAAGCACCCAAATATATTTTATAATAGTAAAATGGAACAATTATTTACTATTAATTAATTTTAATTGTAGCTAATAAAACACTGCCTTAAAAGGATTAGTATTTTGCATACTAAAATAAGGTATTGTGTATAAAAAACTTAAGATTTTACAATTGAAAAAAAGGTTTTATGTGACAAAGATAATATTGATTTTATAAAAAGTATAAAATAATTATATAGAAAATAATATTAATCAATTTAAGCAGTAGTATTTTTATAGAAAAATATAACTATCTTTTAGGCTAATAAGCAATTTACTTATGCCAGAATCACAATTGTTTATAAAAATAATAATCTGTGTTATAACATAACACAGACTAAAATAAAAATAGTTGTTTTTGAAAACTGCCAATCAATAGTTCTAATATTAATTATATTTATTTTGTTTGTTTGTTTATTTATTTTTTGTATAATAAAACAATACATGTGTAAGCATTTGCTAATCAAAATTATTTGTTTAAGTCATTTTTTTTGTCAAAATTTAGATTATATAAAACTATATCAACATTTTAACCATGAGAAAATCCAAGTACCTAAGCCAAGCGGTTACAAACACAAGCGATTACATTAATTAGTCGATATTTTGTAGTAAATTATATAAAGAACAATTTAGTAACCTTAAAAATTAGATACGTTTTGCAATTTTTAATATATGACGTCATATTTCATGTTGATAATTTTAGTCAATCTTAGATTATGAGTCATAGCCGGGGTGGTCTAGCGGTACAGCGCTTGACTTTGACCTCGGTGGACAAGGGTTCAAATCCCACCACCGGTGCTAAAATGCAAGCCCACGTTCGGCTTCGCTAAAACGTCCACTGCTGAAAGATGTTTCTTGTAAAACATTCGAAGTAATAAACAAAAAAAAACAAGTTTATTCTTTAAAATATATGGTTACTAGAAACGTTTTAGTAAATTAGTCACATTTTAGAAGTATTTTTGACGAGGTTGTTATGTATATAAGTGCATGGGCCAATGTCACTTAAATGTAATATTTTCAATTTGTTTTAGTTAAGAGTAATTGGATTCTTCCAATAACGTACAACAACTTGAGGTGTCATTAATGGCAATTGATTAATTTTTAAATAAACAAAAATATTTACATTTTTGGGGCCTTTGAATTAAATTGTAATCAGGTGTCCGGTTGGCAATAGTTATGCATAAAATTCGTATAAAAACGAGATAAATTAAGTAAAATGACTATACAACGATAAATTTAGACAAAATCATTATTCCTTTTAAAAAATTGAATGTTTACATAAACAAACACAAGTGCGCCGGATAACACCAATTTATAATAAATCAATTTATTTTTATTTACAAATTTACGAAATTTAAACTAATCCATCTAACAAAGTTTTGTACTATAAAACCAAATTTTTTTAACACAACACTCTGTTTCCGTCAACATAATATTGATCTCATTTTTTTGAGTATATTTCCAGTTAGTTAACAAAACGTCCCAACACAATAGTCATTAGATATTTTTTTAAATAACGAATAAAAACATTAATTTGTTTGAGTGACTTACAAAAGTTGTAAAGGTAATAAAAATAAACAGTTAGACTGTGTGCAGTTTAAAATTATTATACAGGCTTTTAAACAATCGTAACACCATGTACATAGGGAACTAAAAAAGAAATAATGTTACTACTACAAACTAACATTCGATTAATTGTTTCATGTATGTACAACATTTTTCATAAACAATTATAATTAAACATAAACCAATTTTAGGTTAAAAATAAAGCTTATCATAAAATAGATTGCAATATGTCAATTTTTATGTTTAAAAAAGCCTAAGAATATGCTTTTAGAGATGCGTTTTTCGCAAATGTGATGTGTAAAATACAGTTCTTAGACTGTGCATTCTAAAATTATTTGCAGTTTAAATGTTTTTAAGGTTTGTATTGTCAAAACGAAGAATAATTTAAACCATCCAAATAAAGTCCAACTAGCAGTCCGAACCACAACACAATACTTGAGAATATTTAACAGTTAATAAAAGCAATACTCTGGTCTGTTTATATTCTAAAAAATATTACATTTTTACTATAATTATACAATTAAAGTATTTCAACTCCAGCGTTGCCGATCCCAATTCTGGTTGAGAAAGGAGAAGGGTTTGAGCGAAAGGTTAGCAACCTGATCTCTGTAAAAAATATTTTACTCCACGTAGTGCATCCTGGATTAGGTGCTCCCAAACACCTAGACTAACACAGCAGGGACTGAGTGCATACCGGTATAAGCATCCGAATTAGAAAATGGATGTAAGCATACACCCAGTATACTTAAAAGGTATCTTAAGGTTTACGCATACCGTGTATAGTCATTGAGCTAATGGTAATAACCCTGGCCTCGTCAATCTTGGCGAAAAGTAGTGCCGTCTAATAGCCAAGAAACTTCGCTATTGTCCTACGTTTATCAGGCTTACAAGCTATTAGATTTGATCGTTTAATATGCCGTATTAATATGGAAAATAATCAAAAGGTGACCACGTCACTAACCAAAATGAATGGAATAACTAAAAATGAAACAACAAAAGGACATCATTTCATTAGAAGAAGTGAAAGCAGTATAATGTTAATGACAGTTTGGGAAAATCCGAATAAAATTTCAATCTTCGATATATACGATCTTTAGAGTCAAAATAGTTAATATACAATCAAATGGAAAAGCGAAAGGGTTTTGAAATAAATAAAAATAAGAAATTGAAGTATTCTAGTCGTGTAAGGTGCAAAATCCTTCACTGGTAAAAACTTCACATTTATACTCCTAGATAGCTCAAACTTTACTGCAAACGTATTTTTTCCATATCTTAAAACAATAATGTAAATGCAAATGAGCAAATCGTTGGTTTAATAACCGTTGCATATTGTAAAAGTTAATGTTTTTGCAGACGTTTGGTAATTTGGACTACCCTGGGCGATAATAACCGGTGAGGGGTGTTTATCCTCGATGCTGATGATAATGATAATGATAATGAATAATGTGAATGGCTTTTAAATATTTTTTGACAAAAAGAAATAATCGTCTAATATACAATCAAATTCCACATTATGTTGACAAATAGAAAGAGCCCGTGAACTAAAGTG
The DNA here is from genome assembly GCA_025895645.1 of Cardicola forsteri. NCBI lineage: Eukaryota > Metazoa > Platyhelminthes > Trematoda > Strigeidida > Aporocotylidae > Cardicola > Cardicola forsteri. Next base: position 1,268,075 of record JAKXYG010000963.1, read on the forward strand.
TTATATAATATATATAGCAAAACTAACACGATGTTCATCAAATATCAACTATTATTTATCCGTTCATAGTAAACATCTCGCAAAGTTGGCTCTACGACGTACCTTATTTTTATATTCAAAACGTTAATTTTCTTAATCATTGTTTTACTTGCCAAAAAAACCCAAGAATGGTTCAATTTAATTTCCAAAATACATAATTCTAATTTTTCATTTTATAATTAATAACGGTTTCATTTTTTACTAACGAATAACTGAACTATTATAAATTATATCTTACTATTTCTAATATTAGTTTATTTAAGTTGCACAATCATGTTTATAATAAACAAAACCATTTTTGTATTTTTGACAAATATTTCACACCTCAAAAATTCTTCTAGTGGTACAGCGCTCGATTTGGACCTACAGTAGACATGGATTCGAATCCCACTACCGGCACTAAAGTGCAGGACCACCTTCGGCTTCGCTAAAATGTCCACTGCTGATAGATGTTTCTCGTAAAACATTCAAAGTAATAAACTTTTTTTTTAATTATTAGAAATAAATATGCATTATCTTATTTTTAAATAAAAAAGGAAATATTAAATTTTCAGTTGTATAATTTTACTCAAAAATTTATTCAAAATAATCTCATAGTAATATATATATATATATATATATATATATATATATATATATATATATATATATATATATATATATATAACCAAACAATACAAGGTAATTATAACGTTAATACTGTATTTAATAGATATTCATGTTAGCTATAAAACATTTTTTATAAAATTAAACACATAAATTAATAAATAAATAATTATTGAAAGCATCTAAACCGCGACTAATAATTACGTCTATAGAGGTGTTGACTTTAAAATGCAGTTTGTAGATACAAAACAAATATTTCTAAATTAATAGATAATTAAATATAGAATATTTTATATCATTTATTATCATTTTTAATTCTTCATATGTATATTTTGAAAATACCTATCTGAAAATAATTATTAACTACCTTAATCAGGATGCAGAAATTGATCTAATTGTTTTATGCCAATCAAGAACTGATATATATGGATCACCAATTGTAGTATTCTAAACTATGTTATTAATCCATAATAAACAAGAAATCATAATATGCATTAATAGCTAAATGTCAAAACATCACACACACATATGGCTCAGGCACTAAACGTGTCATTTGGTAAGCAGGAATTTGATTCCACCAGCCGCTACTCAAAATGCGAGCCCTCATTCATTTGTGCCAAATCCAAGTCCAGTTAAGAAAAGAGAAAGGCTTGAGCGCGGGGTTAGCAGTCAATGCTGATAAAACAAGAGAACGTTATTTGATCAAAAAAGTGAAAACAGCTCAATTCCAATGTCAAGACTGAGTGCAAAAACCGATTAAAAGCTCACTCTTCAATATGCAAAATTTTCGATGCCAACAACTTAAAGTATAACAATCGTGAAAAGAGACCGTTGGTACACAAAACATTCACTTAATAAACTCGTCTATAATCATATAAAGCATTCACTGTACGGTGTAACTTACTTGCAATGCGAATACATCCAAATCGATAAACGAATAACAAAAAGTACCAAACAAATAATGCGCTATGGATTGTTTCAGTGATCGACCATTGCGAACCCAATAGCCAATCAAAACTTCTTGACAACCCAACTTGAAGCAATAGTAATATTTTAAATGTATCACGTATTTTGCTCGACATCAAAAAGCGAAAAACTCAAAAATTGCTCTTAATACGCATTCAATAGACACGTAATAATTAAATCAAAACTTGTAACACCAAAAATTTAGACTTTAAACGTTAAACAAAACTCAACGTAATAAAAAGTATTCACAAATCAAATGCCGGGTGGTCTAGCGGTACAGCGCTCGATTTGGACCTGGGTGGGCATGGGGGTTCAAATCCTACCACCGGTACTAAAATGCGGGCCCACGTTCGAGTTCGCTAAAATGTCAACCGCTGAAAGATGTTTCTCGTAAAGCATTCAAAGAAACAAACATAAAATAAAAATTATAAATGAACTAAAAAATAATCTGAAAAACACTCAATTATAATGTCTTAGTATTATTGTGTACTAATTAGTACTTCATCAATGGTACCAACAACAAATTAATTGTACAATCTACATTATTTATCCTTTCTAAAATTCTAATTTCAGCATTACATCATTAGTGGAAAACGTAACTAAAAAATGACGTTCAAAGTTTGCAAACGACATGTCATGTTACATGCGAAACTACTCAACCTTTAACAGAAAATCAAACAGCATCCTCAGTTAAAGCCTTTGGCTAAAAGCTTGACTTGAAAACAGCGAATGAATCACGGTTAACCTGACTTACACCTTTCGAGTTATCTCATGTAAATGATCCTACTAGAAAAATCTCTTTAACCAAAATAACACTCAGGATCAACAAAACACAAGACTTCAAATAGATAGCTCTGTTCAAGTTGTACGTTTAAATGCTACAATAAAACTTCTTTATATTTCATTAATGCCTCAATTGACAAAACCGCCCAATTTGTCAGCGTTGTCTTCTTTAGCCCAACGGTATAAGTATACCAAGATTCGTTTCATTTCATTTTGGTTAGTGATATGGTCACATCTTGATTAGTTCCCATATTTATACGGCATATAAACAATCGACTTCAATGGATTAATAAGCGTAAGAAACGTAGAATAACAGCAAAGTTTATTGGCTGATAGACGGCATCCTTGTGACATCGCCACTGTTCGCAAAGATTGACGAAGCCGCCTGATTTTTGTCAGGATTATCTCCCTTAGCCCAAAGATCACATATGATATACGTATACCTTTATGCTTGCACCCATCCGCTGTAGCGGAAGCCCAGTTATACCGCTGTGCACTCGGACCCTAATGTTATTAGTCTAGTCCGGAATGCACCACGTGGAGGAAATTGAGACTTTATAAGCATTACTCAAATCCTCAGAATCAGTAGTATCCCTATACCTCAAGATACACTTAAAGTATTCCAGGTGTATGCTTGTACCCATACACCAAGATGGTAGCCCAGTAATACCGACGTGCACTTGGTTCTTGCTGTGTTGGTTTAGATGCTTAGATGCACTTAGTTCAAGGAACGTCAAGTGAAGGCGACGGTCAGAAATATTACAATCATTAAAAATTAGAACTTTGTAAGCATTACTCAAATCCTCACTATCATTGGTATCTCAGACCTCCCCAATCAGATAACTTGACTAGGTAGGAATCGTACATAACCAACTGCGTTTGGAAAAAAATGATAAACTTACCAAAAGGTTGGCCAAATGATCCATAAACCTGCGCAACAGACGCGATTTCGGTTGCAAATAAGATGCCAACAATTCGTGCACACTGGCACCATGAACAAGGACGGATAAGCCGAGGAAACATGACGCGTGTCTCGTCAAGGGCATATGCAAACTGAGGGGCGTTCGGGTAGTATTGTAATTCGTCGAATTGGGATATATAAATCGACCAAGTGATTCGAGCAAGGCAGCCAACGATGACAAACATGCTTTCGTATAATTTAAACAATAGTGAGATTCTGACTCCTAAACAAACAATACGATTATTGTAAATGCAACAACACTTCCATTGACAAATAAAACAAGGCATGCTGTCAACCATAAAACAAACCACATAAAAATTGCATTTTTTATTACATGTATTTATTCAAAACTTACACTGGAAGAATAATGCTTCCAAATATTCCACATAGGGATCGAACTCATTTCTGCTTCGATCGAAAAGGCATAATAATAGGCACTAGTATCGCCCTCGACGTGATCGCCTTGTCTCATTACATAAATGTTCATAAACTTGATAATTATGTGGTGGAAAAAACAATGTTTTAAACAATAAAATATAACAGCATATATAACATAATTATATGCTAATAATAATAATAATAATAATAAAAATAAATTCATATAAAAGTTAAACACCGATTTACAAGTTAGTTGCAATTTCCGTTTGCAATGCTTTTGAAGTTCAAACTTTAAAACAATCATAAATCTATACAACTACCAATATCACATTAATAAACTAAAGTTTACAATGTGAACACCGCTTACAAAAACAAAAAAAGAAAAGAAATGGCATAAAGCGTCTAAAGAGAGATCCTCTTTAGACAACTAAAGTATGGTTGGTGAGATAGCAAAGTCATAATGGGTTAAGATTTCAAACCTGAACGATAATAACTTTGATAAAATCGTGTCACAAGTCCCACCCACCAGTCTAATACCTGAAACCACTCAATTACCCTAATACAAATGTAACAGTAAATGACAATCTTTGCAACCACCAAAATGACAGTATTCCAAATAAGTATGTTATTTGTTAAAAACAGAAATGCACCAATCACAATTGTACAAACTCTCCAATCATACAGAATCAAACATTCGTCACCATAATTTTTCTTACTTGCATGTATTTCAATAAAAGAGTCCAAGCTTTTAGAAATTCCGTATCGTTGACAAGAACGTCGACCACCGACTTGTGTGTAACGAGATTGCTCAAATCCGTTGTAAATGGAAAAAAGACGCGGTGTTCAAATAGGGGACCTTCGCAACTCAAAACCATGTTCGATCGGTAGTCAACATTCTAACATAATAAAAATAAACGTTTGATTTAGGAAAAGGAAAAAAAGAAAGATTTACGACAATTAAGTCTCTATCTCAAAATCAATCAATATATTTAATTTCAATAAAAAAACAATTTATAAACACAAATAAAAATATCAACATTGCATACTCATAAAAATTGACTATTATGCAATTTTTTAAATGTTCATAGAGGATTTTTTTAAATAACTATGATTATTCTTAATCCAAAATAAACAACCTAAATAAAATTTAAGTGGTAAAAACGCAAGTGGAACACAGTAATAATGACCTTTGTTCAAAATTTATTAAGTCTAGCTATTTTGAAATACTAGTTGTCAACACAAAATATAAGTGACCAGAATGTGCAAATTACATACAAACAACATTTAGATACTCAAAATCACTAATTAGTATCGCTACCTACTACAGAACCATTTCAACTTGTGTTAAAATAGCCAAATAATCTCCCAAAAAATGTAACTCTGAACCCATAATCCGTTTGTACCTATTCAAGCTCCCATGCATAACAAAAAAATTTAGAATAGAACACTTTGTGTACACTAAACGCATTGCAAAAGAAAAAAGGATCAAGAAAAGCAACAGCAAATTGTTTGAAATATGACACCAATTTATTAAACTCACAATGCGACACGATTCAAACATATTCAGTAGGCAATAGACCAACAAAATGTGCAAATTGTGTTCTTTAATCAATTTCTCGGCCAGCACCTTTCCACTGAGCAATTGTACAGATATGTGCACAATACGATCGTGCATGGCAAGTGTAAATGCCGTGTGACCATTTTGATTTGCCAAAGTCATTATTACGGAAGCAATGCGCGTGTAATGTTTGATATACGAACAAGAAAATTCTTCCTATACATTGGAATATATATATATATATCATTAAATGCAAGCCTTTAAAAACGTTCAACCTTATTGTGTAAACCAAAATATCAACAGAAAAATAACTCAACGAACATACGCGTATACACAAAATCTAAATTATAGAAACGCCATCAAACTGAAATACACGATACAAAGTTTACATCACTTGTATGTAATATATACTGAAGACACCATATTACCCAAAAACATTTTCCAATAAAATTTCATTTATTGTAAAACAAGAGTTCAATGATAACATTGTAAAGTACATATCGAATTTTCGACAACCTCAATGAAATTTACATTAGAAGTAGGATTCCAATACACACTCATCGTGCAGAGTAATGGCCCACTACCTTGAACCTGGCCCTCACTGGAAACAAACTACATATTTGATTGAAAAATCGGCTATTGTCAATCAATCATCGATCATAAACATAATGTAAAAATAAAATTAAAAAATAAAATTTAGAACAAATAGACAAACTTTGAAATCTTCAACAACCAAAAGTCCAATGAGAAAAGCAACCAAACATTCGGGAAAACGAAGTTCAATTGTATAAAAAATAAAAGCATCTAGCAAATTTTTGTGAACCAATTTTTGATCACCAATTATTCCTAATAAACAATAAAAAATAGTGTTTAAAATTGTTTACCAATTAGTCATCACATAAAAATATTCAAGAATTTAACAAATTAACAATTTCTTTCTTATGATTCCGCTATTTTTTATTCGGGCTCATCAACTTCAACATTAGTTGAATAACTATTCATTTATAAACCATGTACAATTACGCTAGTTTTGTTTCTTCCAAATGACAAAACCTCACCATTGAATGCTTATAAAGTTTCAAATTCCAATGATGGTTATAATCGTGACTCTTCCTCCTTCAAGTACAGCATCCTGGACTAGGTGCCCATAGGCATCTAGACTAATGACAGTAGAGACCAAGTACACAGCAGTATAATTCGGCTTTCATTAGACTCTCACTTAGCGAATGGGTGCTAGCATACACCAAAATTCTTAAAAGGTATCTCAAGGTATCTATTTACCATACGTAGCCGGTTAGGCTTGTAAATCCGTCAGCCGACTTCAACCCCTAATTGCACCGAGGAAGATCGCCTCGGTACTTCTTGTAGGTACCGGCATCGTCACAGGGAAGCGGTCTTCTAGCCATGGAACTTCTTTTATCCCCCCCCCAAGTTCAATTCCCATCCAACAATACTGAATACTATGAGAACTTAGAACTAATGAAGAGGTCGCTCTTCCAACTCCTGTTGTTTGTTGTATTTAGGTAAAGATGAATTCAACTCCCACTACTGGTGCCAAATGTAGACTCTCCTTTAGTTTCAGTAAATATACATTTGCTAGAAAATGTTTTCCATAAAACATTCAAGCTACAAAAATCAGAAATTAAAACTATGCAAATCAACCGCACACATAATACATACATTGGACTCCAAAATATTACGTTTCAAACATTCAAAAATTAATTTTTCAAATAATAAATAATTTTCGTCTACTTACGTGGAAAATAAAAGTTTGGGTTTTCAGCTAAACTAGTTTGATAATCCTTGTAGGGTTGAGTATTAGAAGCAGCTAAAAATATTATTTTAATTATTGATTGTTTTTTTGTAACTCTCATTCACAAAACGCATTCAAGAAAACGTAAACTTGATTAAGTATTCAAATTCGAAAAATAGCAAAGCAACACTTAGAAAGATAACACAATCTCCAACTATGTTTAGTATGTATACACAAGTCTTTGTTGAAGTAAACAAACGGACTGAATGGTAGAAAACAAAATTAAGTAAAAACGTTTACACTAACTCATTCTTATATTAGTATCACAAGCAATAACTATATTGTACAACCTATTTTCAATGCATATGACTAAAAATATAAACCAAAATAATAAGCAGTGGGGGCTCAATATTTCTCTTCACAACAAACCATGGCCTCCTTCCCTTCTTCCAGAACAACACAAATTATAGACGTGATAAAAATATAAATTGCGCCACATTAAATATGTCCATAACAAATTAATCATCTAACTAAAATAATCTTTAATAAAATCAAATTAAGATTAAAATAAACGATATGCTTTATTTTAAAATTATAAAATACTTTTCTTTACAAACAAATGTACTTAATTAAATTGGTTAAAGTAAAATGAAACTGCATAAACACAAGTAGAACCAACTACAAACAATTTCCTGCATTGAATGTAGTTAGATATCTAATTTAAACTTTTCCCACAACCAAAATTAAAATAAGAGCCCAGTTTTAATATACAGTACACAATGCTATATTTTGTATATAATATATCAATGTCGATGTTAATATTAATTAAACATTTTCGATGTTAAAAATTAACTAGTTTTTAACCAAACATTGAGCAAAATCATCAATATAACATATAACATCAAATATTAAGGAGAATAGAGACAAAATTTTAGCTATTAATTAATTTCTTGTATTATACACTACCAATTTTTGTAGTCTCTTTTCAAATAAAGATGGAACACTTTGTATTATTTTTTAAAGCACCATCCAAAAATAAAAATTAATTAAAATTTAATACTTTTAATTGCAATGCATAAATTTACCTAAAACTGAAATGATAGTGGTCCAAATCAACTTTAAAATAATCCCCAAACCAAGACCAAAATTCAGACAACACAGTCAGACTGAATCCTAACCAACCAATTAGTAAACTAAATTAGTACCATTGACAATTCAATCCTGCATATATAAAAATCCTTAACTAATATAGATATCTTTTTATTTCACAATAGAACACATCTATAAGATTTAATGATACTTAAATTTTATAAAAGTATCAAATACATAATCAACAAAAACATACCTTGACATAAATTTTCAAAATATTCTGGATTCAAAAGTACCTCGCCAATCAATTTTTGAGTAACCCAACCACTCGCATGTAAATTATGCAAAACGGATATAATTGATATGTTATCATTCAAATAGGAATTTGACATCCCATATTGCCACAGCCAATAAAGTAACGCAGATAAAAATTGGGGCAGTAAACAGCGCAAAGGAGCTACATATTCATTTGGAACTTCGGGACAATTGTGAACTTTGTCTGGACCATGATAACAACAAAATCTAAAATAAAACATTGAAATTACACGTTTAATTCAAGCATATTTAAAGCAAAAACTGATATGTAAATCAATAGACTGTGCCAATAAAAGGATAAAAGGTCTGTTTAAAACTCTAAACTCGTAGTTGGATAGACATAAATTCGAATCCCAAAACTGGTACTATATGCAGACCATCATTAGGCTTCGCCAAATTGCTACTCAACAAAAATGGACAATAAACCATTAAAAAAAAGTAATAAATAACTAAATGTGATAAAACCATTGAATTTCATTTTAAAACTAAACAAAATGTCAAATGCGTTTAGTACGCAGCAAATTAGCATCAATGTAAAATAATCTTAAAAGTATTCTAAGCCTTGTATTTAAATTTTTAATTGTTGTAAAATCGTATCAAATACTAACCAAAGTTTAGTAAATATTTTTTGTTTAAATAACACAAAGACCAAGATAAATATTTCAAACCCACGATAAAAATAAACCCTTGTTTAACTAGTTAATTACATAAATGCTCTCCCTTAAACGTATACATGCGTCTAGTTTTTAAATAACCTATTGAACTTAATTCTCGAATTTATATAATGGGAATCTAATAATTAATGCATATAATTTAAACATTTCTAAGTTTAAAACAACTACATACTTCCATTTAATGTTTAATTTGAAAAATCATATACATTTTAAATAAAAAACTAATAGAAATATGAACTATAGGAAAAAGTAAAACCAACTTTAAAAAATTAAAAAATAATTAGAAATATTGTGTAAAAATAAACAAATAAACGTTAACATTAAACTTCATTAAAATTTTGACAAACCCAAATTTAAATCCAAAAACGTATTAACAAAATATATTTTATAAAAAATATAATAATACATTTCCTCCTTTATATAACCAAATTAATTTTTTAAGCCCTCACCTAAAAAAACTATGATAAGCACTTATAATTACGTCATTAATCAAAGAATTGTAAATATAATACTCAAATTATTTATTTAATTTAAAAATATCTTAACACATCGATCTATTTAAAAAACATGAACTACAAAATATATCACGAACTCAAGTATCCAGTTTTTATCATTTTCCAGTCTTGACATTTAATTAGACATAATTATCAATTTTTGTAATTTGAGTTGTATTCGGCTGTTCGTTCCAATACCAGTTTATATAATCACATAAAATTGATAATGTTTCAACGTAACTAGATAAACACTGGTTTCAGTTTGTTTACTTTCTGTTATTATAATCAATGTGGGCAAATAACAAAACCTCATAATCACTCATTTAACGAGTATTGGATTCAATCATTAAACAATGTTTGCGTACTCGTTAAAGTAAAATATAAAACATCAAAAAAATACTTTAAAATAACATAAATTCAAATTCCACTTTTAACAAAAATTACTACTTTCATACCATTAAAAATTAAAATTTTGAACCTTTCCTCAAAACTTCAATACCTTGTAATTATTTAAGCAAATTTGAACAACACTTAATGCCAAAAAATGAATAAATTTGTATATTAGAAAATAACACTCTTGTACACTTACCCAGATTCTTTCATTACAGAACTGTCGCCACAATCGCAAGCACCTCCTGCATGACTTTTAAATTTGTTGAAATCATGGCCTTTATGGTCGGCAGCCATAAAACATGAACTGCAAAGCGACATACTCGGAGACAATCCACATGTTCGACAACGGTAAGCAAAGTAAGACCTAGTCCATACTAAGCTACATCTTGCAGAATAATCATATTCTTTTACTAAAAGTAAAGTTAAAATACAACATCCTACATTTACGACGTAGAGCATCGAATCCTATCTTTCCAGAAATAAGATACTCAAATAATTTAGTCATTAAAAACATTATGTTTTTAACATTTGAAACTTTAGAAGAGAAGCATTCATAGCCGAAAATGTTTTTTACATACATATAAATGGATGAATCGTAGCGACTATATAAGCATGCATCACAAAATGCATCTCTAAATTCTTCTTTTGACATATCAAATCCTTTAGCAATTTTTGTTATAAAATCCAATGGATCTTCACATTGATTTTCAACTTGATTGTCAGAAATCATACTGTATCAATATGTTCAAATGTTGTGCCTATCATAAAAATATAGCGCTCGCTAACAGCCTAACCGGCAGCAAACATAAACACTGACATTATTATTGATAATAATCAAAATTTTACTTCACAATTATTAAAAAATAAATTATTTTAATTATTTTATTAAATTTTTACAATAACTTTACATACAAATTAAAATTAATTTTAATTATTTTTTTCAATTTAAAGCAATATTATATATATATATATTAAAAATTAATATTTTAAATAATTTTAGTTAACAATTAATAAAATTAAAACTGGTTAATTAAAGTATGAAATTAATTGTAGTAAATTTGAAAAATATTCATAAATTATAATTTTGTTTCTGTTCACTTTTTTATTACATTAGATCACTGCTAGTAATAATTTATTAAACTTGGTGCAGTATTAATTAAATAATAAATTAGTGCTATTGCCTTAAACTTGACTGTGAATTATTCCCTTGTGTAAGATTAGCTTCGGGGTTCCCATAAGGATTAGTACTAGGTCCATTGTTATTTATCTTCTTTATTAATAATCTGTAGAGAGTAGTTTAATCCAACATCCTGCTTTATGTTGGTGAAGATTTAGAGCACCAATCCCAAACTACTGCAACATTACATTTGTAGTAACATTTGTAGACAACCAGTCCCCCCTGAACTAATCTAAATGTTATTATTTATCTTTTGAAAAATCAAAGCACCAAGTTTTTTACGTTCTACTGTCTAGGTCGCTAGCCTACTCAGTCGAGATTCTGGAAGTAGTATTTAACTTCTCTTTCTTATCACCAGAAAGCTTCCTAAATTTACATAAGTCTCATGTATTTTTAGACGGAACTTAAGTTGCATCCTCCTACTAATGCATGTTTTCTGTATATGCTTTACACTCTAGTTCATCTAGAATATTGCGTCCAAATTATGTCACTTATGCTAAAAGGTTGCTTACAGGTATTTTATAAAGTTTAGAAACATTTTACAAAATTCTTATAAACAGTTAAGCATAGTCCCAACAACAATAAATTAACAAGTTCCAAGTTTTTCCCTTTGCGCAATAAAAGACTCCAATGGGACCTAATCCTAGCTTATCAACTACTTAAGCACAATTTTCCCAACCTTTACTTATGTAAATCAGAAGATGGTTTTAGAAGGAACTTTTTTAATCTGTAAAAGCCCAGTGCCTTTACTCAACTAAAGTAACATTATTTCTTCCATTGGGTTGTCTCAGCCTAAAATAGCCTCCCTTCTAACACAGTTAATGCACCAAATCTTCAAACCTTTAAATTTGCCTACGGTATATATATATATATATATATAAACTATCAGCTACCTCAGCTATTCCCAGTTCCGCTTTAAACATTTTTTTTTATTATTATTATTATTACTATTGTTTTATTGTACTTTTTCTCTCAATGCATCCGATATTTCTAAACCGATCATAAAAAAAGATTCTCATACTAAACTTTTATACCTAAAAGTACATTTTTTTAAAAGCATGTTTACTTATGTCTGCGTTTACATGGTTACATATATATAATTGCATACATTTTATTTAATTTTATAAAATATTACTATATGTAATATTTTTTATTAATTTTAAATAAAATTTTTAAAAATTTTTAAAAATTAAAATCTGTTGACAAAGTTTTACACAGAATGTCTGTAGCAAGGTCTGTTTTTTAAGTAACGGTGGCATATTCTTTGATTGGATAAATGATTTTTTACAAAATTGCAATTTCTGTTTTGTACTTAGTCCGATTTGTCTATGTCCTTAGTTAGTGTAAAATCTCACTGAGATCTCGGCCCTAATTTTCTTTGATTTAACTTGATACCGATAATTATTAACACCCCAGCTAATTTTAATCAAAAAAGCTCTAGTGTGATTTAAATTATTGTTCTGCAGTTTATTATTACAAAATAATTTAAAATTACATACCAATACTGTTTACCAACAGAAAAAACAGGACACAATATACTCACAAAACCACAGTCACATCCACAACAAACGTGACAAATTCAAATACAAAAAGGCGCTTCAAAACAAAGATTAAACAAAGTCAAAGTTGTTTAAGTGTACAATAATATAAAATTGTAATTAAAATAAAAATTAACAATAATAATTTTAAATATTCTAACAATAAGTTACCAAACTTCTAAAAGAAAAAAATTGAATCTGTTATTGCGGTTCAAATAAAGAATTACACAATTGTGCATAAAAACAAAGTTACTATCTGGATTGCACTTAATAAATACAGTGAAATCGATTAAGGATTTAGATGTACTTTTTATTTCCTCTTTGAAATTTTTCTTTTATTATAAGAAAGCTGTTTAAATAGATTTTAAACTAGTTCACTTTTTTGTAAAGTAAATGTTTACGTTTAATCTTTATGTCGCATGTCAGACCGCACCTTAAATATTGTATGCTTTTATTCTAAAGGGTGACATATAACATTTAGAGAAAGTACAAATAATTTTAACAAACTTTCTAGTAGCCTAAAGCGTAAACTTTATTATGATAAACTAAAAATTCTTAAATTATTCCCGTTGAGTGACACACAACTCCTAGACAATTTAATTTTAGTTTACCAGAAACTAAAACCTAAACGGCTAACTACTTACTTTAATATTGTGCATAATCTCTGCTTGAAATACACTCCTCAAGCATATTGTTTTAGCCTCAACCCTCTATTTATTTAAATTGCATTATAATAAGTCTATTCTTCCAAGTTTTATTTAATTTTTCTTACTCGTTTTGGTCTTTATTCCGGATTTGTTTGTATTATTATCTATGTTTTTTAAAGATATATTAATACTTTTAGATATACTGAGAACTGAGAATCAAAAAGTATACTTTATTTTTTACTGTCCTGTTCCTGTTCCTGTCAACATGTTTATTTATTAAAAAAGTTGTTTGTGTAGTACTTTAATTAATTCCACTAAAGTTAGTCCCAAGTCCTATTAAAAAAGGAGAAGAGTTAAAGCTCTGTGTTAGCAACCTAGTGTCATTAAAAAACTAATATATGTATAAAATAAACAACTGGGTTCTATTTGATTTGAAAACAACACAATTTCGATTATAGAATTAAATGTAAAAACCAGGGTGGTCTAGCAATACAGCGCTAGATTTGGACCTTGGTGGCCATGGGTTCGAATCCTATTACCAGCACTAAAATTCGGGCCCACGTTTGGCTTTGCTAAAATCTCCACTGTTGAAAGATGTTTCTTGTAAAACATTCAAAGTAATAAACATAAATAAATAAATAAAAACTCAATTTTTGATATATAAAAAATATTCAATGCTAACAATTTAAAGCATAATTGTACATCGAACAATTTTATAGCCTCATGCATTTGAGATTATTAATTAATTATTTAAAACAATAGGGTTTATTAAATTATATTGATATTATATTGATAGATGATGTCGTTTGATCAATAAAAGTTTTTAAGCCTCTTTAAAAGTAGAATAATTGTTTTTAGAGATTGCTTTGCATACAGGGTCTAAAATGGTACTTGTCAGTGAACTCTTATTTTTCAATTTTTGCTATTTTAACTTAAAAGTTATATTTTTTTTCAACTAAGTAATTATGCTAAAATAATATGGACTATCGATACTTTTTCAAGTCTAAACTACAACAAAGGGCTTCAGGGCATTTGGTGGTTGTTCAAGATAATGCTTCGGTGCATACATCGCAAAAGGTAATTTGGTTTTTATCATAATCTAAAAATTATCGAATTTTTTTATTGTTTAGACCAAGGATTCTTTAAATAGCAAAACGCTGAGCTTTGTTCAATTGCCTCTATATAGCCCAAATCTCAATGTAAATGAAATTTTTTTCAGTTATCTTAAACGAGAGGTGAATAAGACGGAAAATCGAGGTACACTCATGGAAAAAATCAATTATGTGTAAGACAATCGAATTCCACAGGATTATATCAATAATTTGGTCGATTCCTATCCAAAACGGTTAAAGGAAGTTATAAAAAAGCATGGCTATCCCCTGAATTATTAACTTTGGACAATTGGTGATGTCTGTTTTATATATATGTACATATTTCATAATATAATTTATTTTTAAGCAAATAACGTAGTAGTTTTTTCATGTTGTCAAAATGTGTAAATTCTGGGTTTTTGGTCTAAGCGTAAATTTGATAATGCTATTTGCAAAAAAGAAAATATTTTTAGTGTTTTGAATATTGATATTGCTAATGTGATGTTTAATGCTTATTTTAGTAAAATGTTGATGTGCCTAATATGCTTAAGTGATGTAAGGAAAGTCAATCAATTTCAATATGCTAATTTTGACAGCTCCTATTTTAGCCCCTGTACATTAAAAAAACAAATATCTACACATTCTTGCAAAATAGTAAAAAAATTCATTTTTTAAAAATGTGTTAATAATTAATAATGTAATAATTTTAAATCAAAAAAATTTTGCAAAAATTATTAAACACATTGAATAATTTATTATTTTCAATGTTTCCTTGTACATAAACTAAATAGGTCAATGCCTCTTAATAACTTGTTTTGAACAAAAAAACAAATGTAGAAAAATATTAGTTTGAACAAAGAATATAAGCTAAGGTTTAAGCTTTAAATGAGGACAGATATAAAAACAGGAATAATTTTAAAAATTGAGAAAAAAAGAGAAATAAACGTTTCTAATTACTTTATAGGTGGTTGGAAGTGATAAATTTACTACAATTCCCCGATAAAAAGTAATATTTTTGCTTAAAGTACAGTTTATTTATAAATATTTTATAGCAATAACCGTGAAATAATATAGGTTTGAAGAGTTTAAGTTGTGTGGAAAAATGCAACTGATGTAGGATACAAGAAAATCGTTTTTCTATCGCTTCTCTGTTTTTGCAAAGTTTATGTTTAAATATTTTGCTTTTATTAGTGACTCATCTTTGAATTTTATCAAGGTACCACGTCACAATCTAAAATTAGTGAAGTAACCTGAATGTAGATTCTTGGTGTGATCTGATAAAAATTGAAACAAACTATTTAAAAACAGAGTGGAGTTAAGTAGAAAAAGATTTTTTCTAATAATTAGAAAACAATAGTATTTAGAAAAGAAAAAGAGAGGAAAAAGTAGATTTTAAATTTTAATAGTTAGAACTCAACCAATGGAATAACCGTTGGGAACCGTTAGATAAAAATTGTTAGGGAAAACTTTACCAAGGATCAAATAATGGGCTTTTGTATTAACCAGTTAATTCTATTTACATATTTTTAAATTTTTAAAAATTTGTAGATAATATTTAAAGATCAATGGAATACATTACAGTGTTAAAATTTATATGAGTAAAGAACATTAACAAGAACATTAACAAGAGTCGCTATGGGATACCAAAGTAAATTTTAGAAGATTTGAAAATATTTCTAATACTACCTATTTTGAATAATTTAGAATGGAGTAGAGAATAAGGAACTTAATTAACTGCCTTGGAAAATCCAATAAAAAGTCGTTATTCGAAACCTTAACTCAATAAGTGATATAATTATGCCTATAAATAAAAGGTTGATTGAGAAGAGCATTTGAGTAGAAGCCCGTGGTAAACCTTTAGTATTTTAATTTTTAAAAACAAATTTGTTTATTAAATAAAATATTTTAAATATATTGATATCTCTTTTTTTTAATTAATGTAATACAACTTTACTTTGAAGCAGACTATTCATAAAGCTTTATTTAATATACACTATTTAAATCAGGTAAAAATAAAATTCTGATTGTTTCAATGCAATAAAAAGTAATTTTTTTTAAATTTTATAACTTCACATTACAACAAAACATAGTAAATAAAATTAAAATA
Source organism: Cardicola forsteri (assembly GCA_025895645.1). Taxonomy (NCBI): domain Eukaryota; kingdom Metazoa; phylum Platyhelminthes; class Trematoda; order Strigeidida; family Aporocotylidae; genus Cardicola; species Cardicola forsteri. The sequence continues at coordinate 1,284,644 of JAKXYG010000963.1, forward strand.
ATTGGAATAATTAAATAAATAAACTTCATCGAATCTAAAAATCGTAAATGTTAGAAATTGTTGTTATGAGTACCATCACGATTTGAACCAACACTTTGCTTGTTTCTTAATACGTCGAATAAATATTGTAATAATCAAAACGGTTGTTGATTGATCTTCACTTATAGCACAATCCAAATACTAAAACGATAAAACAATATTACATTAAATAATTTTTAATTATGAAAATATTAAAAAGACTTACGTGTCGCCGTGGCCGAGTGGTTAAGGCGTTGGACTCGAAATCCAATGGGGTTTCCCCGCGCAGGTTCGAATCCTGCCGGCGACGTAATTTTTCCATCTGCACTCTTAAGTAGTCATATGTTGCCTATACAACTGTTACCTCTCTAAGTTCTAATTAAAAGAATCCTCAGACCTAATGCAAGATTACTGGAAATGTTAAATAAATAAAAATAATAATACTACTTAAATTCCTTAAGTAGTGTATATTTAACTTTAAAAATTATTTACAAATTGCTATTAGACTTACGTTTGACATTAAATATGGTTTCAAAAGTTTTCCATGTTTTAATTTGACGAAGTTTCTATCACTTTGTTTTGTGTTAAACTTTCACATTTTGTTGACAAATTAGTCGGATGAGTTCGTCTTACATGACTATCATGAGCGGCATGTGATGCAAACGATTTCCAACAACACTTGCACTATTAATAAAAAAATATGTATTAAACCAATGTTTTAAAAATTTACATTAAACTAAATTTAAGTAAAATATTAATAAATTACATAATGTTCACAAATAACGTATTAAAACTGTTGTGTTAAAACATTGTTTCCATTTACATATGTCATTACTATTGTTACACTGAGCTTTTTATTTACTTACTGCATGTAAATTGCATTAATTTATACTTTACCATTTTTGTTAAATTTTAGCTTAATTTCAAAACTAGAATTGTTCTAAGAGGCGCACATTTACGTAGTAAGCAGTACTCATTAAATTTATACTACACTTCGTTTTTTTTATCTAATTTCTTCATTTACTTTTTTACTTCTGTTTTACGAGAAACATTTTTCAGTCATGGACATTTGAGCGAAGCTGGACGTGGGTCCGCATTTGGTGCTGGTGGTAAAGATTGAACCCCTGCTCACCCAGGTTCGAGTCCAATGCGTAAGCAATAAAACCAATCATACTCAATTTACAACACATTTTGAAAAAACACTGAAATACTGTACAGTTAAACAAAACTGCTGAATAAAACAATAAATTTTATCAAAACTACTTTTTCCAATTTCATTATTTACTTTAAACGGTTTTTCGCCCGAATGCTGACGTATGTGTGTTCGTAATATACTACTTGCTGTAAACGCCTTGTTGCAATAACGACATTTGTAAGGTCGTTCTCCGCTATGGACCTTGGTAAGACAATGAAAATAAATGATATCCTTACAATAGTAACAAAAATTATTATTATTATTACATTGAACTTCAATACTTTTGTAAATATACATTTAGCTCACAAGCAAATGTTTACCATTACAGTTATCAAAACACAACATAAAAATAGTACAAGCGAACATAACAAATTATAAGCAAAATATCCTGATATTACGACTAAGATTTAATAATTTTGTCATAAATTCCCAATTTCATGATATGAAAGCAGAACATATCCATAGGGCTAGCGACTTTACCGTTGTAAAAAACAAAGTATTACAGTTATAAACGTAACAAAAACAACAAAAATGCATTCGAGGTTTAAAAAAATAGCACCATTCATTATACATTTGGGACGTTTATTCATTGTCTCGACCTAATGCGAAATACAAACAATTAGATTGAAATAAACTGAATATATCGGTACTAATGGTTTTACATGGTACATATTTTATTAACAATTTAAAAACTTATTCATTTATTAGTAGTAGTAAATTGATGTTGACAATTGGTAATAATTATAATATAGTAAGCTCCAACGTATACGGTCTCAAATTGAGTTACAAAAGGGCGATGATTAAAGCGCAAGGTAACCAGCCTGGTCTCTTTTAAAAATATTGCTAAAGGAATAAGAAAGACGCCATTTGATAAAATTACAACAAAGAAGTGACAGCATGATTCCGATGCCAAAAATGCAACGTACAATTACATGGAACAATCTTGTTGTCGCATGCTTGTCAAATTGAAGGGGTTTTGTCATTACTTAATCAAACAATATGTCAAAAATAGCATTTTATTATTACTCGAAAATGTTTGTTCAAACTCGAAGACTGGCTAAAGTTTTTTCCACAAATGTGACACTTGTGCGGTCGGTGTTTTTCGTGTACATGTAACACGTGGATGCGCAGGCGGTCGCGTTTTTCGAACGATCTGTAAACGCCCAAAATGAAAAAATTGATTAATTACCATTTTGAAGTACACATGTTGCATTTATATTATGCCAAAGTGGTAAGGTGACGATAGAACGCTAATGTATTCGTTGGTTTTTTGTTTATCTTGGGGCTTCCACACTAGGAAAATGAAAGGACTGTTTTGTTTTCATTAATAAATATGAGAACTCCGCTTTGACTTTTAGTTGGTTGTTAGAGCTTGAATGTTTTTCGAAAAACACGTTTGAGCAGGTGGACATCGATTGAACAAGGACCCACATTTAGTACCGATAGTGGCACTCGAACTCATATCTATAATAAAAGTTCTAGTAAAATATTCACTTACTATATTATTCAGCTATAATGTACGTTTTAATTTAAATTGAAATAAATAGATAAACAAATAATCGTTATAGATAAATGTTGTTTTCCTAAATGCTTCAATCTTCTTATAAAATGTTATCAGAAAATATTTAAAATATAATGTTTTATGATTACATTAATATAATGGACACTGTATTATTATTTTAGGTTTTTTAAAAGAATGAAAATTTGAACAGAAGATATTATTATTTTGTGTAAATATTAGTTAGCAATATTTTTTATTATTTATGTCAAAACCCTTTCGCTCTGAAATATATGGGGCAACAAGATTGTATATTAAATTTTCGACTTTGAAGATTGTGCATATCGAAGATTGGAAATTCTATTCGGATTTTGCCAAACCACCTTATCGAAATCATGCTGTTTTCATTTCTTCGATGTAGTTTAATGAAATAGTGCCGTCTTGTTCCTTCAGCATTATTTTTTACATAAGTCAGGTTGCTAATATGGTACTCAAACTCTCCTCCTATCCTACACAGCCTTGGGGCCGACTACAAAAGCGTACATAATTAACACAAATAAAGTAACCTTAAGTTATCTGTATATATATATATATATATATATATATATATATACATCATTTAATATTTTCAACAACTTGCCTAGAACACAATTTGCATGGAAATTTTCGATCACCCTGATCTACACATCGAGTATATTTCAAGTGTTTATCACGATAATATTGATAAGCAAACATTTTGCCACAACGATCACATGTGTAACCTTCATTTTCTACAAAATAAGAAAAAAATTATGATTATTATTATTATTATTATTATTATTGTTTGTCTTAATTTAAATGCTAATACTAAAAGAATACTTTCCAAACTTTTAACTAATATTTCGTCTTTATTTCTAATAGATTGATCCATTTCATACCAATGGCATAAAGAAGATGACTTTCTAATTAAAATTCTTTAGATCAGACGTTCCAGATGTCAACAACTTAGCAATATTACAATATTTTTTCTAAATTGGTACCACATGTGTGTTAAATTTCTATTTTTACCATAGTATCTAAGCTAATATCAACATAATAATAATATAAAAATTCAAATACTACTTAGTTTGTGCATACCTGACAATCCTGATTTTTTGTCTATATTTGTCATCACATTCGAATCATCATCACGTGACACGTTGTGTCCAATCGAATTGAAATCATGACCCACAGTCATTTCGGTCAAATTAGAATAGAACCGACCAGAATGTGCACTACTGCCACTACTATTGCTACTATGGGTATTCGTCATTGACAACGCATCATTGGTCGGATGGAATGGAAACAAATGAGCGTCGCGATCAATTGAAGACGGCTTGTATTTGGTTCCGACAACCTTGTCAACAAATGGCTTCGATTCGCAATGGATGCCATTAGGCGGATGGCCGACTTTTTGTTTTGGCAATTCGACGGCTTTGGACAAATGCGACAGTATGGCGGTCGGGGGGTTGGATTTGAAAAAATACGATTGGATGGGATTGATTTCGCTGAAATTAACCAAAATAAAACGACTACTTTTTGTATTGTGATTATTTAACGTATTTTCATTAGGGGGGGGGGGGAATTATACATGAACCTATTGAATGGCTCAATGGCTAAAAAGTTTTAAAGCTGACTCCGTGTCAGGTTTGGAAAACGTGACATTGTTATATTTTTATACATTAACAAATGATACCAAATTTGGATATATGGCGAATGAACTTTTTACTACTAAAGCAACTATTATGTTTTATATTAGTACGTGTTGTAGTATCAATAATAAAAAGAATTATTATTGTAATATTATGTTAAACAAAGCCAATTTTTATTTTCATGCATAAATTAAAACGCTAAAAAATGTGACATTATGATTTGGACGTTTGAGTATGAACTGTTCAAAATGGAATTGCTTGTCAATAATCTAAAAACACTATAATGTGCATTGTGATGAAGTCAAGTCAAAACAAACATTGCATTAAGTTGAAAAAAATCACTAACCTTTATTTTATCATTTTTCAAAATACACATGCTATTGATTTGTTTTAGTAGCCACAAATTTAACGACTTGTTTCTTTCGTCTTAAATACTTCAATAAAACGGCAATTTCGTAAACTACTATTTCAATATTTGTATTTTTATACAGATGTATAATTATTAGTTGCAGCTTTGACTTTGTATTATATGTATGTAGCTTCGATTTTATTTTTCTTTCTTTTGTCTCCACATTGCAAAAATGCACACTCAATTTGGTTAAATCCAAATTAATTTTTGCAATTAAACATATAAAAATGCAATGTCTTAGAAGTAGCTTCGAATAGTAAAAAGTTCATTCGCCAAATATCCAAATTTAGTATCATTTGTTAATGTATAACAATGTCACGTTTTCCAAACCTGACACGGAGTCAGCTTTAAAAAATTTTAGCCATTGAGTCACTCAATAGGTTTATGTAATAATTCTCCCCATGGTTTTACTTCCTCTGCCGATACTAAATGCGGGCCTTTATTTGTTTTTTCTAAATGTACTTATGCTAAACGATGTTTTATGTAAAATATTTAAAAAAAGAAATAAAATTAACATGTAACATTAATTTGATAATAATAATAATAAAAGTGATAATATTAATAATAATAATAATAATAATAATAATAATAATAATAATAATAATAATAATAATAATAATAATAATAATAATAATAATAATAATAATAATAATAATAATAATAATAATAATAATAATAATAATAGTAATAATAATAATAATAATAATAATAATAATAATAATAATAATAATAATAATAATAATAATAATAATAATAATAATAATAATAATAATAATAATAATAATAATAATAATAATAATAATACTAGTAATAATTTATGCATTTACTTCAATATTAGTTCTTCACCAGGTCTAATATAATCCAATGTTTGAAAATACGTCACCATCATAATTGGACAGTGGGAATGTGATATGTATTCTCCACGCGTTTCCACTTCATCCATTCGAATGGGAACCTGAATGAGACCGAGATTGGGCAATTTGTCGTGTTTCTTGCATGACGCCGAAGACATGGGTAGCGGGGACGACGTCGAAGCAACCGTTCGAACAAATCCCATCCACAATTTGGACTGTTCCAAAACAGGCTGGCTGCCATCGGATTCCCATTTGATACAAAACGGCCCAATCAGTCGTTTGGAATAGATCGAATGCTGACTGATTACTTGCGTTTCCCAATTGTGATGAGTCCAATACTTTTTGGTAAATACGCGCAATTCAATTTGGTCGCATTTGACTAAGTCGGCGGGCAATTTAAAGTTGGGCAGCTGAAAGACGTCCTCCAGGTTGAGCACTTCCTGTTTGAAAATCATCATTGGTGGATAGGCGGGAGTCTGGGCGACTGGATAACGCAAACAAAGGCACATGGATGCAATGTTAACTTTGAAAATATACAAAACAATACACACAAAAAATTGCACAGTGAAGCAAATACGGTTAATGAAAGAATAAAGACCGTAAATTTTACAAGCATTCAAATATGTGGTTTCAATTAAATTGATCGAAGCTATTTGTGTCATCATTTCAAAACAAAGTTGAACAGTAATAAATATAGGATACAATGTACGTTATACATCACTTTATCCTACATTTCCATTCGTCGTTGAATGCACTAATAGTAAAACATTATTTGCCAAGTACGACGTACCATTTTTGTATTCTTTGGAAAAGCCATCGTTTGTCGAAATTAAATTGTTTTGAACACAAGTCACATTTTTTGACTAAAAGAAAAAAAAATTTTAAGATTAAATAAACAATTGAAAAATTACTTGATATTCAAAACTATCTATCTATCTATTACTATTATTATTATTATTATTATTATTATTATTATTATTATTATTATTATTATTATTATTATTGCTGTTCTTGCTCCTGTTATTGCAATTATCTTGGATCTTTTACTAAAGTATGTTTAACATAATCAAATACATAAAAATACGTTTAAGGTAGAGAATCAAATGTAACAAGCACATTTATTGCTGTGTATCAATTGAAGTTAATAATTATTACTGCTGTATCGAAGCTAATAAGAAACTGTTGGTATATTTCACCTCAACTGGTTAAAGTTCACCATTACCGTACTCCCATGTATGGTTAGGAAGGGCGGGTTTTGAGTGCAGGATTAGTAACCTGGCCTCTGTAAAAAAGAAAATATTGCCAAAGAATAACAACGAGATAGCATTGCATTCAACAAAAGTGAAATATGCTGAATATTCAAAGCCAAAAATGTAACGTACAATCACATGGACCAATTTGTGTGTTGTTCTATGCTCTTTACAGCAAACGACATTTTGCAAATAAAATGAATAACGTTTGTGTTGAAACGCAAGTAATAATTGTTTCTTTTAAATACGCATTGTTTCTAATGAAACAAGTGTACATCAAAGTAAATTGGATTATTCAAACGTTTTGTTGTTGTCGGTGGAACAAAAATTAAACTAGACTAGAGTAATGTATACATTATGTCACATATTCTGTATATGACAAAATTTGTTTTTACATTGAAAAGATTTAATTGGAACACATATACGGATCATTATTTCTAAATGTACACGATTGATAGTAACAATAAAATCTAAAATAATATACTTATCATTTGATTTCTAATGCATTAAGAATAACGAATATTTCTTAATATATTTGTAATATTAATATATTTTGCTGTAAATGTAATATTCTATATAGACATCCTCCACCATTCATTTGTGACTGTAACCTGCCAAAAATCATGTAAATAACAAAATTTTACACATACCACAAAGGAAAGGTATAAAGATGTCTACTTTTACTATTTACTTCAGCCGATGATGTTCAAGTGGTATGACAAAGTTGATCTGAATTTAAAATCCATTTCTAAGCAGGATTATGCAAATAGGATTATAAAAAATACTATAAAAACGCTAAAAAATTCTAAACAACGTTCGCTATATAAGTTCAATTTATGCAGCAAAACGTTTTTTTTATAAAAATGCAGTTTTTATTATAAATAATGTCAACTGCGCTGTACAATTAATAATTGTAAACAATACTCACCTTGCAATTAGTCAATGTTTGATTTTGATTAGTGCTCAAATTCAATGAAACTGAATGATTGTTAGTCAAATGTGTGTGATGTTTTGTACGTTTGGTTTTTGCATTAGACGCATTCGAATGGGGTCGACACTTTTTAAAATCATTCATACATATTTGCGCCGGGGTGTTGGATGATTTTTCAGCCAAAGTAGTGTGGGAGTTTGAAGAAGAGCTCGGATCGGTGTGCAATAGTAATGGCGGTGAATTTGTGGGTAAAGATGCTGACATTCCCTTGTTTGCTTGGAGTAAGGCCAATAGAATGTGTGGAGGTGGAAGTAGCTGATTTTTATTTAAAAAATAGTGAAACAGAACAAATAGTATAAACTAGTAGTAACATTAAATTTACACAGGTCCAATTTGTAAAAGTTTGTTAAAAATGTATCAATTTTCAAAAAAATATTGTACAATTACAATTTAAATAAACAAGTATAACAATATTGAAATGTGTAAGTTGGTTTATGAACTCAAACCTATATCATCTTATTGAATTCTAATTTTAGTTTATAGATTAGTTTGATAGTATAATCCAAGTGGGTGAATAATTACAAACCAAGAAGTGACAAGTTAATTCTTGCTAACTGACGAAGTTACATCTTTATCAGCCCCGGAGACAAAATTTGACTTGCAATCATACTCATCCCTACTGACTGCAGTAGAAACGAACAGACAATATTTGCAAAATTATTGTAAAAATTACATGTCGACCAATGGGCTTGTGACAAAAGCCAAGACTATCGTCCACCACACGACATCATTAGAATTGGGCGAAGAAAACGACTTGGTTACATGCCCCATATGTACTGTACAAAAATACTAGCAAGAACGAATGTTCAATGGACAATTGAAGATGACAAAGGAAAGATTGGCGGTAGTCCACAGAAAAGTTGGCTAAGAACTATTCGGGAAAGTCGAATTGAAATGAATGTCACATGGGAACAGACAAAGATATTGGCAAAAGTAACGGGCTTTCGTTGTTGTTGTTGCTATTATTGCAGTCCTATTGTTTCATGATCTTGAAAACAAAAAGGGGTTGCAATAATTGTAACAATTAACAAGTGCGGATTTTAATCAATAAACAACACGCCCCTCTTCCCATACTGGACAATATTTTTATTAACTCATTTATTACAATATTTATTACACTATCAAATGGATTGACAGACCATGAAATAAACTTACAAGTCCCATTGCCGAACTCAAATAGCCCATCGACAAATAGCTGTCGGTCGACTCGTCATTTGCGTCATTTGGTGTTTGGGTCCAATTCCACGAAGCTTGCCACGAAGCTTGCATTAGATCCCAATCGCGTTTCAAAGTTAGCAATTTTTCATTCATTGGATGGGAAAAACGACCGAAGTCCATGTATTTGACCGAAACGATAAATAAAAAGTCAAATTTCTTTGTACGAAACACAAGTATCGACGCTTTATTATTACTCAATGCAGACACGATAGGGGAATTGGATGGTGAAAATGATCCAATAATGTGTTACTGCTTTTCGGTCATGTAGCTTGATTTTGCTACCCCCTCCTACCACCACGGAACACGGATTGTTTAAGTCACGCCATACTGAATCACATTCACTATACTAGCATAGGATACTTTGGACCAATGAAAAATTAGCATACACAAAAAGGACATGTCTAATCCGAAATAAGAAATAGATATGTTGGCTGTATTTTTATTGGTTTTGGAAAATATTGACTACCAGAGGGGTGGTGACTAGTAATTGTGTTTTGATTGGATAATGCTTTTAAAAGGTTGATTCAATCCTTTCAACCAAAGTTCATTTTAACTAATCTGAAATTAGTAGATAAATTAACAACGTAATAATGTGTACTATACTTCCATAACGCACAATATAAAAGATATTGATCTCTCAGTTATCAACAAGAATTATCAAGAATTAGTTTCCGTTTGTTCATAAATGGTCCTATGTAGTTTTCGTTGATGAATCTCCACACTTACTATTATTATTATTATTATTATTGTCTGTATGTTTATTTCTTTAATTTTTAAATCAATTAAATTGTCAACATTTGTACAAGAAACAGCACTTGAATTCGTTTCGACTACTTCTCAAAAAGGCTTAATGAAAATAAGCAACAAGTTGAATCGAATCACATACCTATGCAATTTGTTGAAAAATCTACTAGGCTAGGTGTATCCTGCTAAAGCACTTGAGCAAATGCGATGGTTACCGAGACCGGCTTTAAAAAAAATTAAGACAGAAATTGTATTGGCAGCGCGCATTTCTTCAAAAATATGCTCTAAAATTTGAAAAGCAAGTTTGAAATTATGCAAAATATGTGTGGATAACAGAATTTTTTTCTTAGAGTAAATAAACGAAATGTATAATGTCACGTCACTTCCAAACTTGTATGGATAGCCTGTTGGTAATACGATCAATACAAATAAAAAGGTCATTGGTGCATTTGTATGGACAACATTATAGTTTAGAAAAAAATATTTATAATAAAGCAAATAGTATTTATAGTAGTAACTTGGCTAAAAACATTGTCATGTAAAGCTTGAGTTAGACACATCCAGGGGCGTTATAAGGACGTTTGTAAGCATAACTGAAAAGCCACATGAAAAGTGAGCGGATTGTGGCTATACAACGCTTGACTCGAACCTGGGGTTCGATTGTCACCAGCAGCAACAAATGCAGACCTACGTTCAGCTTTGCTAAAATGTTCGCTGCTAAAAAAACGTTTCCCGTAAAACACTTAAAGCAGTATAAATTTACAAGTGACAGTTAACACGTGCATGCTTTGGCGAGTGTCTACACTGGTTTCATGTACTAAATAAAACGGACGCTTTTAAATTTGATGTGCTAGTCACAGTTGCTGCAGTTAACATTCATAAATAACGACAATTAGGATGCAACAATTATAAGCCTTATTAATCAACGTTGTCAATGTGTTCAATTCATATTGGCTTTAACTACTTTGACAAATAATGCATCCATTCTATGTTGGGAAAAAGGATTTAACGATTCAATGAATTAGTTAGTCAATAATGTATAAATGCTCCAATTAAATTTAGTTCAATTTGCTTTTTTGGAGAAATAGGTAAACATCTTCCACTTTGTACAGCTTCTGATGAGTTTATTTTTCACCGAGATACATTTTCAAATGTAGTCTTTTTTAATGATAACATATTTTTCTTACAATGGAGTTACTAGTCCTACGTTTTAACCTTTTCCTCTATTCGACATGACTGTGATGGAGTTTAATATCTACAATTGTCAGTGCAATCAGTTGTTAAAATATATTGAAACCTATTTTATTTATTTTGAAAATTTAATATAATATTTTACATAGACTGTAGGTAAAATTGAATAAATAAAAATGTTATATATATATATATATATATATATATATATATATATACTGAAGCATCATTTAAAAATTAAACTAATAATAATAATAATTTAAAATTATTAATAACAATATCCATACTTTTATCCCAAACCCTGTTCAAAAACGGCCAATTTTTATTAAAAAATAATCCATAAATGAACAGCTGTCAAACCAATTTAATGCTTGTACATTGACCACAGTGTCTTGAATTGCTTAATTGCATGTTTGACTTCTACTCACTTGGATTGGTGTTTATCGAATGTTTACAATTGAATAAACCCGATCCGCCTTTTTCTTGTTTGTCTTATCGCTTCCTCCTCTTGTGAAAAAGGAGAAAGTGTGTTTTGATCTATTATAAATTATATGGCTTTTGTTGGCGAAGTTTTGTGTTTATTTGCAAATGATAAGATTTATTTTGAATTATTGAATTGTTAGCTAAATAAATTTGTTAATAAATTAACACGCAAAATGTGTGTATTGCACGAATACAATAATTATTTTGGCTAATAACTTGGATGGGCATCGGTTTGAGTGGTCCCTCGTTTGGCTTCGCTCAATGCGTACTTGCTAAAAAATGTTTTCTGTAAAACATTCAAACAGCAACAACCAAATAGTATAATTGTTTTTAAACAGGATTTTAATTTTTATAAATACTTAATTTTTGTACAAATACGTAGAAACATAAAACACCATTTACAAACAAGCGCATTCGTGCAAAATGAATGTCAAAAAAACACAACTACTATCAACATTTCAGATTTATTTATGACTTAATGTAATTAGCATTTTTATTTATAAAAAGCCCCTTAACCCACAACTATTATCAATGCGTAAATGCATTTAAAACAGAAGGTTTAATATATAAATATCCTTTCGTAATATCAACAAAGATATAATATATATTATGAAATTCATTAACTAATTAATTAAAATGATGAAAAACATGACCAATTTATGATCTCAATCTACATATTTCACTTCACACAAACAGATGGTTGGAGGTGTGGATCATTTTTAAAACACATACACACATCCCATTTCGCCTTATATGTTTGTTTTAGCCAGCTGTTCCCATTGCTTGCATCATCAATGGGCCACGCCTTTTGTTTTGAATGCAGCTGGAGGTTGCATTCCAGTGCAATCAACACATCAAGGAATGTGTACGAAAAGGCAGCTTAAAGCATTTTAAATTTAAATGAAAATTGCGCTAATTTTCTCTACATTCTTTTAAACTATTTTTTGATGTCGTAAGGTCAATAAATTGAATGGACACTTTTTAGTCAACTGGTAAATGTAAATTGATAAAAATAAATATGTTATGACTAAAATAAAGACAGGAAAACAATTTGTAATAATGGATTCTAGGGTAGAAGAAATGACTAGAAAAATTACAAATTGAATATTTATTCGAGTTTGAAAATACATTTCCTATTTGCCTTTCCCTACCAAGTAGCAGACGTCAAGTTGTCTTGTGGTGGCTTGGCAGTTGTATGTAAGGGAAAATGGTTTTACGTTGATAAGTAAAATAAGAACACAAAGATTTTGTATTTTTTTAACCATAAGGTATATATATATATATATATATATATAATCCAACATTCACCTATTAAAAACACAATTTTAGCTCACTCAAGCACAAAGCAATAGTCTTGTTAAGTTAATGTTTTTTTAAAATAATAATAAAAAATAATAATGTTAATTAATGTTTTCTAATATTACAATCAAATTATGCCAGATATATTACCTCCTCTTAAAGGTAGCAGAGAGATTGGTAACACGTATAATGGTGAGTAGTAGTCATTTGTTCAGGGCGTCCCTGACGACGTTTGTTTTTGTAGTTTTCAATGCAATTCAAATAATATTCTTTCAGCGTCTAGTAACTAAACTTCCAACATACTCGTGTAATGTGCCAAAATTGAAGTTCTTCTCTAGTTTGAAGTGAATAAAATGTGGTGGAGAAAATAAATGAAAACGATTTAAATACTTTCTTACCAATTTCTAAATTTATAACAATCCAATTTATCATCATTATTATTGGTCTGTACACTTTATTTTACTCTATCAAGTTTGATAGAGGCTTCAATTTGTAACACCTTTAATTTTGTGTTGTTGCTGTAAGTTACGGTTGATAACCGTTCCGCCGTTTGTTCGTCTTCTTTCTATCGAGTTGTAAGGTGGACGAATAAAATCTTGGAGGTTGTGAACGATACGAATGCAATCAATAATCAGATTAATAGGCTATTTGTTAACTCGCCAAAAAGCGGAATTATAGTACAAATGGAAGATGAATTGGGGGGAGGGGCGGGACAATGTCGTGCAATAAAGCGGTTTTGCCAGGATTAAAAATGACTCAATCGACACTACAACAGTCTACGAGTTTAAGATTACCATTAGTTGCACATTTTTGATTGCTGCTTCTGATATTATATTATTATTATTATTATTATTATTATTATTATTATACTATACCAAAACCCTTTTGCCTTAAAAATAAGCATGGGGCAACAATTACAGTAAAAAAACAACATCAATAAAGTCTCGTTAATATTAAAGATTCTGCAAATTGAAGATTGAGCTTCCTTTCGGCTTTTACTCAACCTTGTCATTTGTGTAACTCGGTCATCCAGATACGTGCAATCACTTCTTTGCAGTTATTTGCTGAAATGGCGTCCTCTTATTGTTTCCGTAGCAGTATAATTTTTGTACAGAAGCCAGGTTGCTAACCTTGCGCTTAAACCCTCCCCCTTTATCCAGGCTTGGGACTGGCTAGATTGAACTATTTCTGGTCCAAACTAGGCGCAGTTGCTTTTGATAAGATTATCATAACTTTAACACATGTTTAGCATAGTTAGTTGAAGACCTGCAGCATCTAATAATTGTCTGATGACTGTACTAGGGCCATATTTTTAAACCTAAACAGCAGAAGAACTGCTCAACCACTGTGCTGTCTTTGTCCCAATTTTTGTAAAAGCAAATAATTTGCTATTTCCAGTAAACTGGAAAACGTATTGTTTACTTTACTTTACCAAGCCTTGATTAAGCAACGTTTATTTGCCACATCGGTCTGCCGTGCATGTGCGTTTATTATTCCACCGGTGCCGAGGCTAGTGACCGCACAACGTGTCGAGTTTTGTGTAAGCTGGAGTTATTAAAATTATAATTTGTCTACATTGGACGGAATAGTAAATGATGCTATTGGAAGAAATCCGAAGCATATTGAGGTGGTATTCTACGAAGAGAAGAAAACTGCACGACAGGACGAATTTTGGCAATAGAAGTGGAAGATCGTCAAAACGAGGTAGATTGTGTCGTGGCAGATATGCAGGACAAGGGCCTGACAAAAGGAAGTTGGCCAGAAACAGCGACTCCTAATAGAAAAAAGACAAAAACTGTATAGAAGAAGAATTTACTTCAACATTACTTATAATTGTGCAACAATTGAACTACAATTTTACTTGGTTTGACTCGATCCTGCATTGACCAATATCACATTGTCTAGATTGTGTTTTTAAGCACAATAAAAATGATTGAAAAAATGATTACGCATCTGTGTGGTACAGATTTTGACTCTACAAATAGCCTCTACCATTGTTAACTTTTTGTGCACAAATTGTCGCCACATATTTATGCATGTTGTTATCTTGCGGTCGTATGAGACACGTTTTGCATGACCAAATATCTAATTGTTTGGAAATCGATGTTTCGTCACATTTTGGGTAACTGGGTCAAGATAAGCACGCATAAATTGCTAATTGAAGTTGCCAACCCAATTGCCATGATAGACTCAATTAGCGCAACATATTGTAATTGTTTTTCATTGTTTTTACAAATAATATATATTGTGGTTTTATATTTTGCAGTAGCCAATGAACATTTTACTCGTGTGTACACATTTGTGAATTCGGGCGTAAGATTAATACTCAGTTTGTGTAATATACGTTTAAGGTAACGACCGAAAATTTTAATTGCTCAATGACATTAAAACGATGACATCAATAAGTGTTGGGATACTACTTATCAGGAAGATGGGAATAATGTTAATAATTATCAAGGTTTTATTATTATTATTATTATTATTATTATTATTATTATTATTATTATTATTATTATTATTATTATTATTATTATTATTATTATTATTATTATTATTATTATTATTATTATTATTATTATCATTATTATTACATTAAGATTTAATGTTTTACTAGAGATACATTCAGCACACCATTAATAAAAAAATTAAAATAGTAATAAAATTACAAAATAAAATATACAATAAATATAAATGTAATCAATATGGTAAACATGTGGTTCAAAAAATAATAATTCAAAATTACTATACTTTGAATGAGTCAGTTACTTTATGGCGTAGGATGTAGTTAAAACAAATGCGTGGGTGGAAAAATTAAATTAATCCTACTGTGATAGGTTTATGATGATATTCCAGGTTTCATGACCCCATGTGGTGCATCCTGGACCCAGGCCAACTTGGATTAGGAACCAAATGCACGGCAATGCAACTGGGCTTCCGCCTTGTCAGATAGGTGTTTAAGTTTTAAAAACGCATTAAAATGTATCTTAGGTGACAAAAATTTAGGCGATTATTTTACTTTTTGTAAACAAGGATGCTGGCTGTCGGGTGAGAAACCTCGTTACTTTTCCACTACTTTTCTAGTTTACAAACAAGAAATTGTATGTGTTAAATGAGATATTTATTTGAAAAGCCTGAGGCAATGAGATTGTTCCAGCTAATTAAATGGTGTTTTCTTGTCATTTCTTTACCAATATTACCTTTTTTACAAAGGCCAGGTTGATAATCTTTTACTCGAACCGTCATCCTTGCTCAATCAGACCTAGGACTAGATACGGTGGAGTTAAATGAAAAAGAGCAAAACAAATGTTTTGTTGAAAACCGAATAGTCAATAAATCTACTTTAAACGTGTTAATTGAATAGAGTAAATTAAACAATCATTTATTTAATAGTCTACAAAAATTAATGTCATTGCCTATTAAAAACAATTAATAAAATTAATTCAAGCATTGCCTACAGCATAGTTTTTTATTATCTTAAAATTTAATACTATTTGTAGGAATACGTATACTTTCTTTACCTAATTTAATACTCTAATGACATGAACAAAAAATAGCTCAGCGTTTGTTATCTTTATTTACTTAGTAATTTGCATAAAAATGAAATTTTATCTTTCTAACAAAATACAAATCAACTTTACGGCTTATTTTCGTGTTACACACACAATTATATATATATATATATATATATATATATATATATTCTTAATCCGTTTAACTATGTATAAATCATTCATTGTTATCCTCATCTATTTATTGTTCACCTTGTTGATACTTGATAGTAAAAACAACTGTTTATCTCCAGTTAGACTAACACACTTGAGAATTGCGCAACTCAAATGGAAAAATCGTTACCTGTACATTATATAGAATTTTTGTATATGTCCCATTCTTATTAACCCCCTCCAAACCTAAACAAAGTAATGTGTGTATGTGAGCTCAAAATAAAAACAGAGTATTATTCGTTTTCTTCCTGTTAATTGAATTAATTAATTTCATATTTTTGTATGTCCATATAAGTGACATGTGCTCAAATTTTAATACTAATCGTGTGTTAGATAAGCAATTTTTCATTTTGAAAATAGCATATATATACTTATTACTAGCTTGAGTTATGCTATATTGTGCACGTATAATATAAAATTAAATTAATACGTAATTTAATTAAGTTTATACAAAGTCATAATATAATATAATAAAAAATAATCAAATTTACACTCTATGATGCAAGAAAGTGAAGGAAAAAAACATTTAAAAATGTTGATTCAATTAAATTGTAGAATAGTTCGTGTATAAAAATTTAATCTAATATAGTTATGTCTCAGTTCTATCATATTTAAAAGCATATGTTTGTTAAGAAGCTTTAAAAAAGTTGCTTATATTTAATCAAACATAATCTTACTAAATGATATTTATTATTAGGTGTAATTTAATGGAAAATAATATTAGTAAAATTATTCATTTTTTTATATTATAAAAATATACTTATTATATATTAAAGTAACTTGCTTTATCAATTAAAAAAAGTTGTTTAAATAAGTAAAATATTGTCTGTACTAAACAAACTTTTCATATGCACATAACACCGCTTAGAGGATCAGAAATGAACCAATTTATCCAGTTTCAAGCCTGGATAAAAGAGAAGAGTTTGCAGCAGGAAAAAGACCAAAGTCAAAGTTATCTATTTGTCATAATACTCTAAATTAGCTTGATACAATATATATATATATATATATATATATATATATATATATATATATATATATATATATACACTTTTAACGTTTGGTTTTTTAAAACAACAATAATAATAAAATAAGCAGATGTTTGCAGAATCAACATTGTTAAAGTCAGCATAGTTATGCTTATGATGTAATCAAGTGCCACCTGTATATGTGTGTGAAAAAGATTCTGGTTTTTATGTATATTGTTTTATTGTCATTTTGTTGCTATTAGTACATCCGATATGTCTTGATAACGAAATTTCTTTATGCAAATCATCCTCAACCTTTTTCAATTTGTTAGAAACAATTTACCAATACGCATATAGACTACTTAATTCGTGTCAATAGATTGATGAAAAAGAACGAAATAATTTTGTTAATTACAGAATCCACTCAAGTGATGTAATCAGTTAACACGCATATCTTGACAACTACATTGATTTGTTAACAAAAAAATAAATTTTTAAATAATTTGTATTAGTAACTAATCGTGTTAATCATTTTTTAACTTAACATTAGAAAAAACTTGCTTATATTCGTACACAAATAAAGAGTTAATTGTTTTAAATTTAATTCGTTACATAAACGTGACTTTTTAAAATTTTAACTAATTGTAAAGATATCCATAGTTTATTGTAAAACATGTTTCTTTTTTAAAAAAAAAACCCCCAATTAATTGTTACGTATGTTATGACTTGATAGTCTGTTAATTATCAACTTGATACAGTTTCGCCTAAAATTATCTAGAGGATTTATTAAAGAGCTTTTGTCTTGAGCAAATATATTTTTATTAATGAGATTTTAAAGGGTTAGAATTGTCAGATTCACTTAAATAATAAATCCACTTGACTTCGGTCAACAAGAAGCACTGTACAGATGTATCATCCTTGTTTGGAATCATCAGCAGTGCATACTTTTCATGTCTTACAGGCCCTATCTGATGTCAGGCTAATGCCTTAACTACTGAGGTATGGGTGCTTGAAACTCAGTGCAAATTTATCATTTGTAGTGAATCTGATCAATATTAACTTGCTCAGTGTCATCCAACGCTGTACATTACTACTGCTAACAAGCAACTGAATGATCCCTTCCATCAGGGCTTATACTAAATAGGTCCTGATATACTGCACAGATTTAGTAGTCTATACGGCATTACATATATATATATATATATATATATATATTTGTCACTTTAGTTAACAATTCTGTAGATGCGGTGCTGCACATGTTTTGACTAACCATACCGTTGCTTGCATTACACTGCAAAATACGATCCATCGCAAACATTCTTCATGGAGTAGATATTTGGCAAAGCTTTAGACGAGAGCCTACAATTAGCGTCGGTGATGCGATTCCTACCCATGCTCACCTCATTTCGAGTCTAGCGCTCAAGCTACCTCTACACATATAAACATTCACAAGTACGCTCCAGTACTTGATGTTTTTCTATTCACATTTTGCCGGAGTAGTCTGGCGGTACGGCGCTCGATTTGGACCTCGGTGGGCATGAGTTCGAATCCAACCACCGGCACTAAATGCGAGTCTACGTTCGGCTTCGCTAAAATGTCCACCGTGAAAAGATGCGTTTCCCGTAAAACATTCACAGTAGTAAACATAGATAGGAGAAGCGACACAAACAAATTTTGCAATTTTTCACTGTTGAACAAAATTCAATACTTTTTAAGCAACATGCACGTCTTAAACACCGCTAAATGGCAACGGCGTTATTCAAAAGAACGCTACTTAAAATACACAGTGGTTTTGGATATTTGTAGCCACACATTGGTAGACTCGTCTTATTTTCAAATAAAAAGAAGTTTTCTTTCTGCTACCAATGCCACATAACATGTTATTATTTAGATAAAACAACACTCCACTCGTTACTACTGTTATTTAGACAGACAAAAATAGGCAAAAAACCAACTACTTTGAATGTTTACTCTAGTAAAGCTTGTTTTAACTTTGGATTCTTAGCTAACATTTAGCACACAACCAAATTTTGTGAAGCCATGGTCAATTTCTAACACCAAAATAGCAGTAGAAATAACATTAAGAAAAATTCGAACATGCGTGCAATGTTTACAAACTACAGCAACATAAAGTATTGCAGTTCATAAAAAAGGCAATCTAGTTTATATTTCTAAGTAAAACAGTCATATTGATACTGCACACACACACACATTGAGATTACATAATAGTAAAAACGGTATTGTAAAATTTAATTTTCAATAAAATACTTTTAATTGTAAGCTTCTATTTTTTATCCAAAATATTTAAAATTCCACATTCTTGTCTATAATTTGCAATTAAATTTAGTTGTGCCGAAGTGGTCTAGAGGTACAGCCCTTAACTCTAACCTGGATGGACATGGGTTCGAATTGCACCACCGACACTAAATGTGGGTCCCCGTTCGGCTTTGCTAAAATGTACACTGATGAAAGATGCGCGTTTCTCGCAAAACATTTAAAGTAGTAAAGTAAAATAAAATAAAGATATATCATGCAGCGCAATCTCTATTCATTGTTATTCGAAATAATAATATTTATATTATACGTGATTTTCTAAAATGCTGGATACGAAACAATTTTCAGTAAAGTCCTGCAGTACAAATAAATAGCTTTTATAACATAACCTGATTAGATTGGGTACATCTAAATTTCATTGAAACATTTCTTATAAATCTCTTTAGCAGAAACGATAAAAACGTTTCAACTAATATCATTGTTAAATTCTAACTTGGACAAAAAAACTATAATTTAAATATTACTGGAGAATAAAAAAACAAGGGAATTATTTAATTAAAAATAAATTATATATATATAATTTATTTTTGTTACTGTGACTGTTTTACGGAAAACATCTTTTAGCAGTGAACACTTTAGAGGAGCCAAATGTGGGCCCGCATTTAGTGCCGGTAGTGGCATTCGAATCCATGCCCATCTAGATACAAGTTGAGCGATGTACTGTTAGATCACCCCGGCACATACAATCACAGTTAGTGTTACAAAATTAAAAGAAAAATGAAACATAACAAATGATACTACTTATTAAAATATTTACGTAATTTTAATTGTAAGCAACAACTAATTTCTGATAACAAAAACTAAAAATTATAGCTTATTAAAATTTAAAAATCACTTACAAATAGAAACAATTAAAATTAAAAAAAACAACAAAATATAAATGCATTAAAATGAATTATTCTGATCGTTTGACAATAAATAAATAAATAACAAATCTTTATCAGTACAAATAATGAAATCAAATTGAATAAATATATGTTTAGCTTTTTAATCACAACAAAAACATCATATATATATATATATATATATATATATACCCGATTAATCATAGAAAAATAATTTTCAATGCATTGTACAAACCACGAAAATATCCAAACATCGTGAGATGAATGAACAAAAAAACAGAATAATCAAACGAATTCTAATCAAGACTAGGATTCGTTATCGTTGTGCCGGATATAAATCCGCCAGCAGTTACGCCCGCTTGCACCGGAGCAATCGGAATGATGCCAGATGAATTCATCAGTGTCGTGCTGCGATTCTTTTTAAATTTCTTCTTGACCCCGTGAAACAATTCTCGGTAGACGTCTGATCGCAAAAAGCGGCAGTACGAATCCGACTTCATCAGATAGAAAATGTGTTCTTCGGCTGCATCGAACCAATACCGGTTGGGCGTTTGAGCCGGATTGGCCAAGTAACTTTCGAGCTGACTACGCACAAGATCGGCCACGCGACTGTCGACGTTTAGTGGCTCTACGGCGTTTGGGGCCAAGTATTGCTGATAGATTCTGACAATAATGTGACCCACTTCTTTGATTGGAGCGCCTTTGAGTTCCTGGAAAAATGTTTATTATTATGATTATGATTATAACTATTACTATAACAATAATAATAATTACTATTATCATTATTACTATTATTATTATTATTACTATTACTATTATTATTATTATTATTATTATTATTATTATTACCATTATTATTGTTACTATTACTATTATTATTATTATTATTATTATTATTATTATTATTATTATTATTATCATCATCAAAGTGCATTACTTGACAAGCTTGCCAAAAGCGCAAATTTTCAGCTGAAAATTCCTTTTCCAACCATCGTTGAAATTCTTCCAAACCAAGTGGATCTTTTAGCAATTCGAGAATAGAAAAACTCCATCGTTTGATGCGATACACAGGTAAAAACTTGGGCCGAACATCCGTGTTCCAATATTCGGGATTGTCCGAAATCCACGGATTGAGTGCGCTCACTGATCCACTGCTTTGATCGTGACCTGTGCGCGATCACACATACATAACAATATCAATTACAGTGATTACAACAGCAACCCCCCCAATTACATTGGTAATGGATCAACAACTCGAGCATTAGTCGGTCAATTGGTTGTCTGATAAAAATAACCCAACCCGACTGACAGACGAGGAACATGAGCCAACATCTACATCATCATCACGATTATCTTCGTTGGCCAAACAAATCTTAAAACCAAGTAGCGGCCTGGCTATTATACTATTATCATATCTAAGTTTCTCCTATGTAATGATACGTCTGAGAAAGTTGAGTTCGATACCAAAACAATGTACTTACATAGTGTGCAAATAAAACTAGCTTGCCAACCCCCGAAGCTATTCTAAAAATATATGCATTTCAACGGAAACATGTTCATTTTCACTAACCTTGATTGGAAACATTGAATGGTCCTGTACCGCCCGATGCTTGCTGTGTGACCGAATTGATCCCAATCGTTCCTGAGCCCAAAGTGCAATTGTGATTGCCAGCATTGCCACTGCCGCTACGAGACAAGGCATTGGACGACAAAGAAATGATGCCATTGAAACCAGGAGCAGAAATTGTACGAGTGGGTTGATTCACGGATGCCTTGTCACCCAAATTTCGCAAACACGACGTGACTTGGGCACCGGCAAAAGTAGAATTGGCCAACGCCGGCTGATGCAGTCCAGTGTGGGCAAGTTGTCCAGTGGAATTGCTCGTTGACGGTTGCTGATTCAAATTAGCAACACCTATTGGAGTCAAAGCGTTCGGTCCAATCGATGTCAACGATGTCGACAAAAGCAAATCGAATTCCGAATATTGATCGGCATAATTCTGAACCAAATTAAAATTACTCATGGTAAATTAGCCTTTTTGAGAGTAGGCAAAGCAAAAATTGACTTTTATTACATTGAAAGACAACAAGTTTCTCGTAGGCTAGTAGAATGTAACTCTTATTTTCCAAGTTTTGACACAACCTTACCAAAATTGTGGTAAAGGTAGAATTAAAATTTACATTCATATAGATGTAGATCAATGTTCTGTTATCTTAAACCAATCATCTTCCCTGACACATTTCTTGAGTAAGACTTTCATGTGGAGATGTTCTGTTAGTTAAAAAGTGCAAAACCAACTGCATTGCTAGTTAGTCTTGTAAAATAAAACTGATGGAGTTTTCCCAAATTATCTACGTTAGCACAATTATATGATAATAATGAAGTTGTGTAGTATATATATATATATATATATATATATATATATATATATATATATATATATATATATATAACTGAAATTCTAACTTTACACCTATTAGAAACTAACATTACAATTAACTTTCATGTAGAGATTCTAAAATTGCTATTGTATTCATAAATAAATGCCCAAATAATCTAAAATAAACTAATTAAACTAGAAATCCTTTTTATTATACAAAAAAGCATAACAGTACATTCTATTATTGGACCAATAAACTAGTTTAAAACTAAAACATGGATATTTTACAGTTTCATTACCACAAGCACATTAAAATGTAATTAGATTCGCTTTGCTAAAAATGCACATCATAAAAAATACGTCCAATACAAGAATAAACTTTAATACACAAATAAGTAGTATCAATAACTATTTTTTAGTAATTCTGCTCACGACTAATAATAACACAAAAAATAAATATTAATAACGACTAATAAATGTTATGTAACATTGGTAATAATACTTTAAAAATGTACAAGAAACCTAGTATCCATAATAAAAAACCGATATTAATAATGCTTCTCGTAAAACAATCAAGCAATAATAATAAATAAAAAAAATCAATGTTAATAATCTTCTTAATTAAAAACAAAAATCCCATGTTGTTAAATTAATCAGTTAATCATAGAACCATTATACGTAAATATGCATCTCGTCAACTGTTAATAATGTTCACTTAAAGCAGGCCATGCAACCAACTAAAAATGCGTGTTGACATAACTTCTTAAAACCAATTCAATTAAAAATTGTATTAAATCAAAAATAAAAACTGTTAATCTTTATGACATTTTATAAAATAAATCTTGAAACTTACTATAAAAAATTCCATTCTTAAAAAAACCACAATTAAAAAATAACACAAGAATTGTAAAATAAAATCTAAATTTGAATAAAACAAACAACTAACAGTCAACTTTGGCCAAACCAATACCAATGACTCAAAATCTTTAAAATTATTGATGACGTTGATAAAAACTGTAAATGTGTAAAATAATAATAATAAATTTATTGTACTATAAAAAATAAAATCACGATGCAAAATTTTATTCAATTGATAATTCCCTTCAATTTAATCAGATCAAAGCAAACAAACTATTTTCCAACAGAAACAAACATTTCTTTTAAATGGTCAATAAAATTACAATAAACTAAACTCAATTAACTCATGTACAAACCTGAAGACTTTCAACAGCTTTCGAAGTTTTAATACGCGTTCGAGCACATGCATGCAATTTGGATACTCGATCTTTGAGTGACAAATTATCCAAAATTGAAAACAACAAATTTCCATCTAAATAACCAATATAAAAACAAAGTCTACGTTTAAAATATATTTTCAATTTATATTCGATTATTGATATAAAAAAATCATATTTATATAGAATTTTGCAAATAACATTATTGTTATCAACTGATAACAGGGTAATGTTTTCATTATTTCTAAATGTATAAAGCATATGGATTAATTTTTTCCATTTTTAAAAAATCAATATAGTCTCCATTAGCTAAACAGTTGCATCCAGCCTTGGTATATCTTAGAATATAATTTAGATGCTTAAAAAACCCCAGTGTACCAATACGTTTTGTTTATGCATAAATTAAATGTACAATGTAGAGGTATAGTAAAAAATATCACCACTGTCGAAAATGAAAGCTAAGTAAAGTATAAACATAACCAACATTTACAAAATAATTAACATATTTTCTACAAATAATCGTAAAATACTTTCAAAAAATAATAAAAAGTGTTTACAGTAAAATGTAAACATTTTGTTGTAATTATTTATAATAAAAAATAAAATGATAAACAACAATACTGCTAAAGAATATTAATAAATTAAAATAAAATAGTTAAAAAATTACTACGTTAAAATATTAAAAAAAATAAACAGCTAAAACAAAAGTATATTGTTCTCTTTATTATACACTTGAAAACGGAAATATACATTTTAACAGTTCAATAAATTAAGAAGTTTAAATTAACCAATATTTTCATAAATAAATTACCTGGACCGCTCGGTATCGGAAAATTGACAGGTCTCAACGGATTTTTCTTAGGCCTCTTGGCTCGACACAACTTTCGCATATCAATGTCTGTTGTATTGATGCATCCGGGTGGTGGTCTGTGCAAATCCCAATAAGCCCTTTCTTGTGATTCAAGTACCAATCGTTCTGATTTATCTCGTTTCTTATCTACTTTTGCTTCAGCTTCAGCCTATAAAAAAAGCATCAATATATGCTTAAACACCTTAATAATATTGAAAACAGCAAAACCCCAATGTAAAACAAAATCTAACCATTTTCAACAAACCTTGTAAACATTAGGCTATATATATATATATATATGTTACGCGGTAACCCTCGCTCAGTTCATTTAGATGAAAGGAACAAACAAATTTTTCAAGAAAGTAAAAATTTGCTAGCTGATTCAACTCTTTTGGTTTATCCAGATTATACTCGCCCTTTATGTTTAACAACTGATGCTTCTGACTACGCCATTGGTGCAGTGTTACAACAAAAAGTAAATGATGTTTGGAAACCTTCAGGTTTTTTCTCAAAACGTTTATCATCTACAGAATCCAGATATAGTACGTTTGGACGGGAATTGTTGGCCACCTATGCGGCAGTTAAACATTTTCGGCACGCTATAAAAGGTCGAGATTTTGTAATATAAACCTTTAACGTACGCCATTCATACGAAATCTGATCGTTACTCCCCAAGAAAAGTCCGACATTTAGATTATATTTCACAATTTTCTACAGATATTCGACACATTCAAGGGGAAGCAAACGTAGTTGCGGATGCTTTATCAAGAATTGAAATCAGTTTAGTTAAATTAAACAAAATTGATCTTGTTGATTTTGCAAAGAAACAGCAGGAATATTTGCCGTTATTAGATGAATTGAGTCAATCAAGTTTAATTTTGGAAGAGATCAAGATTTCGTCGGCAGAAAACAAAATAGTATGTGATATTTCTCAGGGATGTCCTCGGCCTTTAGTTCCCCCGAGCTTACGTCGAACCGTTTTTGAGGTTCTACATAATCTTTCACATCCTGGAGTCGCAGCGTCACAGAAACTAATCAGTGAACGTTATGTATGGCCAAATATGCAGAAAGATATTAAAATTTGGACAAAACAATATATTCCGTGTCAAAAATCTAAAGTACATCGACATATTGCTTCACCGATTGGTACTTTTGCTAAACCAGATGCCCGATTTGATCATGTACATATAGATTTGGTTGGACCACTGCCGTATTCAAAAGGCAATAATTATATCTTAACTTGTATCGACCGATTTACAAGATGGCCGATAGCAGTTCCGATTAAAGATATTACTACAGAAACAGTAGCAGAAGCATTCGTGGAAAGATGGGTAGCAAATTTCGGTTGCCCTTCTACAATCACTACCGACCGCGGAGCTCAATTTGAATCTGCATTGTTTAAACGACTTATTTCCTTGTTGGGAACGGAACGCATCCGCACTACAGCCTATCACCCGCAAGCAAATGGTTTAGTCGAACGTTTTCATCGACAATTGAAATCTTCATTGAAGGCAGTAGGCAACACGACCTGGTCAAAAGCACTACCTCTTATTCTTCTAGGAATCCGTAGTACTATAAAGACAGACATTGATTGTACAACAGCGGAGTTAGTCTACGGAACAACGTTACGGTTACCAGGTCAATTTTTCAATAGTAAAGAGTCAACATCTGAGAATCCAGAGTCATATATATATATATATATATATATATATATATATATATATATATATATATATATATATATATATATATATATATATATATATATATATAAGTAAACATTTCTACATATTACCGTAAATGTAAAAAACAGTAACTATTAACCAAGATTTCATAAAAATAAAAAGCTCACCTGTATGTATATAAATTCCCATTTGTGACAATAAATATTTTGTAAACTGGCTAATCTTTCTGCTTCAAATCCTGCTAATTCAAGACGCTGTTTATTTTGCATGGTGCGTTTACATAAATATACAGCATAATCACCAGTATCGGCTTCCATGCATCTACTCGGATATAAAAAAGGAGTTTGAAATCGATAATATGTGTGATTATCGTTTTTCACTGTAAGTACATGATCATCAATGCAAAAAATATAACCCATTGAAGCGATTCGACTAGCCAAATGAACTGCTTCAGTAACATCACTAGCTCCAGTATTTTCCATCAACCAATGCACGATATCACTTCCTGTAAAATAAAATTAAACCTAATTTAGTAAAATGAAAATATTAAATTT
Source organism: Cardicola forsteri (assembly GCA_025895645.1). Taxonomy (NCBI): domain Eukaryota; kingdom Metazoa; phylum Platyhelminthes; class Trematoda; order Strigeidida; family Aporocotylidae; genus Cardicola; species Cardicola forsteri. The sequence continues at coordinate 1,312,038 of JAKXYG010000963.1, forward strand.
ACACAATACATTCAAAAACATAGCTAATTTAGTAACTGTAGATATTTGACACAATGAGTTAAAATGTCATAAATATAAAATCTAATACCAATAACAAATTACTTAAAAAATTAAAATCAAATGATCCCTGTTATCTATAGTGAATATAAAAAAGCACTTTAGATGATATTATCTGTTTATTTGTATTCAATAAAAATCCTAAAATTAACAAATAAAAAACGTTGTCAAAATTGTTTCTCTTTTTGCAATATAAAACATTAAACGCAATTCTAACCAGTAAAAGCGCTCGGAATAGTTGACATTAAATGTTTAACATTGCGAACCGGAATACCGTTTTCTTCAGATAACATTTGACGAATAAGACGTTCAAGTTTTTCCCATAAATATTCATTAGGTAAATGACGTATATCTGAATCTTTTAAAATATGTAAAATTTAAACTATAACTTACCTTCAAATGATGCCTTTTTATTTTGATCACATTTATTCGTTTGTTGATTTATATCACTACATCGAAAATCACAAGATACAGAATTCACATGATTTTTCACATCATTATCACACTTTAAACATTCACACTGATTAATAATTTTACATGAACGAGAAGATATATTCAAAAGTGTAGGGGAATCAACATTTACATCAAGAACAGGAGAACAGGGGCTTTCATTTCCAGAACATTTTGAAACACTTTGAACAATATTTTGAACTTGTCGACAAGCCATTATTTTTATCTGATTTACCATAACAAAAATAAAAATAATTTTAACCAAGCATCAATAACCTTAAGAGTTAAATGTGTGCCAAAAAGTTCATTAAAGGTAACATAAAAACAAAATTAGTAAAATTATTATTAAAAATATTTAATAACGTTTACATTATTTACTTAAAAATAAAATAGTTATAAATTACGGTAAACACTATATCTACAAAAGTATTTTATATTATTTAATAAAATTATTTTTTTAATGTTTTATATCAAACGTATACTGAAAATGAATGAAAAGTATTAAGAAATATAAACTATTAAATAAATAAAAAATTACAATAATTATATAATTATAAATACAATTTTAAATATAAATTAGGATTTGTATTTACTTGTATGTTAAAGTATTTATCAGTTTTTATGTGATACATTTTTAATAACATTTTAATAAAGCTAAAAATTATTAACTTTTTATTTTAATTTTATACATTGCAATACAATTTTAATTGTTTTTATATTAAAAAAAACATAGTATGCATTGAAGCATGTTGAGGACATAGTGTGTAATTAATCAAAACTGAGTATTTCATGTAAATTTTTAAAGTTATTGTATTTTTAGTAAACGGCTTATATAATAATCTTTAAATAATTTAAAAAAAATTTTTCTAAAAGGCAGAGGACAATAAAATAATGATAACGGCAAATAACAACGAAAAACAAAAATAAAACTTAATAATTATTAGATAAGATAATATTATTTCGTTAATATTTTATTTTTTTAAATATTTATAACATGCATATAATAATCACAAAATTATTTTTAAAATTGTGATATTTATTATTTTTTAAATAAATAAATTTTAATTAATAAATTTTATTATTATAAAATTTAAAACAATTATTATTTTTATTTTATATTTGTATTTTGAATTTTTTTAATAAGTTTTAGTATATTTTAAATTCTATCCGCGGCTAGCTGTGGGCGTTTGGTTTGATTTATTAATTTTCTTATGGATTCAGTCTTTAAGAATGTAAAATTCTTTGTCATTCAGTCTAATGATGATAAAGTACGTTTTATTTATCTTTATTAGTGTTACATATTTGTATATAAAGCTTAGAATACTTGGGAACTTCTCATTTTTGTCTGTTATTTTAGTAACATTTTATATAATTTTGGTTTAGTACGAATTTTAACTATGCTTTTTAAACCAATGTTTTAATACAATTGTTAAAATAGTATAATATAAATGAATTTATTATGTTTTAGGTTTCTGTTAATTTTAATATAACATTATTTAAACTGATGCATTATGCAATGTAGAATTTTTAATGTTTTTTCTACATATATTTATTTTTAAGATAGAGAATTAGTTATAAATTAGATTGTAGTAATTTAATTACAAAAAGGTTTATATATATATAATTTGATTAAAAAATAGCATTATATATAAGTGAATATTTAATAAAGCGGTTTTATATGAGTGATATTTCTACTTGTTTGTATTTACTACAATTTTTACTCATGAGAATTATTAGCTAAAAAAAGATTTTGATTTTTTTAAAATAATTGTTTTTATGTTTTTAATTTTTAGATTACAGATACTTTGAAGCAGCTAGGTGCTATAAATCATCCGTTATTGTCAGAGAGTGTGAGATTTGCAGTTAGTGACGACGCCTCTTTGGTTGAGGTCGGCGAGGCTGATGAATTGTATGCCGTTCCTGTTGTAACGGTAAGATTTCAATATTTCATTTATTTTAATAGAGTCAATGGGTTAAATTATCTGTTAAAGCTGAAAAATTTTTACCGTAAGTATATTTTCAGAAATAATTCTTAAAAATTAATTTTAGGTTTAAGTTATTTCATCCTGAATTTAAACTGTTATTTAAGAACTTCGTTTTTACTACTTATGAGGTATGTTCGTAAATTATTTAATTATTACGCGTTAGTTAACCGACTCGGATTGTCTAAAAATTTGGGCTTATGTAAATATTTATGGCGGACAAGTTCAACATAATTTGGATAAAGCTGTGACGCACGTCATTTCATCTAAAGCATCTGGAGTAAGTTTAGTTTAGAAATAAAATGGTTTTATTATTGTTAATATTATTTTAATAGTTGATTTGTATTAAAGTACATTAAATGTTAAATAAATAATTTATGTTCATTTTTATAGGATTTGTTTCAATTTTTGTGTAAATTGTCTTTGAGTGTACATACTAACAAAAATACAAAATTAATTTTGTATTTGGTTAATCTATTATTTTGAATGCTATATACAGTTTATTTTAATTGATATATTATTATTTTATAGTAGTTGATTATATTAAAGTTATTCACTGTCAATTTACTGGAATTAAATTTTTGTTTTATACATTATACATGTTAGTTTTTATTTTAAATGTTTTATGTTTTGGGTGTATGATAAATATGTAAAGTATACAAATATATAAAAATCATCCCAATACGGTTTAATATTTTGAATTGCTGAATTGATAGAGAACTGTTTGATTTGTAACGTACAGCGAATAGGAAAATGTTTTTACATTTAATGAGCTGATTTTAGCATAGAGTATCGATTTGTTTAGGTTGGCATTTTAGAGTTTTGTTGCTTCTGAAAAATTTCTAACATTTGGTTGGTAGTTTTAATTTTATACTTTGGAAGGTCGAAGATTTTAAGAGTTTTGGTTTGGAACTAGTTGTTTTGCTTAAATTGGTATTTAAATATGAAATTTTTTATTAGTTTTTACAAGATAAGGTGTTGTTGAAATTAAGAAAATTAAGTATTATGTAATTTGTTTGAGTGTTTTTACAGAAAGGGCTTAACTTAATTTTAGTTGTAATTAATAGAAGAAAATTAGTTTTAATTTTTTGGTGATAAGTTTGGTTTTGATTATTTAATTTGAAACAATTTGTTTTAGAAATTTTATGATTATTGCAAAGAACATTTATCTACTAAAGAAGTAATTTTAGTTACTCCCGATTGGATTGTGGATTGTTTGACTCAAAATAAAATTATTCCTCATGAACCTTATCATCCTGATCTTTTGATTAGTCCGGTTCAACCAAAAGTTCAGTCCGAAGAAAAGTTGATTTCAAAAAATCTGAACAAAGAATCATCAGATTTGTTAAAGGTTCAAGTAAGACAGGATTTTTTGAAACAAGAGGATGAAGAGAGTTTTGGAAGTACCAAACCAAAATCACTGACAGGACAAACGCAGCATTTTTTGTCACATCCGTCACAAATGCAATTTCAAAAACAACCTCAAGTTCAAAGTTCATTAAGACCTCTGGTTCAAACAAGTCCATATTGTTTACCGACAGGTGTAGGATTGATAAATACAGTTAATATGGGTAATACTATTACTCAACCGAAGCTCATGGTTCAAAATGTAGCGAGTACATTACCTGGAACCAATTTGGAAGCTGCCACGGGTATTACTGTTCAGCAATTGGTACGTTAACTTTTTATAAGATAATAAAAAGTAAATTTTCCTATAATATAATATAATTTTTTGTTTTTAAACCACTTTACATTTTAAGATATGGTTTACTTACGAGAAAATTATAATTTTCTAAGTAAATAACGGAGTAATTTAATTCGTTTGCACTGGTGGGTGCATGGTGTGTTATTAAATTTTAAGAAAGTATTAATTTTGATTTAAATGAATGAATAAGTAGGTCTTATGGTTATTTCTTTATTATTTCCATATTTGCATAATATCTTGAACAATGGCTTCTTGTATTTTATATGCAAAAACCTGGTACACACAATAAATATAAGAAAGTATTGAAGTTATTGGCTTGTGACGGCGCCAGTTTATATATATATATATATATATATATATATATATAGAATATGAATGCATTGGAACAAAAGAACATTGGTGAGCATGGTTTATCTACTCAGTCAAAATCTGGTCGTAGTGGAAATTCTCGTTCCGCTGCTGGTGGTTCGCATCGTGGTAATTCCCAGTCGAAGAAAGCTGCCCAAGAGCAGTTGCGACTACAACAGCAGCAACAGCAACAACATCATCAACAACAACAACAACAACAACAGCAACAACAGCGGTTTGGTCATCCCACAACTCCTCTCAACCGATATTCCAGTCCAAATGGTTCGCAACGATTTGCTGTGGCGCGTCCACCGATGGGTGTTATGACCCAAGTAAGAATAATTGTTACATTTAACATTTTGCTAGTAAAGTAATTGTATATTGCGTTAGTCAGTATTTGCAGTTGATTTTGTGTACCGGTTGGGCACAGATGGCTAATTTGCTAGGTTTATATATGGCTGGGTATGTATTCAAGTCCCATTACTGGCAGTATATATATATATATATATATGTGGTAAGCGTAACAAACGTGGAAGTATAACGAAGTTTCTTGGCTTATTAATGGCATACTTGTGACGGCGCCACTGTTTGCAAGGATTGACGTGTCCGCTTGATTCTTTGTTAGGGTTATCTTTTTTAGTCCAACGGCTACATATAGTTTATGTATACCTTGATATACCTTTTAAGTACCCTAGGTGTATGTTTGTACTCACTCATCGAAACGGAAGCCCACTTAACACCGTGTTCTCGGCTCCTGCTGCGTTAGTCTAGATGCTTATATGCACCTAGTCCAGGAAGCTTTATATACAGGCATTACACAAATCCTCAGGATTATTAGCATCCCTCTCTATATATGTGTGTTGAAGTGGTGTTTAAGATGGTAGACTTGTAATTGAGTAGGTATGGGTTTGATTCTAATTATCGGCACTAATTACAATCCATTATTTGGTTTTGCTAAAATGTCCACTTGTTAAAATGTTTTTGTGTAACGATAAAAACAAATGATATATATATATATATATATATATATATATATATATATATATATATATATATATATATACAACTCTCACAACAATTAGTGATTATTTAACTAAAACCTCTCTAGCGACTACATCGCATACAAGAGAAACGTCACTTCGATTATAAAATATACAATACTATATAATAATTGAAAAAAAACTATAATTATATATACATATATATTGTAAGTAATAAATAATTGTATAAAATATCAACTGGTGCAAAATCGAAAATGAATAAAAAAGATTAACATGATTTATAACGTCAACTATTAATAAAAATACAGATTAAATACAATTTTTTCAGTTACCAAATGATTAAAGACATTAGAAAGTTCAAAAAGTTCAATAATCTATGTGATCGCCTTTCTTTTCAACAACATGATCCAGGCGTTTTGGAATGCTTGCGAGAGAGTGTTGATATATTCTTGTTTCATCTCATATTGAACAACAAACCGAATATGTTCACATAAATCCTCAATTTTAGTATGCTTATTGATGTTGCGTTTTAGCATACTGAAAAAAATTTAATAACATTGATATGCGGGCTGTTAGGTGGCAATTAAGTGAAAGAAAGCTTTTTTGATTTTAGCCCCTCTACTGTCTAAATGTAAATATAAAGCAGATATAGTGAACCTAGATAAATATAATGTTACCTTTTTGGACGTGTGACATGGAGCATTACCCTGAAAAACAGTAGTAAACACCATGTAATAATGAAAAACATCTTTTATAACTGAAACAAAATGTTCTCTATTTAAAGTAGCAGATATAATTCTCTATTTGATAGGTTGATTATACTTAATTCCAAACCAACACATTACTTGTCGAGGGTGGGCTTTTTTTCTAACAACTGGGAGTGAATGTTTTTGAAAACTTGACCCACATAACACTTTGTTTTTGTAACCAAATGGTTCGTCCCGAATCATTGTTTCATCGGCAAAGTATACGGAACGCCAATAACAAAGGTGTTGTTTACTCCATAGTTTACAAAAGGCTAGTCTATCATCCTTTTGTTTTTAGTAATAAATGGCTTAACCTTTGGTGATTGTAGAGTTAAACCAGATTCAATTGCTCTGTTTCTTATTGTGGAATAAGTTAAATTGTTTAAACTATTTTTTGGTTTCTGAGCTAGGTTTATCATAAATTTTAAAAATTCTATAATGATTTTCTGATTATCCGTAGTGCTTGTACACGTTTTCTTCCAACATTATTATAATTTTGTGGTTTTTGACCGTTAATAATCCGATAAATTGTTGAAAGGTTAACTTTGCATAAATCTGTATAATTTTTTTGTGTGAAAATCCTTCATTTTTTAATTCTTTAATGACACGATATTCATTTTCGGTAAGATGAAAACATTTTTTATCACTACTGTCCATTTCACAAACGATGCAATCAGAAAGCAAAATTAGCGGATGAGCGGAATCTCAAGGTTAAACGTAAATTATTATTATTCGATTTGTTTTTAAATTTTTATTAAAACTTTCAAAATTATTTTTATTTATATAGATTAGAATAATTAAATGTTTATTTTGATAATTGTCATGACATCACGATCAGGGCAGATTTGAATGTGCGTTTAACATCAATTTTAAGGATTAATTATTGTTCATTTTTAATGAAATTAAGCACATAAATAATAATAGACTAATTATTATACAAATTATGTAATTTCAACTTATTATCCACTTTAATATAGAAGTAGCTTTTAAAATATGCCATTTTGGCCGACTCAGCCTTCTTAAATAAACATTTCTAAGTATATATAAATGAACTATTAAGTACTAGACATTATTTTTAATTCCTGATATTTGTTTTTATGAAAAAACAATTGGACAAGACAAATTAATTTAGATTTAATACTTTTGTAATTTTTTGCGTTAATTTTTGAAATGGCTGTATATATATACATACATATATATATATATATATATATATATATATATATATTTATAAAGATTTTTTACAAACAACAAGTTCGCTTTTGAAATTTCAAACACTTGTGGTTAATTAATACAATCCCAGTTATAAAGAGATTGGAAATTGAATATCAGTGCCGTTTTACATTATACTTGAACGCATTTCATGTAATTACAACGTGATTTCAAAATTAGGCACCAATGATGACAATACTTAAATAGCTTTGATATTTGCATGCTATCCATTAGTGTACGATATAATTTAATTTTAACTTATTCAATTTTAAAATTAAATCTTGTTTATTTTAAAATTGTAGCCCGGAATAATGCATCAAACTGGAAATCCAGGTACGTATTTCGACCAGTTAAAATTATGTATATATATACCAGTGCTTTTTAAAATTTTATTGAATGTATTATACAATACCAATACTGCGTTTCTTAATCTTTAACGATTATTGTTGCTTGAAATAGCATACTTTGAAACCAATTATAAAGTACGAATTGTTAACTTTAATAACGATTAAGAACTTTACTCATTATTAACAGCTAAAGAAGTTGAAAACGTTTTACCTCAACAACACGCAAAACATTAGGCAACTTTGCAAAGGTCACGCAACTTCTCATAATTACCTTGAAGCAGTGCATTACGCATGTTAACATCTTACTTAACCCAAACGAGCAATACCGTTTTAATATTCATATCTTAGTTGCAAAGCAATAACTGTAGACAAATTTTTATATTCTAAATTAAAAGAAGATACAGCAGCATGATTGACAATATCCCCTTTACTATTTCAGAATATGGCAGTATTAAAGTAATTTGAATATCTTCATTTTCTTATTAAATTTTTTTTGTGGGGGGGAGTAGTAGGAATACGATTTTGAACTTTTTGACTTAACCAATTGTTGGTTTGATCTACAAGAAGGGCGACGCTTTTGTATCGTGTAACAACCGTGGAGCAGGCCTCTTTTGCGACGTTTTAAGAATATCAATTAACATTAGGACTTACTAGAGAAGCTGGTAGAAACAGAAGACAATTAGAAAGCCTTAGAAATCACCCAAAACATTTTTTCGAATACGGATTATTTTAAAAAATAAAAACAACTTTTTAGTAACGTTTTCTTGTCTCCTCCCAATAGTTGTTGACGTACTTGTATATTTAGACTCATTCATTGACAGAGTAAGTTGTGTCACACATGGACTACCGACTAAGTTAGATTGTGATAAAATAAAGTGCTTTCAATCTAAATAATTTTAGGTCAATTTGGTCTTGTATACTTTCGGTAGCTGAGCGAGAACAGTCTTTTCCCTAATTCAAAATAGTTGTCACACTCGCAAAGTTTAGAGACGGACTTAGAATCCACATCAAAAATAATTGAAGAAATGAATTCGACACGTTTTACCGAGCCAAGTTACACATTCAGTCTAAAAGGCTCAACCGTTAGCTGGATGGAGAAGACAAATAGGCCAATAAATTATAGACAGGTATTGAATGTAAGGATTTTTCTTTCTTTACCTTTCCAAATGTTTCTTTTGCAAATGAATTAGCATTTTGAGCTACAGTGCTACGTGTTTTGCGAAGAAAAGAAATGTATTGAGGGCACTTGTTCGCTGTGTATACTAGTTACAATACTATTAAATGATTTTTTACATTTGATGAGACGCGTCCAATTTGGGGTGACACCCAGAAATATAACATGCGCTTACTGACTGTTGGAAGCTTATTCTCCAATAATGAACAAATATTATGTAATATGGTAGTAAATGCATAAATTGTTTTTGTGCATTTTGGTAAGAAAACTAGAAAAGAGCGAAACTATAGGAAAAATGAAATTGGACAAAATGGTCGACCAACAACAAGCTTTTTCTTTGACTGTATTCAGTACATTGAAGGGTCATGTCAAATTGTGCAATATTTGTTGCACATAGACAATAGCGTTTTTCTTTAAAAAAAAACGTGTCTGTCAGCCTATTCCATTTCTTCAATTCTACAAATCTCGAGTTGTTCTACTCGTCGTCATCATCTTTTTCTTACTTGCTTGTTTCTTTTTGCCAGGAGGCTGTATCACGAGTGCCGCCGGATGGACGAGTCAGGTCACGAGCACAGGTTCGCACTACGGCAAGTCGACCAAATCCAAATCGACCAAGCACGTACTGGAACAAAATTTGAACGAGGAAGAAAAAGATGCCATTGTGATGCAAAATGTGAAAAACATTTTGAGTTTGCAACACACATGGAGTCGGGTATGTTCGCACTTTCTATCGTATATGGGTGGCTAGTGGCTGACACAATGCTGTACATGATGTAGTAGTTGTCTTTACAACTTTATTATGAATAATAGTTGAATTGATGCTTGAAGAAAGCTACGTTGCGTTGTTGTTTTAGTGAACTACACTTGTATTCTTCAAGTCTATTTTACTTTTGACGTTTGTAGGATGTTTACATTGATTCATTTTTATAATAGTGCTGGGGTGGTCTAGCGGTACAGCGCTCGACTTGAACGTGGATGGGCATGAGTTTGATCTCCATCACCGGCATGGGTCTGCGTTCGGCTTTTCTAACATGTCCATTGCTAAAAATTGTTTACCGTAAAATATTGAAAATATATTATTATATATATACAAAACCCTTTTGCTTTAAGAATAAGCATGGGGCAATAAGACAACAATTACAGCAAAACAACAACAATAATAACAAAGTCTCGTTGGCATCAAAGATTCTACAAATAGAAGATTGCGCTTTCTTTCGGCTTTCACTCAACCTTGTCATCTGGTAACTTTGCCATCCAGATACGTTGTTGTTTGCCAGAATGGAGTCATCTTTCATTGTTTCAGCCTTCGACTCGCTGAACAGAAAACGACCCTGGATAGCTATGTTACGTGATGGAACCCCGATGAAACTTGTAAATCTCCTACGTGCTCTGTACAAGAACTCAACTCCTGTAATCCGCAATTGCAACAGATCTACTACAAAGCCGTTCGGAATTCGCAGTGGTGTCCGTCAAGGCTGCGTGGCTGCTCCACTTTTGTTCAACTATGCAATTGATGCTATATTTGCCAAGGTCTTTGGACAAATGGAAGGCGTGTATGTTGGTACAAAGCCCATCACCGACTTAGAATATGCTGACGATGTTGTTCTGCTAGCTGAAAATGAAGATCAACTACGGAGAGCATTGGGTTTTCTTGTAATCGTTTCCGGTGAATATGGTCTGAAGATCAATCCCAAAAAATCAGTCATCATGACGTCACAGGCTCCTGATGCGAGGATTATATTGAATGATGTTGTGCTTCCCAATGTAAAGCAATTTACGTATCTGGGCTCTTCGATTACTTCTGACGGAGGTTCATCTAACGAAGTAAATCGACGAATTTGTTTAGCTGCTGCTGCGTTTGGGAAACTTGCTAATCCATTATGGAGACGAAAAAACATTAATCCAAAGACAAAGATAAACATTTTCTCTTGATTGGTTCGCACAATGCTTCTATACGCAGCTGAAACCTGGACTCTTACAGGGTCTGAGATCATGAAGCTTAACAAATTTGAGGCAAGATGTCTCAGATACATTTGGCACAACACTCATTTTGCATCATCCATATCAAGAGACTGGACAAAAAAGATCAGTATCCACCAAATTCGAGATGACCTCTAATTCCATGAACTTCCTTCCTTGGTATCGCGACAACGTAGATTGCGCTGGTTTGGTCACGTTTTTCGTAAAAATCCTAATGCAATCTCACGTTCAGTAACTTTGGCTTGTCCAAATGCCGATTGGAAGAAAAGGAAAGGTGGTCAGAAACGTACTTGGATGGACGCTGTTCGGGACGATCTTCACCTTATTTTGGCCGGGACTTTATCTTGGAAACAATGGCAAAGTCGCTGGACTGACATATCTGTGCTCGCCTCCGAAAACCGTGAACAATGGAGGGAAATTATTCGTGATGCTTTGAGAACTTGGAACTAATAAAGAGGCCAGGTTGCCAACCTTGCACTCAAACCCTCCTCCTTTATCCAGGCTTGTGACTGGCTAGATTGAATCATTTCTAATCCAAACTAGGCGGAGTTAAAAAGTAAATATTTAAAAAATGTTCATCATTTAATGATTTTAGTAATTTCAAGAGAGAGAGAGACGAGCGATTATATGACCGGGTTTGTGTATTTTCGTTTAAGCTAATTTTAAAATATTCTTATAGTTAGTTGTTTAATTGCACTGCGTTGATTTTCTATAAGTAGCCTTTGACAGTTATGTAAAATTTGTCAATTTGTTTCAAATAGGAATCATCACACGGACGCAATTCGAATACCAGCCATAGTACCAGTAGCAGCAGTAATTCTAACGTAAACGCACAAACTACGAATATAAATGCTCATCATGGCAGTTCAGCTGGTCACAGCAATGTTCATGCAAAATTGGCCAACACAAGTGAATCAGGCTATGTAACACCTGCTGGTTCGTTCAGTTCTAGTCAAAATCCCAGTGCGGGGTCTTTGGTTAGTTCGGCTTATACAGCCAATCCACATCACTTGTCCAATCATGCTACAGTTACTGCAATTTCAAGTGCCGGATCCAGTACGGGCGGCAATACACCAACGGCACCTTTGACGAATACGAACAACCTAGTTATCAATCATTCAGCTCCTTCTGCAAGTTTGGTAGGAAATGCTGGCGTTTATCGTAAACCGAAATCTCCTTGCAGACCAGGCCCGATTGGAAATGTGCCTGGCTCTGGTATTCCCATTACCAACGGTGCTCCTAGCGCAATGACATCTATGGCACCTTTGACACCGCACGCCAGTTGCAAAACGTCGCCCAAATCTCCCAAAAATGCCAAGTTTTCTAACAACACCAATAGTACAATCAACAAGGTACTGTCTTCGCCCCAGCAACAGCAGCAGCAACAATCAATTATGATTGCCGGTTCGACAAATTCGCATACAATTTCTTCGGTGTTGCTTACAAGTAACTTGCCCCAAATTCAATACCATCCATCGGCCAATTCGGTACATTCGTCAAGCCAGCTGCCAGGTTCGCAAGGCATGGCCCAATTTTTGGCTACACCGGTGCCTGGTTCGGGACAGGCCAGTTTGAGTACCGTACCCATTTCGAATCAGTCCCAACTTCAGACCGGTCTTGGTTCTCCAACTTACATTGTCCAGAGACATCCAAGTGGTCAGCTCGTGGCTAGTGTATCGCAAACTCAGCCACATCCGCAATCACAGCTTCAACCGCAACAAACGATGCCATCTCAAGTACAAGTGCATGGACAATCGTTTTCGGCTTATAGTAAGTTATTTCAACGATTACAATGATAATCGTTGCTGGCATATTCATTGAGAGGTGACTAGTGCTTTATTTGGCAAAATGTGTTCTTTTACAGATTCATATCAGCGACCAAACGGCTTATTGGCGACTGTGGCAAATGCATCCCAACAAAATCCAACAATTCAGCAACAGTTCCAATCCAATCAAGTCTATAATCAACCGGCCTCACTCACTCAACAACAACAACAACAACAACAGCAACAACAAACTACATTTTATGTTCGAACCGCTCGTCAGCCGTATTCACAAGTAAGTGTGCATTTAACATAGGATATTTTTGTTTGTGTGATCTTGATTTGTACCTAATAATTGCTTTACTTAATGTTTTGCATTTTAGTCCGAAGTTATGACGGAGGCTAAATGTGGTGTCGAAGTGGGTGCTGTTAATTCTGAAATTGAATCTGACGATACTTTGGTGTATGCGAATGCATCGGACCATTCCCATCTTCAACACCATCAGCATTTGCAACCAAAAACTTCGATTGGACCTCAAAATCACGCAGCTCATAACAATGTGCATCAGCAATATCAAATGGTACCTGGAATGTCAAATCAAGTGGCACCTCACGTATATCATCAGTCTAATGTAACTCCTGTAAAAGAAGTAACTGCTGGTTCGGTTGTTCCAATGACTGCTACTTCTGGAAATAGTGTTTTGCATCCACCTCCCATATCCAATCAACAACACCACTATACTCCTCCTCTTACTCCAAATGCTCATCTACCACTTCAGCAGCAGCAACAGCAACAGCAGTTAATCAAACAAGCCCATCATATTCATCCTCAACACGGTCAGCATCCCCAGGCGCACCAAATGGCTTCACCCCACTATCGTCAACATTATCAACAGCACCAACAAGTTGTCCAAATGCAATCTCAGTTTCAGCAACCGTCACAACCACCGCCACAACAACAACAACAACAGCACGTGTTGGTGCAGTCGGCTGGTAGCGAATTAATTCAGGTAAAGTCTTCACATCCTCCGATTGTACCTGCATCCTATCAACAACA